>JASGLE010000027.1:2412500-3612500 GCA_030179965.1 Cyperus esculentus
CAATTGTGATGATATCCAAATTGAAGAAAATTCAGAAAATAACAAATAAAAAGATGCAGCTTTTATTAACCGACAAGCCCAAATTGATATGTGTTGATCCTTCAAAGATGCAAGCAAAGTGCAACATCATCTGGTCCGATGACCCAAACTGCCTCAGTGTGCAATGCACCAGTCCTTCTCATTTCAAGATATGCACGGTAAGTTCATGTTGTCCTTTACTTTCAAGTACCCAAATGGTTTTACAATGTCCCATAAGCATTGTGATCTTTGTAAAATTATAGTTTGACATCTTCAATCCACAATGGAAACGTGCCTGGCAGGATTGATTCTTTTAACTAATAAAATGGTCAAATGATTTTTTGCTGCTACTGGAGCTTCCATCCATTTTACTGATAGAAGCAAAACTGCATCGAGAACTGAAATGGGAAATCTCAAAACTTGAGGTTGAGGTCCTTGTGAATTTTAAATTAACCTATCAGGTTGTCTTGGATTGTGACTTTGTATTTATATACCCAACCCCATAAACAATGGTACAATACTTTTAATTTATTTCTTTTGAAAAAAATGGATTACATAATAAAAAAATAATTCATTGCAGCCCAAGAAAGTGATCTCATTTGAAGATTCAAAGGAGAGGGCTTCACAATGGAAAATGGCAATAGAAGCACTTCAAAATCGCCGATTCAATTGATTTCAACTCGAATAAAATCAATTTTAGAGGAAGGTTACTTTTACGGCGTAAGGTCATGGAGGAACAACTTGCGTACTAATTGATATAAACCAAGGCAATCTCTTAACTAAATTTGGTTTTTGGTCCATAGGTTTTTTCTTTTCCTGTTCTTTGATTTTTCCAATCTGTGAAATGCTTTTCACTAGACTTGAAAGTAGAGAAGAGAAAGAGAGAGAGAGAGTAATGAAGAATGAATTGCATCTCTGATTGCGGCAGCAGGGTTTTTTTATTAAAAAAAAGAGTAAAGTTTTGTTTATCTTCTTGTCTGCTTTAGTTTTCAAGGAGCCTTAACTGAAATTTAACTGTTTGGGTCTAGATATGGGATACCATTGAGGAAAAACAATTAATAATTCAACTTAACATGCTAAATTATTCAACTTAACGTTAACTTATAATAATCATGTTAAGTAGATGCGAAATATTTAAGATGCTAATTATAAGTTGATATTAAGTTGAATATTTAGCATGCTAAGTTGAATATTTAGCATGCTAAGTTGAATAATTAGTTTGTTTGATCAAGTCAAACTATATGATATCTCATAGCGTTTTCCTAACTTGTTTTGCCTACCATGCACTGAAATTCAACCGGTTAGCCCAGCCTGCACTGATATTTCATTGTACTTCCGGCCGTGTTAACCTAAATGATATGGCATCCATTGTAATCAAAATCTCACTCGAATAATGGAATAAAAGAGTTGATGAAAATAATATTTTGTGACAGGGGCCACAGGGCAAAGTGTTGTAATTAGTATCGTAATGAAAAGTGCTATCCAAGTCTATAGAATAGGAGTTGACAGCATGATACGCATGTAATTCGCACGTTGATGTGAACGTCGATTCATGACTTTCACACTTAAGTTGAAGACTTTATTATGCAACTTCTAATTTGTACAATATTTGTCATCACGCAACTGAAAGTATTGACACTGAATTACAAAAATATAATATAGCATAATGAAATGAACAGATATGATAGACGCATCATAAAGTTTACGAGCATAATAGAGTAGAATTTAACATTTTTTCATCTAAATATATAGTAAAATTTTGCATCTTTGAGCGTATCAAATGATACTTCGTTCATAATTACAACATTCCAACATACAGTACATAACTAATACCTGTTCATAATTCTACTTACCATTTTAATACGACTTGAATCTTTGAATCGGACAAGCTGAATACATTAAGCAATCACACTATCCTCCTTTTTCTTGTACACATAAGCTCGTGCAATGAAACAATATACAATGAGCGCCACAGCACTCAGAGCAGCCAGAAGCCAATAAAAATAATCAAGATGCCCCTGATTTAGATTATTGGCAAACCAACTATTTCCATTTTCACTGGTAATCTTATCAATTAACGACACGGTAAAGCTACTAATATAGCTCCCTACTCCAAAAATACTCAAGTAGAGAGAAAGACCCAAACTTCTCAACTGGTCTGGAACCTGGTCATAGAAGAATTCTTGCAGACCAACCATGGTGAACACATCAGCGGTACCGACCAAAAAATATTGCGGTATGATCCACCACAGGCTCATTGGTATTGGCACATTGGGCTTATCTACTAAACCATAGTCTCTTGCCGCCTGTAGCCTCTTCATTTCTACCAAGGCTGCCACGACCATTGATAAGAGAGAAATTACCATGCCTATGCCAATCCTTTGAAGCATGGTAATTCCTGCGGGCTTTTTTGTAATTCTTCTTGCCATTGGTATAATAATTTTATCATATATGGGTACCAGTGCTATCACAGGTACATTTATGAAACTTGAGAGAGCAGCCGGGGGTACCTGGAATGTGGGTCCAATCCGTCTGTCTAATGTGGCAGCTTGCTTTAAGAAAAATGTTGACCATTGCGAAAAAACCAATGCATATACTAGGCATGTTGCCCAAATCGGGAACAATTTAAGAATTTCCTTTGCCTCTTTCGCAGAATCCGAACGCACCGATCCATCTTCATTTACTTGCCTACAATCATTTATGAAAGAACAGAAATTAAGTACAGAAGATGTTCCACACGACCACTGAAAAGCTAGCATTGCCCGAGTTAACAAAACATATCTGTCAATTTTTTTTTTTTATGATATTTCATAACGATTATACCTCTCGAGGACTAGTGCGACATATATATATATTTTTTTTGATGTAGCAGGCAAAAAACCTAGTGCTACACAATTAAAAGGATATTGAAATAAAACAAACAATATCTTACTTCATATCATTTTTTTTATGGCCTCTGACCAATGCCACAATAGATTTGCCGACCTTTGTGAAAGGGCTTTCTTTCTGTACAGGATAGAACCGGTATGTTTTTGTACCAGCCAAGAAAATAAGAAGGGCAAGAAACATGACCAAGCATGGTATGCCAAAACCAAGACCCCAACCAACATTATCTTGCACATAATTTAAAATTGAAATTGTGAACATGTTGCCGCCACACATGCCGAAGTACCACCAGTTGAAGAAAGAGCTTCTTTCAACCTGCTCATCAGGGACAGTTTGATCAAATTGGTCAGCCCCGAAGGCTTGCACACAGGGCTTATGGCCACTTTGTGCAATCACAATTAGATACAGAGCGACAAAGAAGAAAACTAATTGGAACATTGGGACTGCACGGGATGTGGGGTCCAAGATACCACTGCAATCAGGTGGTTGAAGAAACGGCAGAGTTGAAGAGAGTGTGAGCATAAGCAATGCCTGAATTGAATGTGTAAATACAAAAAAAGGTTAGTCTATATTGTTGGATCAGCTCAATTTTTTTATAAAAAAGATATTGTCTGTCCCATTTCCTTTAAAGACATCAAAATGCATACCTTCTTTGTCATTGCTATTATTCTATGCAAGTATTTGAAAGAACAAAAATCATTGTCTTTTGTACTTTGCATTCAGAAAATGCCATTCATAAGTTACGCAAGATTTTTTTTGTTTTCCCATATTCCTCGGTTTGAATGTTACAGTACTTGTTTCAAGTTTACAAGGTGTATAGATAAAAATTTTCTTGTACTGACGCCAAATCAGAAATAAATTGTGGTTTCCACCGCAAGTAGTCTAAGGAGGAATGAATAATGGACAAAAATCAACATAGGATGAACGGGGCAAAGAGAGTTGGTGCACACCAAGAGATAAACACATGAGGCAATAAGAATGGCATGGTAACGGCCGAGCCAGGAATCGGCAATGAAAGCACCAACGAGAGGCAGCAGGGAAGCAGCCCCATTCCATGCATTCACCGTGGCGGCCGCGGCAGCTGTTGATTGGTGAAGCGGGCCCGTCAAGTAAGTAATCAGGTTCGACGACACTCCATAGTACGCAAACCTCTCCGTTATCTCCACTCCTGCGTTGTGGGTCCCACATGAAGAGATATAAAAACTACTCACAAAATTAATCAATAGACAATGAGTGGTTCTCGTCTAGATCAGTCAAGAAACCTTTCATTTTGAATCGAGCAGCTATTACCAAACATTCCTCTTTAATTGTACATAAAGACATATCGTGACCATCCGATTATGAAAATTAAACGGCCCAAATTTTATCCGATTCATAGCAGAACTAGCCATAGAGAATTAGATATCAACCAGCACCAATATTCTGGTACTGTGCTGATATACAGTGTGAGTTTGGCCTGATACAGTGATACCGCTGTACTGGTACAATAAAGTTTTATCCTCATAAATTCGTGTATTCGGTTCTTATCCAGGATTCAACATTTGGTTATTAATTAGGGCTAACAACACATTAATTCACCTAGGATCAGATCAAACCGTCAATTCCCACTTTCCCAACAGAGAAGAGATGCATGTAGATTAATGAATTACCGATGATGAAGAGAGCAGAGCGCCACCGTCCGGAGTGGGAGCGGGAGGCCGGGAGGCCCTGGTAGTCCAGCGCTCCGGGTATCGGGTCGGATCCCGGCAGGAGAGGAACCGAATCCATTTCCCTCTCCCTCTCTCTCGCTCAGCGCTCTGTTAGAAGTCAGTAACTTGTTAAAGAGAGAGGGGCAGAGAGAGCACTGGATAATGGAGACGAGATGCTGCCCTGCCCGCGATGTTCCTTTCGGATTTTAAACTTATTCTTCTTCATTGCGGGAGTTTTTGGACTTCAATTTATTTATATTTATACACCTTTCAAGAAAAAAATTATATATATTTATTTAAGGCTCAAGCTATCACGAAAATGAAATGAAGATAAATTAATTATTACATTACTTGGGATTGCGGGAATCTCTCCGTTGACCGTTTAAAATATCTAATTTCAAATTAGGTAAGAACCGGTCTTTAGTCTAATTTGGTCTAATTGTTAATAGTATTTTGATTTGGGCGGGCGACGGGCACACGGGCGATTGGGGGTTTGGACGGACGGGCTAGGAGAGTTTCGTCCTAGGGAAGCCCTTGCCCGTCCCTATGCCCTTCGGGCTTGCTCGGGACGGGCGGGCAAGAGTTTGTGGTTGGGTGGATCGCAACGAGGAGAGGACGGACCACCGAAGGGGAGGGCGGTCTGCCAGTGGATTTCTGAGTCATCTAACTCGGGTAGGGCGGACCGCCGACAAGGTAAGGGGTAGTGGGTAGAGGAGTAGAGAACTGTTGTTTGGGGGGGGGGGGGGGGGGGCGGAGGAGGTCAGGGTTGGGGCGGGTCGGGTTTGCGTGGGTGAGCGCGGGCAAGCACGGGTTTGAGGGGCAGACACGGTGGGAAGGGCGACAGGGGGCGGCAACAAACAATATCCAGACTCTTGCCCTTGTGAGACCCGCCTCCGGGACCTTGGACGGGTTTCCAGGGTTGTGGGCCCCGAG
Source organism: Cyperus esculentus (assembly GCA_030179965.1). Lineage (NCBI taxonomy): Eukaryota > Viridiplantae > Streptophyta > Magnoliopsida > Poales > Cyperaceae > Cyperus > Cyperus esculentus. Next base: position 2,418,026 of record JASGLE010000027.1, read on the forward strand.
TACGGGCGGGTGGGGGCGGATTTGAGCATAATACTAACGGTTAAGAACAACGATCTCATTGTAGGTGGTTGCGTATTCGAAACTCATATGGTGAGTCTTTATAAATATTTAAATTTAAGTGGCAAACTCTTATCTTTATGTCAAAAAAAAAAAAATAAATTCAAATTACGTGAAGTGTGAACAAAAATTATTATGCTGAGGTTGTCCACTTTTCCACTTACTACAATGGATAATTAAAATTTGTCCCTATAAGTCGGGTAAATACTAAATACTCTACACTGATATCCTTGGTATACTGAAAGTTTGAAAAAAATGAATCGAAACTAGTAAGAGGTATGCTAATTGTCTTCTATGAAAATTTTTTTTTAAATGTACTTCATCAGTATACCATCTTGTGCATAAAGTATGAACACCCCAATATAATATATATGAACACCCGACAATATATTATGAATACTCAAGTTAGTACGGACGATCATTCACCAGAACGTAGAATCTTGGATTAGTCCTAACATAATCATTCACCAGACCATGGAATCTTGGACAATCTACGCAGAATCTTCGATACGTAAGATATGAACACCAATTATGTCGACTATGAACATTTCATAGTGGGATGTATGAACACCAGATTTGCGCAGACAATTATTTACAATAACGCTATGATACAACAAATTTGATTATTAAGTAGTGGGACTCGACGTTTAGAGTCAAAATAAATATGTAATTAGTGGGAATATGAATCTGGAACTAGAATCTTACATTGTACTCCAAAAAATTGAATGGAAGGGGAGATAATGGAATGAAAAGGTATGAAAGTGAATGGGAGGGGAAAATTTTATTTGAGTCACTTGCTCATAAGTGAGGGGAAGAGGATGGAAGGGAATATGATTATGATAATGTATCCTCCTCTACACTCCAAATTGGGAGTAACAATTTTGAATTCTACAATAGAACAAAGTCTCTCTCTACTATACCCTTCCATCCATGTTTTTTTAGTGGAGCAAGTAAAATGGTACATTTTTTTATTCCCTCCCTTCCTCTTCCATCTTTTACCCCCATGTGGAGCACAACCTTATTAGAATCTTGACAAAGAACATTTAAGGAGAACAATAGAAGATAGACAAATAGAAGAGAGATAAGAAGATTTTCCCAATTGAGGATTAGTAAAACACCTCGATAGATATTACATTGATAATTAGATACACACAGTGGCGGAGGGACTCTTCCTATATTGGTGTCAATTGACACCACTTAATTTTGGAGTTAGTACCGATACTTATTAGGATGTCATTGTATTTACACTTGTATTTGCTATGCTCCTACCAATTTGAACCCACAAAAATTTTATACTCTTTTATGTTGTTGACCCCACAAGCCCACACATCCTTTCAACCAATGGAAAGAGAGAGAGCCATTTTTTAATTTATATGGGAGAGTTATAACACATCGGCTATTATAGAAAAAGAATAAAAACATACACTGTCTAGTGTCTACACTCTACAGCAGTACAGCTTTTAGGTTGTAACGTCAAAAAACTCAAAAGGTTTTATAAACCTATAATTGACTTGGTTTAATAAATTATAATGGACCATGTAAATAAAACTAAGAAATGGTGTAAAATCTTTATTAAAAGTCATGTCTAACCAAATTGTTTTTTCCATAGTCAAATCAAATCTCAGTGTCTCACTCAAGTAGGGTGTCAAACGTTCCAAACGGCAACGGAAATGGGTTGTTCCGTTTCCGTTTCGTTATAACGGACAGAAGCAAAATCTGTTCCGTTGAACGTTCCGTTGAACGTTCCGTTATAACGGACGGAACCAAAATCCGTTCCGTTGAACTTTCCGTTATAACGGAACGGAACGGAACAACGGAAATACGTGAGAAAAACGTGGAAAATACGTGTTTGGGGCGGAAATAGGTTGTTCCGTTTCCGTTCCGTTATAGCGGACGGAACCAAAATCTGTTCCGTTATAACAGACGGAACCAAAATCCGTTCTGTTGAACGTTCCGTTATAACGGAACGGAACGGAATAACGGAAAACGTTCTTCCATTGACACCCCTACACTCAACACCCCAACCCGTCTCTTGATCTCCCTCTCATTTTTCCATCCGCTCATCTCTTTTTTACTCCTTTTGTTTCTCATTTTTTTTTTTTTTTGAGGAAAGTCCAATTTTGGTCCCTAAACTATTACATTTGGTTCAAATTGGTCCATAAACTATTTTTTTGTTCAAATTAGTCACTGAACTATGGAGTTTGGTTCAAATTGGTCCTTGAACTATTTTTGGTTCAAATTAATCCTTAAACTTATAAGTTTGGTTCATGTAGCCCCTCCCCAAGTACTTTTATTTATACTAATTGACACCAAAATTAGTTTCTAAACTATATTAATTAGCATAAATGGAAGTAAAGTGGGGAGCAATATGAAACAAACCATATAGTTCAAGGACCAAATTGAACCAAAAAAAGTTTAAGGACCAATTTGAACTAAAAGCAATAGTTTAGGGACCAATTTGAACCAAACAGAATAGTTCAGGGACCAATTTGAACCAAAAAATAGTTCAGGGACTAATTTGAACCAAATACAATAGTTCAAGGACCAAAATCGGAGTTTTCTCTTTTTTTTTCTTTCCAAAAAATTGAAATGGCTAGCTCAAGGCTCAAGCCAAGAAAAGGTAAAAAATCAAGTGAAGATGCACAATCAAATCTCTGGTTTAGATAATATTCTTTAGTGCCAAGCGACTTTGAATTTACTGAAAAATTTTATGATAATATTGCAATGACCTTCTAAATTGTAAGAATATTTCAAACAAACCATGACTTGTTGGTCCCCGTAGGATGGTATTTGTAATAAGCTAAATCTAGTATGAATAAAAATGAAATATTAAACAATTTAGGTTCTGATAAATATTAAAATGGATATGACATTTTTTTGAAAATTATCATTGTTTTGAAGTCACTTGATGTTACTTGTACCAAAATCATTGCAATTTTTCACCTTATGCTGGACTCCTAATTGAAATTGATACCTCTTTAAATCCGATTTTGTTTTTTATTTTTTCACTTCTCATTTCATAGATAAAAAATGGACAAATTTTTAAGAAGAGGAGCAAATGAAGCACCTCAAACTTCAGCTCCAGAAACTAAAAGAAATAGTGTTTTAAGTCTTCATTTTGTTATTTTATCCAAAGACTCTGTATTTTGTTGTGGAAACAGTTCTTGGTGCTTTTTGTTATTTATAGATTATAGCTTATTAAATGTTGTTATAAAATTTGGGGGCTTGACCCCCACATTTTGATTAAAAAAAAATGTTGTTGTATTGAATGACACCACTGCCATGTATGTCTAGCTCCGCCACTGGATACACATCAATGAAATCCCACGTGGAGGTAATGAATGCATTCCCAACTAGAATTTGCTCCGGGAGCTGTAAATTTGTATGAATATTAATTGTTTTATTAGAATCCTTAAAAAAAAAAAATATTAGATTATCTATATGTATGAAATGGTTATATATTAATTCTGTCTTTCTGAAGCACGAGTTGAATGTGACCTGATGCACAAGTAAATCTGTAAATTGGTACGATGGTGTCGCTTTAGTAGTTTAGTCAAATGAGATACAATAATTAAAGGAAGGAGAGTTATATTATATGGACAATCAAGCTAAGCACATTAATTTGGTACAAGGATATATTATAGATATATTCCTTTTTTTCTTTTGAAGGAGCTGACGAGAGGTCAGCTTCAATGTATTGAGATTAAATGAATATGTTACAAAGTTTCCTATTACAGTCACAGATGATACAAATCATAATTCATAGTATTATGGTTTATGGGTTATAAAAGTAGCTAGGGTACACGAAAACGACTCATGAAGACTTCAAGTCTTCCAACCCAAGCACGTTATTGTGTATTCGCAAAATATTGTATTGTAATTTTGTAAATCGTTCTACTGAAGTCGTATTGGCGAGTAATACACCAGCAAGATATATGTGCAATTTATTTGTTGTTATATGAACTTCCGGTTTCATGATTCGCAGTGGCTATAGAAAGCTAGCGTGCTCATCCTCTGTAGCGCTACATCGTGTAGCGCAGGACGTGAACCGTTGGATCATCTCAAGATTCGTGCAGGCACAGATCTTGAGATGATCTAACGGTTCACGTCCTGCGCTACACAATGAAGTGCTACAGAGGATATCATGAAATCCTATAGAAATTATCAAATTTTATATTTGCTGATTTGCACAAGGCTGATCGTGAAAATTTTGTATTTGCTGATGATGTGCAATTTATATCAGCTGTTCGTGTTGATTTTTTTTTGTATATCAAATTCAAATCCAACCTGCTCTTACAAATTTATATAACAATTGTATTATGCGCATTTACAATACCTGTAACTTTCAAAAATATAGAATTTTATTCTAATTAATCTCATTATATAAAGATTCTTTTCAATCCGATAACTATAAATATATAAACAGTACCCAATATCAAATTTGTGAAAATTTTGTATTTGCTGATGTGCAATTTATATCAGCTGTCCGTGTTAATTTTTTTTTGTATATCAAATTCAAATCCAACCTGCTCTTACAAATTTATATAACAATTGTATTATGCGCATTTACAATACCTGTAACTTTCAAAAATATAGAATTTTATTCTAATTAATCTCATTATATAAAGATTCTTTTCAATCCGATAACTATAAATATATAAACAGTACCCAATATCAAATTTGTGTACGTGTGACCAATAAAATTATTTAGATGTGATGATGGAGGCAACACCGAAAAAATACTACAAAATTTGCGGTAGAGCGCAAAGCATAACCTAGTTTTCTTAAATTGACAATATATATAGCATTAACAGTGAAATTGATTTTTTTTTTTTTATAAAAAGTTGACAGCGGCTGCCAATGTAAAGTAAAATTGATTGGCCCCCTTTTCTTGCTCAAGATCTGCCGATGCCTACAATTACAAATTATGATGGTCAATTTCTTTATTCTTGTTGACCCCTCATCATATCCTGGAGTTCCTCTCAAACCAACAAACCAATTCAAGTAGTTAACCACTAAATCAAACTAGCTAGCCATGGCACAACAAACAGTTGAGAGCCACAGAGAAGTTGCCGAGGTGTACACCGGCCATGATCAATGCATGAACAAGTTGGTCGAACTTCTCGATGAACTGCACCTGCCACACGGTTTGCTCCCATTGACTGACATGCAGGGGCGGAGCCAGGATTTGAAATTAGGGGAGGTCGAGAAGCCGAGGGACAAAATTTATTGGGGGTGAAATAAAAACTCTCAACAAAATACACCGCATATTAACATTTCTATATACAAATTCGAAAATCACGGGGGGGTCACACCCCCCTCCGCCCCTCTTCTCTCCGCCCCTGCTGACATGGAGGAGGTCGGACGCAACCGGTCGACTGGGTTTCTGTGGCTCAAGCAAAAGAAGGAGACCATGCACTCACAATTTCAGGAGCACCGGCAAGGTTTTCTCGTATGCAAAGGAAGTTATATACCGCCTTTGTCGAAGATAAGAATCCGACAAGAACGAAGCTCAATTTGAACGTTGCAAACGGGCTGGGGATATGAGAACCTTTCCGCGTCTGCCTTCGACTTGGAGTAATAAGAAGAGTCGTAGGTAGCGACCACCCATTTTATCTATCCACCGGTCCACCGTATTTTGGATGAATAGATATCATTTTTCAGTAAACATTTATATCTTTCCGATCAACATATATCATTTTCTAGTAAACTGATAAACTACGATTTTCAGCAAAGGTTTAAATAGCGGATAGCGGACTCATAGCGGTGGGGTATATTTGATAACAGATATCAGATAGCGGTGCTATTGCGGACGCTACCGGTTCCTATCATATGTGTAATATTTTGACCATTTCCTTGATCCGTTAAGCTAATATATATAATAAAAATGGTAAGTAATTGGAATAATGTGCAATATCTTTAACCAATTTCTTTGAAATAGATAATTATTGAATCATCTTTGTAAAATTAGTTGAGCTACTTCAGATATATTGGCAGAATACAAAATGTTATTCCATCTGTAATCGCGTCAATATTATTTGTTTCCATCAAAAAGATTTCAAATTGAATAAATGAGTAATTATTTTTTCCTATATATTAAAAGATTAACATATTATATATAACCTAAATTATAGAAAAAAATTGTGTCATTGTTGTTGCTTTACTATATTATCAATTTATTGAAGTTTCTAAAAACTAAGTTATCTCTCCATCATTTTCAACAAATAAAATTATAAATTTAACGATTATATAATAAAAAAATTGTAGCACAAAAATTATGATAAAATATTATGTAAATTAAAGAAATGTTTAGTGAATATATAATTTTTTTCTGGATTCCAAAGTTTATGACTTGGTTTTTTCCTGGTCAATCCTAGCTACTGGTCTTCTTTGACGGATTCTAAGTTTATATAACATTGTTTCTCGTTGATAAATTATATTAATGTGTTGTTAAACAATAGCAAAACATAAATAACAACTATTAAGTTTTAAATATCATAAAATAATTGAAAATTTGGACAATTAACCACTATTTTATATGTTATTATATAAAGTACCAAATAGCGGGAAAAAACCGATAGCGTCGTAGCGTTTTTCTTCCAAAACGCTATATCGGATGCTACAGCGGCCGCTACGACCGATATTTAAACCTTTGATTTTCAGTAAGCATTTATGCAACTGTAACAAGTACATGGGTGTGTCAGATTGTGAGAGAGGTGTGGATGGATGACTTACTTTATAGGTGGATTCTACATGTTTTCCTAATAAGAATTGGGCATCAAATTTCTACCCCGGATTTCAAATGCCAAGTTGCTTTGTTGGAGATGTTTAACTCCGGAGGACTGATGTTAACTGTTCATATATATGAGATCACTTGGCACGTAGTTGTTATTAAACAATTTTGACATTTACGATTTAAATAAATTTTTGTAAGTTTCGAAAAATAGAAAAGAAATTATTGATGTATTCAAGAATATTGTATATTTCAAACAACTAGAATATCAATAGAAATAAAGGTTAGTTGGTAAAAGATAAAATGAAGTTCAATCGGGTTGGGTTGACCCGTTTCGGGTCAAAAACTTCTAAGCCATAACGGACCCATTTTCAATCGGATCGCTTTGAGTCGGGTCGGGTCAAGAATTGACACCCCTACATACACCTATTATTCTAAATTGGATAACAGGACCCTGCTAATTTGTTTGGACTATTGGATCATATAAATGATCGGATATTCGTATTTATTGAAATCGGTCTGATCATGTATGTCCGTTTTGATCCAACGGTTAAGATTGGAATAATAGAGACCTATTATTCTTGTACATAGGTTTTCTGCAATGACAAGTGAAGAAGCTTTCCAGATCGTAGCATAAGTTCTTTAAGCTCAACTGATTGATGTATTTGAAACTTCATCCGATTGTACAAACTTTTTTACTGTTTAAATTTCATCATTATGTGTGTTATCTGTTTAAATTTTACTGTTTATTCATATATATAATATCAGCTTCCTTCCTGTGTGCAGAAAGCACACTTGACAGTTGCCAATTACAAAATTTACAACACCGATCCAGTGATCCTTTTCAGGAAGTCCAATATTGAAGTTGCATCATGGTTCAAGCAGAGTAAGCTAAACAATACGAGCCTGTTCGGCAGAGCAGCTTTAGCTTCCTTAAGGTGCTAAGCTCTCTTAAGCTGGCCTAACAGAGCTTTCTTAGTAGGGATTAAGGGCCCCTCTTTAGCTCTGATTCTTAAGTAGGGGTGTAAACGGGTCGGGTTGGTCGGGTTTTACATAGATTGGCAATCCAATTATTCTAGTCGTAACTAAAAGTAAAATAAAATAAGTTTCAATTAAAAGTTTAAAGTATAATAAAAAGTCATTACATTTTTATAAACATATCGAAACTTTATTTCGAATAATATAAATTATTTAAAAAAATCAAAACAAATTGGTCGGGTCGGGTTTTATCCAACATATTTTGTAAAATCCGTAACCAAACTTTAATCATCGGGTTGCTCAAAATTCAATCCGTACCTAACCAACTATAATCAAAATCCGTAATTTTTCGGGTCGGATTGGTCGGGTCGGTCGGATTCCACGGGTTGAACGGATTGGACTTACACCCCTATTCTTAAGGAACCTCTCCTGCTTTCTTAGGCTAAGCTGCCTCCTTAGCAATTCTTTAGAATCTGTTTTGGGTTTAAGCCTTCTTATTTAAGCTTTTATTTTGCCGAACATATCTTCCTTAGCATGACTTATCTTCTTAATCCTACATGTCTTTAAGTCGTGCTACCGAACAGGCACTACAGTACGGGGCCTATTTTGCTCGGTTCATAGTTCTATTAAACCTGAGCCCATGTATTACGGTTATGTACAGGTACGGCCATAGTCATAGCCCATAATAATTTTCAGAGAACTTCACAAGGCCTGCAAATGGGGTCAATGTCCTCATCTTGAAATGTAATATATATTATTATTATTTTCGATGTTATTTTATGATGTTGTTACAAAAAATAATATCATAACCTCGATCGAACAATATGAAAATTGTTCTGCTGCTGAACACTGTGGTGGTTATAATTTAATGATTTGATGTGATCATCATTAAGTGTTTGATACACTACTGACAGTTTGGTAACATTGCTGGTAATTACTCAAGTCAGAATCCGAGATCCAAAATTCAAAAGAGAGAAAAAAAATATAGAGAAGAGAAGAGGAGGCTATATTTGAATTAGCCAATAATATTATATCAATAAAATCTGTATTATAGGGAATTCGTGGAGCAAGTCGTACAAGTAAAAAGCCGTCTATACATCTATAAACATGTACAGAATGTAGCAATATCTTACAAAAACCTTACAAAAAGAGTAATATCTTGTGTCCATTAAAAAACTGTCCATACATCTATAAACACGTACAGAATGTAGTAGATATATTCCGAAATGTAACAAATAAGTCCTAAAATGTAACATATGAACGTTATGGACAGCTTTTCTATGCACGCTAGATATTACTCTTACAAAAAGGTAGGTCATATGTTCCATTCGAAAATGCAGTTGGGTCTCACATCACTGTCAATAAAAAACGGGAGCCTACATTTTAGTTGTCATTAAATAATTTCAGTATAAGTATTGCTTTATACCGCAAGGGGGTCCAGATGCTGTTGCTTCGATGGAGATTACGTGCCAGTTATGATGTAGATCGATGGCCATCCATTCACAAATCACAATTTTTTTTTGTTTTTGAAATAAAAATGAGGTCAAGCTCACTTAAATTTAAATGTCTATAAAAAATTAAAAACTGTTATTTTGGTTTCAAACCTACGACCTCCCACATGAAGAGCGTTACTCTTAGCGACTGGACCAAGGCTCCAATCTTATTCACAAATCACAATTGATAATTTGACAATCTTTGCGATGATTTTTGAAGTAAAGATGAAATGTCAGATAAAATTTAAAATTGCAGATTTATTGTGTTCAACTACTTTAGTTATCATTTAACATTTTTAAGTCTATAAAATCTCGAGAGCTGCAAGTTTTACACAATAGTCATTAAGTATAATATTAAGTTAAGCTTAAATATGGAAATTTTAAACACACTTTATAAACCCAGAGTATCTATCAACTCTTTTCCTATTTCCATATATTTATACCTCATCTATTGTCAATATTGTCAAGTTCATTATGAATATAACTCCACACTATATACACAAATATGGCACTTCAATAACACAAGGCTCTCAGTCAGTAGTTTCATTTGCTTAAAATTCCTTATTGAAAAAACTAATCAAAACTGAACTTTCTGTTTTTTAATCTAAAATTAACAAATACACACAGGGCAGGGCAGGGCAGGGCACACAATCCAGGAAAACTCAGAAGCTGTACAAACAAATAAAAAAAACACAAATCAATTTTTATCCAGTGAATCAACCAACCAACCAGTCAATCAGTTTCCGCGATAAAATCCGGGAGATGACCCTGGCAAAGGTACTGATCGCAACTGGAAGAAGAGCCCCAACCTCTGCGCAGCCGCAAGATATCCTCAGTGAATGTGGACCCTGCCGACCCCACAAACACGTTCGCCATCGCACAGATTGTCTTGTCCAGCATTGCCTCCGCCTGAGCGTCACCGCCCAAGTGGTTCCTGTACAGCAACGCGTCCCATTTCTCGGCACTGTTGTGCTCTGGTCTTCTGATCAGTGGCACTTCCTCCCCATTCAACTTCACCAACTTCTGCAGCAGCGTGGTTTCACTGTCGGCGGCGTCTGTAGAGAGGTACACGACAGGAGAACCGGCGGCCTCCACCACTCTTTTCACGCAATTAGCAGCTTGAGGAATTGGGAAGAAGCAGCTCTCTTTCTTCACGTTACAGAATTTGAGGAAACCGTGCCGCCTAAAGTGCAGCGCAACGAAATTGCCGCCCAAGAAGGTCTGAACAAAGCGCTGCGCCGTGAGCACTATGAGGCGACTTGGCTGGATCACTGTCTGACAGCTGTGCTTCAGAGGGCCCCCGGGCTGCATGACCCACTCATCTTCCACATCGGCATAGAACAGGTCCCCGACCGCAATCACCTCTTCATTGCTCGAGAACTTCGGCATTATGTCGCCGACATTTCTCTTCTTTGGCTCCTTCAATTTCGCATCCTCAGGCCACACTGCCTCGATTTTACTCCCAATCGAAACCCCTGAGCTCTTCAATCTCTTCACATGTTCCTCGTCTAGGAAACAAGGTGGAGATGCCATGTAACAAACAAACTTGTTTATGTGAACTTTCCCTTTCCTCTCCTGCTCGTACTCTTCAAAGGTCATGACGACCTTCCGGCCAAAGCATTTGTTAATATGTTCAATGTCCAACACATGACTGTACTCATAATCAACCTTGGGGCTCGGCAGAATCAGAATCCTATCGAGCAATGCGGCAAAAAACATGTGCTTCTCCAAGCAAATCAGATGGTTGGACATCTGACCGGAGAGGCAGATCGCGAACAAAAACCGATCCTTCTTCGGTCTCCACTCAATCGTTCGTCGATCTGTCGGCCTCTCACTCTTCTTACATATCTCAGTACCGTAATTAGGGAAATCAAATTCAGGCCCGAAATTGCTCGCCAGCTCCGAGAAATTGCCCAATCCATGAGCAGACAGAAGCACATCCCGGATCTCCCGATTGACCTTCATCACTTGCATCAACGCCGATCTGATCTCAGTCGCAGAAACATCAGACAGATTCCCTCTCTGTGCCGGCGAAGGCGTGGGCGAGAGATCCGACCCGTTAACACGAGATCCAACACCAGCATCAGCAGACAGATTACTGCCATTACTATTCAACAGCTCCAAGATAGCCAATTGCTGGTTCCTGAGAAGGAACAGCGCCCGGAGCTCGGCCTCGCGCATCCGATCGGAGGGGGCGGCGGGGGCGGCGGGGACAGAAGAATAGAAGGCGCGTCGGAGATCGAGCGAGAAGAAGAGGAGGATGAGGACGAGGGGGAGGCACACCGCGAGGACGAGGCAGCGCTTGCCGGGGACGGCGGCGGCTGCCCGAGTCATGCGGCACGCTGCGGACCGTCCGATCTCGAAGACGGAGGGTCCGGATGATGACTTGGTCTCGTTCTGGTGAATTAGGGTCTGGTGAGGGTCCTCCTCGTCGTCGGACGAGCCCGCGGAGAGGTGCGAAGGGGACGGCGGATCGCGGGCCATTGGGCGGGATCGGACGGCTGGGATTTGGTGGCAGCGGGAGTGGTATGTTGTTAGAAGGGATGGTGAGCGGAGCGGAATATGTTGCAGTTGCAGGTGCAGTGAGCTAAAGCATGATGCACCGACAGGACACAGGAGTGAGTGAGTTTTCTTTTCTTTTGTGAGGATTGTATTACAAGATAAAGGTTTGTGTTTGTGGCTTGTTGTGTGTTAACTGGGTATTGGTTGGATTGGGTGTATAATGCTGTTAGGTGAGTTAGATGCTTAATAAAAGTGATATTTGCTGGTGAGTATTGATAATAATCGAATAATTAAATGTTATCTAATATATAGTCATCCAGTGATCTAGAATACGTCATCTGGAGATGAAACAATTTTATTTTTTTAGATCGAAGAGATGAAACAATTAGCAATGGCAGTGGCGCCAACACAAGAGTGTAATGAAATAAGCAGACCCAGCTCGTTAGTTTGCTGAGTTGAGTTTTTTGGGCTTAATTTGTTTCACTGTCTTCCCAAGGCTTAAGAAACCTCGCAACAAGTTGCTTGTGGGTTCATTGTATATCACTTTATAAGGGCCAGGTCCATCAGTCTATCGCATGGAATTAGATCATCCATGTCAACGTATCACATGATCAAGGAATTCTGATTTCTGACTCTTATTTCTCAGAGCCATTTTTTTTTTGTAAAATGTATTTTTGAGATAAAGATGAGGGTCAAGCCACTCAGATTTAAATGTCCATAAAAACCCTCATCCGGGTTTCGAACCCGCAACTTCCTACACGGAGAGTGTTGTCCTTAGCCACTAGACCAAAGACTGATTCTTTTTGTAAAATGTTTTAAGAAATCTTGAGTGAAGATATACTGCTTCATGTGACAATTCAGGAACTACAAATCAGTAGAAGGAAGAAAATAAAATTACTGAACAATTGATCCTTACAGAAAGCTCTTATTTCCACAGTACCAGTACATTTTTCTCTATCATACAAATTACACATCTGCATCAGTACTTGCCTTTTTCTTGGGTACATATGTTTTCGAGAAATATAAAAAGAGAACTATTTCTAAGACAGTGAGTCCTGCAAGAAGCCAATAAAAATAGTCCAGATGTGCTTGATTCAAATTATTTGAAAACCAGCTCTTTCCATGTTTACAGCTAATCTTATCAATTATGGAAATTAGAAAACTGCTAATGAAGCTACCGACACCAAGCACGCTGAGGTAAAATGCAAGACCTAGGCTCCGTAATGCATCCGGCACTTGATCATAGAAGAACTCTTGCATACCAACAATGGTAAATACATCAGCCATACCAAACAGTGCATATTGTGGTACCATCCACCACAGGCTCATTGGTATTGGTACTTTTGGTTTATCCACCAGTCCATACTCTTCTGCAGTGTTTAGCCTCTTAATCTCGACTAAAGCCGCTGCTGCCACTCCAAGGAGAGACAAGAACATTCCAGTACCGATTCTCTGTAGCGTTGTAATACCAGATGGTATCCGAGTGAACTTTCTTGCCAATGGTACAAGGATTTTGTCATAAACTGGTATGAAACAAATGATGGAAATAGAAATGAACACTTGCAGTGCGGCGGGGGGGACTTCGAACTTTTGACCAATCTTTCGATTCAAAGTGCTCGCTTGCTTTGTAAATAAAGTTGCAGATTGTGCAAAGAGAACACCATATATTAGGCATGTAGCCCAGATAGGAAATAGCCGAAGAAGACTCTTTGCTTCTTCTGCTGAGGGTTTGGTATTGTCTTCGTCTGACAGCCTGCGGAGAAAGAGAGGAAAGATAAGAAGAATGGTCTGTTAAAATTATCGCAAACTGATGTGAAAATTCAATCTCAGAACTTTGTTCAGGATCTTATATTGTGGTGCCAAATTGTCCATTGTAAGATTTTGAGCTGTCACAATCAGGTGAAATTATTTTAGTCAATATTGTCTGCTATACATAACGAGTTCATCTGCTAATGTCTTAAGAAGATACAGAAGCCAGACAAAATCTTGTTTTAGTTATATGCATATGCAACGACTATACGAGATCACAATTTTTTTATGGTAATCATCAGTATATTTTAAATTTTTTTTTTTTGAGGAGCGTATATTTTAAAAGTTAATTTCAAAGGAATGCTTAATCTGTTAATTATAGGCTCAACTGGACCAATATTAATTCAGGATATGTGAAGACCTTACCTACTAACATTTCCAGTTTCACGCACTAAACCTTTTAGTTTCCAACTCTGAGCTAGTGCCAAAAAAGATCTCCCAACCCGGAGAAATGGATTCTCTTTTTCAAGCACAAAGTATCGGTATGTCCTCGTCCCTAGTAGGAACAGTGCAAGTGCTAGAACCATAATTCCACAAGGGATCCCAAACCCGAGACCCCAACCGATATTATCCTGAACATAGCTCATCGTCACAACTGCAACACCCCCACTTGCACATATGCCAAAATACCACCAATTGAAAAAGGAGTTCTTCGACAGTCTCTCTTGAGGGTCGTTGTGGTCGAATTGGTCAGCACCAAATGCTTGCACGCATGGCTTGTGGCCACCTTGTGCAAGGGCAACCAGGTACAGTGAGAAAAAGAAAAGCGGTTTCTGGAAATTAGAGGAATTTGTGCAATCCTTTTGGCCTGTGGAATCGCTGCAGTGTGAGTTACCAGAAGTTGGAATAATTGAGGAGACCGTTAACATCCCTAATCCCTACAAGTAAACTAAATCATCAGAAAATTGTATATTTTAATATTTACGGTAATTAGAATAAATGAAGTTATATAGAAATTTGCTTTAGTGAAACCCTTCAGTCCTTCATTCCCCTAACAATTAGCAAAAATTTACATGGTTTACAGGCCTGTAAATTCTACTGAAAAGAATTCCCATGTTTATTTAATTTAAGCAATGTGGAATATTGGAACAATAAACTTGAACAGTTTGTTATTTCACATATAAAAATGAATTCTTAGAAAAAACAGTTTCTGTATAATTTGAGAGAAAAACAAATTTTACTTGAACAAACATGCAAAGCATATAATCATAATCAGGCCTCAAGAAAGGGAGTGCCGAATACACACCATGATGTACAGAAGTGAGGCAATCACAATGGTACGGTATCGACCAAGCCACGAGTCGGCAATGAAAGCACCAAGTAATGGAAGCATTGTGGCAACACCGGACCATGTATTCAGTGCTGACGCAGCCGTCGCCGTTCCCTCACCAAGCGGGCCCGTCAGGTACGTAATCAGATTCGATGATATGCCATAGTAGGCGCACCTCTCTGCTACTTCCACTCCTATTCAAAGGAAACCAATTAACCGATCGATCGATGCAGGCATCAATTTTGTTAATTTCTTTCAACAAGTTCCTCAGAAAAATTGTTGTTATAAAAAGAAGTTCCTGAGAAAATATTTATATACCAAACCAGCTTTTTGTATGCATCTATACATAGTCATATAGAAAAGAGTAACCAACTTTCCACAATTAGCATAAGCAAGTGTACAATTAGTAAAAGGTACAGAGGAGAACCAATCACCCCCAATTGCTATTACCCAATTTGGTAAACAGTAAACACTATTCCAATAAACCAGTGACAGATCCTACAACAAAAATTGAGCAAAGTTTCAAAATTGGTACCTACCAATGATGAAGAGAGCAGAGGTCCAACCACCGGTGGCGGACCGGGCAGCCGGGCGGCCTCGAGCATCCACAAAATCGGCCATGAATTCGGGTCTATTCGGAGGAAGAATAGGATCCAAATCCAAATTCAACTCCATGTTTGGCCCCCCTTGTCAATTATAAATAAATAGCTGGCTGGCTTCAGGTTGTGATGGATATCAATTACCAAGTAGGCATGCATGCATGCACCGCACAGAGTATATCTTCTTCAAGCAATGAAGGAAGAGGTCCAACCACCTGCTGCAATTGGTCTTTGCACACCGAGTTAGGCACCTGTGCTTTGCATCCAGCAATGAAGGAAGAGGGGGGTGTACGGAGAATTGGGGTCAATACTTGAGGCTTGATTGATCAAATGATCATTAATGCATGATTTGGTTGGTAGTGCATAAAGTCTTGGAATGCATGGATTAATATTGTAACGTGACAACAGTACTTGAGAGAGTTGAAACTTGAAAGCCGCCAGGTCATGTTGCGGGTCCCAACTGTAAAGCACTGTCGATCTCATACCAACTTGTTATATTAATATTATGAGTCGCAGGTAGCGACCGCCTTTTATCTATCCACCGGTCCACCGAATTTTTGATGAATAAATATCATTTTTCAGTAAACATTTGTATCTTTCCGATCAACATATATCATTTTCTAGTAAACAGATACATTACAGTTTTCAGTAAATATTTATGCAACTGTGACAACTACAAGGGTGCACCTGGGTGTGTCAGATTGTAAAAGGGGTAGATGTGTGGCTTACTAATTTATGGGTGGACTTTACATGTTTTCCTAATATTTGCCTCTCTTATTATACATGTGACTGATATTTTGAAGAGTCAAATTACATAAAAGTACCCACAAATCACTCTTATATATTTTTTCTAAGGGCAATGCAAAAGAAACAAGGTTTTTATTAGAGGTGATAAATCGGGCAGGCAGGTCGGGTTCGGGTTCGGATCAGGTGGGTCGGGTCAATTTTAATATTGATTTTTCTGAATCGTGTGTTGATTTGAATTAAATTGCATGCTATTTGATTTCGAGTCGGATCAGGTTGGATCAATTTATCTTTCTAAAAAATGTCAAGCCATGTCAGGTTTTGCCACCTCTATTTTTTATCTGAGGTTCTAATATATATAAGTTTTCTTTTTCTTCAAAAAAAAAATAATAATACATAGAGTTTTGCTACGATATAACAACAAAAGTTATTTTGACTTCTTGATGAGGTTTTTTTTAATAAACATTTAAATTTGAATAAATTGAGCCATATTATCTGCAATGACTTCTAGATGAGGTTTTTTTAATAAACATTTAAATTTGAGTAAATCCAGCCATATTATCTGCAAAAAGAAAGTGATTGATATTCAATTGAAGAAATAGAAGAGAAACATGATTTGAAAACAGAGAAAATATTGCAAACTCAATACAATTAATTCTACTTTGTCTCTCCATAGTAATGTTACTTTTATGTCATATGTGTAACATATGATTAAATCTAGCGTGCTCCTGGGCGGAGAGAAGGGGGGGCGGAGGGGGGTGTGACCCCCCCATGATTTTTAATTTGTATACAGAAACGTTAATATGCAGTGTATTTTGTTGAGAGTTTTCATTCCACACCCCAATAAATTTTGTCCCTTGACGTCTCGACCCCCCCTAATTTCAAATCCTGGCTTCGCCCTGAGCACGGAGACCTCCCGTGCTCCTAATTTAAAAATCATATTAAACCATCTTGACATTTTGATATATCATTCTCATTAAATTCTTTATATCAAAATCTCTTAGGATACAAAAATTTTTCATTTTTTGAGTTTCTTAAGTATATGTTTTGGAACTTTTTAGAATGAACTCAAAATAATAATAAAATAATATATAAAACTATGTCATCTTTTAAAAATACAAAACAAATACTTAAAAATCTTAAAAAATGGAAAATTTTTGTATCCTATGATATTTTGATATAAAGAATTTAATGAGACCCATAAATCGAATTTCGAGATGGTTTAGTATGATTTTTGAGTTAGGAGCACGGGAGGCCTCTGTGCTCGTAGGAGCACCATAGTTTTACTCGTGTAACTTGAACTTGATATAATTTTTCGGGATTATTTTATTAATAAAAAAATAAAAAATCAAAAATACAAAAGTGGAAAATAGTTTTGAAAAATTGCAGAAATAGAAAAACCGCGACCTGAGGTCGCGGCCTAGTCCCAGACTAAGCCGCTACCTCAGGCCGCGGCTCATGAACAGTGCTAAGCCGCTATCTGAAATCGCGGCTTAGTCTCTGTATTCTGCTGCGGATTTATGAAGACATTTGAAGGGACAAACGTTGGTTGTTTTTTATAAATGACCTACCATTTTAAAGGTCTTGAAGTCTACTTTCCAATGGTTTAACTTCCAAGGCGTTTGAAGTTCTCTCCAGAGAGTTATTGGAGTTTTATTGGAGAGGGGTCAGTTTTCTGTATTCTCTCTTTAATTACGAATTTCTAGAGTTTTCTGTTGGTTGTTTTTTATAAATGACCTACCGTGTTAAAGGTCTTGATGCAGTAAATCTTCTACCAGCCTTCCAGAAAATTCTAAATAAGGCAACCGAAGAAGATTTGTCTATAGAAGGTGCCTCTATTGATGGGTGGTCCATCCTGCACACTTGCCTTGATTCTGAAGATTTTGATAGTGTGTTGGAATTTCTAGGAGCTAGGCGAGCTGAAGATTTTGATAGTGTGTTAGAATTTCTATTGAGAAGTAAACAGGCATATTGTTCCTAAAGATATTGTTTTAAAATTTCTTATCAAGTATACAAATGCTCTTGACCTCCCATTATTGCAGCCTCCTGATATTGATTTGGCCGTTTTAAATGCCGAATTGACATGTGAGAATGCCTTTTTACTACTCAATTGGGTCAATCACTTGACGAGGAATTACAGTAGTTTGCCAAGTAGATTTGCAAGTAGTGTGCATTGTGGTAGGTGGTTGAAGACCATTTCAGGTTTTGACAAGCCTGAAAATTGCTTTATGACGACAGGAGAAAGCACCCTCTTGTCTTTGAAATGGCACAATCTTTACTTGGATTTTCTATAATTGATGAGCAATACTATGATGGAAAGATCTCGTCTTATGGTGATGCACTCAAACAGATAGGTGTGACCTTGGGTACAGAGCTTTGCTACACTTTTATCATCCAGCAATTCATTTCCCTGGCAACAACAATGACAATGAGTAGCAAAAGAATTGAAAGTGATCGGTGTTGCTATTGATCTCAATGACACTGAAAAGAAAATAACAGATGTGTTCAAATCCATGCTTTCCTCTCCCAGCAGTCTTACTTGCAGAAAACAATAAAAATTCGTAATTAAAGAGAGAATACAGAAAACTGACCCCTCTCCACTAAAACTCCAATAACTCTCTGGAGAGAACTCCAAACGCCTTGAAAGTTGAACCATTGGAAAGTAGACTTCAAGACCTTTAACACGGTAGGTCATCTGTAAAAAACAACCAAAAGAAAACTCTAGAAATTCGTAATTAAAGAGAGAATACAGAAAACTGACCCCTCTCCACTAAAACTGCAATAACTCTCTGGAGAGAACTCCAAACGCCTTGAAAGTTGAACCATTGGAAAGTAGACTTCAAGACCTTTAAAATGGTAGGTCATTTGTAAAAAACAACCAATATAAAACTCTAGAAATTCGTAATTAAAGAGAGAATACAAAAAACTGACCCCTCTCCACTAAAACTGCAATAACTCTCTGGTGAGAACTCCAAACGCCTTGGAAGTTAAACCATTGGAAAATAGACTTCAAGACCTTTAAAACGGTAGGTCATTTATAAAAAACACCAACGTTTGCCCCTTCAAATGTCTTCATAAATCTGCAGCAGAATACAGAGACTAAGCCGCGATTTCAGATAGCGGCTTAGCACTGTTCATGAGCCGCGGCCTGAGATAGCGGCTTAGTCTGGGACTAAGCCGTGGCCTGAGGTAGCGGCTTAGTCTGGGACTAGGCCGCGACCTCAGGTCGCGGTTTTTCTATTTCTGCAATTTTTCAAAACTATTTTCCACTTTTGTATTTTTGATTTTTTATTTTTTTATTAATAAAAAAATCCCTAATTTTTCTCTTGAAAGAAAAAAAAAAAATGCTGGAGATATTGATTCGATTCCAGTGCAACAGAGAAATAAGCTAGTCTAAGCTTAAAAAAAAATCATTAAAAAAAGTAAAAAAAAAAATGAAAAATAAATTTGAAGAAGCATGGGCCTCCTCGTGTAAAATGCTTTGGCATAGCTGCTGCTTGACTATTTTAGTAGGAAAACAGATTATTAGAAATGTGAACACTCTTCAATCAGAAAAAAGAAAAAAGGAAATACAGAGACTTTTGCCTTGTATTGATATTGATGGTCCGATGTGATAAGTAAAGAACTAAATACATGTGACAGGAAAAAAAAAAAAAAGATAATTGAAAATGGGTTTTGCCCTTCCGAAAAATCCTTGTTTCTGCGGTACCAGTATAATTTTCTCTATACAAATTACACATCTGCATCAATATATATCACTTTCTTCGGTATATAAATTTTCGAGAAATATATAAAGAGAACTATTTCTACACAAGTGAGTCCTGCAAGAAACCAATAAAAATAGTCCAGATGTGCTTGATTCAAATTATCTGAAAACCAGCTCTTTCCACTATTACTGCTAATTTTATCTATTGCAAAAATGAGAAAACTACTAATGAAGTTACCTACGCCAAGCACGCTGAGGTAAAATGCAAGACCTAGGCTCCGTAATGCATCTGGCACTTGATCATAGAAGAATTCTTGCATACCAATAATGGTAAATACAGCACCTATACCAAAAAGCACGTATTGTGGTATTATCCACCACAGGCTCATTGGTATCGGAACATTTGGTTTATCCACCAGTCCATACTCTTTTGCAGTCTTCAGCCTTTTGATCTCGACTAGAGCCGCTGCCACCACCCCAAGGAGAGACAGAAACATGCCAGTACTGATTCTCTGTAGCGTTGTAAGACCAGATGGTATCCGAGTGAACTTTCTCGCCAAAGGCACAAGGAGTTTGTCATAAACTGGTATGAAACAAATGATTGAAATAGAGATAAACACTTGCAGTGCTGCTGGGGGAACTTTGAATTCTCGACCAATTTTCCGGTTTAAAGTGCTCGCTTGCTTTGTGAATAGAGTTTCGGATTGTGCAAAGAGAACACCGTATATTAGGCATGTAGCCCAAATAGGAAATAGCCGAATGAGACTCTTTGCTTCTTCTGCGGAGGCTTTGGTATCGTCTTCATCTGACAGCCTGCACAGAAAAGAGGAGACGGAAAAAAATAAGAAAGGTCTAATAAAATGTCTTCAGCTTGATATGAAAATTTTTTATCTCAGTACTTGTTCAGGATTTTATATTACAGTGCCAAATTTTATAATTTTGGGCTGTCATGAGACAGTTGTATGCCATGAAACAGTTGTATAGTTGAAATTATCCCATATGCATATCAAGTTTATTCACTGATGCCTTTATAAGATACAGGAGCCAGAAAAAAATATTGTTTCAGTTCTGCTGGTATGGCATGCTCCCATATAAATATTATTAGTCAGAATATGAACAACTATACTAGATTACAGATTTGTTAGGGCAATAAAACATATTTTTTAAAGTCAATTTCAGAGGATGTTTGATCTCCTCATTATAAGTTGGATTGGATCAATTAAATTTCAGGATTTCAGGAAACCATACCTACTATTATCTCCAGTTTCATGCAGTAAGCAAGAACCTTTTAATTTCCAACTCCGTGCTACTGCCAGAAAAGATTTCCGGACCCTAACAAATGAATTCTCTTTTTCAAGCACAAAGTATCGGTATGTTCTTGTCCCAAGTAGGAACAGAAAAAGTGCCAGTATCATTATGACACAAGGGATCCCAAACCCAAGAGCCCAACCAATATTATCTTGGACATAACTCATTGTCACAATAGCAACGCCAGCACTTGCGCATATGCCGAAGTACCACCAATTAAAAAAGGAGTTCTTCGACAAACTCTCTTGAGGGTCATTGTGGTCAAATTGGTCGGCACCAAATGCTTGCACACATGGCTTGTGGCCACCTTGTGCAAAGGCCACTAGGTACAGTGAGAGAAAGAAAAGAGGTTTCTGAAAAGAGGAACTTGTGCAATCCTTTTGGCTTGTGTAACCATTGAAGTGTGAGTTACCAGAAGATGAAATAATCGAGGAGACCGTTAACATCCCTAAGCCCTACAGGTATACTAAATCATCAGAAAATGGGTACTTTTTACTTGGTAAAAATAATTGAAATTTTATCAGATTATTTTTTAAATAATTTTTTTAAGTGCATCTCCTTCAATCCCTTACTCCCCAAACTAATGCTTACTCAAACTTCACATGCAAAACCAAAAAGAAAGAAAAAAATTATATATCTAGTTGGTGTACACGGTACCAAATACACATGAAAAAAAGAATATTTGCTTATGCTTGGGCCTTCAAATTCTGCCAAAACGATTTTTCATGTTTATTGGGGTTTACTTGAAATTTAGTCTCACAATCTGCTAGATTTTTAAATGGAAATGAAGTCTTACTATGGCATGGGTATAATCCGGTAGCTTTCACTGAAGAAATTGGAGGTGTTCACAGATTAAGCAATATTTGAGTGGGTAAGGTTTAACACTTGAGCAAGCTGATAAACATGCAACAGAAAGTTTGTTTGAGGATAATTTCCAGAAAAATGGATTTACTTGGACCAAATTGCAAAACCAATAGACATAATCAGGTCTCAAGGAAGTACAAAATGCATACAATGATATACAGAAGTGAAGCAATCACAATGGTACGGTATCGACCAAGCCAAGAATCAGCAACAAATGCACCGATCAATGGAAGCATTGTAGCAACACCAGACCATGTATTCAGTGCTGACAGAGTCGTTGCCGTCTCCTCGCCAAGTGGGCCAGTCAGGTATGTAATCAGATTAGCCGATATGCCACAATAGGCACACCTCTCTGCTACTTCCACACCTATTAATGCGAAGTAGTTAATAAATGCGCAAGGCATCAAAGCTTGTTTCACTCAATTAATTTCTCAGAAAGTGTTTATAAACCGAACCAGTTTTCTGTATGCATCCATTTATCCTTTAAGGATAGTGATAGGGCGCCGCGCATATTGCCCCCCACACCATGTGATGTGCTGGCATTTTATTTATTTGATATATTATAAACAGAAAGTTCTAAAAGACAGATTACAAAACATTCTAAATAAATCCTGAGAAGAGATTGGCAACAAATTGACAGTTTACAAACGTTCTAAATGGGCAACAAATGGGCCCCATTTTCTAAAAGACAGTTTACAAAACGTTGTAAACGTTCTAAAAGACAGTTTTCTTTCTAAAAGACAGTTTACAAAATTACAAAACTGTCAACTTGAGATACCAGTTTACAAAATGTTTTAAATGAGCAGCAATCTACCAACGCATCACATAGCTCTGGGGCAATATCAGGGGCTGGACATATTTATGCTCGAAAGAATAAAGTCTTCAACATTACCATAAGCAAGGTACCAAGGTGAACCAATGCCCAATTTGGTATACGGTAGGAGACGACAAGCGACGAACAAGAAAGAACTCGAAAGATTTTGAGAGAATTCACACAGAATTCTAAGTTTTGATAACTTTGATAAAATAAACAACAACTACCCTGCCTAAAGGGCATGAGTTCACTTATATAGACAAGATAATTAACACCCTAACATAACATAAAGCAAAAACAGTCAAAAAATATCTAAAAAATGTAAAGAAAGTCTAAAAGACGTCATTCATAACCGTCTGGAAACAGACTGCATTAATTCGTCTGCACATAGTTCGGACCGAATTAAATCCACTTCGGACCGAAATTCTGGGTGAATTATGTTCTGTTCTGATTTATATAAATTCGGTCCGAAATGTATAAATTCGGTCCGAATTTATATCTGCGCTGCTGCTGCCATCTGTGCATCCTGTGCATGCATCATTCTCCCCTTCTAAGAAAAGATTCGTCCTCGAATCTGCCACGTCTTCATCAGGCAGCTCGTCCACCGACAACTCACTCTCACTGTCGGTAATGTAAGGAGATAAATCCGCCACGTTGAAGGTGGCCGATACATTATACTCCCCCGGTAGATCAATCTTGTAGGCATTATCATTGATCCTCTCCAGTACCCGAAACGGTCCATCGGCTCGAGGTTGTAGCTTGCCATACCTGCCTGTAGGAAATCGTGCCTTTCGGAGATGAACCCATACCAGATCGCCGGCCTTAAACACCACCCTCTTGCGGCTCCGGTCCACACGCTCCTTATACTTCTTGTTTGACTTCTCAATCTGCGTACGGACTTGGGAGTGTACTTGTTTAATGTGCTCGGCACGTTCCTCGGCATCGCCACTGAATTGCTTGTCGACAGGCAACGGCGTGAGCTCGAGAGGTGTGATTGGATTGGATCCATAGACGACCTCAAAGGGTTGCCTCTGCAATTCCTCGTGCTCTTTGGGACTCATGCGATAAGCGGTTTTATGAGGAACGACAGCCCCTGGCACAAAGTCAACGCAATGTTGGATGTCCCTCATAGGTTGCAATCCAAATGGCAATTCTATTGGTGCCACATCAGCAAATTCTTCTACTAGGGACCTGACCCGCGGTGGAAGTTCTGGACTGTCACCATTAGCCTCCGTCACCACCAAGTCAAACACCTCAACCGTTTGTGCCACCTCATTCTGAAACTCCGAACGAGACAACAAATGACTCTTGGGCTCTTTTCGCAAATCTGAAGGACCAAGGGTAATTGAGACACCATCTTTGTGAAACGAGTAGGTGTTCCTATGCCCATCATGCTTCGTCCTTCTATCAAACTGCCACGGCCTACCCAATAGAATGTGACATGCGTCCATAGGGACCACATCGCACCAAACCTCATCACTATACTTCTTCCCGATTGAAAATTTTACAAGGCATCGCTTTGACACTTTCACTTCATTACCTTTCTTAAACCAATACAGCTTGTAGGGTTGTGGATGGTCCTCGGTTTTGAGTCCCAACTTCTCCACCATTGTGTTGGACACCACATTCTCACAACTGCCCCCATCAATGATCACGTTACATACCTTACCGCCACTGGTACATTTGGTATGAAAGATGTTGTGTCTCAGCCATGACTCGTCTTCGTTGGCCGCCACGCTCAATGCGCGTCTGACCACTAAGGATTCACCAGAATCGGCATATGTGACCTCCTCATTGTCTGTCAGATGATCCTCAAGACCCTCGTCATACTCGTCATACACCGGGTCCACATCCTCCTCAACTAGCGTGATAATTTGCCGGTTCGGACAATCGGCAACCAAATGTCCTAGCCCTTGACACTTAAAGCACCGCCGGTTGGCCATAGAACCTCCCCGACTGGTTTGTCCCTTCTCTGAATGGAGTTTGGGGCTTGGGGTTTGGGTTGTTGAGGTTGCGGGTTTAAGATTTGAGGGGGGTACTCGCTTGTTAGTCTCGGCGCCCGAGAAACGGTTTTGGTATCTCAGTTGACTGACGCTCTTTCTCCTTTGCTGCGATTCGACCTTCAAGGCCAACCTACACACATCATCATACGAGTAATACTGTTGTAGGTACACCACATCGGAGATCTCTGGTTTCAACCCGGCCAAATACCGAGCGACAATCTGTTCGTCCTCCTCAACAACATCGCACCGCATCCGCAACACATCGAACTCATGGGTATATTGCTCCACCGACATACCCCTCTGCTTAAGGTTATGGTACTCGATGAAAGCCTCTTGCCGGTACTGAGTGGGTAAGAACTTGGCCATCAATTTCTTCTTCATCTTACTCCAACTCCGAATTTTAGGTTTCCCTTCCCGGGCACGCCTAGTTTTCACGTGCTCCCACCAAATCGAGGCGTGCTTCCTCAATTTAATGGCTACCAATTTCACTTTATGTTCGTCGGTCAGAGTCTTCACATCGAAAACCCGTTCGACGGTGTGCAACCAATCAATAAACTCATCGGGGTGAGATTTACCATCAAATTCCGGTAGGTCGATCTTCATCCCTAGGGTTTGATAGGGCTCTTCGGGCTCCAGCCGCTGCCGCTGATTTCGCCCGTGATTCGGAGTCCCCCACGGGTTGAACTCCTCATCATTGTCGCCCGCTGTCGAAGAGTCAAAGGAGACCGACTCCTCCTCTTCCTCCCCGTTGGTGGAACCCATCCTTGCCTCGGCGAGTTGGCGTTCCAACTCTCGGATCCGTCTCCCCATCGTTGCGATCTCCAGATCTCGCTGGTCTCGATGGCGGTTCGCCGGCGCTTCTTCCTCAGGATCGACTCCACGACCTCGACCTCGGCCACGACCCCGACCACGACCACGGTTTGCATCCGCCATCAACCTGGTTGCTCTGATACCAACTGATGCACGAACGGTAGGAGACGACAAGCGACGAACAAGAAAGAACTCGAAAGATTTTGAGAGAATTCACACAGAATTCTAAGTTTTGATAACTTTGATAAAATAAACAACAACTACCCTGCCTAAAGGGCATGAGTTCACTTATATAGACAAGATAATTAACACCCTAACATAACATAAAGCAAAAACAGTCAAAAAATATCTAAAAAATGTAAAGAAAGTCTAAAAGACGTCATTCATAACCGTCTGGAAACAGACTGCATTAATTCGTCTGCACATAGTTCGGACCGAATTAAATCCACTTCGGACCGAAATTCTGGGTGAATTATGTTCTGTTCTGATTTATATAAATTCGGTCCGAAATGTATAAATTCGGTCCGAATTTATATCTGCGCTGCTGCTGCCATCTGTGCATCCTGTGCATGCATCAGTATCACACTATTCCCAGCCTAGCTAGTGCAGTAGTGGCACTCCAGTGAGGCAGTGACAGAAGTTGCAACAGAAACTGAGCAAAAGTTTCTAAATTGGTACCAATTACCAATGATGAAGAGAGCAGAGTTCCAACCACCAGTTGAGGATCGGGCAGCCGGCTGTCCTTGGGAATCCACGAATTGAGACGTGATGGGTCGAGATGGAGGAAGGATAGGATCCGAATCCAAATCCAGCTCCATTTTTAATTAGCTCCCCTTCTCAAATATAAACAGTTGTTCCAGGTAGTGCCTGCTATTGATCAGTACTGCATAGGCAACGAGTATATCTCCTTCTATAAGAGGAGAGTTTTGGAGATGGGTCTTAGCAAAGTTTTCTGCTGCAGCTTCTCTTCTCTGCTCACCGAATGGGGTACTTCTTGCTCTATGTTTCTAGCAACAATAACTGGAAGAGCTTGGTGTAAGGAAATATTGGGTCAACGCTTAAATTTATAATTATCCACGTTCACGTGTCCACACATATACAAAATTTATAATTCTTATCTCAAATTTTATACCTCTTAACTCAAATTATGTAACAAAGTGAACATGTAGCCACTAATATTGAAGACATTACATAGGACCCGTTATTCAATATCTAGTCGACAAGTGAATTCGAGGTTCAAATAGGAACATTAGAATCATTACTAAAACTAGGGTAAGTCTCCGCGCTTCGCGGCGAGGCAATGTGTAATTGTAAGTGCTTTACAATTTAGTTGTAAATTTTATTTAGCTGGAAATAGTGAAGTTATATATTGATTAGATGATATTTGTTGCACAATCAACTCTGAATATATAGTTCAAAACTACATGACAATATGGAAAGTAACAATCGATGAAACAAATGAGATCGGAGATGAAATAATTGGAAGTATGTAATACATGAACAATAGGTTACGAAAAACATGCAGATTAATTTGTGTAAGACAAATCAGACTTATGGAGAAATGGATGAATGAAGGTATAAGGCAAAAAGTAGATCCAATTTTTTATTTTACCTTTTAAAGAAATATGAACCTACGATTTATAAGTAAACATCCATAATTTTTTTTTTTTACTTTTTTTATTGGATTTATAAATTTTAAGCTTATCCAAAAGATAATTCTATAAAAAAATTTATCTACGAAAATATTATGATCTAGACATTTTTTTCACTTTAATTAACAGAAAGTCAGAAAATAAGATGTCAAACTGATTTTGAGAAAAACATCAGACTTAAAAAAATTTGATACCAAAATAATATAAGAACAAATTGAAAATTTTGAGTCTATTTATAAGAAAAAATCATTTATAAACAATGCTTATAAGAGAAATCCCAATCTTGATGAGAAATCAATGGTAACCAACAAAAAACCAACTTTTCTCAACACCTCTCCATTTGAAAACAAAATAGAGGGAGTTGAAACTTATGATGACCGTCGGATGATGAGATTCGACGGCTGTAAAGCTCAAATGAATAAGAGAGCTCCATCTTTTCCTCTTTTAAAGGGTATATATATGAAAAATTAAAAAAATGTGGACCTCGTGTAAATTTTTTAAGCATAGCTGGTAGATAACTCTTATAAATCATTACAATTACCTAATGATTTCCACATGTTAGCTATACAATATTTAAATAATTAGTAAAGTTGAGTTGCTGCGGTGGGTTGTAAACGAATCGAATCGAATCGAATCGAATCGAATTTGATCTAAGTCGAACTTGAACATAATCGAGCTAAAATCGAACCAAGGTAAACCGAATCGAACTCGAATTGAGCTCCGAGCTCTATACGAGCTCAATTATTATAATTTTATATTTATTTTTCATATTACCATAAATAATTAGAGCTAAAATATTATTTTGTTATTCTTTGATAATATAAATTAATTATTTATTTTCTTACTAATTTTATAATAAATTATGGTAAAAAATTTATAGTTTATTAATTTAACGATAAAATAGTTCAAAATATGTGCAAATTATTATATATCGAGCTATTACGAATCAAATCCGAATCGAATCAAGAAAATATCGAGCCAAGCTAAATTGAACTCGGGCTGACAAAAAATCGAATCGACCTAAATCGAACTCGACCGAATCAAGTTAAGCACCTAATTTCTTGCATCACTGATTGCCCCTGCTATATGAATTGATTGATGGTCTTGACAGTCAAGTGCTCGTGGGGAAACGGGTGGTAGCTCAGTTGGCTAGAAAAGAAGTCCTGGAGTTGTTGTTTAACCAAAGGTCGAGAGTTCGATACCCGCACATGCAACTTGTCATTGTTTTCTTCACTTAATAGTGTGAAGGCTTTAGAAATTTCGCGTCAGGCTGCTCATGGGCCAATTTTATTACGATTTTAGGCTTCATAAGTCTATCTGGTAGAATTAGATAACCGTCTCATTTTTGGTGCCTGGATATCAAGATCCTTATATTGAAGTGTTACACTTTAGTGAATTCATACCCCTGCTGTACTGCATTATGCAGTTCACTGCGTCAGCCGTTGGATTGTCTCGAGATTCGTGTCAGCGTGGATATTGAGATGATCCAACGGATGACGCTGTGAACTGCACAATGCAGTAAGTCAGGGGATGAACACTCCACTTTAGTATGCATTCAAGATTTCTCTCAGTAAGATACATGCTTGCTACAAATGACAGAACTAATAATAAGCGACAGGAAGAAATAAGATAATTAAAAATTACCCTTCCAAAAAGTTTTTGTTTCTGTGGTACCAGTGTACCAGTATAATTTTCTCTATACAAGTTACACATCTGCATCAGTACATCTCGATCGCTTTCTTCGGTATATAAATTTTCGAGAAATATATAAAGAGAACTATTTCTAAACAAGTGAGTCCTGCAAGAAACCAATAAAAATAGTCCAGATGTGCTTGATTTAAGTTATCTGAAAACCAGCTCTTTCCACTTTTACTGCTAATTTTATCTATAATTGAAATGAGAAAACTGCTAATGAAGCTACCTACGCCAAGCACGCTGAGGTAAAATGCAAGTCCAAGGCTCCGTAATGCATCGGGAACCTGATCATAGAAGAACTCTTGCAAACCGACGATGGTAAATACTTCGCCAATACCAAAAAGCACATATTGCGGTATCATCCACCACAGGCTCATTGGTATTGGTACATTTGGTTGATCCACCAGTCCGTACTCTTTTGCAGTCTTCAGCCTCTTGATCTCCACTAAAGCTGCTACGACCATTGCAAGAAGAGACAAGAGCATGCCAGAACCGATTCTCTGTAGCATGGTAATACCAGATGGTATCCGAGTGAACCTTCTTGCTAATGGTACAAGGAGTTTGTCGTAAACTGGTATAAAACAAATGATGGAAGTTGGAATGAACACTTGCAGTGCCGCAGGGGGAACTTCAAAATTTCGGCCAATCATTCGATTCAGAGTGCTCGCTTGCTTTGTAAATAAAGTTGCAGATTGTGCATAGAGAACACCATATATTAAGCATGTAGCCCATATAGGAACTAGCCGAAGGAGACTCTTTGCTTCGTCTGCTGAGGCTTCGGTATTGTGTTCTTCAGGCACACTGTGCAGAAAGAGAGGTTCAACAAAGTAAATAAGGTCTATGAAATTTACTTCAGCTTTATGTACAAATTTTCGATTTCAGAATTTGTTCATGAAATATATATTATGTGCCAAATTATCCATTGTAAAATTTTGGGCTGTCACACATCAGGTGCTGTTAGTTTAGTAAAAATTGTCCCATATAGTTAATCAATCAACTAAGATCAACTATAACAGATCAAAGTTTTCATGGCAAACTGGTAATCATCTATATATATCTTGCAAGATCAATTTGAAAGGGCAGGTTTAGTCTCATAGTCTGGATTGATTCAATTGAATTCACGATTTATGGAAATCATACTTAGTAATATCTCTACTTTCATGCGCTAAGCAAGAACTTCTTAATTTCCTGCTCCATACTAGCACCACGAAAGATCTCCCAACCCGGATAAATGGGTTCTCTTCTTCAAGCACAAAGTATCGGTATTTTCTTGTCCCTAGTAAGAACACTACAAGTGCCGTTATCATTATCCCACAAGGAATCCCAAAACCGATCCCCCAACCAATATTATCTTGCACATAGCTCATCATCCCAATCGCAACCCCAGCACCGATACATAGACCAAATAACCACCAACTGAAAAAGGAGCTTTTTGACAGTCTCTCTTGAGGGTCGTTGTGGTCAAATTGGTCAGCACCAAATGCTTGCACACATGGCTTGTGGCCACCTTGTGCAAAGGCCACAAGGTACAGTGAGAAAAAGAAAAGCGGTTTCTGAAAAGAGGAATTTGTGCAATCCTTTTGGGCTGTGGAATCACTGCAGCGTGAGTTACCGGAAGATGGAATAATTGAGGAGACTGTTAACATCCCCAAGCCCTACAAGTATACTAAATCATCAGAAAATGGGCGCTTTAATCTAATTAGAACAATTGAAGTTTTATTAGATTATTTAGTTGCGAAAATTTGCTATGTCCCCTTTAGACTTTACTCCCATAACAGCAGCTTACTCAAATTTGACATGCAACTCACTAAGAACAAATTATATAGTTGGTGTATATATTGCTAAACACCCATGAAAATAGAATATTGAACATGCTTGAGCCTGTGAATTCTCCCCCAAGGAAATTCCCGTGTTTATTCATGTTTACTTGAAATTAATTTTAAGCAATGTGAAACAACAAACTCTCACAATCTGTTAATTTCACAAATGGGAAATGAAGTCTTACTATAGCATGGGTATGATCCAATTGCTTTTACTGAAAATAATTGTAGGTTTTGTGTAAAGATTTAATATGAAAGTAAGCTAATAAACTCGGAACAGAAAAGTATTTCAGGATAATTTCAAGAGCAAATTAATTTTACTTTGATAAAAATGCAAAAAGGAGTTGATATAATCAGGTCTCAAGAAAGGTGCGCAGTACCAAATACTTACCATGATGTACAGGAGTGAGGCAATCACAATGGTACGGTATCGACCAAGGCACGAATCAGCAAGGAATGCACCCAGTAAAGGGAGCATTGCGGCGACACCGGACCATGTATTCAGAGCCGATGCAGCTGTCGCCGTTCCCTCACCAAGCGGGCCCGTTAGGTACGTAATCAGATTTGATGATATGCCGTAGTAGGCACATCTCTCTGCTACTTCCACACCTATTGGTGAATGAAACAATGAAGTTATATTCACATACCGGAACAAGCAAGTGAATTTGGTAATTGATCGGTACCAAGGTGAACCAATGCTCAACTAGTGGTATTCTGCCATGTTTGGTACCTACAGATAGAATAAGAGTTCCAAAATTGGTACCAATTATTAAGAGAGCAGAGGCCCAACCACCGGTGGTGGACCGGGCAGCCGGGCAGCCCCGAGAATCGACGAAGCCGGACACATGTTCGGATCGAAACGAAGGAAGAATAGGATCCAAATCCAAATTCAGCTCCATCTTTAGTTAGTTCCTCTTCTTCATATATAAACAATTGGGCACTTGTTCTGCCTGTGTGCCTGGCAGTAAGGAAGAGAGGGGTGTACAGAAAATTGGGTCAGCACTTATGATTAATGTATGATTGTTTGACTGTAATTAAGTTCTGGAACATGACAGTTGAGAGACTTGAGAGCCACCAACTCACCTGTTAGAATTACTTATCATTAATTGTTTCCACATGTTAGCTGAATAATACCTAGCATCCACAGAATAATCGTCCATAGCATCAATGTATTTGTTACATTTTGAGACGTATTTGATACATTTTGTATACGTCTATGAATGTATGGACGGTTTTTCAATGGACGCAAGATGTTTCTCAACCGATCATATTATATTTTATACACGTGACAGATATTCTGTCGAGTCAAACTAAGGACCCAAAATGCCCATGAAAGTCACTGGAAATTGTCCACCTCCTCTGGTTGGAAAGGAAGGTGTATAACTATATATATGATCATGAGAAGAGAAGAAACATTTTATTTTTTGAGAAATGAGAAGAAACATTTTAGCTGACTGTGATTTTGTAAAAAAAAATAAAATAAAATAACCTCTGTCTCGATCAAATCTTTAGGAGCATAATAACTGCACCGAGGCTATATATTGTACTTTATAAAGCGCAGTGACTACGCTTTGCGCTTCGGTGTCATATCTCCTAA
This sequence comes from Cyperus esculentus, assembly GCA_030179965.1. NCBI lineage: Eukaryota > Viridiplantae > Streptophyta > Magnoliopsida > Poales > Cyperaceae > Cyperus > Cyperus esculentus. The sequence goes on from JASGLE010000027.1 coordinate 2,450,480, forward strand.
AACGAATCTCGAATGATCAATCCAAATTGCTTACTAGTTGCACATCAATTTTTTTTTTCTTTCTATTTTTAGGATTTTCTAATTTTTTTCATTATAGTAAAATGACCTTTTTTATATACAAATTATTATGCATTTTCTATGCAAATTCCAAAAATCTTAAAAAATGGTTTGAAAATTTTAAAAATAGAAAAATTTGGTATGCAACTATTTTTCAATAAGTATATTGTAGTGAGTGATTTGGATCGGCCATTCGAGCTACTGTTTATAAAAAAATATACATTAACTACACTTTATAAAGTACAACAGCCTCAATCTTTAGTGTCATATTGATAAGTACATTATTTTCATCATACGTATACTCAAGTTTGATTCACTTTACTATGCATTCAAGCCTTTTCTGGTATGCGTTTAATTAAGAAATCAAGATTAAATTGATATATATACACATGTTTGCTTCAGCCTTCCACATGTAACAAGTAAAAAACTACAAAATCAGCAAAAGGTATAGAATAAGAAAACAAAACAAGAGAATTATCCAAAAAGTTCTTATTTCTAGTACCAATATGGTTTGTTATACAAATTACAAATCTAGATCAATCCCTACCTTTTCTTGGGTATATATATTTTTGAGAAACATAAAAAAAGAACTATTTCTAAGACAGTGAGCCCTGCAAGAAGCCAATAAAAATAGTCCAGATGTGCTTGATTTAAATTATTTGAAAACCAGCTCTTTCCATTTTTACTGCTGATTTTATCTATTGCAAAAATGAGAAAACTACTAATGAAATTACCTACACCAAGAACACTGAGGTAAAATGCAAGTCCAAGGCTCTGTAATGCATCTGGCACTTGATCATAGAAGAACTCTTGCATACCAACAATGGCAAATACATCACTGGTACCAAAAAGCACACATTGTGGTACCATCCACCACAGACTCATTGGTATCGGTACATTTGGTTTATCCACCAGTCCGTACTCTTTTGCAGTCTTGAGCCTCTTGGTCTCTGCTAAAGCCGCTACTACCACCGCAATTAGAGACAAGAACATTCCAGTACCTATTCTCTGTAGCATTGTAATACCGGACGGTATCCGAGTGAATTTTTTTGCTAACGGTACAATGAGCTTGTCATAAACTGGTATAAAACAAATGGTGGAAATAGGAATGAAGACTTGCAGTGTGGCTGGGGGAGCTTCAAACTTTGAGCCAATTTTTCGATCCAAAGTGCTCGCTTGCTTTGTAAATAAAGTTGAATATTGTGCAAAGAGAACACCATATATTAAGCATGTCGCCCAAATGGAAAATAGCCGAAGGAGACTTTTCGCTTCTTCTTCTGAGGCTTCACTATTGTCTTCATCAGGAAGCCTGTACAGAAAAAAAAATAGAAAGAAAAAGGAATATAAATAAGGTCTATGAAAGTTTCTTCAGCATCATGTAAAAAGTTTCGCTCTCAGAAATTATTAAATTGTATAACTTTTGGGCTGTCACAAATCAGGTGCTGTAATTTTGGCCAAATTGTCCCGTTTATATACGTATCAAGCTTGTGAACAAATGTTTTACATGATACTGGCGCCACACAAATTCTTGTTCGACCTCTGCTTGTATAGCATCATTCCTGTACATACCATTAAGTCTAAATTTTTAACAATCATACCATATCAGAGTATTTATATGGCAATCCTTTATATATTATAAAGATCCATTTCACTGGGCATGTTTAATTGAACTCAGGATTTGTGAAAATCGTACCTATTTCCATTTTCACGCACTAAGCAGGAACCTTTTAATTTCCAACTCCGTGCCAGAAGCACAAAAGATCTCCAAACCCGTATAAATGGATTCTCTTTTTTAAGCACGAAGTATCGGTATGTCTTCGTCCCTAGTAGGAACACGACAAGAGCCATTATCATTATGCCACAAGGCATCCCAAAACCGAACCCCCAACCAATATTATCTTGCACATAGCTCATTGTCACAACTGCCACCCCGGTACCTGAACATAGGCCAAAATACCACCAGTTGAAAAAGGAGTTCTTTGAGAGTCTCTCTTGATAGTCATTGGGGTCAAATTGATCCGCACCAAATGCTTGCACACATGGCTTGTGACCACCTTGCGCGAAGGCGACAAGGTACAGTGAGAAAAAGAAAAGGGCTTTCTGAAAAGAAGAATTTGTGCAATCCTTTTGGCCTGTTGAATCGCTGCACTGTGATGTACCAGAAGATGGAATAATTGAGGAGACGGTTAGCATTGCTAAGCCCTACAAATAAACTGATATGTCAGAATTTTTTTTTATTAACCTATTCGGAACTATTGAAATTTTGATAGATTTGTTATGTAAAGAATTTTGTTAAGTGTGTCCCTTCCACTCTTCCAGTCTTTTACTCACATATATGCTTAGTCAAACTTCACATACAAAACATTAATGTGTTCGTGTGTGTCTATATAAATTTGGTAGCGTGTTTTATGTTGTTTTTCACCAAATAGAATATTAGCACTTGATTGAGACTGTGAACTCCACTGAAAGAAAATTTCCATGTCCCCTAACTAATACTTGGAATCTTGCACAATAAACTTCGCATGTTTATTGAGGTTTACTTCAAATTTCAACAATTTTTTAAATAACAAACTCGCACAATCTCTTGTTTACTTCAAATAGTTTTTTACTTACAAAATTTGGAGGTGATCACAAATTGAGCAATACAAAATGCTTTACCACGTAAGCAAGCTAAGACAATTGCAACAGAAAAAAAAAAGGAAAAATATAAAAAAAAAAAAAGTTTTTAGGATGATTTCAAGAGCAAAACGAATTTTACTACGACCAATATGCAAAATTAACGTTACTATTAATTATTTTCAAGGACAAAAATATGCAAAACCAATAGACAGTATAAGTCTCAAGAAAGGGAGTACCAAACACATACCATGATATACAGAAGGGAGGCCAATACAATGGTACGGTATCGACCAAGCCAAGAATCAGCAATGAATGCACCAAGTAACGGAAGCATTGTGGCAACACCAGAAAATGTATTCAGTTCCGACGCAGCCATTGCCACTCCCTCACCAAGCGGGCCCGTTAGGTATGTAATCAGATTAGACGATATGCCAAAGTAGGCAAACCTCTCTGCTACTTCAACAACTATTGATGAAAAGTAATTACTAATTAATTGATGCACAACGCATCAAGTTTGTTTCTTTCAATTAATTTCTCAGAACATGTTTGTAAACTGAACCAGTTTATGGATGCATCTAAACATTGAATGTATAAAGTCTTCAATGTTACCATTTAATTTACCATAAGCAAGTGAACTTGGTCAGGTACCACCAGTTGGTGTTCTACTTCTGCCCAATTTGGTACTACATTATTCCCAGCCAAGTGCCATAAGGCCAATCCGGTGACAGATTTCATGTAAGGGTTTGGTGGAATTAGTTAGCTACAAATTAGTTGGTTTGTAGAGATTGTATCCAATGCCTATACGGAAAGGAAGGCCATGTGAACTACAACAAAAAAAGGAAATGAAAGACCTTTATTCTCCCTTTTGTATCAATTCCAGTTGGGAATTATTCTCATTCTCCATTTCCTTCAATGCTCTTTAATTATCTCTTACATTGTTTACCAGTACCACCCAATTCTTGTTTCTTATAACCAGTTCTTTCTTATCCCTTCCAGTTTCCACTATTTACTACAGTTGAGCTTAATTAATATTCTTGTTCCAATTGAACTATATCTCATGAATTCTCACAGTAGCAAGAAGGTGCATAACATTTTACAACAAAAACTGAGCAAAGTTTCTGAACTGGTACCAATGATGAAGAGGGCAGAGGTCCAACCACCAGTGGCGGATCGGTCAGCCGGCCGGCCTCGATAATCGATGAATTCAGACGTAAATTCAGGTCGAGACGGAGGAAGAATAGGATCCAAATCCAAATTCAGTTCCATGTTTATTACTTCCCACTCCTCAAATATGACTTGTTGGCTTCAAGGGTAGTGCTTGGTATGCATAGAGTATATATTCTTCTAGGAGCACATTTTGGTTTTGGACATGGAACTTTGCATAGCAGCAACGGAAGAGATGGGTAGGTAATATGGAAGATTGTGTCACTGTCAACACATTATAAAACTTGTAATAAAATTAATAGAAGATTGAGACGTGAGTCACAGTCACGTGACAGTTGAGAGAGTTGAGACTATAGAACAGAGAATGGAGATCCACCACAAAATGGATTATCTTATCTCAACCTGTGGATCTGTATTTAAGGTGCAGAATTAACCTGATAATATTAGAGTAATACCTACCTAGTGTACGTGCATAGAAAAACTGACTATAGTGTCCATAGGTTTCATTTCGAAACGTATGTATTACATTTCGGAATGTATTCATTACCTTCTATATATTCAATGTTTATGAATGTATGGACGGTTTTTCAATAGACGCAAGATGTTTCTCATAATATTATGGATCTTATCTAGTGTCCTCAATATTAGCTAGTGTCAACATGTCCACATTGTTATAAAATTTGGGTTAAAAGTTACAAAATTTGAAATAAGAGTTACAAATTTTGTGTATGTGTGAACATATGAATCGTTAAAATGAGAACACATGAAAAGGTCCTAATGTTATTGTCACACCCCGAGATATACCTGAGACGTGGCAGCGCCACATATGAATGATTTCGTAAAATCATACATATGTAAGGCTTTAAACTATGTATACATCAAGAGGGTTGTTGTATTCGATCATAATAGCAGTTATTATTACTAATTGACCATTTATATAGCATACTAATCAGTATGGGAGGCTTACTCAAAAGCTAATCAACTATATAAATAGTTCTGCTCAGTCTATAATAGACAACCCTTACTAATTAACTAGCTTAAGAGGCTACTTACCATAGAGCTGAATCTATTTCTATTAGAAAGCTTGCTTTGAGCTGTTAGCTGCAGCTCATACCCTCACTACAGTTGGTCGCTATGCTCCATTTAATCTTTTGAGTTAATCAACTTGACAACCACTTAATTAATCAGATATGCCTCTATTATCTTGCTTGACATAGATCAATTTTAGTATATTCGTTTCTCTGTTATGTGCAAGACGAGCACATACTGGAAGGAGCACCCATGAAGAGCCCCCTTGAAGAGTAGCAGCCTCCTTTTTATATCAACCTTGGGATAAGATTATAGTATTATACTAAAACAAGCATGAGCTGTCCAATTTTATTTGCTAACGTGGAGACTGGAGGAACTAGCTTGCATGATTCATCAATTTAAATAATGCCACGTATGTCTCAATCCTATCATTCTGATGCTTGCAAGAAGTCGTTATTTATATTTTCTTTTACTTTTAATTTAGTTATTTATTTGCTTACTTAAAATATTTTATGTTACAACTTTTTTACAAATTTCAATCTTTAATTTTCTTATATTATAAAATATATCAAAATTTATTTCAATAAATTTTGGTATATTACAGTTATATCAACCGATTATAAATTTATTCCAATAACACAACAAAATTTTGACATAACTATTACACTAAATCATATAAATTTTAAAAAATGTTAAAAATAGAAAATTTTTTATAAACTATTAATTTAGTTATAGATTGATTGTGTTTCAACTTTCATTCAATTTGAGTTCCGTTTGATACTTCATCAATAATCATTAAATTTAGACCATTCTGATTACCATATAAACTTGATGATCGTTGATAGAGTATCAAATGACACTCAAACTAAATGGAATTTGAAGTACAATTGATATATAAGTAAATGAATATGTTTAATTATAAAATATCTTCTATTTTTAAGACTTTTTATAAATTTATATGATTTAGTGTGATAGTTATGTCAAAATTTTGTTGTGTCATTGGATCCCTCGTTTTTTTTTTTTTATATGGATAAATAAAGAAGGACAAATAGACCGATATTCTTCCCTGCGTTTGGTAGCCATAGTAAAATTGATTTAAGCTCTTAAATCAATTTTAAGTCACCAAACGGAAGTGATTTAAGGTGTAGTAAGTTAACGTAGCTATATAGGTGTAGTAAACTAAATCACCAACATTTCACATCTTTTACACATAACATCAATTTTACTTCATCTATTTACTTCACTACCACCAAACACCACTGATTTAAGGTGATTTAACGTTTTATTCCGTTTTAACTTACTACACTGGCAAACGGGGGTTTATGTTTAAAAGGGTGATCTTTCAAAAATCATTAAAATGACAGAGTTTATACGTACATCATTGCATTCAGATAATTAAGTAGATCGTTGTTTTTTTCTTCTTTATTAAACTAAAAGAAAATACTGGAAACAATTGTATGTGTAGCTAGGTAAAGTAAAAGACACATACCTAACCCCAGTACGAAATTAATTAAGGCTTAATTTGTGTAGGTAAATAGAAGAAACAAGGAAGAAAAGAACGTACGGGAGGTTCTAGAAAGAGAAACATGTAAAGGTGGTAGGCCACTCATCCACCCCTCACAAATCTATCACACCACATGCACCCATCTGCTTAGCACAGTTGTATAAATGTTTATTAGAAACCATTATGTAACCGTCACTGGAAAATAATATCTGTTCATTAGAAAGATATAAATGTTTACTAAAAAATGATATTTGTTCATTGAAAATGATATCTGTTCATTAGAAAGATATAAATGTTTACTGAAAAATGATATTTGTTCATTGAAAATACGGTGTACCGGTGGATAAGTAAAAGGGTGGACGCTACTTACTGCTCTTCTAGAAATTAACCACAGAAGAGCACATAATTTTTTTGGAAAATCTGTTTAGGGCTAATAATGGGGTGCCACTCCCCTAATCTCTAACTTTACGTTTGCTTTTAACTTTAAGCATACTCCACAACATCTGTTAGTTCCTTTCATACCCATGGCTTGGGTATGGCATTGTTAAATGATGATTATATGGATAAGAAGAGAACGTTACCAGTGTTTCCTACAAGTTTCAGCAGCAATAAATATGATCATAGACACAAAAAGGAATTGCAAAAGATATAATACAGTCAAAAGTATGAATTTACCACCTGATATTGAAGCACAAAGGTGGTTGAAGTACTAGGATATATCCATAATCTTTTTTTCCCGTGATATCTTTATAATGAAAATTACGTTGTGTTTACCATTCTAAAACACTATTATTATGAGATGACAATTAAAAGGAAGGGATGATACGACAACTATTAATCTTAACAACTATTTCAAGTTTTATTTAATTTGAGTATAATTTGATACTCCATCAAGAACCATCAAAATTGTATAGTAACTACACAATGCTCTAAATTTAATCATTCATGATGGTGTATCAAATGATACTCAGATTTAATCGAATGAAATTACAAACACAATCAATCTATAGATATATGAATATTTTTGTAAGAGATTTTTCTAAGATTTTTTGTGAATTTATTTGAGAGTATTTGTCATGATTATTAAGATGAATAGTTGTTTGTGTGATCCTTTTCCGATAATAAATATTGTAAGAGTTGTTCTGTTATGGATTGGTTAAGCAACATTTCATTTTGAATCGAGCGATTCTTATTAAGTATTTTCTCTTTAACTGTATCTAAAAGACATATCGAGACCATCCGATTATAAAACCGAGTTGCCCATATTTCATCCGATTCCGATCTTAGTAGATAGAATCAGCCATATTGTAATATACACAAGTACATACGTTGAGACTTGAGACTTGAGAGTGAGAAAGATATCATTTCCTTGGGTTTTCTTGACATCTGTCCGTGAATCCGTTTTCAGTCTCACTGCAGATGGGCCCCTCAGAAAGAAACAAGCACAGGAAAATAGTGCCAACTTAAACCGCCCGCCTTTTTGCTCTATATAAGGACAATATTCTGCAAAGGCTTTAACCAAACAAGTTTCTGCACATTAGCTGCCTCTGTTGTTCAATTTTCTCTTTGCCATGGCAACCAGAAAGTTCCTGTTGCTGTTAGGTTTGCTTCTTGTCTTGCTGTTTATAGAGGTAAGTTCTCTGTCTGTTCATATATCCATGTTTTACTTACTTGGTGTCAAATTTGAATTATATGATCAACACTATATATATATATAGCCTAATGTTTAAATATGAAATTTGTTTTCAGATGAATGTGATTGAGCAGCCGTGGGTACGAGGAGTCGAGGCGATAGGTGAGCACCGAGATCCCGATATCCTATTCAATCTCTTGTGAGGAAGTATTGTGTAGGTTAACAATAACATCAATGTTAATTCCATTTGAGCAAGTCCTGAAAATAGCACTACTATTATATAAAGCTTTAATTTAGGATGAATTAACAATAAGAATGATATTAAACACTTAATTGATGTATTGTCCAATGAAAAATCAGTAAGCTCATGGCCTACTGCTTCGAAGTAAACTAAAAAGATATCAATTAAGCTAAAAAGGATAATCAGTAAGAACCAACATTTGGTCTAGTGGCTAAGTCAACGCTTTTGATGTGAGAGGTCCTGGGTTCAAAATCCGGATGAGAAGTTTTTTATAGACATTTAAATTTAAATTTGAGTGGTTTGACCCTCATCTTTATCTCAAAAAAAAAAAAAAAGTACAACTGATTGTTTACTGTAAATATTTGTTCACTCTCAAATGAACTAACGTGCTAAGTTATTATTGAACATGTATCTCTTTTTCCTTCTAATTGCAGATTGCAGCGCGAAGTGCAATGCGCGTTGCAGCAAATCAGGGAGGCCGAAGATGTGCATTAGGGCCTGCAACACATGTTGTCAGCGATGTCAATGCGTACCGAGCGGTACAAGCGGTAACAAGGATGAGTGCCCTTGTTATGCCAACATGAGGACTCACAAGGGACGCCCCAAGTGCCCGTAAAATCATGAGAAGTATATGTACCTCTGCGTACCGGCATATATGTTTCCTGCTGATATATCGTATAATACGATCGCATTTATGTGATCTCGTTCCCTTGTATGTATTTAAGGTTACATGAATAAAGTTTGTGACGTGTATATATAACATATACTATTCGAGTGCTCATCCTATGTAGCGCTGCATTGTGTAGCGCAGGATGCGAACCGTTAGATCATCTCAAAATTTGATCCAGCACAGATCTCGAGATGATCGAATGGTTCACATCCTGCTCTACAGAGGATATGGAATCATACCAATAATATTGAGAAAATCTAAGGAAAAAAAAAAAAAAAACGCTTGTCAAAAGCTACATAGAAGTAGAGAATACTAGACCAAAAAAGGTATACAGTATATATTAAGCAAATAAAAAGTTAATTAATTTCAAACAAAGATTTGGCCTATGTAAACAAAAATAGATACTGAACCAGAATTATTGAGTAATGGTGAGATGCTCTAGAGATCAACAATTTTAACATACCCCATGCCAAATTATTGGCATGAGAAATTCAATTCTTCCCCACAAAACGACCATTAAAAATTTTAAACTAAAAAGTGGAACAAACTGACAGGAGAAATGTAGGCCCTGTTCGGTTCGGTTGTCAAGGGAAATAGTGAGAAATATTGTGGGATTTTTTATATTGACCCCGTTCGGTTCCTTTTTTTTTTCTTTTGGGTTGGGTTCATATACCCACTTCTACCCACTTCAACCCACCAAAATGAATACAAATTGTTGGGAAAAAACAAATTATCTTGGATCTAATTATTTTTTCCCATCTTGATTAGGAATCCATTATATCACAAATAAGGAACCCACATCCATCATTTCCCATCCCACAAAAAAAATGGCAACCGAACAGGCCCATAGATTGTTCCATTCCTGCTCATGTTCTTCTTTTGTTCCTTTCTTTGAAGAAAGTTGTTTGTACCAGAAAGAACTATACTAGGACTAGGTAGTCTGCTTTTCTGATCGGTTGGTCGGTTGGTCGGGATCGGTTGCTGCACCAATCTCAAAGTAGTTTTGTTTTTACTACACGAGTCTCGAAGTACTTCAGTGTTTCTCAACCGTCGGATCAAGAAAAAAGCAGGGTCTGCAGCGGAATCTGATACATGCTGTATATATGTATATATGCCTCTGCGTTTAGAATTTCTCTGTCATTACAGTGAAGGAGCAAATACTTCATCAAGTAAAAAAAGAATAAAATAAAAGGGATATTTTTAAGATTGATCTAGAAAAAGTATTTGATAGATTAAATTGGGATTTTCTATATGAAGTAATGTTAGCTAAGGATTTGATTTCAAATAGATACAATGTAAAAGATATTTTAAATAGTGGACGAACTAGTGTCATGTTTAGTTAAAATTAGGACCTTACTTTTAGTGTAAAAGATGTCTTAGACAGGGTGATCCTCTGTATCTCCTTTCTTTTTGATCTAACTATGGATACTCTTAATGCTATATTGCAAAATACTAAGAATACTGGGCATTTTCAAGGTTTGGATTAATTTGTATTAATAGGAATATTTTAAATCTTAATGAAACTGATGGGTTATCACTTTTTCCGAAAAAAAAATAGAAAAAAAAGTTGGGACCATTTCTGTTTTTTTTTTTTTTTCATTTTAAAGAAATAAAGAATATAGTGGGTTTTTTTTTGTTTTGGGCTAAAAGGGGTCCAGGATAATAATACGAAAAGGTTTTTCTCAATTCCATTGTCCATATTGGGCCATGTTGGTGCCAAATTTATGGGCAGGAGTTTTTCACATAAAAGTGCCTTTGCATACTTCATTTACTAAAAATCGAGAAATTCATTCATTCCATTTTAACAATTTAGTTGAAAGTATTTGTAGCATAAAATTATCATCCATTTACTGCCAAAAAAAAAAAAAAAAAGACACAATTATCTAAAATGTGAAGTCGGTGAAGATCGATTACATGTTAATTTGACTGAAATAACTAACCAAATACTGGTTATAATTATACTTATAAAATAGAGAAATTATTTTTATCCCCCTTACTTACACCCCTTATTTGTACCCCATTCTTATTCTTTCATTCTTCTTCTTCCATTGATTTCTTTCACACCACCATATCGCCTCCGCCCATCTCCACCCTCTCCGCCGGACCTCCACCACCCCTCGGCCACACCTCCGCCCCCCTCCGGCCGCACCTCCGCCACCATCTCCGATCACACCTTCATTACTCCGACTTTTTGATACACATTTAGTTATTTGTATAAATTATATTAGAGATTAGTATAAACACTTTTACATATTAGTATAACCACTTTTTCTGTTATCATATGAGAAATGTAAAATTATATTGAGATGCGGTTAAGAGAGATTTTTAACGGGTGCAGTTATCATGCCCGTATAAAATACTAATAAGAAAGTTGTAGTTGAAATTCTGAAAATGAAAAAAAAGGGACGTTCCATGGGGATTGGGTCAAACATGAAACAATAAAAATATGTACACTTGGGACCAAGTTGCAAGAATATTGTAACAGAAAGGAGTCACTGAGTTCACTAATTTGGTCATGGTTTGAAAATTAAAACCCCTTGAATAATGCTGCGTGCAAACAAACAATGCTAGCAAGCATACAAAACTGAGCTTTCATAAACTTATCTCAACCCGTAGAAAAAGCACTGCACAGACAAACTACATGCACTCATGTACTTAGCACAATTGCATAAGTGTTTACTGGAAACCGTTATGTATCTCGAAAATGATATTTATTCATTAATTAGAAAGATATAAATGTTCACTGAAAATGATATTGTTCATTGAAAATACGATGGACCGATGTAAGTGAAAACAGTGGACGCTACCTACTCTACTCTGGACTAAAAGTCTCAAACATCTTTAAAAAATGGGAATACATTATTGTTGGAAATTCAGTGCTGCCAGAGCTGAGATCACAGCGGGACCGACTCAAGTGCGTACATTTACAACGATAAATTATTGATCTCCAGGGAGTCGTTCGGTAAGGTGGTTGGTTTAAATATTTAAGTTTCACTAAGTCACATTCGTTCGGAAAAAGAAAAAGGACTTAAGAAAGCTTAAGTCTTAAGCTATGGGTATTGCTTCCTTAGGAACTCGGACAAGGCTTAAGCCCCGGTCAAAAAGAGGTTTAAGGAGAAACTTTTAATCCGTGCTAAGAAGCTTGCGTTCGGAAGGATTAAGAAACTAAAGAAGTCTAAGAAGGGCTAAGGAGGGATTGCCGAACGGCCCCAGGAGTCCAAGACTACATATTTGGCATCTTCACAACTGCAAGTCTGGAGTGGAACTGGAAGACACGAATTCGGTTCTTCACATGAGGACAGCCAAAGTTTGTTAATAATCTATTATTGTTTATAAACGAATCTGAGTTCTTGAAACGCTTCTCTGATGATAGTCTGATGTTCTCCATAATGCCTTGTTCGGCTAATAGAAACATCTTACGTGCGTTGAAAAACTGTCCGTATATCTATAAATGTATACAAAATGTAACAGATATATTCTAAAGTGTAAACTATACTGATGAAACTATAATGTTGATGATTTGTGAATAATAACAAGTTGCGGTATTAGTTATCTATAGGGATATCACTAAAACTAGGCAATTGAATTTTCATTAATATTGCCAAAAAAAAAAAAAAAAAAAAAAACTCAGCTAGTTGTTATGTTGATTTGCTGATATACTATTGATTTCTTCTTTTTGTTCTTAGATAAAGGATTTGCCGACAGCGGTATATATTTTTACACTTTGATATATTTTTTTTTAGATAGAGAGGAGAAACATGTCACTCAAAATTAAATTTAAATGTTTACATAAGATTTTTTATCCAGATTGTTGAACAACAATCTCCAACATATAGAGTATAAAATATATAACATTAAGTTATAAAAATATTAAAAATAAGTTCTAAAAAAATATATAAATATATTTATAAGATTAAACTTGTTTCTAGGCTGAAAAAGGAGCCGGAATTATCCGAATTCGTATCGGTTCCTTATTCAGAAAAAAAAATAATGCAAAAAACTGATATTTTTGTGAAATGTATAATTAAGTGGATATCCGAACTATCTATATCTGAGATACAAACATATTTTACTAATATTTATCCATAAAATAATGTCAATTACCAAAAACTGTATATGTATATAATGTTTTCTATTATGATTACTAGCCAATACATGCTGACATGCATTTCAAATATTCGTTGTTACATAAAGTACTTTATATTATTCTAAGTAATTTGTCTGTAATATATATTTGTTTTTATTTTATATTGGTAACTGGATCTATTTCCGAATCTGTATTCAACAAATATGTGTTTTGCATTCGTATTATGTTTAAGGCGGATTTTGTTTTGCATTTGTATTTGTATTCGACAAATATTTTGTTTGAAGCTTTTGTATCTGTATTCATATCTGCGTAATAAGAAGCGGATATGGATACGGTTTTAGTCCTACCCACTCTTTATTCACCCTTGTTTCAATTTATACAATTCGAGTGTCATTTAATATTTCATAAAAATTATCAAAATTATTTGACATATACAAATATATATACAATGGTCTGAAATTTATTGGGTTCTGATGAAGTTTCAAATGACATTCGAATTGTATAAATTTGAAACACAATCAATATATAAACACAAATATGGTTGTAAACGACTAAACGTCTTTCTATTTATAAAGATCGTGTATTCATTTAAAAATTCAGTCCAAAATTATTAGAATATCTGATTGTCAACTGGTCCATTTATTTTTTTTTCTTAACTAAAAAAAAATGGCCAAAATATGCACTTCAGTTCTCCCAACAGATACCTCAAAGAATTAATAATCTATAACATCAGAGTTTACAATAGAAAAATGTGTTGGCCGGTCCCAACAAGAACCTATTATTTAACAAGAAAAAAAAAAAAAAAAACAACTTGAAAAAAAAAAATATTAGTCAAAAGTTCTCCTTTTAATTAATTAATCCCCTTTGATCCATAACAAAAGCAGTTTCTTTGGTTGAACTTTTGGGGTCGGATATTAATCCACAATCAACATCGTTGCTACTCTACTTACCCCCTCCCTTATCATCTCCCTGAGTGCTCATCCTCTGTAGCGCTGCATTGTATAGCACAGAATGTCAACCGTCAGATCATCTCAAGATTCCAACCAGCACAATCCCAAGATAATCTAACGGTATAAAATCCATCTCCTCTCCAAAGACTCCAACTGAAAAAAAAAAAACAAAACAAAACAAAAAGGAAAGAAAAGGAGGAAAAAGAATTAATTTCCCTGATATCTTAGGATCGGGATCACCTGCTTTTCTTGATCTGACGGTCGAGAAACACCAAAGTGATTTGAGATCGGTGCAAAAAATACTAAAATACTTTGAGATTGGTGTGGCAACCGATCTCGACCGTCCAATCAAAAAAGCAGGCTCTGCTTTTTCTCAAAAGAAAAGCAGCAGGTTTTTATCCGATGGATTGGTATCCGCTGCCATAGTTTGTGATGGCACCGGGTGCCATAGTCTCTATGACAGTGGGACCCACAAAAAACAGCCCCCTCCAATTCACAAAATCTCAGCCGTCCAAATTAATCTCAACTGTCTAGATTAAAATTATGGCACCCGGTGCCATCACAATTATGGCAGCAGATTCTAATCCTTTATCCGATATCTTAAACGCTTCAACGCAACAGCAAAAAACAGTGCAAGGGTTCTATAATTTTGTTCCTTTGCGGCAGGAAACAAAAATAAAGAGAGAAAGAAAGAAAGGAAACTCGAGGTCTTCGCCGACTCCTCTCTCTCTCTCTTTCTCTTCTTCCGTGTGATTTCCCCGGCATCAGGTCAGCTCTCTCGCCCTTTTTCTTTTCCTATCTCTGGGGGCATCAATTTGCGGTGAATCAGCTCGGAATTGGGTTTTTTTTCTTTTTTGTTATTGCTTGCATTTGGAACTATCCAATTTTTGATTTGATGAGAAAGGGGGTGTGGCAAGTGATCCGGTTTGATTGATTTTGGAGCAAAGTCTTGGTCTTTTTATTAGTCGCGTCGGTTTCACCATTGACGAGATCTCGTGCAGGGCAATTTTTGGGGGCGGGAGTGAATTGGATTTGATCAATTTCTTTGGTTTGCTGGGGAGTATGGTTGGGTTAGAACTTAGAAATCGAATTGGATTAAATCAATTTCTTGTTCTTTTTAATCTTCTTTTAGTTGAGAGAATAATTTACTGGGTAAGCTTTAATTTACATTTATCAGTCAAATTTTTTATGATGATATATTATCTCTCAGTATGAAAATTTGCAGCTATCAGAAATCTTGTAAGGCTATACTTAAAAAGGTGCAGAAATAATTGGGGCTTTTTCTGTAATTTGATGTCATAGTTTTGTTAAGGATGTGCCAAAAATACAATTTTCTGCCGGTTTTCCTGTTTGATTGCTTGATGTTTTCTCATTGAAGAATTTCTTGATCGAAACTTGATACTTCTCGAGGCTTCTTATTAGTAACTTAATTCGAATCTATAGACTTGAGTATATACAATTAGGGTTACTTCTCGAGGCTCCGTATTAGTAATGTAATTAGAATCTGTAGACTTGACTAAATACAATTAGGGTTTCCCTTTATAATGCAAAGGTATTCACTATACAACTATCACTCATGCAGTCATGACAAAATAAACTGTACGTCTGTATGTGAATTCACTTGAGAAGATATGCACAAAGAAGGCTCTCTCGCACATCCTCACATGTACACAGTCATACTCACAACATGACAAACTGTGAACATTTTTTTTTTTGTTTCGGGTCTATAGCTGTTTGTTTCTCATACAGTAATTGGTCTCACATTTTGAATCAGTTTACCTGGAATTGGTAAAGACCGGCATGTATTGTTCTACCTAGTTCCTCTTTTCTTGATCGTTTTGGTCACTCTACCATGATTTGACCTTAAATAAGTTCATGGAATTGTATTGCTTCTCTAATTTTGACAAGTAATTTTCAGGAATTGGCAGTGTTCGTGTGACACACTGTACTGACGCACAAGATGAGTTTAGCGTGCCTTGTATGCCATGTCATGGATAGCCCTTCTCACTCATTTAGAAGTTACTCTGTCTCGAGCACAGAAGGGGAAGGCCGATGTGGAGCAGTCATTAGCTGTCTGACTCTTAAACCAATTACCAATAACGCTGCACAAACCAGCGGCTTTGCCACGTCAAAAGTCGCACCGTATCCTGTCATATCTGCTGGTAATCAAGGCGTTGAAGGGGCTCCACGCCTACAAAGGAGCCATGCCGTCTCTAGAGACCTTGTCAGAGATTGGAATTTCGATGAGATTGTTTTCGCAAACTAGGTTTTTTTCTTTACTGGTGTAATGAAGATCTTAAGCATGCTTTATTTTGAAAGTTGGGATCCATGATCTTAAAATTCTAAGAAAATGGCTTCAGAGCTTTCTGTACATTTTTTCCTTTAACTTTTTTTCTCCTTTATGTAAAATATAAATTGTGCAATGTTGTAGGTTTATATGAGATAATATCCTGTTGTGAATTTGAGTAGTGTTGCCAGACCTAGGTGGTATCTTCTTCGTAGTTGTTTTCTTTTATCCAGATATGCTAATCGGGACATGTTTTGCGGTTCTTGTTGCATGAATTTTTTGGAAGGAACATAGTCAATGGTATTATAATTTCTGGAAATTATAGACACTTCTGGTTGTTGGTTGTTCTTTGTTTAGTGTGACCAACTGTTGTTTGGTTCGGAAACGATTTTGTGTAGTCGATTAGAAGAGAAAACAAGGTGTCAACTAAATTTTGTTTTCCTATGGCGTTGTGAAAGAATCTATAGGAATTAAAATTTGTCGCGGAAAATGTCGAGATTGATTGTAAAGACAAAGGGTTGTTTGATTCTTGTGGGAACAAACTCTTGTGCATTTCAGCTATTGCATAGTACTTGTATATTGAGATTACACGATAGATTTCGAGCATGTAGATTTCGTTGTAACTCCAGTGCTTTTCGCAGGAATCTAGATTGCTTATTCAAAGTTTCAAATCATGCTGTGTCGAATTTGTTTAGGGAGGAATCACTTGACAATGGATACCTTTGACAACAATCTTATCCAAAATACTAAAAGAAAATCTTAATGGTGAAAAATTGATACATTATTTGCTTATATGTAAATGGTGTATCAAATCTTATGTGTAGTCATCGAAAGCAATCCAAATTTTATGCAATTTGCAACAAATTATAACTTGATGAGTTTTTGAAGGGCTGTTTGACAACATTTAAATCACATGAAATTTGGAATTCCCATCAATCACAAGCCTGAAAACGTATCTATAAGATGAAAAGATTGTGCATTTCTTTTTTCCATTCCAGCAATTTTAATGATGTTAAGTAACAACTAACAAGTCAAGACTCTGTGCCTGCTGAATCATGACATTTGACATTATTTAAACAAATTTACGGTCCCAATAAAAATCTCAAGAAAAATATCGCAAACATGCTAAAATTTCAAATTTGGTAACCAGCAAAAGAAAATTGGAATGCTAAGAACTTGTCCAGGTATTAAATATGATTGCGCAATTGAGTTGTATACCTGATTATCATCTTCACAAACACACTTGCAGAAATAGCTATCATTGGCCTTCAAAAATTCACTATTTCTAAATGGGGAAAAAAAAAACCTAGTTCAAGATCCAAATATTACAGCCTCTTTGATGTCATACTTGGAACCCTGTACTCTCAATAGAAAAAGGTAACTGGATGAATTATCTATATATAAGATGCAGCTAAAAATATCTAGGCAGTGTAAACCCTCGTCTATAGCCTACATCTGATAGCCCCCTTTAAACTGCAGAGCCCCCAACAAAGGGTTTCCATTTCAATTTCTGCTTTTAAGTTCCACATGTTATTCCCCTCGAGAGGTCAAAAAGAAAGGTACACCAAGACAACAGAAACAATAAAACTTGAAGGGTCAAACTAAGTGCGCATCATCTTGACACGGGGCATAGATTTCTTAAGCTGGCGAGCACGCTCCTTTTCTTCCTTCTTGCGCAGGGCCTCGGCAGTGAGCTTGGCCTCAGCCTCCTCGCTCTGCTTCCTCCTCTCTGTCTTCCTCCTTATAATTGCCTCCTGTCGAACGCTCTGCAACTCCTTGAACTCCTCCTGTGCCACCTTAGCTCGGGTTGCCTCCGTTTTTGTCCGTGCCTACAATTAAGTTTTTCATTGTGTCAGTAGACCATAATGGCATTTTGTCTGTACATTCAAATTTTAATTAAAGATGCATTATTTATTTTCTAGTATTAAGTATCTCTGTAGTCCGACACTATTTGATGCAAGTACAATTAGTAACTCCACCAGTACTACTAATAATAACCACAACAAAGAAACTAGTGTGAAGGCACTATTAAGGCTAAACCTATAACAAATAGATCGGCTTCAAACGGCAAAATTGAAATCATCAATCTTAATCTCCTTGAAAACAAGCAGTTACCTTCATTTTTTAACCACCTGGCCTAATATCAAGAGTTTGAATAATTATTGCAAAATGAAAACACTAAATTATTTTTTAACCACCTGGCCTAATACAAACTGAACTAAAAATTAAAGAAGTTTGAAACATATATAGGAGGCTTGGCTCAATAACATAGATCAAGTTCAACAATTCAAATTCATCATTCATAGTCAATCTGATAATTTTTAATGTTGAACTTAATAATCTACAATGACATAGTGAGTATTCTAGCTATACTTGAGCTCACAAAGGCCACTGGTTAGCTTAAATTAAACAATTACTTTATTCTCTCCAAATTTTAATTTATGTTGCTCAGTAATTCTCCAACCGGACTTTGCAACAACGTTAGTCAACTTTAAAACAAATATAGATTATATGAACATACATGAGAGCTGAGCTTGTAGCGGCCAATAACGTCAATGTAGTAAGGCACAAGAGCAACTAATTTTGTGAGGTCAGCCATATGCTTGATGTCAGGCAGCAGAAACCTGAACAATAGTACTTTCTTATTCGATCCTGGCTGCTGGTCCGAGAAATGGAGAGAAACGAACCACTTTCCAACTTTCTCAAAAGCCTTATCTCCAAAGACCTACAATACAGAGAACAAATTAGACATACTTACTGTGTTAAAAAGTGACTATTTAGTGGCACAATTCAAGCCATGAAAGCACTGCTACTATGGTCAAAACTCCTAGGTGTGTTCCATGCCATGATTCAAGCAGAATTAAGAATTGCACGGCCCTGGAACTTCAGAACTGAAGTCAACAGAGAAGTTCATTAAATTGGTAAAAAAAATCATGTATGTTATCTTTAACAAGACTGTTCTGCTCAATACCAGAAACATTCTGAGACTTTCCAGAATCCAGATGTATATTAACATTAGAAAAAAAAGAAAAAAAATAATAAGAAGATTATGCAAATAAGCAAATTAAATATGTCGGACCTGATCAAGCACAGCATCGTTAAAGAGGTCCCATGCAACCTCCTTGGACTCAGATATGACAGCCAGCTCATCAGAGACCCACCTCTTACCAGCAGGCGCTGCAACAGGATTTGGGGATGCAAACCTCTGAAGGTCCTTTTCTTCTTTCTGCATAGCCTTCACTTCCTTCTTCCTTGCAACTGCTAGGACTACATGGTCCATTGCATCATCATTCATTATCACCTCAAATGTAATCTCATCCTTCTTGGGAAATATCCAACCCCAGATACGAGAAATCAAATCATGCCGGCTTTGCATGAACATGGTTGCTAGCATTCCCTGGCAGTATCTGTCATAATAAAGGTGTAGTTATGTACAAATTATTTTGGGTATAAGGCTATGTACATATGATTTCAGATATAAGAAACAATTCATATAATAATGCTTCCTGAAACAATGAAAGCCCATTTTCAGTAATAGAAAATACAGAAGCACGGAAATTGAAACAGAACGTTCCCAAACCGGGACCACAAATGCTGTCAGCAAAATGAAAAGGAGGGTCACAGGCATTGTCTGCTATTTTGAATAAAACTAGTAAAGAGCCCACGCGTTGCTTTGGGCTGAAATTGTTATTTCTTATAATAAATTCTTAAGATAATATGTAATGGACCTTATATTGAGAAAATTGATATAGGCCTTAAATTTTAATGGGCCGAGACATTAACGTCAACGGGCATTAACGTAAATCAACGGTTTTGATCTATCCAAGAAAATGATCAACGGCTCAGGTTTCTTATTTGGGGAATATAGCCTTTTCATGTCATTTTTTCCAATATGCTTTTATATATAGTAAGGATATGGACAAATAAGACCAATCTACCACCAATAAAATTAAAATCTGTCAAAAGTAAATGGACAATTTCTCATAGAAATCCGTTCACAACAAGCCTGACAATATTACCATACAGAAACATCTTTACATCTAGATCCAATTGGTTATCTAGCAAGTCTGTGCAATGAGTTTCTTGTTCAATTCACACCATAGAACTAAAAGCATTCCACCATAACATACAATCTCCATGCCTAGAAAGTTATTTTCTCTATTTTACTATTATTTGGCAAGTTAAGATTTGTCAATAGATTTATGCGATCTAATTTTTTTTTGTAACCTAATAGGAGGAACTCTGTAGTTCGCATACAATTCATAAATCTGTATCAAGGCAGCCACCCTACGTACTCATATATATACAGTACAGGCACAAATATACTATGGCTTCAACATTTGATATACAATTAGCCATCAAAATGTGATGCAGATACTACCTTCTCCCAGTAGCATAGAACTTGAACACATCTTGACCTTCCTTGAGCAAAAGGGGCGTGTCGTTCCCGTCTCCAGTCCCCAACAGACTGAAATTCTTCTCAAAGATGGAGTCTTTGGTGGCAAACTTGGCGGCCCAGGAAAGCGCAATGGTCTCGTTCTCCTTCCTCCCAGAGAAGTAGTTGATAATGAAGCAGATCAGGAAGGATCCGCTGAGGATCTCGACCCAGTAAGACGCCACCTTAGACCGCGGCACCGGCACCGGATCCGACAAGCCCTCGGCCTCCGATTTACTCTCCGGCTCAGGCTCCGCCGGCTGCTGGACCACGATCGTCTCCGGGGCGGCCGGGATGCCCTCGAACTCGTCCTCATCCCAGAAATCGCTCTGCAGATGAGACGGCGCCGCGGGAGTAGGGTTAGGGTTAGGGTTAGGGTTTTCTCTCTGATCGTCATCCGCGGGAGGGTTTTCGGGGGTGGACTGGAGGGAGACGGTGGGGAGGGAGGGGGAAGGGAGGACCGGCTGGTCGTCCTCGAGATCCTCGTCGTCGTCGTAGGGGAGCGCGGCCTCGTCGGCATCGAAGCCCTCGAAGTGGGAGGCGGAGAGGAGGAGAGGGGAGAGTGATAGGAGGAGGAGCAGGATTAAAGGGAGGACCCTCGCCATGACGACGGAAATGAGATCGAGTTGGGAGTTGGGAGTTGGGAGTTGGGACTTGTTGAGATGGAAATGATATGAGACACACACAGTCTATGTAATGTAAGTAGCTAAGAGCATCTCCAAGACTCCCTAAAAATGGATCCCAATATATCTATATTGGGTGTCATCCTAAATTTTTTGGAAGCAAATTTTACCTCAATCTCCAACAGATTCTCAAAATATGGATCCCAATACATTTAAACTGGACCAAAATATGGATCCCAATACATTTGAACGGTCTGGATTTGGCTCTGGTTTTGGGAAGTTGGATTGGGAGTGCCCAAAAAGGCCACCAAAATAGGGAGATTTGGCTTCTGGTTTTGGGAGTGCTAAAAATAGGGATAACTTTTTAGGTATCTCTTGGAGATGGTTTTCTCTTCTTAATTCCCAATTTTTAGTTTTAGGAGTATTTTAGGGAGTCTATTGGATATGCTCTAAGCTGAGCTGAGCCTACATCGTGTAGCGCGGGATGTGAACCGTTAGATCCTCTTAAGATCTGTGCTGGCTCGAATCTCGAGATGATCAAACGGTTTACATCCAACGATTTACATCCCCTGCTGTACGGCATTGTGCAGTTCACAGCGTCAGCCGTTGGATTATCTCGAGAATCGTGCCAGAGCGGATCTCGGAACGATCCCACGGCTGACGCTGTGAACTGCACAATGCAGTAAGTTATTAGGGGATGAGCAGTCGTAGTAATACTAATGTGAGTATTAGTATAGTCTCCGTTTGTGAAGTCACAAGTGGGAGATTCTTAAACGCTGATGATATGATTGTACTGTTTGTTACTTAGTTTGCTTGGCCCGAATAGTTGCGTGCCGGCGGCTAGTCATTGAAGCCGTGGTGTTGGATAACGGAGATATTTTTCTTCTTTGGTATAATATAAGGTTTTTTTTTTTCTTTTCTTTTTCTTTCTTTTTTTTTTTTTTTGATAGTTTGAAACACACTGGTTTATTGGGAGCTAACATGACAATGCTACTTTACTGTGACATCAAAATATATATATACAACTATTTGTTCAGTTAATTTTGCCATTTTAGAGACCAAAAATAATTATTCTAATTTAAATTTTATTAGCATCGAGGTGTATGTAACAATGATCATGCAAATTTTTTTATAAATCGAAATTGAAAAAAACAAATTTCGGAAAAGAGTAAGATGACACCCGTTTTTATACCACTAGATAGAACCGAATGAACAAGGAACTGAATGGTTCATTTGGTAGGACCTTTTTTTTTTTTTTTTTTTTTTTGCAACCGGCCACAAACCATTTTGAAATGTGGCCAAAACAGTTTCAAAATGGGGTGGGTGGAAAAAAAATTTTCAAAATGGGTTTGCACCCAAAAATTTTTTTAAAATGGGTTTTGAGCGTTAGCATTTCGATCTCAAATGCTAACGTTAGTATAATAGTCTAACTCTATATCATATTATAACTATGATTAACCATATAAATACTGAAATATAGTAAATAAATAGGTGCAAACCCATTTTGAAAAAAATTTTTCCACCCACCCCATTTTGAAATGTGGCCAAAAAAGTTTCAAAATGGGGTGGGTGGAAAAAAAATTTCAAAATGGGTTTGCACCCGAAATTTTTTTCAAAATGGGTTTTAAGCGTTAGCATTTCGATCTCAAATGCTAACGTTAGTATAATAGTCTAACTCTATATCATATTATAATTATGATTAACCACATAAGTACTGAAATATAGTAAATAAACGGGTGCAAACCCATTTTGAAAAAATTTTCGGGTGCAAACCCATTTTGAAAACCCGAATGGTTTGTGGCCGGTTGCAAAACCAAAAAAAAAAAAAGGTCTTACCGAATGGTTCATTCGGTTCTATTTAGTGGTGTAAAAACAGGTGTCATCTTACTCTTTTCCGAAATTTGTTGTTTTCAATTTCAATTTATAAAAAAATTTGATGATCATGGCCATGAGTCCATGACCCATGGGTATTGGAATTCTTCTTTATTTTCTTATTTTTTCAATATTTTTATTAGTTTGTCTCTTGAGCTATTATTATAGAATGCTTATTAGTGCTACTGATGGATTTGTTAATGCCTGTTTCGTGTTCGTATGCAATTTCTTATTCAAATT
The DNA here is from genome assembly GCA_030179965.1 of Cyperus esculentus. Lineage (NCBI taxonomy): Eukaryota > Viridiplantae > Streptophyta > Magnoliopsida > Poales > Cyperaceae > Cyperus > Cyperus esculentus. The sequence continues at coordinate 2,473,891 of JASGLE010000027.1, forward strand.
CATTTGTGTAGATTATCTCTTTATCTGGTTAAAGCTAACTTGATTTTGAATTTTTATATGAAATTAACATTTGTGCCCTACAAGTTGGGACTAAAAGCTTGGTTGTTGTTTGATAGAGTACCTGACAACATTCAAATTGAAAATAATTTATAACACGATCAACATATGAGTGCTAGATATGTTGATTAAAAAAAAAAAAATCAATTTTTGATATATTTATGAATGAGAATTTAGAAGGGATAACTTGACAATCCTTATGAAAAAAATATATATATATATTTTTGGAGATATCTTTCATAAAATACGAAGAAAATCTATACAAAAAATGTAAAAGTTGAAATTTCTTTATAAAAATATTATGCAGCTTATCTATTTATTGACTATGTTTTTAAAAGTGGAAGCAATTTAAATATAGTTGATACTTGATAGTCTATCAAAGATCAATAAAATATGAATTGTCAAAAATTGTACAAAATTTGGGTGAACTATCAAAAGATATTCAAGTTGCTTAACTCTCAATTAAAAAATATATCTATAAACTTTTTCTCTACTTTTTAATTTTTTTTGAATTTATTAAAATTTCAATTGTAACGATGGTCGAAATGGCAATCTCAGGATCCTCCTCTTAAGATATACGCCAGCACTATGCCATCTATAATTGCGAGCAACTTTCCGTAATAATTATTTTATTGATTCATAAATGGATGAGTCTTTTTTTTCCACGTGTTTATTGTGCTCGTTGAAAACAAGCAATAACTGTATCATGGATTCATGATTCATGAAAATAGTTCCCAATCATCAATGATTGTATGAAATGAAATGAAAGCTGCGATGGAGGGCACAAATGATTTGACCTTTCTTTTGCATTACATCATTCTATTGTTTTCATGAATTTTACCCACATCGCCTCAAAAAGATATTGTTGCAGTTCCTCATAATAATCCAATAAAGAACCCTTTAGCCTGTCATGTTAAGTTAGGTTACATTAATTTTGTTTTATTCGGAAATGCTATCATCATGTATCTCATTGAGAACCATCTTGCGTTTATTGAAAAACTGTCTATATGTCTATACATATATATAAAAAATGTAACAGATATATTTCAAAATATAACATATACATCCCAAAATGTAACCTAAAATGTAACCTATGGACGGCTTTTCTATAAACGCTAGGTATTACTCTCAATGCGGAGAGTCGGTACTCATGACAAAACAAAGCAAAGTTCTGAACTTTGAAGTTTAAACACACAAGAGTAACCTAGCTTAGGATAACAAATGAAAACAATTTAAAAAGAGATGATAACTAATATCACATGACATCAAATTTTACTTATATGTTTTGGATATCATCTAATTATATTACTCAAATTACATATCTACCTAATACCTATTAATCAATCAACCTCTTTGATATTTGATCATGATAAACCATTATGCCCTTTTATGTTAAATCCGGATATAATCATCTATCTAATCATCTTCCACACCAAGCCAATACCTTCTGGATCACCATTGCTCAATGCTCAATCTCCAACAGCAAACTCTCAAGCACGAACGATCACCTACCAGTTATGCTTCCCTGTCAGTCTGTACATATTTCACACAATGCCTCAATTATTAATAAGCAAAATTCAAATGGCCAATCTGGGCACAGAAGCAGCAGCAAAAAAAAAAAAAAAAAATTTAAGCTATCAGCTGGCAATGGTATGCCTGCTGTAAATTGTGCAGGAATTCAACACATTAGGAAGGTCCAGAAAATTGAAACCAATTTCAGCATTGAATCGGATTGGGTGGTTTATACTTGTCGATATATTATTCAGTTGTAATAAGTTACAAAAGAATCATACAAGTCAATATGAGGCGGCGTGCATATAATTGCCGAATTGGGTCTAAAGCTAACAACTAGAATTTGAATATAAACAAACAAGAGATCAGTGTGTCCATAGAAGAGCAACAGAGAAAGGTGTGTGAACTGCAAAGAGTAACACTTGACCATGACTGAGAGTAGTGCCAGGCTCAAGAAAAGCAAGAGCTGTGCAGAACGAAATGGAGCTAGAAGAAGGGAAAAGCAGATGTGATATTATATGTTTTCTGCTGTGTATTTCTTCCCGATTTATTCGAAGGGCAAAATAATCAAAATACGTTTATCAATAATAAATAGAATAGCTGATAGATGGGTTGAAATGTGAAATCTTATGAACTTAATTGGATTGCCAAGCATCTAAAACATAAATTTGATGGGATGCAGCTACTACCGTTTTAAAATAATTGAGTACGCATCGGTACCCATGAAAGAACAAATGATATAAAAAACACATACATAAATTTAGCTATCTCCACTCCTCTGCCCAAATCCGGAAGGAATAAAGGCAAATGGGTTGTCCTCGAGATCAAAGACACCCCGTCCAAACTCGTCAAGTGACCCAAAGCCGTCAAAACTCATTGGTGAGAAGTAGCTCCGGGAATCATCAAACCCCTTCACATCCAAGCCCATTAAGCTATCATCTGATGCGAAGGCACCATTATACCCACTGAGATCTCCCGTCAGCTCACTACCACCTTGCACAGAGCTAGAGGCCTTAACCTCATCCACTGGTAGAGCAGGAGTATGCCCTTGAAAGAGCGCCACATGGCCGAACAACTTGTCCTTTCTCGAGAAAGTTGTCCCACAAGAGCACTGCCACTTGTCACGACCACAGTGCTTCTCATGTGTTTTCAAATCAGCAATGACCGAGAATTTCTTGGCATGGCACCTACTGCAAGTGTAGCTTTTGTCACAGTGACTTCGCTTGTAATGGTTCTTGACACAGAGAATTGTTTTTAGGGGCTGAAATTTTTTATGCTCCTTGTTTCTCTTGCAACCAACAAATGGGCACGAGTAACGGGTTACAGGTTGTGGGTCAGAACCTTCCCTACTGGGTTTCGCAAGTGCAGCTGTGGTTTTGTACTCGTCTCCATGCCCCCTCATATGCATTCTCAAATTAGCATCCCTCTTAAATCCTTTCCCACAAATAACACAGAAATGGGTATGCGGGGCGAGAATTTCTTCTTTCTCCAATTGCAACACTATGTAAGAACCCGGTGGCAAGTTCTCTCGCTCTCCATCACCATCATCACTCTCCTTGTACTCGTGTTCATCATTTGGGTTTGTATCAGCCGTATTGGATTCTGGAGCTTGATTTGGCTCTTTGATCCAATCGTCTCCATCATCCAAGTTTCTTATTAAATCCTCGTACTCAGGATTCTTGCTTGATTCGGGCATATGTCTGGTCAGATCATCACATTTTGAACTGTTGTTAATTGCAGGAGTAACAAGTTGCCTTAATGCAGGGTTATTGCTTAAGAGAGTGTTCTTGATCGAAGGTAGGAGGGACCCAGCAGTCGAAATTAATTGAATTATGATGCATGTCAAATCAGCTGTCGCGAGCTGCTGACGTGCTGCAAGCTCACTTGGGCGGCTTGAGAATTGGGCCTGCTCATCAATGATCGCTTGAACAAGGGATTGAACTTGATGGATTTTTTGCTCTAAGAAAGAGAGGTTTGCGAGCATGGCATGCGGGTCCCAATCAAGGGTTGGGGTTTGAGTGGCCATGCCTGGGTTAGGATTTGGTTCCGACGAGCTGGTGGATTTGGCCTTGAGGTTTTCCTGTAGGTTTTGGGGCTGATTTAGGAAAGGTGGCGGGGTTAAATTGGGAAAAATCTGAGGTGTTGGATTAAAAGAGTTGAGATATTGATTTGAGGAATTAGGTTTATGAAACAATTCTGAGTTTTCTTTTAACTTCATATCCATTTTAAAAGCTCAAAAGTTTGAGTCAGAGCAACAACCCTTCAACAGTTCATGCACCTGAGAAATGGAAAGTAAAGAGTAAGAACAGTATTGCCAAAATTTATAAAAGGGTACTGAGCCGAGAATCATCATTCTTAATGGAACAATTCGTAATCCAGACTGAAGTTACACAGAGCTGCTCAGTAACAACCAAATAATTTAATAACTAGATCAAACAATGAATATTGACTACCCCAGAAATCATTCGCATATGAATCTTCCATGAAAACAGGAAGAAGAGAAATCATGATTTATTAATATAAAAAGAGAGAGTAGCACTCTAGCTTTGTTATATTATATCAGAATCTGATATTACATTTCTCGTTAAGCCAATCAACCAGATCTTCAATCTAGGAGCTTCCCCAGGCTACAAAATTGAAATCCCTAATTTGGTACGGGTAAAACCAGATAAACCCACAAATAAACCCCCCAAAAAATGAACTGATCAATAATAAATTCAACACAGATACAACAGATAATAACAACTTCTCATCTTTTCCAGTCCCCAAATTTATCACCTCTTCCTTTTTCAATTAAGACCCACAAAATCTCATCAAATTACCCACCTCACACAAACACCAAGCCAGATTACAAAGTCACCCAGATCCCCAAATCTACTACTACCAATTAAATCCCAAATCAAACAACCCCTTTTACCCAAATTGACTCAACTCTCAATAACCCAACAAAACAAATCAACAAAGCAAGGTACCAGTGAGATCTCCAACCTTATACATACTCCTCTTATCACCACTTACAATTTTTCCAATTAAATTGGGAATAAGCACTTACAGAGAGATGGCAGAAGTGGAGAGAAACTATTCCAGGAAGAAAGAAAGAGGCAGCGGCCTTCTGACCACCACATGTTGGATTAATAATAATAATCGGAAGTTAATAGCCAACCGCAACCCCAAACAGCAAACACTTGTTTGACCCTCCTAACAACTGATTGCAACTACAGTGATGGATGATGGGTTTCATAATAATTAATCCATTACATTTACACTGATAAAGAGCCTATGCGTTGCTTAAAGAGCACATGCGTTACTTTGAAATTGTAATTTCTTATAATGAATTTTTAAAATAATATATAGTGGACCTTATATTGAGAAAATTGATATAGGTCTTAAATTTTAGTGGACTGAGATATTAATGTCAATAGGCCTCAAGTTTCTTATCTAAAAAAATGATCAACGCCTCAAATTTTTTATTTAAAATAAAATAGCACTTTTATGTTTTTTTTTTCCAATATGCTTTTATATATAGCAAATGATAGTAAGGATTTACATTACAATTACATGACATGACATGAGTGTGTAACGAGTTGAGGAGAGAGCTGTGCTGTGATGGGTGATTGTTACATGGAATGATGGAGGGTTGGTGGATCAGAAAAGCATGGAGATTGTGGGTACACACTACACACTACACAGGTGTTGTTAATTTAGTGGGTGGGAGAGGAGACTGAGGAAGGAAAGAAAGTTCCGATTTTGCTTCAAATAATGAAATGTCAAATATCTATCTATCTGCTCATTTTTTTTTTTTTTTTTTTGTCTTCATTTCTGGTTTTGTGGACAACAGGACAAGGTTGAATTAGGCTTTTTTTTTGGGATCGGGATCACCTGCTTTTTTAGAAAGAAGAATAGGCTTTTGCTTTTTTCATATGATGGTTGAGAAATACCGAAGTACATTGAGATCAGTGCAGTAAATACCGAAGTACTTTGAAATCGGTGTGACAACCGATACCGATTATCCAATCGGAAAAGCACCATGCTTTTCTTTTCATCCTTTTTTTTTTTGTTTATGATTCATTCAATTCAATGAAATTGGTTTTCAAATGTGAAGACTGTTCTTACATTTGGACGGATCAATAAGTCATGGATGGATTAAATAAATAAATAAATCAAGTGAAAACTACTTCAAAAAATGATTAGATAAATCAAATAGAAAGAAAAGAATGGCGCCGACTGAATAGTTACAATCAGCACGATTTTATTCGTCCGTTTGGTTTGGCTCAGATGGTCCAGACTGGATAACAAAGATGCGCATTTGATTTGAGCGCAAAGTGTTGTGATCAGCAAGTTCTCAGTGTGGGAGTGACAACATACACAAAAGTGAGCAACAAAATCCTACTGTCCTAAGAAGCAGCCTTTGGTCCAGTGGCTATGAGCAACTCTCTCAGTGTATGAGGTCGCGGGTTCAAAACTCAGATAAAGAATCTTTCATAGATATTTATATTTAAATAGATTTGACCCTCATCTTTATTTAAAAAAAATAAATAAAATCCAAGATTCAGTGCTCTTGTAAACAGAAAACAGAGTCCTATCCTTAAGGTCGAACGGTTGAGATCAACAGTAGAGAGGGTGATTGATCATTACCGACCATCCGATCTTAAGAGCATGTCCGGTTCTCGGTTTCGGTTTTCAAGAGCAACATATTTTTCTTATCAGAATCCTATGGCTATATGCATCTTTTCTTGGTTGATATTTTCACTGATTGTATTTTCACCATAAAATTTTGTGGGGCCTTGAAGGCTTCAAGCTACCAAACCAACTCAAATCCTCTATTACATGTTTATCTACAATGGATTCAATTTTCATCCACTGACAATTGTAGGTTTATAAATTATAAGTTTGTAACTGTAACTCCACAACATAATTAATCATTACTCCTAATAAAAGGAGATTGAATTTTTAGACATGAAAATTTTATCTTCCCAAAAAAGAAACCTCAGCCGTTGATTGTTTATTTATATTGATCAACATCGTTGACGTACATTAATGTCCTAGCCCATATTAGTTTCATCATAAAAGATAAGTTTTCAATCATTTATTATAAGATATAATAATTTCAGTATAAAGTAAAGCGTGTGCTCTTACCGGTAATTATAATAAAATCTAGAGTTATTGAGATATGCACATTGCAAACGTGTGGTCTGTGGAACATAAATACCCTCAACTTGTTTACCAGTATAGTCAGCATTTGCTGATCTTTTATCAACTGTACAGTGTAGTCAATTCAAACGTGTCACTATCATACTGTTTAGCAACAAATATATTTTTCCGGTGTAATTTCTGAATTTGGGCATATTTAGAAAAATGTTAGTATTGAAATACAAATAAAGTAGAGACTAAAAACATTGGACAGCCAGTGATAACACCTGCAGCTGAAATGGATCCGCAAAAGATCAAGCAGAACTAAGATGAGACTCAGATTTTCCCTGAGACCTTTTCCTTAATTACGTCAACAGACAGAGGGGATATGAATCCTTGGCGTTTCAAGACACTAAAATCTCCAAGGATGTGGCGTTTCAAGACACTGAAATCACCAAGGATGTGGAGAATAAGCTCTTTTTTTTTTTAAAAAAAAAAGAGAGAAGCTACGATGATACGGTCGAAGCTCCCGTCAATGATACACGTAACATTTTTTATTTGTGCGTTTCTATGCAACGAAGATGATTATTATGCAACGAAATATGTTAATTATGTATGTGGACTTTAACTCACCGGATTAAATATTTTTTATAATCAAGTTGCGGTTTATATATTTAGTTCAACAATTTTCAATGGGTTCATAAACCCCTTCATCCAGTTTACTTGTAACATCTCACTCTTTCTCTGTTTCTTTCACAGTCACGATCTTGTTATGCACACTATATAGCTTACTATGCAAACTAAAATACATTTAATATGCACCTCGTTTAATATGAAATTTGTTAAGGTTGTAGATCACATATTAATAGACGATTTTATATACTATGCATGTAAATTTGTTTATTGTATACACTGATTTATTTAGTATAAAGTGTATTGGTTATATATAGAATGTATGTTACAAATATTATTTGCAAGTAAAATATGCTTATTATGCACACAAATTTATTTAGTATGCAATGTATTGATTGTAGAATGCATATTATCATATTTTCTTATTTAGGAAAATATGTTGAGTATGCAAGTTGTTTATAGCCTAGCGGGTTAGTTTTATATGCATATATGATAAACAATTTCTGTTGTATAATAAACAAATTTACATACTTAATTCAAAAGTGCAGAGTAGATTTGACTAGAACTAGTCTATATCAATGACGAGAGCTACAACAATATCGCTGTATTAGCTCCCAAAAAATATCAGAGGGTGGATCTGACTTGATGAGGATGGTCTACTCTACTTTTGTTGCGATTCAAATGGTTATTATGCTCCGCGGTGCATGTTAGGAATTTATTGCATTTAAATATTATATATAAATTAATTAAGTTTCAGATATTTTAATATTTAAATTGACGTAACTAATTTAATAAATTGGATCCTTAAAATAATATTTGATAAAACGATCATAAAGAATTAATGGACCGGCCACCCATTACTTCTTGTGATCTTCTGTTTTGTGTTCTTATTAGAACTCAATGTAAATATTAATAATTAACGTCAATATCAATTCTTAATTGGACAAAATATATCCGTTGTATTTATAGGTAGACTAAATGTTTGCATATTGGAGAAGATAGTTTCTTCGTTCTTTTGCAATCAAATTTGGATTTTCTTATACGGGTGGCACTGGCACCACATCAATGGAAGGAGTAAAAAGTATCTTGAGATGAAATCGCCATGGGTCTACTGCACATGTGAGATAAATACTTCTCTAAAATTAATATTTGTGCTTGCACGTGTATGCTTCGATGCTCAACAATGTATGAAGCTCAACAAGAAATGAATGCTAACTAGGAAATTGTACAGCCAACAAGCTTTCAAACAACTGTAGTTTTCGTTTGATCTTTCTAACTTTATTTGTTTATTTATTCAAAGTCATTGTTCAATTTAGGCTTAATTTTATGACAGTCCACGGTAGATTAATTGAAAAATATTTTCTTTTCTCGAAAAAAGGCCCTAAGCCCATTTCATTAATTAAATTAATTGAAAAATATAAAATACAATGTATCATCAAATCAATTTGAGATTCTTAGAGTGGAAGGCAGAAAACAAACAAGCCTCAATTATACAGAACTCTTTTTTTCTTCTTTTTTTTCAACTAACCAATTAACCATTTTCAATCCGAGCTAAAAATGGCATGTTGTCACAGTGAAATTGTACAGGAAAAACAAAGAAAGAAACAAAAAACAGTGTTTATTAAAGAGGGCTTCGCTGTCATCACCATTTCGTTTTTTTTTTTTTTTTTTTTTTTTTCTTTCACATGCGCAGGTTGTGGGCCCTAATAAGTATTCCTATCTTGAACCCAAATGAGCTCATAATTGAGACATAAAGGGGATAAAAAGAAGAACAAAAGATTGAATTCCAAAAAAAAGAGGTACAACTTCAGCAGACAGAAGTCGACCTGCCAGTGCCAGATGAGAACTTTCTCAAGTAATTGAGCCTCACCTTTGGTTATAGTGTGATTGAGATTGCTTGCTGGCTTGCGCAATCAAACAGCCAAATTCGTTATACACATGCATCAAAGAATTATAAATCGTAAATTATGAATATGCAGTCACTTGCTTTAAAGTGCAAAGTAAGAGGTTTACTTGATCAGGGGCATTTTGTTATTTTTTATTGAAAAGAAATCGTCAAAAAATAAAAAAATAAAAAACAGAGCTGACTGTGAGCTCAAGCATTGTGCATTTTAGAGGTGGCTAAGATGATATTCTACAACCCTCGATCTCACTCCCCCTCGGATTTGGCAAAAGTAGCAATTCAAATACTTAACAACAAACTTTTATCGTATTGGCTAATAAGATATATTATATCGTAACTACTTGATCTACTTAAGAATTAATTTAACAAAACATCGAAGCATTTAAAGTGGTTTGACACGTACTAATATACTGTGCTTTAATTTTGCTTCAGTACTCGGCCAAACAATTTTGCTATGGTCAAAATTTATCAGCGCGACATAAATCACATTAAAACTGCCAAAATATCTCTTGTTCAAGTAAAACGTGTACACACACGTTTGCGAAATTTGCTGTATCGGGTGGGAGAGACTGCCACCTGGTACGTAGTAGTACGTACATAAACCTGAACTCCAACCTATTATTACTTTTTTTTGTAAGATAACTATTTAATAAAAAAAAAAGAAACTATTTGTAAATAATCAGTACCTTTTTTTTTGAGAATAATACTCAGTACCTTCATTCCAATTGCAACAGCATTAAATTATGTTACTAGCAACTGTTCTTAATTACACTATTAACAGAAGCGAAGAATATGAAAAAAAAAATTGGGTAACTTCTCCTGACATAATTACTAGCTACATCAAAGAAAAGAACTTTTACATAGATAAACTAATGTAACCCACCTTTTATTATAATTAATTAACTTACAACTAATTTCTTGGTACCCTTTTAAACTTTTTTCTAAAAAAGAAAAAGCTGAGGGAACCGATCAAAGGCCAACTAGTGACAAAAGCTATGTATGCAAGTAGCCAAATGGACTTCCCCTGATACTTTGTGAGTTCATGTACTGATCTCTTGATAGGGTGAATGACATCAGCTACAGTTTTACCAATATTATCGTCTTTGTTCTTTTTCTCCAGGGAATTTTCATTTTCTTTCGTTATTTTAACCTCGTCATCTTTGCTATTTCTTTCCATGGTCTCATCTTCTGATGCGATTTCCAATTCAGATGTTTCCTTGGTGTGTGATGCAGAGTTTTCTGTCAGGGCGTTCTCAATTGCAGGAGAAAGCATTCCATCTTCAGTCACATTGATATAGGGGCTCTTATCAATGGTTGATTCAAGTGAAGAATGTAATTCAACAGCCACCTAAATAAATTAGAACATTACAGTCGAAGTCAAATTTCAGAAAACTACAGTGCTTCAAATAACATTGTCTCACATCTCCTGATTGAAATCATTGCATTATTTTATCCTTATTCGATATTAGTTTCCAGATGAAATGAAAAAAAAACATTCAACAATGACCATAAAATAAAATAAAATATCAGATATAAGTTAAATTAATATCTAAGTACCTTCTTTTGCCGGTGCATTAAAGGACTGTTGTGAAGGACAGAGAGAAACTCATGAACAGCTCCAACCCACCTAAGTGAAAAAATAAAAAAAAATATATCAAATCCTTATTTCTTAAAACTTTCATAAATTTTAATATAAAACAAAAGGAATCAAAATGTCAACTACCATAGTCTTTTGGCAGTCAGCCCCTGAAAGAATCCAAGATGACCACCATGTGGAGTAGTTGCCAAAACAATTTTCTTGTTTAGTCTAATGAAAAATTAAAATAAAAGATCAGAAATAGTTCAAAAATCTCATTTACACAATAAATATAGAACATCACAGCATAGCTGCCCCCACGATACTTTAGATTTGAAGAAATACCCAAGATTATTTCATTTCCCATGCCTTCAGATTCTGAAAGAATAACATATACTTGACATTTAAGAATTGTAAAGGCAGAAAAATGAATCCGCACCTGCATTCATCGAATGGAATAGCCTCACTGGTACAGACTGGGTCATCAATGGCACTGATGCATAGAAGTGGTAGGGATACATTTGCCACATAACTGACACTGCTACACCTTCTATAATAGGTATCTACTGTCTGAAAAAGCAGTTATCATTATTTTCTTTTTTTCTTTATTATTATTATTATTATTATTATTATTATTATTATTTTGCCTTACAATAGAATTTGCATTTGTACCCACCCAAAAGGCCAAAACATTATGTAAACATTAGCAAGGTGAGAAGTATCAAATGTAACAGCACACATCTAACTATCATGTATCTTCCATTCACATCTTCTTCAATATTACTGTCCACTACACCTATCTGCATATATTCGGTCCGAAACAAGATTTGCAGAGTATGGTTCTAAGTATCAAGTTGTTGTTTGTTGTTTGTTCTAAGTATATATCAAGTTATTTGTGATTCTGTATCAAGTGCATGCTGTGTGCTTTTGGGAAACGCAAAATTTATTAAGAACAAGAAGGCAACTAAAATAATTTCACAACACGAAAACATTAATGTTATTTATAATGAATTTTGAATTTGAGGTAAAAAAGGATGAACAAACAATTACAACTTAACAACAATAAGGAAAGTCAGAAGAAACAACCTCATATTGGCCAAGATGACGAGTAGCATGATTGTCAAAATCTCGAACGGAGCGTGACTGACAACAGAAGCAAAAACATAATTAAGCTTGTTAGTTACAAAAATATAGAATAAGAAATATAACTTTCAAAAATACATATATAAACCAAAAACCTTGCTAATCCCCTCCCAATTTGCAAGCCGACTTAAAACATGCTGGTGCCTGGACATAGAACAATACTATAAATCAATGACAGTAAGAATGCACCTGTCAATATATTGCAGCCAACAAAATATGTATATTAAATAGTATAATTAACAGGTATAATATTACAGCTCAGCATATCCCTTGAGACCAATTGCCAAAGCCCTGTCATACAGCCTTTGAGCCAACTTCCGATTAATGAACCGGTCACACACCTAAGAATTTACCATTTAATTAACAAAATCAATATGAAAGCATAGGGGCAGGTCCTCGACATATTTACGCTGGTGCAGTACTAAGTTACAGAAGGTCCTCCAAGTACCTTATATTACAGAAGGCTCTTTAAGTACCTTATATTACATTGGCTTAGTGCAAAATCCTCTAGGATTCCGGCCTTTCTTCTGGTTTATACAAATCAGTACTGAGGTTGACACAATGCATCTTGACACTTAATTATAACAATACATTTTTTTTAAGAACTCAAACTTTGTTGAGTTTATGCAAAGAAATATTATGTATGCTATTGGCCAAGAGAAATAGAAGTATTTCTTTTGAAACAAGGATATTGGTTATCATCACTTCATATTTCCAAACAACTGCCACTTACTATATCCTAATTTTTTTTATTTACAACAGGGAGACCATACATTGGTTATACTGAAAGATGATAGGAAGAGGGGCATAGATAATGGTTGTCAAGTTCTGGGGTTGCATATCCTAATTTGTGTATTTGTAACATTGCAAGTTTTGAACTGGACCCATACCACAAGGTCCCAAGGAGAACATATAGAAGCAGCACCAGCAAGAGGGGTGTTTTCTCCTTCTTCTCCAAGATATTTAACCTTCATCAAAGAAAACAAAATAATATTTTAAATGTTAAATATACAAGCTTAAGAAAAGTAAAATAACAGGAAGTGGAGGCCAGCGTCACATAATTACATAATAGCTACCTACCAAAATATTAGCGCCAATGCTTGTTCCAACTGAATACATGGGGGCATTTGGGTATTCCTTATGGAGATAGTTAATAACTTCTCGTACATCTTCTGTCCATCCCGCATTGTAGAAGCAATCCGACTATATAACATGAGTAAAATAGCACTTCAACTTTTCAAACATGCATAAGATAAACACAATTACATATATCTAAGAAGTTCTGATCATTCAGTACGAAAAAAGTATGAGATAAATAAAACTAGAATAGCATTAGAGGACCAGTTTGTTTTCACCTTTCTTGGTCATAATTTAACATATTTTTCTCCTAATTTTTGTTGTTGCAAATTTCAACACTATTTGTAAAGCAACAACCGTGTTAATTTTCAAGAATTAATTTATTAAAAGATGCAACGATGATCATAACACAAAGAATAATCTGTATGGAAAACAAATGTCAAAAGTAAAATAAAATAAGTTTAAAAACTTATAATATAACTTACAGTTATGGACATCCCACCAAGGCCTCTATGATTACCTACAACCACATTCCACCCATTCTTGGCCATTTTGTATACCAAATGTTTCACATACTGCACAACAACAAAAACAATTTATTTGATGAACATTAAAAATGAACGCTATGGACACAAATAAAAGATGATATGGGAGACTTTAGTACAAAAGATGTGATTCCAGTTGAAAAACAATACAAAATCATAAGGGAGGGAGAAAAATTATAATTAATTTTGAAGTTGGGGATGCATTTTACATTATGATAAGGATGTATGTATAAAACAACTCATTCACTGATATGACATTGTTTCTAGTAATCACAAAAAGGTTGGTAAGTTAAACTAGAAACATAAGGAAAATATGAACATATAACAAAAAAGATCAAACACGAGAATTGACTAGATGCAATTCGTAGGTCAAAGCACAATAATACAAGAAAATAATAATAGATAAGCTATATTTACAACAAAAGACAAGCTGCAAGAACTAAATTAATAAGTACTTACTGCAGAAGCAGAGTCACTGGTTAGACCCGGGACCATAACCAGAAGAGGTGTTGTGTCTTCTTTAGAAATACCAGTTGGTACTTGTGAAGAGCCCCCAGCAACTGTTTCGTAAATATTTTGAATGTTAGGCAGTTTTTTCATACATTATACAAAGGAGTCTTTGTACGCAATCATGGTAAGTGCAAAAACTCTTCTTTACAAAGGTTCTTGAATTATCTTATTTCTTGTTTGGAAGAGCTGGGGAATAGATGAAGTTAATTTGAGTTTTCTGATTGGACCTCTAGAAGAAGCATTTTCTTCTTATCTGCTTTCATTTTTCCCCCATTCAATTCAAAAATTTTATGAATTTGAAAAACATATAAGAACATTAAAGACAGTATTCAAAATAGGAGCTCACCATCAGAAAAAAGAAGCCAGTCTAAAGCAATGGTCCCACCATCATGAGTTCTATATATTTGCCTGGAGAAGAAGTTGACAGAAAAAATACCACACATGAATAAATGCATCACAGCAGGACAATCTCTAATAAGCAATGACAATAAATGCAATACAAAAGATAATTCAAAAGAGCATCATATCAAATTCGCCAATACATTTTTTTTAAAAAAGAAAAAGTCAGCAAAAATAAAGTTTTGTGCATAACAGGTTTACATTGATTTAACTTCAAATTTATGCAGCATGCTTTAATAATTATTTTATGTGAAATTGGTGGTGTAGATTAGAAAGGTACCATTTTGCTTAATTAAGCCCAGATTTTGACATTTATTTACTATGTATTAGTATTATGGTTCAATCTTAAATTTTCATGATTTAACTGTGCACTGATTTGTAAGAACAAACAAAACAAAAAAAAGGAAAAAAAAATCCAAACTTCAACAGGAATAAGAAATCACATCTGGGCTGAACCTGTTGTACTTAAAAGATGGGGGGCGGCCGAAGAAATTCAAAAATACTGTCTGAAGATGTGGGCTTGCCAGCCATGGTGTGACCAAATACCTGGTTAAAAAAAATGACCGTCATTACTAGTTAATAAGAATGGATTATTTTCAAAAAGCAATTTGACATTGAAGGAAAATAACAATAGATCTCAATATCTATTTTCATCGCCAAGAAATTAGTTTTTCAAGCATCCACACTACAAATGTACACATTACACACATACTCTAGTGTAAAGAAACAAACACATATGTTACTAATTGACTACAGATATCCATATACATAAACAGGAATTAATTGAAAATCAACTTGTTTACAACATTATGCCACAGCCAAATTTTGTATTTTTTTTGCTTCAATGATATAATTTGTAATTTTCAGGCCTCGCCTAGTTGCCCGTGTCACAATCTCATCTGCAATGCAACTGCACTGAATATCGGAAACCTTAAGAGTTCATTTGGTACAAGATCAAGAAGCCCAAACATGCATCATTATTTGTGGCTAATTCAGTGCATTGACTATTGGACAGGAGCAGAGCAACCCGTTGTTAAGCCCTGGCCATGTGCACCCCCCACCCCGAGTCTGTATCATCTAAGTTAACTCAAATTTTGAGTTAAGTTAACTCGTGGACAAATCTGGATCATTGGTTTCACATCTCGGTCAAGACGGTCGGTATTTAGAATTCACGGGGCCCTTTACAAAATCACTGTACGGGCAAACTCAATCTTTGAGTTAACTTAGAGGATCTCAATTCCCCCCTTACCCCATTATATCCAACTACAGCTTGTTCTATATTCCATTGTCATATATATATTTTCAACTTTCAAGTACAATACAATACTCCTCTTCACTCACTGTAGTTATTTCCAGCCCAATGCTTCTCCCTCCCAAACCCATTTTTCGCCTCTCTTCGTGGATCAATTACATGCATAAATGTAAAATGTTATATGGTATAGTATAGAGTAAAACACTGCAGACTGGGACTGGCCACCTCTTAATCGGGCTCAAGCTCTGCCATTACAGACGAACATCATAATTGTAATTTTGAATTTGAAATTTGGGGACAAAATAGTGCTGGCACTAAAAAAAAATGCCGCTATTCAATTCCACCTCAAATCATCAATAAACAAAACAACGGCCACGATCAATCAATTACAAGCCACAAGAAGAGCAGCAAAACTACCTCCCGTGGAGAGAGCGGCACTTGGCAGCAACGCCGTGGTACACTTCGGAGTCGGGGCTGAAGGTGAGCTCCACCGGATCGCCGAGAAATCCATGAAGAAAATCCGAGAGGACATGCAGTTCGAGGAAATTGTAGAGGAACACGACCACGAGTAGGACGGCCGCGACGAGGTAGTAGATTGGAGGCAGACTGGCGGCCGCGAGCAGCAGCAGCTCCCCCGCGGTGCCGGAACCCGTTTCGTTGGACATCGGAGAGGGCGAGAGGGAAGATTGGTTTGGTGAGACTTGGTGAAAGAGAAGAACTATATAGAGGTGAATTCATATCTTCTGTTATCCAATTTTTTATAACAGGACCCTTTATCCCATTTTGGTCCATTGGATCAAAATCAACGGATGAGATTAATTATAAAAAGCCTTCCTATAATCTTAATCGGTCTGATCGGACCCGTCCGTTTTGATCCAATGATCCATATTAGACAAACAGGGTCCTGTTATTCTCAAAAAATAACAGCAGATACGGACTCGCATATGGAGGTACTCATTCATAATATTCATATCCATTATCCCCTGCTATATTGCATTGTGCAGTTTAAGGTGTTAACCGTTAGATTGTCTTGAGATTTGTGCCAAAGCGGATCTTGAGATGATCCAACGGCTGACATTGTGAAATGCACAATGCAGTAAATCAGGGGATGGGTGATAGAGAGGGAGCGGTAGTTTTGGAGCACCAGTCCGTATCTGCTGTTATTCTTAGGGATAACGGGACCCTGTTGTTGTTCCAATATGGACCGTCGGATCAGAATAAACAGTTCGGATTGATTGAAAGTACAGTTCTTGAAGGGAGAGAGAACTTTTGTGAACGAATCTGATCCGTCCGTGCTGTTCCGACGGCCGCCATTAGGATAACGGTATCCTGTTATCCGAAACATGGATACGGGTGATATGACTCCTCTGGAGCACCGTGAGTTCAGATTCAGAGGGAACACAACAGTGTGAGTGCGTGACTGTGGCTTTCGTCAGTCGTCAGTAAGTTTAATTATTAGATTTAGGGAGGACGAATGGTTTGCCTACTATTGAGTTCTACGAACTTATACGATGATGGGTTTGGGCTTGGGCACTTGGGCTGGTCACTTCTGGTCAACGGGGAGTTTTGTTGACAAGCTAGGTGCTTAATTTCTGATGATATGTATGTAGAGGAGCTATCAAATAAACATGTTTTCAGTGAACGATCGGTGACCGTGAAAGTAAATCTGAAATAACTACGATTTAAACTGTTAAATAAAAAACCAATTGATAGAATGTGTTGTATATATCATGTTTTATATGTACACAAAAATTATATCATTTTGATTTTATTTATATATGCATCAAGCATTAACAAAAATCGACGGTTCAAATTTTATGATCTTTTTCTCCTCTCTTAATGACTATTGAAACGATGTTAAAACTTTATTATTTTTTGTATATATATTATTTAGATGATTTAGAATACATCTAATGTTTAGATTTGTCAATCTATATATAAATAGTAAAATGGTCACCACGATCACCAAAGTTCATGGTTATTGGATCTCTCCTCATGTATGTATAGTTCTTTTTTAAACAGTAAGTATTTTTATTTTTTGGATAATTAGAATAGATTATGCATCTTTAGATGGTACAAATTTACAATTAACGTCTGAATAGTAACGAGCATTTGCTTCCTATAGAGAGATATATGTGAAATTGGGAAAAAGAATAATGGTTTAGCTTATGGTCGACATTCAATTATATGGATAATTTGTAAATAACAGAATTTTATGTTCTTCAAAAGAGAAATAATTTTATTTCTTATAATTTTTTTTTTTTTTGGTTGAGGATATGATTTCTACAATTTTTGTTGGCTTAATTTTAGTTTTTAGAAGCAATGTATTATGGTCCATGAAAGTTATGTCATTTAGGACAATTTATATATTTATCTTACATCGTTAAATTGGTTACTTAGATTGACAAATGCAAAAAATTTTACTAGCCTCATATCTAAAGGAAATATAGTTAAAATAAAAAAGCAAATTTATGCTCTAGAAAGAATGGTAAGCTTTCAAGTTTTTTAGCTATGCCACATCATCATTAATCTCAACCATTGATTTCGTTTCTCTCTCTAAAAAGAGGGGTAAGCTTCCAAGCTTTTTAACTATGCCACATCATCATTAATCTCAACCATTGATTTTGTTTCTCTCTCTTATTTATCTTAATCAAATAGCTTAAATTAAGTTTTCTTTTTTCATTAAAGAGATAATATAATTTGTCTAAAGAATAATTTAAGACTAAAAATATTTATAACTCTTTGTATTCTTTTATAAATTAATATGTAGCTAAAAATATATATAGTGTATAAAAAATATGTTAAGTTCAATATTTATTTACTAAGATATATTTAGAAAAAATATATTTTTGTTTTCAATATCTCTTAATTTGTATAATATTATTTTTCGCTCCGACTCGCAGCTCTAAGTTAAGTATAGTAGCCTCGCATTATAGACTCTTTTAGAAGAGCTAAAAACAATTTATTGCATAAGCATATCATAATGTCTAATTTATTTTTAATAATTATAAAAAAAATTATTTGTCATCCTAATCCTAGTTGGGCTTGTGTATAAGTGATTGTAAATTCTATTAGTGGAAGTTGTTCGTTTGGTTTGGAACTTTTTTTATGTGTGAAATGTTTGGAATCATCTGAGTAATATTTAAGTCTTTCAAATAAATAACGCCAAATTGGTATTATTAATCAACTATATTATTATTAATTGAGTAAATTTACACTAATAGTTCCGAAAGTATCATTTTTTTCAAATCGGTCCTCAAGTTTCAAACATACAAATTTGGTCTTTTAAAGTATTGATCTGTTACTAATTTGGTCTTTAAAGTTTCAAATGTACTATTTTGATCCTCAAAATTTAATAACATATCATTTTAGTCATGAAAGTTCTAAATATTTATGAAACCAGTCTCTATATTGAGTATTTTATTTAAAATTATTACTTCCATTTATCTTAAATTAATTTCTGACATTACAAATATGATAGTACATTATTAAAAAAAATATAAACAGTGTACAAACAAATACATTAGTTCATGTTATCAAATACTAATTAAATATATTTTAGCATCAATGATAGCGATAGGACTAATCTGGTACAAATGAATAATTAAGGACCAATATAATATGAAAGTAGTATTTTAGAGACCACATGTGTAATTTACTCTTATTAATTTATAACTCATGACACGAGAACCAGTCTGCAATAAATTAAATACTTCATACATATGGGAGCATCCTTTTTTTATTTGTAACCAAATGAAATATACTTTTTAAATACCGAAACTTCCTCTTCATGATAAAATAGAGATTTGTCCTATCATAAAGAAACTACAGGAAAAATGGGCACAAGAAATTGCTTCCCCGGCTGAAGACTGACCTTTAGGGCGAGGCCAAAGAGACTCCATCCGGAGTCGGCTCATAGTCGACCATTTCTTCACCATCAGAAGGTGGCTGTGTCGACTGGTGGAGATGGGGGTTTGGAACCGGTGTGGAGCTCGGGTCAGGAAGGTCGTCAGTGAGCTCATCTGAGAGTTCATCCTCCGAGACAGCGGTGAGAGTTGCCTCATTGACAGGGACATCCATCGTGCAGAAATTTTCCACCCTATCTGAATCCTTCTCCTTCATTGGGTTCATGAGGAGAAATTCCTCGTCCAATTGCTTGGTGAGGTTGGCTTCCGCTAAGGCCTTCTTTACTGCCTGTGACATGACCTTTGTTTTGCCTCGCTTGATTGTGGGCGTCTCTATCATACCAGCATACGGGAGAGTTTTCTTGTGCGTGCGTGTGCTCCTACGGAGGTCAGGGTCCTCTGATTTGTGCTTGCCCTTGTCAGACGAGGGGAGGGCGGCCGTGAGCGCCGAAACTTCCTTTTCAATTCACATGTAACATGTACCTCGTTAAGTTAGCAGTAACGGTTTTTTAATTACACTATTAACAAATGGAAGAAAATGAAAAAAAAAAAAAAATTGGATAACTTTCCTGACATAACTTAAGCTACATCCAAGAAAAGAACTTTTACATGGATAAATTGCGACATAACCCACTTTTTATTACAATTAGCTTATAATTATTTCATGGTACCCTTTTAAAACTTAAACCTTTTACAAAAGCAATGTATGCAAGTAAGCCCAAATGAACTTCCCCTGATACTTTGTGAGTTCAGTTACACTTGTACCGTTATTCTTTCCATGCTCTCATCTTCTGAGGTGATTTCTGATTCAGATGCAGTGTTTTCTGTTGAGGCATTCTGAATTGCAGGAGAAGGCATTCCATCTTCAGTTATGTTGACATAGGGGCTCTTATCAATGGTTGGTTCAAGTGAAGAATGTAATCCAACAGCCACCTAAATAAATTAGAACAGTACAGCCAAAGTCATATTCAGAAACTACAATGCTTCAAATTAATAACATAGTCTCTGAGTCTCACATCTCCTGATTGAAATCATTGCATAATTTTATTCTTTTTTTATGTTGGTTTCCAGATGAAATGCAATAAGCATTCATCAATGCCCGTAAAATAAACTATCGATCAAAACAAAATTCTTATCAGATATAATAAGTTGAATTAATATCGAAGTACCTTCTTTTGATGGTGCGTAAAAGGACTGTTGTGAAGGACAGAGAGAAACTCATGAACAGCTCCAACCCACCTAATGAAAAACAAAAAATTTATATTAACTTCTTGTTTTTTAAAACCTTGATAAGTTTCAATATAAAAAAAAGAACCGAAATGTTTCAACTACCATAGTCTTTTGGCAGTCAGCCCCTGAAAGAATCCAAGATGACCACCATGAGGAGTAGTTGCCAAAACAATGTTCTTGTTTAGTCTAATGAAAAATTAAATAAAAGATCAGAAATAGTTCAAAAATCTCATTTACACAATAAATATAGAACATCACAGGAGCATAGCATATACTTGACATTTAAGAATTGTAAAGGCAGAAAAATGAAAACCCCACCTGCATTCGTCGAATGGAATAGCCTCACTGGTACAGATTGGGTCATCAATTGCACTGATGCAAAGAAGCGGTACGGATACATTTGCCACGTAATTGACACTACTAACCCTTCTATAATAGGTATCTGCTGTCTGAAAAAATTGGCATTTGTACCCACCCAAACATTATGTAAACATTAGCAAAGCGAGAAATATCAAATTTATATCAGTAAATGAAGCAAACAGCACAAATCTAACTATCAGCTGGTATTTTCCATATACATCTCCTTCAATATTAAACCTGTTCCACTACACCTCTATGTATATACTCGGTTCTAAAAAAGATTTGCTGATTATGATTCCAAGTATCAAGTTGTTTGTGATTCTGTATCAGAAATGGATGTTGTATGCTTTTGGGAAATGCAAAATTTATTATGAACAAAAAAGGCAACTACAAAGAAAGGCTGAAGAAATAACCTCAAATTGACCAAAAAAACAAGTAGCGTGACTGTCAAATTCCCGAACGGAGCGTGCCTGACAACACAAGGAAAAACATTATTAAGCTTGTTAGTTATTAAAAAAAAATAAAATAGAAGAACTTTCAAAAATACATAAATGAATCAAAAACCTTGCAAACGCCCTCCCAATTTGCAAGCCGACTTACGACAGGCTTGTGCCTGGACATAGAACAATACTATAAATTAATGACAGTAAAAGTGCATCTGTCAATATATTGCAGCCAATAAAATATGTATATTAAATAGTATAATAAGAGGTATAACATTACATCTCAGCAAATTCCCTGAGACCATTTGCCAGAACCCAGTTATACAACCTTTGAACCAACTTCCGGTTAATGTAACGGTCACATACCTAATAAGAATTCACCATTTAATTAACAAAATCAGTATGAAAGCATAGGGGCTGGTTCTTGACATAAAGCTGGTGCAGTACAAATTACGGAATGCTCTCCAATTACCTTATATTACATTGCTTTAGTGCATAATCCGCTAGGATTCTGACCTTTTATTCTTGTTTGCACAATTCAGTACCGTGGTTGGTACAATTAATGCATCTTGATCTTGATTATAACAATACATGTTTCATATAAACTCAACTTAGAAATATCATGCTATGGGCCAAAAGCTATAGAAGTATTCTGTTTGAAAGATCGAGGATATATTGGTTATCATACTTCATAATTCCAAACAACTGGTACTTACTAATTACTAAGTCCTAATTTCTTTTCTTTACAAAAGGGAGACCATGCTTTGGCTATACTGATATATGATGGGGAGAGAGACATACAAAATGGTTGTCAATTTCTGGGGCTTAATATCTTGATTAATTTGTGCATTTGTATCATTGCAAGTTTTGTTCTAGACCCTTACCAAAAGGTCCCAAGGAGAACATACAGAAGCAGCACCAGCAAGAGGTGTGTTTTCCCCTTCTTCTCCAAGATATTTAACCTTCATCAAAGAAGGAAAAAAGTAACATTTCAAATGTCAAAATACAAGCTTATGAAAAGTAACATAACTGGAATTGGAGGTTAGCATCACACAAGTACATAGCAGCTACCAAAGTACCAGCCTTTGGTCCAGTGGCTAAGGGCAACATTCTCCGTATGAAATATCATGGGTTAAACCCAGATGGAATATCTTATAGATATTTAAATTTAAGTGTTTTGACCTTCATCTTTCGTCTCAAAAAAAAAAAAAAAAATACATAAGAGCTACCTACCAAAATATTACCGCCAATGCTTGTTCCAACAGCATACATGGGGGCATTTGGGTATTCCTTATGGAGATGGTTGATAACTTCTCGCACATCTTCCGTCCATCCCGCATGGTAGAAGCAATCCGACTATAATATAACATGAACAAAATAGCACTTCATGTTTTCAAACACATAAATAGATAAACACAATTACATGTATGTAAAGAGTTCTGACCATTCAGGGTCTGTTCGGTAGTCACTAATCTTATAGAAAAATTTTTCTATTTGAACGGATTCGAGATTGTATTTGGTGAGAACCTACGATGATTCCATCATTTATAAGAAAAAAATAAATATAGTCCAACTTAATTAATATTCTCCCCTAAAAATTAGCATTTAAGAGGAATAAATTCCTATTAGGAATTGATGGTATAGTAACAGTGAATAAAAATTATTTCCTATAGATTCTCAATTTTTATAGAAACCTACAAAATTTGTGTCTTCTGAACAGACCCTCAGTACAAAAAATGCATGAGATGGATTAAATTAGAATAGGATTAGAGAACTAGTTTGTTTTCCACTTTTCTGATCATCATTTGATCACATATTTTTCTCCCAATTTCTGTTGTTGCAAATTCCAACACTATTTATGAAGCAACCACCACGTTAAATTTCCAGAATTGATTCACTAAATTCATGACTTGCAAAATTCGTTCAAGTCCGAGTTGACTCTTTTTGTCGAACGGTTTGAGTAACAGAGAATTATAAAAGGCCGCATTTGTTGGCCCTTTAACCCTTTATCATATTCCACATTTTTTAAAATTAAAGGGACAGGTTGCTTTTTTCTTCTCTTCATGGTATAACCTTGTAGGCTAATTATTCCTTTATACTAGAGCTATGAATCGGGCTTCACCTCGAAAAAATAATATTACATAGATTAATAAATATATATTTTTCATAAATATATTTTATTAGATAAATATTAAACTTAATATATTTTCTATATAATATATTCGTAGCTACATCTCAATTTATCTAAAAGAGTATAAAGAGTTGTAAATATTTTGAGTCTTAAATGGTTGTTTAGATACATCATGATATTATCCCTTTAATAAAAAAAAATTGAGTCATTTGATTAAGATAAATGAAGAGAGAGAAACAAAATCAATGGTTGAGATGGATGATGATGTGGCATAGCTGAAAAGCTTAGAAGCTTACCCCTATTTCTAGAGTATGAATTCTATATGATATATGATGAGAAAATTTTAAAACTTAATTAAAAGAAAAGGGCAACGCTAAAATATATATACTCATAATTAGTTTTTCGGTTATTCTTTGTAATTACAGTCGTTATAATTACTTCTTAAAAATTAACTCGTTCTCTTATTACTTTTTTTTCATTTTTTTTTATTTACTGAATGAATACTTTATGTTGTGTTTAATCATATATAATATATATTCTTTTTTTTGTAATTGCTGAAAGTACTCTATGTGAGAATGCATCTATCAATTTTTCAATGTTTTTGTATATAAAATTAGTGGATTAGTTGAGTGTAACATGTTTATTTTAACATCATTTTAATTTATGATTAATTTTTTTTTACATTTTTACCAATTTTTTTTTATATTTTTACCAATTTTTTTAATGACAAATAAGTTTTTACTGAAAAAAAAAATTGAGTTTCTGATCTGAGTGGGCCGATTCCGGCTAATTCGGAGTCCACAGTCCACTGGCGAGTCCGATTCTGATTCTGAGTTTGCGATGTTTAATCACTAAAAGATGCAACCATGATCATAACAACAAGAATTAAAGAATAATCTTCATGGAGAACAAATGGAAAAACTAAAATTAAGAATGTTTAGAAACTTGTAATAGAACTTACAGTCATGGACATCCCACCAAGGCCTCTATGGTTACCTGCAACCACATTCCACCCGTTTTGGGCCATTTTGTGTACCAAATGTTTCACATACTGCACAACAACACAAACAATTAATATACATTTGATGCACATTAAAACTGAACAGTATTCACACAAATAAAAGATAATATGGGAGACTTTTGTATGCACATAAAGATTGTAAGTTAAACTTGTGAAACAAAAGGGGAAAAAAAGGAAAGAATGAACATAAAACAAACAAAAGAAAAGATCAAACAACAGAACTGAATAGACATGATTAAGTCAAAGCACCATAATACATAATACAAGAACAACATATATGACAGACAAGCTATAGTTACAGCAAAAGACAAGATGCAAGAACTAAATTAATAAGCAGTAAGCACTTACTGCAGCAGAAGAGTCACTGGTTAGACCCGGGATCACAACCAGAAGAGGTGTTGTGTCTTCTTTAGAAATACCAGTTGCTGGTACTTGTGAAGAGCCCCCTCCGGCAACTGTACGTTTTGCAAATACTTTCAATGTTAGGCAGTTTTTGTTTTCATACATTATACCAAAGAGTACCCATATGCAATCATGGTAAGTGCAAAGATTCTTGTTTACAAAGGTTCTTGAATCATCTTATCTATTTTTTTTTTTTGGAAAAGCAGGGAAATAGATGAAGTTATTTGAGTTTTCAGATTGCACCTTTAGAGGAAACATTTTCTTGTTAGCTGCTTTCACTTTTTAGTTTTTGCCCATTCAATCCAGAAATTTATGAATTTTGAAAACATATAAAATCATCAAAGACAGAATTAAAATTAGGAGCTCACCATCAGAACAGAGAAGCCAGTCTAAAGCAATGGTTCCACCATCACGAGTTCTATAAATTTGCCTGGAGAAGAAAACGAAACACCACATATATCTCCTTACTATATCTATATCTATACTCTTATAAAAATGAGCTAAGGAATGGACCCTCCATTAATGGTCATATTCTAACTTATAACTTAATCACCATCCACCAAATAATGAACGGCTGACATCACATCCATTTCCTATTCTATTCCCCTCCATTTCTACCTCATCACAAAATCGAAGTGACGAATTTTCTAACTGACCTTTTAAAATATTGATTGCTAAAGTCACAAACTAATTTTTTCTCTTCTATTCTTTCACCCTATTTAGGTTGAACGGAAAATTAAAATTCCCCGCAGCAGCGTGCGGGTACGCCTCTAGTATATATAAAAGCATATTGGAAAAAACGACATGAAAAAGCTATCTTTCCCAAATAAGAAACCTGAGCCGTTGATCATTTTCTTGGATAGATTAAAACCGTTGATTTACGTTAATACCCATTGACGTTAATGTCTCAGCCCGTTAAAATTTAAGGCCCATATCAATTTCCTCAATATAAGGCTCATTACATATTATCTTAAAAATTTATTATAAGAAATAACAATTTCAGCCCAAAGCAACGTATGGGCTCTTTACTAGTATATATAAAAGCATATTGGAAAAATAATATGAAAAGGTTATCTTCCCCAAATAAGAAACCTGAGCCGTTGATCATTTTCTTGGATAGATCAAAACCGTTGATTTACGTTAATGCCCGTTAACGTTAACATCTCAACCCGTTAAAATTTAAGGCTTATATCAATTTCCTTAATATAAGGCCTATTACATATTATCTTAAAAATTAATTATAAGAAATAACAATTTCAGCTGGCTCTTTACTAGTATAAATAAATGCATCAGTCATCAACATCAGGACAATCTCTCCAACAGAAAATAAAGTTCTGTGCATACCAGATTAACATCGATTTAACTTCAATTTTATGCAGGTTCATAATTTTATTTATGTGAAATTGGTGGTATAGATTAAAAGGCACCATTTTGCTTGATTTACCCCAGATTTGGACATTTATTTACTTTGTATTAGTATTAGTATTGTAGTTAAATCCCAAAGTTTCACCATTCAACTATGTGCTGATTTCTAAAACCCCAAAAAAAAAGAACAAAGAAAAAAATTCCAACTTCAGCAGGAAAAAAAAAATCACATATGGGCGGAACCTGTTGTAGTCAAAAGATGGGGGCCGGCCGAAGTAACTCAGAAAAACTGTCTGAAGATGTGGGCTTGCCAGCCACGGTGTGACCAAGTACCTGGATAAAAAAAAAGACCGTTATTACTAGTTACTACTTGGTGCGAATGATTTTTTTTTTTTTTTCAAATAGCAAATTCACAGATTGAAGGGAAAAAAAAAAAAAAAACATCTCCCTATCTATTTCCATAGTCAAGAAATTCGTTTTTCAAGCATCCACGGTATCCCTAGTGTAAAGAAACAATCACATATGTTACTACTAATTTGACTACAGATATGAGATATCCATACACAGAAACAGGAAGGGATTAACGGCCAACTTGTTTACAACATTATGCCACAGCCAAATTCTGTAAATTTTTTGCTTTAATGATATAATTCATAATTTCAGGCACTTAATTGCCTATTTGTCTATGTCACAATCCCATCTGCAATGCAATTAACTGCACTGAATATTGGAAACTTCAAAAAATTCGAATCCCAAACATGCATCGTTAATTTTGACACAACTATTACACTAAATCATATTAAATTATAAAAAATCTTAAAAATAAAAAAAAAATTTTATAGACATATTCATCTACTTACAGATCGATCGTGTTTCAAATTTCATTCAGTTTAAGTGTCATTCAGCTTATAAACATATTCATTTACACTAAATCATTACAGGTGAAATTAATATATTATACAGAAACGTACGAAATCAAGAAATCCGTTCTGCAATGTATATAATGCTTAACAAATGATATTTACCTCCCATGGAGCGAGCGGCACTTCGCAGCAACGCCGCAGTATATTCTCGAGTCGGGGCTAAAGGTGAGCTGCACCGGATCGCCGAGAAATCCGTGGAGAACATCAGAAAGAACATGCAATTCGAGGAAATTGTAGAGAAGAACTACCACAAAGAGGACAAAGGCGACGAGGTAGTATGTTGGAGGCACATTTGCGGCGGCGAGGAGGAGCAGCTCTCCGGCGGTGGCAGCTGATGCGCCCATGGTACCGGAACCGGTTTCGTTCGACATGGGAGATGGTTTAGTTAGTGAGACTTGGTGAGGAGAGGAATTTATAGAGAGCGCCAATTAATTTGGAGATCCGTGGCTGGCTTATCCTCTGCCTTAACACCACGTTTGATTAGGGAATAAAGTTAAAGATATATAACTCTCTATATTAAGTTATTACACCATAAAATATTCTTGTTTAGTTGAGTAAGTGGAGAAATTAGAAGAGAACATTCATTATTTTATTGTTATATCAACTATAATATTATTTTTTTATTACTTTATTAAACATAATATTAGTATTATAATTATATTGGTATTATCATTAATAATATTATTTTATATTTATGATAATTATATAGTATTATTAATTTTTTAACAATGTTATTATTATAATAATTATTATTACTACTATTATTATTATTATTATTATAATTATAATAATAACATGATAGTTTTATTGTTAATGTTGTTATTAGTGTCATGTCATTATTATGTTACGTTAATTATATATTATTATTTTATTTTGAAATTGATATTATAATTATATTGATATTAATTTTATTATTTTCTTAATTTTATTTCATATTTTTAGTACTATAATTATGGTTATTAATATTATTATTTAATAAAATATTATTATATTAAACATTATTTTTTTTTGTCATTATAGATAATATTATTTTTATTAAAAATAATAAAATAATTAATATATAATAATTATTAACATTATTATATTATTTTATTGTAATTATTATCTCTATTCCATTATTAAAATAGGTGATAAGAATAATTACAATTATTTTTATACTAAATATTTATGTCTCATGTTGCATAAAGAGGGGGAATAACTTTATACCACCTATTTTGGCTATGTACAAGTGATAGTAAATTTTATTAGTGCAAGTTGTTCAATTAGTTTAGAATTTTTTTTTCTGTTTTTTTTCAATGAAATGTTTGGAATCATTGGAGTTGTCGTCATAATATAAAAAACTTTGTCCGAGTAATATTTTAGTCTTTCAAATGTATAACGCCAAATTGGTATTATATTATATATCAATTTTATTATTATTAATTTACAACACGAGAAGCGCTCTGCAATCAAATTAAATACTGGATTACGTACGTGAGCATCCATTTTTTTAATTGTAACCAAATTAAAAATTATATACTTGATTACGTACTTGAGGATCCTTTTTTTTTTTTGGTAACAAAACTAATACTTTTTAAAATACTGCAGCATCCTTTTTAATTCATATGTAATCAAATTAAATAACTCTTTTCCTCGTAACGGTAACGGTCGATGGTCAATAAGCATCCAAATTTCGTCCATTTTCATTTGTAACCAAATTTTGATTCATTTTTACCGGTTCTAAATAGTTTATGAAGAAATATTTAAAAAAAAAAAGTTTTATTTGGATGGATAAACATCTGAATTTCAATCTTTTGTGGGAAAATATTTAAGTAGCTAGGAAAACTTTTTATGAGTACATATACATTTGCGTCTTACAAAAAGTTTAAACTTCAGAGTATTGAACTCTAATGACATGGTCATAGTTATTATGAGCACATAATTTGCACACTTTTATTTTGGATTAACAACTAGAATCATCAAAATATATTATAAGATTCCTTTTCACAGATTTTGTCATGTGAGATCCAAATTAATTGGCATGAGAACTTGATTTCACCAAAAAAAAAAAAAAAAAAAAAAAACGGAGCCCCATTTTTTTTTTCCGCCCCCCCGCGCCCCCCGAGAAAAATATTAATTGTCATCATAAATCAGCCTTCAAATTTTTTTTCCCCTCTTTATCATGACGAGCTCATGTAAGTTGGCTAGATTGATTAGTTGAGCCAATTTTACCCGATAGAATTACATAGTAAATCTTGGTTAATTTATATATTTGATCATGCATGAAGTTGCCCGAAAACTTCAACCCACGTACCAGTTTACCACTGCATTTCGGCCCTTTTGGGGTCTTTACCGTATCTACTCAATTGACCACCACCGGAGCTTAATTAGTGTAAATAGATTCGGCTGTGGCCGTGCATATATAGCATAGGTGAAAATGTGCTAAGCTTAATTATTAATAATGAATTAATGCATGATGCCATAATTTTTTATTTTGATATAAAGAATTATCTGATTTCACAAATGTATTAATTATCTGATTTAATCCACCAAGAGGTTTGGCTATGGTACCATGATTTCATTCTAGTAGCGTTTTTTTTCATGGTAATTAATCTAATCTAATTAGTTTACCTTTCGGTTAGACAGAAGACATCACAAGTGAGAACGTTACAGGTGTTGTATAGTACGCACGTTTTTGTGTGCGTGTTCGAGAAAACCAATTGAGATCGTCTGACCCGGGGCACGGTGATCCGGGGCATGGTGATCCGGGGCATGTACTTCGTTGGATCTCCTTGGGATTTGGGTACCGAAGGATTCAACCGAATAGGAGATCCAACGGGGCACATGCCCCGGATCACCGTATCCAGGGTCACCGTGCCCCAGGTCAGAGGATAAGGATCCTGAGAAAACAGGTTCAAGTCACTGCCAACGTAATTTATGTTGAATAACATAATAAGATTCCATGGCACAATAAATTTGGATAGGTACGCAAGCTATAGAAAGCCAACATGTCATAACGTGTAAATAGTGTAAATTAATAGCGGCTAGCAGACTCGTAGTGGTTGTGGTATATTTGATAGCAGATATTGGCGCTATTGCAGATGATACTGATTCCTGAAATGTTTTAACTATTTTATTGAATTATTAAGTTAATATATTTAATAAAATGATCAATAATAATTAGCATAATGTATAAAAATTTTGTAACCAAGTTCTTTAAAACTATTTAACCATTGTATCACTGATTTTGAAATAAAATCACTCTTATTAAAATATATTGACATAGTACAACATGTTATTCAGTTTTTTATAGCACAAACATTATTCATTTCTTTTAATTAATTTTACTAGATATTAAAAAAATTAATTTATTATAGTATTAATGATAGAAAAATTTACTTATATTGTTGTTTCCCTTACTATATTAAGAATTATTGAAGTTATAAAAAAATAAATTGTCTATCTATTTTTCAACAAAGAAATTAGTGTAAAAAATTGCAATACAAATTATGATAAAATATTATGTAAATAAAAATGTTTATTGATTATAACTTCTTAATGGATTTCAAGTACAAACTTTCATTTTCATTAATCAATCCCATAAAACAAATCCCATTGTTTTATGCTGATTCTAAGTTTATATAATATCAATTCTTGTTAATAAATATAATTAATTATGTGTTAAACGATAGTAAAACATAGATAATAACCATTATGTTTTAGGTATCATAAAATAATTAAAAATTTAGACGATTCTAACCACTATTTTATATGATAAGTATCAAATAGCAGGAAACAAACCAATCGTGTCATAGTGTTTTGCTTCGAAAACACTATATTGGCCGCTATGAATGCTATTTAAACCTTTGCGTGTAAGGAGCTAAGGAATCAGTATAATCGCAGGGAATCAAATAATTTACTCCTTGAAGACGAATTGTTTATCATGATTTTGGTGGAGCAAACTGTACCACCTCCACACTAATTAATAACACAGTACAACGGAATTACAACATTGGCAATGCTACATTTTCAACAAGCAAATAATGTAGATTTAATGTGGTTTTCACATATCAAGGATTTGCAATTCAACTGGTTCAAATCGGTTTTTATGAACCTGGCGGCAACATTATGACAAAAACCATGTACACTCTCACAAAAACAATGAATATATGCACACAAAATCGAAAGCTCGCATATTTCTCCAAATATTATAAAAGATTTGTCAGTGCAACACAAACTTTTTTTTTATTATTAATTAAGCCAACCTTCATATATACATAACAACAACAAACTTATAACTCATACCCACACTAAGGAAGTCAGACAGCATGGGTGCGGTGGGTGGCACTGGATCCATGCAGCTGGTATGTCTGGCTTGGAACCACCTGAAGCACACCTGGTTGCTCTGCAGTTCACAAGAAGTTCAGTGTAAAAAAATTGGTACCTCTCTTTCTTATTAGTGCATTGTACAGGCGAGTAGTATTCATTGGAGTGACATGAAACCAATTACCAGGTTAAAATGATTAAAGGGGAATTATAAATTTATAATGTTATCCTTACTCAAGAAGATTGGATTTTTTGACATGAAAGTTCTATTTTCCCCAAAGAATAAATCTCAGCCATTAACTGTTAACTTAGATTGATCACCACCGTTGATGTACTTTAATGTCTCAACCCATTAAAACTTAAGGTCCATATCAATTTTCTCAATTTAAAGCCCAGTACATATTACTTAAGAATTTATTATAAGAAATAACAATTTCAGCCCAAAGTAAAGAGTGAGCTCTTTACTAGGTATTGCATCAAATGTATACAAAATACCAAAACAACTAGCCTAATCAGAAGTTGCCCTGTTGTGTTAAGGTTGTCTACTAAAACTTGCCTTTTAATTGAACACACTGCAGGAGTTCTAAGCTAAAGCTTTAAAAATCAAAAGCAAGAACTTCTGTATGTTTACCCATACAATGTTTAAAGATAGAACCATTTACAGATTATATTGAATTTTTGACAGATAGAGCCAATTACAGTCACCAATTGAGCAAAAATAGTTACAAAACAGATCTCAGTTTAACCAATTTTTCATTGAGAACTCCATAAGTGTTAATTCAGAAGCCCATAATTGTTTGTTCAAAATCGATAGCCGAACAGTTAAATAGGACAAGAGTTGGACCATACATGATTTCAATCTATAAAACCTTATTGTAAACAAGGAGAAGAAGCTTACTCTTCAGATCTTCCACTTGAGACGGGGTCAACTTGGCAGAGAAACCACTCGCCGCTGTCTTGTAATGGTACAGCACGGCCTCCTTTGCAGCTTCCTCACTAGTAATGAAAAAAAGCACCAAATTAAAAACACAGACAAGGGACATAGTGAATAAATCCATGTATCTTAAAATTGTGGTCCTTCTATTTAACTAATAGGCACAATAAAATCGAGACAAAAATAACCTAATACCAAATCTGATTGACTATGTCTATGCAGATGAACAACCTAAGGGTTTGATTCCACTTTGACTAATTCAACAGAAAATAATAAGTGATCCCCAGTGAAATTCATATTTCCAGCCAAAATTCGCACATCCGATTCCCGTTCACAATGTCATCCCTATACCCTAGAAAACAAAATCAGAACAAAAGATCGGAAAGAAGTATGACCTTCCGAGAACGGAGCCGAGGGTGCGGATGTGGAACTCCTCGGGATCGGCGCCCTCGGGGCGGTTGACGTAGACGATGTGGACGGTCGCGTCCTCCGCTTTCTTCTCCGCCATCGCCGCAACGAGCACAGTACACAGCAACAGGAAAACCACGAGAGGAGGAACGGATAAAAAGGTTCTCATGAATGGATTTCTTGTGATTTGTAGATTTTGGGAGGTTTTCTGTGGAAAAAAAGATAAATTCGCCGCTTCGCTTCCACGCGAAGGAATGAAAAATATGATGTGTTGGTTGGTTGCGCCTGGAGCAACAATGGTTTTGATGAAGAATGTGAGTCGCTGTGTGTGTGGGGTTAGGTGGGATTTAGTCATTTTAGAGGTGATGTGAGCGTGATCTGGTGTGGAACTGGTCCAAATGGAAGTAGTCGTCGGATATTTGGATTGTTTCTTTTGGGCCGGATGGTTTTGTTTTACTTTTGAAGGCCCATGGGCCGTGAATTTGAGAATGAGATGGCAATTATATATGCTGATCGTGATTTATTATTGGGTACTTATCTTTTGAGTAAAACTATGGTGCTGTTAAGCTTACGGGGACTTTCCATGAGTTTAACACAAAAAACATATCAAATCGTATCCAAATTTTGATTTATATAGCTCAATAAATTCTTTATATCAAAATCATGTGTAATGCAAAAATTTTTCATTTTTAGAGATTATTAAGCATTTACTTCGTATTTTTGAAAAGTTATATATAAAACATTGATTATTTTATTATTATTGTATAGTTGCTATTAAAAAGTCCGAAATAAATACTTAAAATCTCCAAAAATGAAAAAAATTTACATGCTATAAGATTTTGATACAAAGAATTTATTGAGCCATATAAATCAAAATTTGGATATGATTTGATATGTTTTTGGTGTTGAGCTCATGGGAGGCCCCCGTGAGCTTAAAAGCACCATAGTTTTACTCCTTATCTTTTATTCTTTTTAGGAATTGGATTCTGTCTAAAGTCATTTGAATGGTATCTCATTTAAAAGATTCGGAGAGCCATGCAATATAATTGTTGACAATTAATCCACGTGATTTGGTCATATAGTATCTAAAGATAGGAACAACATATAGATACATTGTATGTTAGTTATATTCAGTGTGATGGGGCTAGGAGTGTAAATGAGCCGAGCCGAGCCCAGCTCAGCTAAGCTCAAACTCGGCTCATTAAGTTAACAAGCCAAAAATACAAGGTAAGATCGGCTCGTTTAATTAATGAGTTGACCAAGCTGGCTCGTTAAGCTCATTTATTTTTTGATAATAAATTTTAAGTATGTTTATCAAAATTTATATAAAAATCAATAAAAGGACTAACAAAAATATGTTCCTACACAATTTACATAATAATTTTATATATATTAGACCACATTATATAATATATTAATAATTTGCAATAAGAGAAGTACGAATTGCAATTAGTAATAATTTATCGAGTCAAACGAGTTTAACGAGCCGAGTCATGCTAATCTCAAGCTCGGCTCCCATTAGCTTAACGAGCGAGCCTAATTCGATTCGATCCCAAGTGAGTCACGAGCTCGGTTCATTAGCTTAACGAGTGAGCCTAATTCGATCCGATCCTAAACGAGTCACGAGCGATTCACGAGCTGCAATTTTTTTCTGCCAGCCCAAGATGGGGCCACACGGGGTCGGCAATTTGTGGGCAAGTGGGACGAATAACATAACGATAATTTGTTTGATAATCACCCCAAAAAAAAAAAGATTTACTCTGCCAAATAATAGGAAACAAATAATTTGTGGACTGTAGTATATCTAATACATGATTCGTGTAAATGAGAAACTATATTTTCATTAATCGGATTCAATGTACACGTGAAGTACTGCCATTAAATATTTTGAAGAGACGAACAAAACGGAACAAGAAAATGAAAGGCAAAATATATAAATTTTGATTAAATTTAAAATTAACTTCAAGTAACATGCGTAACAACTGTATTTTATATTTGAGAAAATCTTATGATACCTGGACTCCTGTACCCCGCTCGCGTACCCCAGGCTTTTACAGATCAATGAACCCCTCCGCTCGCGTACCCCAGGCTTTTACAGATCAGTGTACCCCGCTCGCGTCCCCCAGGCTTTTATGGATCAAGCGAGCACCTTCGACCCAAACTCCTTTCGATCCGTCTCAGCCCTTCTTCCCAAACTGCATGCCTACAACTCTTGTATATCAAATTTTGTTGGTGATTTTTCATTCTCTTTCATTTTTATGCAATTATAAGTTGTTATTGGGGTATTTATTTTGTTATTATAACATGCAATAGAATTATTGTATATTTTGAGTGAAAAAATGAACACTTGGACGAGAAATATAAACACTCGGACGAGAAATATAAACACTCGTACAAGAAATATTAAACACTCGGACAAGAAACATAAACACCCACATCGCGGACACTCGGACGAGAAATATAAATTGTTTCATTAGTTGGTGGGCTTTATATATGTTTGGCGCGTGGTCTTTGGGTTGGGTTGGCGTGTGTGCGTTTTGGCCCTTTTGGGTTGGATTGGCGCGCGTGGCTAGAAATGGAAGGCACACAGCAATTACGGGGTACTATCCGAGGGTACAGATGCTGGGGTACTGTTAGCACAACTCTTCACATTTACAAGTCGTCTGCGTTATCAAAATTTATAATAATGAAGTTACATTTTCAGCAAAAAAATTACCAAGTCTTCTTTCTTTGTTAGCTTTCTAATAAACGCTCTAGAAAAAAAGGAAAAACGTAACTCTATTTCTTCTTCTTTTTTTCTATTAAATAAGGGTTAATGTATCCATTTCTGCGTAGAATTCATACAGTTCTTCTAGTTTTTTATTTATCTTCTTCTGCTTTGACGAAAAACGTCTCTTTTTTCTTGCGTTATTTCTATTTATCTTAATTTCACATTATTTTTTATTTATTAATTCATAATCTAGAAAGAGGGAGAAGATTTTTAGCTATGTCACATCACCATTAATCTCAACCATTAATTCTCTCTCTTCTTTATCTCAATCAAATGACTCAAATTTTTTTTTCTTTTTTCATTAAAGAGATAATATAATTTATCTAAAGAATAATTTAAGACTCAAAATATTTGTCACTCTTTGTATTCTTTTATATGAATTGATATGTAATTAAAAATATATTGTATAGAAAGTATGTTAAGTTCAATATTTATTTAATAAGATATACTTATGAAAAATGTATATTTATTTTCAATATCTATTAATTTATGTACTATTATTTTTTCGGGTGAAGCCCCGACTCACAGCTCTAGTAATAACAATTTGTATAACTGGTCCATACTTTCTAGCGCAGAAGAATGACAACAACACAAAAAAAAAAAAAAAAAGAACCTCCATTTTTGTTTGATTCAAAGACTAATAAGCACATGTTGTATATTATAAAAAAATCAATTCAATTTTAAAAAAATGAAGGAATTGATGCAAATTTAAAATTCATAAAATGCTATCCAATCTAACAAATATAGGGTAGTAAAATTGAAATGTTTGGGAACAAAGTGAACAATCTTTTCTTCGAAAATCTTGCAAAGTAGCAAAATCCCATACTTGAAAATATACGGAAATTATAAATGGTCGAAATGTAGAAAAATTCAAAGATTTGACACAATTGAATATTATACTAGAAAGGTTGCGCGCTCCTCGCGACCGAGATATTATGGTAAAGAAAATACCTGTACAATACGATTAAAATATATTTACTGTAACTTAAAGGGTCCTCCATATAATATACAGTGCAAATCTACAACCGTCATATCGATCGACAACCCAACGCTATACAGTGCACGACACGTAACCGTAAAAAAAAAAAAAAAAAATGTACTGTTCTTTTCTACTGTAGAAAGCTACAGTGCACGGCATGTTGAGCCTTTAACCGTTAGAATGGTGGAAATCTTCAAAACTTGTCAATGTGATTTTAAAAAAATGGATATTACTCATAGGATCACACCCAGATAATTTAACAGTTACAGATAAATTTGATAATAATGGGTAATATTTATTTAAAGTCATTGGATTAAAAATAAAATTTTCTTGTTGGAATCATGGAGTAAAATTAAAAAAAAAAAATAGATATTGCAGATATTAGACGAAAGGAAGACGCAATTTCAAAATTAAAAAGTACTTCACAAGATTTTCTCTACGGTAAAAACACTTTTATAAATGATGGAATATATATCTCCATATTTTGACAATTTGGAACCGAATAAATATCTAAAAAATAAATTTGAGACGTGCTAATTTAAGTAAGATGTATATAAGTTAACAAATATCTTGTTTAAAGGTAAAATATGTAAATATGTTCTCCAAATTATCACATCAGTTGTATTTTCAGTTTTTCACTATACCAAATTAATCACTGCACTCAACATAAAAATGCCAATTTCCAACCCCCCCCCCCCCCCCCCCCACAAGAAAAAAAAAAAAAAAAAAAACAAACCAACACACACGAACACAAACAAGTGACACAAGTCTATAAATTTCATATATTACATGCCCATTAATCTCAAATCAAACCATTTGTGTCACACCACTGGGAACTTTGTTATTGTCATGCTGTGTATCATCATTGCTAGAATACCACCCGTGTCGCGTCGAGTCGTACTTCTCCCCGTCCCCCCACAACGCGTACGCCTCCTCACCGTGCGCCGCATCGTCGCCAATCGCCAGTTCCTCCTCAGGCATCCTGAGCGGGGTGAAGAACCGAATCACAACGCATATGATGCTAGTCGCCACCAAGTTCCATCCTATGATGAACAATGCACCGACAATCTGTTTGACAAACTGGTAGCCACCGACACCGCCATAGAAACCGCCGCGGGAGTTTGTGACCGGCAAGAACAGGTTGGCAAGTGTGGGCTCGGTGAAAAGACCCGTGGTTGCACCACCTAGAAAACCCGCAACGGCGTGAGTGTGAAACACACCAAGCGTGTCGTCGACCTGCTGTAACAAGCGAGAGCGCTTGTGGACTATCATCATGGTGAACCAGGGGATGCTGCCGGAGAGAATGCCCATTATAATTGCTGCCCAGCCTTGTACCAGTCCTGGAATAAAGAAAATAGAATTTTACTCCAATACTCACACCAAAATTTTTTTTTCCGATCTCAGATTATAAATAAATATTACTCATTATGAGATTCCATTTGTAACTGATAAAATTATCTAGGTGTGAGCATGAAAGCAACTTCCAAGAAAATGTATCTTAAGATCATTCATTTGTTTATTTCTCATAGCCATATAGCAATGCCCAGTAAGTGACTAATCATTCTAGTTTATAATACTCTAAATTATATGTGAGTTTTGGGGGTTAGTTGCAATTTTTTTTTTTTTTTCCTCTGGACTTCAATCCGTCTGGACTAAAACTTTATTTGATCCTGATGGGCCAAACCAACATGGCTCGACTAAGTGGACCTCAACTGAATGTTTAATCTGACCGTAATTAATTATATATAAGACCAGATTTAGAGTTACTTGATCCATGTATTAAGGACTGCAAATAAACAGGCCTAGTTCGTGCAATCAGCCCGTATGAAACAGGCTTAACATTCCAGCTACAACAGGCCCAAGAGTCTTGGAAAGTTCCAAGTAAGACCAACAATCCTAATTTACTATCCTCAAGTTCTTTTTGGGCTTTTTAACAGTTAAAAATGTATGAAATATAACTCTGTTTAGTTCAAGTAGTGGCACCGATATGATCATACCGAGCTAGACTATTATACTAACGATCGAAATGTTAACGGCTCAAAAATTATGTTATCGTATCCGAAATCACGATTTATGGTGCTCAATAAATTATTTATATGAAAATATTGGGGAATACAAAAATTTTTCATTTTTAGAGTTTTCTAAGTATTTGTTTTGCAATTATGAAATAAGCATGTACAAGTATCAATATTTTATTAATATTTATGAGCTCTTTTCTAACATTCAAAACAAGTACTTAGAAAACTCTAAAAATGAAAAATTTTTGTATACCCCAGTATTTTTATATAAAGAATTTATTGAGCATCATAAATCGTGATTTCGGACACGATAACATAAATTTTGAGCCGTTAGCATTTCGGACCGAAATGCTAATGTTAGTATAATAGTGTAGCTCTGATCATACCTAGCTAAATTATACTCATCACTCATGGCTACAATAAACTAGCCTTTCGTCTAATGGTTAAGGACACTCTCTGTGTAGGAGGTCGCGGGTTCGAAACCTGAATCGGGAGGTCTTTTATAAATATTTAAATTTGAGTGATTTGATCCTCATCCTTATCTCAAAAAAAAAATTATACTCATGGCTACCACATACAAGTTCAAGAGGCGTTTAACTCTTGTTGCGCGAGCAACATCTCTGGCTGGACTAGCTCGCTCCACACCCTTACCTCTCTCTCATACTCTGACACATCTATATACCCTTATGTGCTTGACACCGTTATCTATTTGTTAACTGAAAAACAATATATGTTAATTTTAATACGATGACATATATAGGTGTACATTACAAACGTTGGTAACAACCTACTACTCTATACGAGTATACAAGAAGCAGCAGTCAATGAAGTCAATATATGCAGTCATGCATGTACTCAAGTCAACCAAACTTGTGTTTCACAGTTGCATGCTGGCAGTGGTATCCATCACAACCACCAATGGCCAACCAACTTCAGGAATCAGGATTGTGAATTTGTGATCGCAGTACCAGCATGTGTTTAATTATCTTCATAGAAGTCAAGAATGGCGACTTGGACTGAGGTCGATGCCGTCCAAGGAATTTGATTTTAGACTCTTTACATCTATTTCATGGTACGACCAACTAACTAAAATATATCCTCCTTTTCCTCCCCACAACTCTACTCAAACAATTAATTATGCTTTAATAACATCGCTGCTTCTCCTATTCTTCTTCTTCTTGTTTTTTTTTTTTTTTTTTTGGGAGAATAATTCTCCTATTCTTTTGTTAAATTTGTATTTGGTTTTCAATTACTTGCCAGTTGCCACTTACTTTGGTCGGCTATGAACTTTCCAAATCATCGCCTTGGTCACGAGGTAATTGTGTTAAGCAGACCCCTTATTGATATCATGACTCATGAGTGTAAATTTCTTGTTTTCAGAGAAAAAGAATGGAAGTCACTCACAGGCACCATGACCGTGAGTCTTAATTTGCTTTTTTCTGTTCGATCACATGTGTGTATATAAATGTTCTGGCATATACAAAATTGACCACTATTTCCTTATTATTGAGTGCTTTATTTTCCTATAATAATTTACAACTATATATGCAATAAATTCCAATAGAGAATATATATATATATATATATATTTTAGAGGGCCATATATGTGTGTGGTTCATAGGCAAAATTAAATTAGACCCAAAAAAATCCACAGATTCGGTACCTGTCAAAAAGAATAATTTCATACTTGTATTTTAGGTTCATTCAGAAGGAAACTTCAATTCTAGTCTTGACATGGACTGGTGGATTGTTGTACACGGTGACAGTTGGCTACTTGGCTAATTGATACGATTATAAAGCCGAAATATCTTTTAGAATTCTCACTATGCAAATAGCTCAATAAATGATGGTGTCGAGTTTATATATATCTGACTCGTAAAAATAACAAAAATAACGTTAAAAAAGTTGCTTGGTTTTGTGTTAAAAAATTTCAACCTTTTCACAGATCAATTTCTTTTAATTGTGTTTTTAATTAATTTGGAACCTAATATATATAAATCTTATTCACGAACTAAATTGAGATCAATTTTCAACGTTAATTACATGACAGATTGCATTAATTAGCATATAATGGCAACAAGGCACGAACTGTGCACAATTAACTCGGATGATAAATCTTATTTTGCATCAACTACATTCGAACTATATATGCCTAAGTGTAAAATTACTTTATAATATTGTACAGATTTATTTCTCTAAATTGTGTAACTTTTTGACACATATGCGTGCCAAAAATAATTAACAACTGATCTGATGGCTCAAACAGATTAATTTCTTCATAGTTTATCTCATGATTGTTATGTCCCCTGGGGTAACTTTTTTTTTTTTTTTTTTAAGTTGACACAATTCAAATCAGCAATTCCCTTTTGTAAGAAAAAACCTTCAGTCCCTTCTTCATATCAGACAAAAGCTTAAATATTGATTAACAAATGGAAATAAAAATTTAAAATGTTTGACTAATTAAGAGTCAGGACAGGCCAAATTAATTCATCAATTAATTGTAGTTGGGTCTTCCAAGTAAATTGAATGCTGCACTGTATGCCATTACTTATAAACAAATAATTAGTCTTCCAAAATAGGCGGCACTACTTAATTAATTACTGTAACTTAATTATTAAACGAGGTATAATGTAACGTAAAGGATCATTCATATATAGCCAGATTTTTTATTTTATTTTTAAATTATATTATCTGTACTGTAGCCCCTTTATTCAACTTCAGTACCCCAAACGACAAAATAGCTGACGACGGAGGAATCTATAAAAATGCTTTGTTTTGTCTCGGTTTAATTCGGAAAAGTTCAAAAAAAATTATATATTTTATAATAACCAAGAATCTTTCCAATGAGAAAGGTTTAATTACTTGGCAATTGATTTATAAAAAAAAATTGGAAAAAAATGTTTACTAGTAAAAATAAAGAAAACTTTTATAAAACATAATGGAGCTTAGGATTGAATAATTTTCAAATTTGAAACAATTTAAGAATGCATGATGGTCTATAAAGAGCGGTATAATTTGAAGCGTTAAAAGTTGTATAAATTTTTTATGAGCTATCAAATAATATCTAAGTCACTTCAAATTTAAAACATTCTCAAATTGTAAGTTCAAAAATACATCTACAAATATATTTTTATTTTTTATATTGTTTTTAGATTTATTTTAATTTCAGCTTCAGGGTACTCGAAGCATAAAGCATACAAGGTATTTGAAAAAAAAAAAAAAAAAGGAGCTACATTTGATACTATCAACGATATCAATTTTTTTATTAACGTATGATTTACGTTAAATCAATTAGTACTAATACTATAATAATAATATTTAATATATTTTGCATGTAAAAATTGGGTTATCATTTATGCGTTGTTGGCATATGAATTGCGTATTAAAAGTATTGCATAAAATTGGGTAATAATTAAATAAAATATATAAATAACATCAATACTAATTTATCAAACAATGAATAGTAAATTCCAATGGTATCAACTAGTATCTTTCTATGACAACTTGCTAGGTCACTTCCACACATTAAATTTCAGCTTGCTGCTACTGAAAATTAGGATGGGAAATATGGTACCAATTGCAATTATGTTATAGCTGAGTCTGAGATATATTTCGTTTAAACGCACTCGAGAAAGTCAAAAGAGAGCCGATTGGAACTTGGAAGGATACTTCTGGTGCAGTCAGTGCAGTCAGTGCATTGTACCAGTATAAAAACCTTTTGATTCTTTGAAGATTCCCGTCAATATTTCCGGCATACGATGAAGGTTAATTGATTCGTTACGAAACTCTTTCAGAGCAAGACCGACTACCCCAATAGCACTCATCCATAAACCGGTTAATGGTACAAATAGCATAAAGAAATGTAACCAACGTTTATTGGATAAGTTATCTGTGAAGACTAATTTAGTGAATCCTTCCATTTTGAAACCCGACAGCTATATATAGAGCACTCTTCTCCTTAGTCCTTACAGAGGAAAATTTCTTCATGTTTGAAAGCAACTAATAAATTAACGCGTTCGCTCTAAATAGTTAGCACTTAGCATACTGCATACATGTGAGAATGAATTCACAAGTAACTTCACTGATGCTAGCTGCTATTGGATATATATATTCGTAATGTTTGTAATTTACTAGCACTATGACATTATGTGTTCCTCGTTGCTAAATTTAATAACCAAATTAATTACGTTAATTAATGAATTAATTTCCATATCGACTTTTTATACTACTTAATTATGCATGACAGCAAATTAGAAAGAAATGCTGTCATATACATATCTAGCTTACCTAACATAACATAACATTGTCTTACTTTATAATTGGCACACAT
The DNA here is from genome assembly GCA_030179965.1 of Cyperus esculentus. Taxonomy (NCBI): domain Eukaryota; kingdom Viridiplantae; phylum Streptophyta; class Magnoliopsida; order Poales; family Cyperaceae; genus Cyperus; species Cyperus esculentus. Next base: position 2,517,152 of record JASGLE010000027.1, read on the forward strand.
GCAACTGCCACAGATCCAAGAATCTTTCTAGAAGCCGAATTGTAAGTGATCTTTAATTAGTTCTTTACCTCGTATCCTCTTAATAAAAAAGGCAGTCAAAAATCGGGTGCTCATCCTCTGTACCGCTGCATTGTGTGGCGCAGGATTTGAACCGTTAGATCGTCTTGAGATTCAAGCCGGCTCGGATCACGAGATGATCTAACGGTTCACATCCTGCGCTACACGGTGCAGCGGTACAGAGGATATGAAATATCGATCAAACATCGGACCCAAAACGTCTAAAGCGGGATTGTCTTGTTCGGACTAGTCTAGTCAGTCAACTGAGAAATTTTGAATTGCCCAAAAAAAAAAAAAAAAAAAAAAAATTGGTACCTGCCCCCGGTGTGATGCAAACAAGGCCGGTCATCATCCCCTGGACGGCGCCGATCACCGACGGCTTCTTGAAGTATAGCACGTCAAGGCACGTCCAGACCAGCAAGCTCGTTGCGGCGCAGATGTTCGTGTTTACCACCGCAATCGACGAGTCGATGTTAGCCGAGTAGGGGTCGCCTCCGTTGAATCCGGCCCAGCCCATCCAGAGCAACCCCGCACCGGTCAGCATCAGCAGGACGTTGTTTGGCGGAAACCTCTCTCTGTCCTTGGACGACCTCGGACCCACCTGACAGATCGGCAACGTGTCAGACTCAAAATTAAGTTGTATGATTTGATCATATGGTTTGTATAAAAATTAGAAAAAAATTCGTAGTAATTAGGCACCCAATATGCCGCAGTGAAACCAGCGATGCCGGATGACAGGTGGATGACATAGCCACCGGAGTAATCGATGACTCCCCATTGGAAGAGGAAGCCGCCGCCCCAAATCGAGAAGGCGCCGATGGTGTATGAGAAGGTGAGCCAGAGCGGGACGAAGAGCATCCACGCCTTGATGTTCATCCGACCCAACAACGACCCGGCTACGAGAATGAGCGTTATGGCAGCAAACATGCATTGAAAGTACACCATCGATGCCATCGGGTAGTAAGGCTCGATCATGGGCGTCTCGACCGACGTCCCGTCCTTGTGGTAGTGCGTCGAGGCCGGGAGAGCAGCTTGTTTGATGAGGAACTTCTGCCCGAGCGCGGGCTTTGCCTTGCCCCAGAAGGGCAGGAGCTTGTCGCCAAACGACATGTTGTACGCCCAGACGACCCAGCATATCCACACGGCGGCAAACGCGTATAGAGCCATGAATGCCGAGTTAACCGCCCATTTCTTCTTCACTATGCTGCCGTAGAGAATGACGAGGCCCGGCACACTCTGAAGCCCGACGAGCGTGGCCGAGACCATCTGCCATGCGTTGTCGCCCTTGTTTAGCCAGTCGGCAACGGCAAGTGACGTGTTGCCCTGGTAGGCAACTGGTACCGACGTCATGGCTAGCTGGTTGTCAGGTGACACCAGGTAGCTAGAAGTGAGATATAAGGGAGGATTAATGAATTGCACTCTAGATTATTTTGTTGCTAGGGAACACCGTATATATAGTGAGAGTGTAAATGCTGGCGCTGAAATCAGCTGCGATCTAAATCGGATGGGAGGACCCTCCAATCTTAAATAGATGCTGAGATTATTCTGAAAACCTCTAAAATCTACAGCCGTCGGATTGAGGATTGGAAGCTCCTCAGATCCGATTTGGATCGTAGCCGATACGGACTCGTAAATGCTGAACCCTTATTCTTATTCTCGACCGGGTTTAATTATGAAATCAGAAGGCCCGATATGAGGTGAATGACTGAATGATGTAATATACCAGATAATATCTCATTTATTTGATTAATGCAGATTTAATTTCTCCATGTTTCCTTTATATGCGCACACCGGTTTGTCCAAAATTTAAAAATTTAATTAATGTTTCTCGAATTGTTGTAATATAACGTACATCCATATTACAAAGTATTATATTTGAATCACAACATATTATATTACATATTATATTGGAGAAATTGGTTATATGCCACCCCAAAACTTAGAAATTAAGAAAATACTTCCACAAAGTTCTATTTTGAAAAATGCCGCTCCAAAACCATTTTATTTGGTTATTTGTCACCCATATTATATTACTTCATGTTTGTACATTAAATAAAATAATAATTAACCAATATGACAGAAATGCCCTCTCACGAGTAAATGCAAATCGATATTAGTGCATAATATGTTTTGAATCAAAACAATTCATCGTGGGTTCCTATCAAGTAAACATTCTTCTTGTTGTGATTTTGCTCATTTATTTGAATTATTGCTAACCATAAAACTACTTTCATTTATTTGATGTTTAAAAATTGGATACATAATCTGTTTTTATGTTTCATGTTAAAAAAATTATTAGTTCTACATTTTGAGATTTATATAAATTATAGATTAATTTAAAAATGTTGCGCAAGTAATTTTATGGGTATGCAATATATAAAGTTATTGACAATTTTTCATACTACCTTTATCATATAATTATCAAAATAATTAATTAATTAATTAGAATTGATGTACAACTTTATATTCTTTTATCAATACAAAATTATTATGTCAAAATCATGGGTATTAAATGATATAACATTCGCTATAAATCTACAAATTTATTAAAAGCATACATAGAGTAAGTGGATGAAGATGGCAAATGGAGGGCAGTTTCGGAAATATAAAAATACATTACAATATATATTATAGTTTGTCATCTTTTATATTAAAAATACATTTAATATATACAATGGTGGCAAATAACCAAATAAAATGGTTTTAGAGGCATTTTTCAAAATAAAAATTTGGGATGACATTTTCCTAATTTCTACATTTTGGGTGGCATAGAACCAATTTTCCCTATTATATTTGGTTACCCGCGACAGGGAAAAAAAGTTAATAGTAGGATTATGAAATTGAGTTTTGTAGACGCTACAATTTTCATCGTATGTTTGTTATTAGTTGGTTACCTTTAAAAGGAATTTATTATTCAGATGATTTAGTTCAATGTAAAATATTAATTTTAGTTTTATTCACATGATTAATACTCATCTTCTCCACATGTATAGTGTTTACCCTTTTCATTTTAATTTATTATAGTTACCATCATTCTAAAGATTAAAGGCGGAACATTCCGCAGTACTGTAGTTTTCTACAGGGAAAAAGAACAGTTTTTTTTTTTTTTTTTTTTTTTTTTTTTTTTTTTTTTTTTGCGGTTACGTGTGATGCACTGTATAGCGTTGAGTTGTCGATCAATGACAGTTGTAAATTTGCACTGTATATTATATGGAGGACCCTTTAAATTACAGTAAATATATTTTAATCGTGTTGTACAAATATTTTTCTTTACCATAATATCTCAGTTGCGCGGAGCGCCACACCTTTCTAATTTATATAGAGATGGATTGATTTGACTTTTTAAGTCAAGCACGATGTTATTGTTAGCCCGTATCTCAAAAATCGAAGTTTGAGAGGTCGATTTAAATTGCTTGAAACAATATACATATCCTCTACTTTTATATTGTTGAGTACTGACACCATTGTCGATTGAGTACTGACAACTTGTAAAATGTAGAATAATTATAATCTATAAAATCCAGATTCTTAACATAAAGAATTGACTTTAATGTAACTCAGCGGCGGATCTACATAAAGAGAATGGGGGACGATGTTCCCATATTTTCTCCAAAATAAACAATTTTATATGGTAATTTTAATGATATATAAGTATTTTCTTAAGAAAGCGTATATTTAAGGCGTGTTCGGTTGTCATGGGATTACGCGGGATGAGATTTTGTGGGTACGGGAACCCATACTCACGGGTAAAATTATGGGTATACAAAAATGATTGTTCGGTTGTATCACGGAAAATATTATGAGAAATCATATTTTTCTAAATTACCCTCTTATTAATGTAAACCAAATTTTAATGAAAAAGGATAACTATAGAAAATTTTATGTTTAGCTTGATACAATCATTTATACAAAATTTGGCGTTACAGATATGTAAGAATACTAAAATTTTTGTAAAGGGTTATTATTATAAAAAAAAATTAAAAGTTGACATCAATTTTCTTGTTGACTAAATTATTGTTTGTTATAATAATTTAAGTAATGATTAAAATAATAATAATAATAATCTGGAACATAATATATTCATATCTGATATATATCTTTAAAGCATCCAATGATCTATTTGCAACATAATCTAATTTATTAAATTGAGAGAGCAAGCTTACTCTGTGGGAAGAAAAAAATTGAGTTCTAGATGATTTTTTTTTTCCCATCATTTTGTACACAAATGGGTTACAAAGTGGGATTTCTTATCAATTCCCATGATCTACATTTTGCTTACCGAACGGGTTTGGAAAAAAACAACGGATCGAGTTCCATTTCCAACCATTTCCCATAAATTTGAGAGGCACCGAACACGGCCTTATATGATTCATATGTTTTATATAACTATTATATCAATATTTACATTCGATATGATAATTTGAACGCTATTTAAAAATTTTTTAGCTCCACCACTGATGTAACTAATATTATATTATTACTATCAATTCAATGTTTATGATTCAGAAAGAAGAATCGGGTAACATGGTTTTAGAGACTGAAAGATTCATGTGACCATAATATTTTCTGATCTTCCTACAGACAGCACGTAAAATGCTACAAATTAAGATACATTAATTAGTTAAATTGCGGAATCCCAACAAGCTAAATATATTGAGATCGATGCGCAATTTTAGCACAAGATGCATGTGCTCGGATCAACTTAACCAAGATTATAATAACGGAGACATTTCGGAATAACCATCTGAACTTATGAAGCGTACATGCATAGTTCCCATGCGTAGGCATTGTTATAATATTACGGATTTATAGTATATATATAAGAAAATGACACATCACACATGAATAATCAAATTGGATCTGTTGCCGTTGTACATGGATCCACCTCTCTGAATATTTGGGCGACAAGTAATAAACATTCGAAAGGCAATTTATTTATAGAGGCTTTTACGTATCAAATGAAAATTCAAATTAATTAGACGACCTTGAAAAGTCAGAACAACAATTTTCTTTTTCTTTTTTTTGTGGTTTTTTTCTATTAAAATATCGTAAGCTTAAACGCCTCAATCACATACTCAAATTATAGCTCTTAATAATTTGTACGTTTGGATTTTATTGTAAACTTCTGCGATGAGTGACACACTGACACATGCCAGCAGCATACAGAATTGACAAAAGTTTAAGGAAAAAAAGTACATTTGCCCAGTGTTTTGAATAACGATTTGCGGTCGACGGACGGACAGTCTACCGCTAAGCGACTAATCGTTATATGGCCGATTAATCGGATTTTAACGGACTATTTAACGTTTTTCAGATTATATGTATAATTATTTATATTAAATTTGAAAAAAAAAACATTTTTTTTTTCATTTTTTTTAAGCATTTATAGTGATAACATAGTTTATTGTTTAAAGAAATGTACATAACAAATACAAATAATTTACTAAAACAAAAAAAAAGTAAATAAAATAAAATTGTAAGTACTTAGGAAAAATATTACATGCTATAGAATCCAAATCATTATGTAATAGAACTATATGAGGGGATACGAGATTGAATTGAATACCCGATATTGGGACTTGGCTCAGTACTTATCGCAAAAATTAAGCAAAAAAAGTGTCTTATAGTTTATTAGCTGAATCATATTCCGCCTATTATATTCGGAACGGTTTAGGTACCGTTTCCGACTATACGTCCGATTTATCGGCTGATTTTCAATACACTGCATTTGCCTGAGTCTTTGTCAAAATCCTTCCAGGAACCGAGGCTCCAATTGTATGGTGTAATGACCACTCAATGATGATGGGATCGTGTCCGTATAATCAATTTATGGTTATAATTTATCGCTTGACTAGACTAAGTCAAAGGTTCATACGAAAGAACCGAAAAATAAAAATAAAAATAAAATTACATACAGAATACAAAAATCTTAGAATCATTTGCAAGTAACAATGACTTGCATACGTTAAACATCCCCATTTATTGGGTTACAGACTTACAGTATATATAATGTTATATTATAGTATCAAATTCCCTAATATCATGAATACAGCAGTATAGGCACCCATCACGAGAAAGAAGCTTAATTATACGAACACATTATATTTCTTCAAAGCATCATTTTTCCTTAAGTTTTTATTTGATTTTCCATAAAATGTCTACGTCCCTAGTATATATGCGAAATTATAGAAATTTTTGGGGTCTTAATTCCATTTTTTATTTTTATCCACAAAAGCAATAGAAACACAATCGAGCTTTCGATAACAACATCATAATGAAATGGGAGCTAATACAGAGATACCATTGTAGCTCTCGTCGTTGATACATCTTCCGTCGTTAAAAGAAGATACGGATTTAGTAAAAGTTCCAACTCAATCTGCAGCATCTAGTTGATATAAAACATTCATTTTTCTGCAAAAACCAAACATTTTTTTCTGGTACAGATCTCTTTATACACTAGTATGTCCCTGTTAGTCCAATGTCTCCAAGTACAATGATCTTGTCGTACCTCAAATTGGGTACAACCAAGCTAATGTGATTATACTGCTTGATTTTCCATCTTATGAATGGTTGGCGTTAGTTTGCTTCTAAGATCGGGCTTTACAGTCAAACTAATTTGTCTTATTCTAAGTCTATGTATTTAGGTAGATACCAAAACACAGACATAAATATTGAAGTAAACAAAAAAAAAATATATGAGTACATTCTTGTAAGTGATCTTCATTTGTCAAACATTCTGATGATGTGTAAGCATCAAAAGATAGGTGAAGTTCTGACCTGTTGGACAATATGACATCATGCGTGACAGCAGGCTATTCTATTTCTAGTGGCTTTGGTGTTCTAATAGCTTAGCAGTAATGGATGCAGCACCCTATTGTGATCACTTATTAATCCCCTTTCTCTTGTTTTGTTGATCATCATCCTGCTATTAATCAGGCTGGAGTTCCTGACACACTAGATTGAACGAAAATAAAAATACATGACACTCGAATGATGAAAGCATTGGGTCATTGACACAGTCCTACTTTTCAAGGAAACTGAGATGTCGAAAATGCAGTTGACCGACTATATTTTCATAATTTTCAATTTAGAAAATGAATGATTGAATATTGTGGAAGCTTAAGTGCCAGTTACAGCTTTATTTTAACAAAATGATCCGAGTTCACACTAGTTCATGTTTCAGTGGAATCCTATTAATGGTGCCGTGCTATAGACAGCACATTAGATTCTTAAGAAGAAAGTACCAATCCCTCAATGTAACTGTTAGCAAATATAGTCAAGATATATTTCAAAGCACGAGTAAAACATGTTTCTGAACCTTTTCCTTTCATGATTAAGATCGCACAAAAAACCATAATATTCAGAGTTCACCTTGTACAAGATAAAGGCCCCCATAATTGACAGCTTGCTGTTAGAAAATTTGATGTGTCAGCCTTCCTCCCCTCTCTCACAAACACCCACCCAAGAAAGAAACTTCTAATTGAGACTGTAAAAAGCAACAACAAATTTTATGATTTTAAGGTAAATGCAGTACTTTCGAGATTGACAACTCCAAAAGTTACAGAAATTTTGTTAGGACCTGGTCATGTTATTAACGTAAAAAGTCATTTAGAGCCCAGGAAGTGCACATGAAAGAAACCATCTATTTAAATAATTTGGCCTATTAAGGACCACAAAGCAAGCTAACCTGAATAGGATGTTAATCTCCTCTATCATTCTATGCAGCTTTAAAGATTCTCGTCTCGCTTAATCTCCTCTATTATTCACACACAAGGAGCCTAGTCTAGTAGTCCTCATAAGTCACCACTAAGTCAAGAAGATACCATCCTACAAATTGGAGTAATACACATCTAAATTATATTTTCAAGTCACCCCACTAATATTTTTATTGATATTCTTCTATTCTTGCTCTTATCTCTTTGGTCTTTTAACGGGAGAAAAAAAAAAGCTATCTGGGGTTTTAGCTCTTACATCTTTAACCATAAATCTGTCATTCATATTTACTGGAGGTTGCAGCCACTCTGCCGCATAAATGGATATGGGTTCAGATCCGTTTGATAAAAGCTCATCTGCATATAAATTGGTAAACAAGATATACTAAGACATTTTGAATTGACACTTTGACAGAAATTGGGTATATCAAGATTAGAATCCAAATCTTTATATTACTATTACCCAAAATAATATAGCTTCATTAAATGGTAAGGCCCTTTAATTTACATTTCACTTGCATAATAGAATAAAGGAATTGGACATATCAAGCCAATAACACACAAGTAGCAAACCTGAAGGGTGCATTTGTACCCTGTGAGTGACGAAAGACTGAAATTTAAGAAAAAAGGAAAATAAGAATATGCAGGTGAAGAAAATTTAAAAGAACAAATCAAAGTAATTTTATATCAATCTATTTCTCATATGCCTTTCCTTCAGAAGTATTCTAGAAGAAACATGCTCAATGAAGGGAGTTTCTCACCTGCCATACTGCAGGCATATATTCACGGAAAAAGAGATTTTTTCCTCCACCGATGTTGGAAAAGGAGTTCCTATCATAATAACATAATAGCAACTAAATTATTCATAGTTTATTCTTGTAAAAGATGGCAAGACGCCAAAACCTTACTTTTAATCGCAATTTTTCTTTTTTTCTCCATGTATAGCTCCTTTTAATATAAAATTCTTCACTTAAAGTCAATTGATGTATTTGTCAACATCAATCAGAATTATTACAGATTGTAACTGTAAAACGTGTATTGTTGCATAAAATCTATATTAACGATAAAAAATATCACCTCTGAAGCTCATTTAAAGTTTCAGTACGAAACACAGATGCTTTTGTAGCCAGCACCAGAAATGGTTGCAATGATAAGAGCTTGTGTAATTCATGCACAATTGCTTCTTGAAAGCTCTGTGATGATATGTTTTTCCTGTATACGACATTTCATTATGAATTACAGAATGGAAACTAAAAAATAACAAGAGAAAAAGAAGGACATGGAGACAGACATCTCTCAGATGAATAATGCTAAAAATATTACAAACACCAACTTAAATTACAGAAAATTTTTTGATACTATAGCTACGACATAGCATAATGTTTCAGTCACAAACAAAGCCACATATATATCATAATCGGAATGACCATCAATAATAAAACAATAAAGGTACGACTGTAATGTTTACATATTTATTACCCTTTGCACACACCGTGGAGTTGATTAGAACGATCGATCCAACGAAATGCCCCAACACTACAATTTTAAGAGAAACAGATTTTCAATAATCTAGTGTAAATTAGGTACCTATCAATTCATGAAAAAACGAAAATAAGTCACCTGTCAATTAAAAGGACATGAAGACCAGTACCAACCGCGTCATCTTTCCTTTGAATTTGGTAACACAATTCCTTTAAGAAGAGAAAACACCACATGAAGACCTATACTCTTGTTTTGACTTGAATGGAAAGAAGCATAATTAAAAATCCTATACAAAGCAATCACCTACCTTTAGCGAAGACAAAAATTCTGCACTACTATAGCAACGCACATAGATGAAACGGTCCATGCAGTCGCAGAACAGCTCGTCAAACGAAATGTCCCCGATTGAACCTGAGCAAGATACAGTTAATTTTCTTTCAAAACAATCATGAGAATAAAAGGGTCACATCCAGGATGATACTCACCACAACTTTGCCTGATCCTTTCAGTCAGTATCTGGGACAGCCGTAGCACGTCGAACCGGCAATCGAGGTCGAAGAACACGACCTTCTTCTCCAGTCCCCCAAATTGAATCCCTCCCATTTCCTTCGGCAAGATGAAGTGCACCACAGCCTAGTACAGCTAGAAATTAACTGATTACATAATCAAACAAACTAGGGTATCATTAACAGGGTACCATTACCAGCTACAGAATGTAAGAACATGAAAGGGGCGATAGATAAACGCTGACTACCTGGACGAGGACCTGCGATTTGGCGGAGTTGGACGGACCGGAGATCTCTACTACGTTACGGAGGCGGAGCGGCACGCGATGGAGAGGCGGCACCGGAATGACGAAAGGTCTCTCCGATAGGACCCGCGACACCATCTCCTTGCCGCTCTCGTCGCATCGGATCCACTCTCTCGGCCCTCCTCCTCCCATCTCTCACTCGATCGGTCACTCTCTCTTCCTAGCACGCGACGCGAGCGCACTGCATACGCTGAGGCAGTTCCGCTCCCTCCTCCCGAGTCCCGTCGGTCCTTTTTCGCCCGCGTACGGTACGAACTGGACTGATGGAGATGCTCGAGCAATTCATATCCTCTAAAGCGCAGTATTCTACTGCGCAGTAATCCATCCATTGGATCTGTTTCGAGATTCGTGCAACTCAATCTCAGAAACCTCCCAATAATCTGCATCGTTGATTTCCTGCGCAGCAGAGGATAAGCACGCATGTTCGAGGCAGTGGGCCTAGATATTAACGGATCGAGGGACTGGTGGATGGGCCGAAATATTGAAGGTCCAGTGCAATTGTGGACGAACTCATATCCCCTGCTGTACTGCATTGTGCAGTTCACAGCTTCAGCCGTTGGATTTTCTCGAGATTCTGGGCATACCGGATCAAGACGATCCAACGGCTGACGTTGTGAATTGCACAATGCAGTAAGTAAGGGGATGAGCACTCGAAAGTCTACACGGCCACATGCTAAATGTGGGCCTTTGGGGAGGTGTTTTGGGCTCTTTTTTTTTTGTTAACTCCGAACACCATTTTGGATCTCTTTTGGACATTGATAATTTGATATCATTCTTTTATTCAAAGCATTTTTAGAGATTTTGGCAATGTAATGTGGAGTTGACTAAAAACACCAATAGAACAGTTTAGATATATAATTGTTGCATTGAAGTTGAACTTAAGTCATAGTTGATATTGTTAAGCAAAAGGGTAAAACTTTGAACATGGAGGAGATGCACTATTTAAAACATTTACGTTTATATAGTTTTGGCACTGTAAGAATGATCAATGCTAATTCATTTAGCTTGAATAACTTAAAGTTGCTATCCGGACGATTTTTAATGATATCTTTATATCGTCTCTATTTAATATAAAAATATTATCGAATATTTAGAGAATTTGTATTTACAATCATTTTTAATGACATTTTTTAGAGCAAAGTCCAGTACAGCCCTGGTTGACATAACAATTGGTTATATACAAATTGTAGCTAAATTAAATTGTTAAGACAATATTTGAGGTAAAAGAGACTTAAATATTAAATTTACTAAAAAATGACTTGAATCAATTTAAAAAGCATTCAAACGTCATTGTTTGTGTTTTAATCAAATTATTTCAACCTTATTTCTCACCATTATATCTACAAAAAGACATTCAAAATGATTCAAGTAATATATCTATTAGTTTAGATACTAACTAAAACTAAATAAAGTTGTTAAGCCTCTAATTAACCTCTAAAAGTCAACTTATTTGCGGTGGCCGGTAAAAGTGTAAACAAATGAAATCGGAAGTTCTGTTGTTTTCAACTACAACTGCAAGTGCTTAGGTCTGTGATGCACCTATTTCATATATGCATATTAATCAGACTTGTATCTATATTTGCACCTAAAATCCTAAGTTCATTTGCATTTAATAGAAGATTGTCTAGAATCAAGTTACTTCTGTATTTTAGTCTTATTTTCAGGTAAACGGAGCTTTTAGAGCTATTTGGACTAAATTTGGAGCAAGGAGCAAAAATAGGCGAAGAAGCACAAAGGAGCATCTAATTACAGATCAAAACCGCCTAATTCAGTGCACAACCGCCCTATCTAAATCAAGGAAACGCGCAGAGAGCCAATTTAAGCAACAGACATGCTATTTCAAGGCCGAGCTCTCTTTGGACTTCTAAATGCGGACCGCACTCCTATTTCTGCGGATCGCATTCAGTTCAAAACAGAACAGAACACCTATTTTCTGGCGCGTGCTATTTCTGGCTGACTAACTTTGAGACTTTTCCCTTAATTTTGCCCCAAGAAACCAAAAGTTAGACGCCTAAATCTGAGACATCTTCTCCTATAAAAGAGACCTCTTGGGGTGCTCTCATATTGTCTTTGTCATCGATCATCATCTTGTGCTAGTTGTTAGGTCTCATGTGTTGAGTTAGTCTAGTTCATAGTTTAGTCGAGAGTCGTGTCAAGAGAGGAGCTCAACGCCGTTGGAATCGAAGGAGACGGTTACCACCCTCTTCCTAAGCTTACTCGGTGCTTTCTTTTCTCTTACTTTTGTTTATTTGTTGTAGTCATGTCTAGGCGTGAGTAGTCGCCTTTGTTCTTGGGGTTTAGGATGATGTTTGTATATATGGATTAATTGAATACTTGCTTTTAACATTCATGCATTGAAGTTATTTTCATATTTGCTTTGAGCTTATTCATAATTGTGCTTGAATTGTTTTCTTGTTCTTTGATATGATCATGTGGATGTATGTTCGTATCTAGTTGGTAGATTTATATCTTCTTAGGCCAGAATTGCTAATTGCATGAGAGTGCACTTGTAGTAGTTCACCCTATTTTGATAGACCTGTGGATTGGGCATAGTCTAGTTGGAAAACTTAACGTCAATTGATAGAGATTCAATACTTGCACTATTTGGGTAGATAACTTGTTGTCCAATTGTATCCGAGAGGAGAAGTTGTGGTTATAACGTGAGTTAAACCGTACCTGTGATCGAAAGCGAATTGGGTTTAGGTTAGAGATAATCTAAAGATTTCGAATTGATCTAAAAGTCTTTAAAAGTGCCAACAAACGAGAGTTGAGGGACTTGTAATTGCTTTGGGTTAGTTGGGGATCGGTAGCTTTGATCGACAATTGTATCTGAACTTGAACTGCCTCTGTTCTGTTCCCTGCGGATAGCATTGGTGACAGGTGCGATCTGTATCAAGCAAGGAACAGACAGAGAATCATAATCTGAACATATTGCGGTTCGAACCTGAGAGGGTACGAAACGCAGTCAACTAGTCCATTACATCAAACTGATTCTGAAACCTTGGGAACGCTTGTCTCATAATTGTTTTAGAGTCTTTTACTGCTTTTTAATAATTTAGGAACCAACCAACTTCAAACAAACCCCCCAAATCGGTTACGTTCACATTAGGATTAGTTTAGGATTTAAAGAATTGTTTAGAAATATAACCGTCCCTGTGGATTCGATCCCGACTATATTGCATAATATCGTACGCTTGCGATTGATTGTATTATTTAGGGTAAAAGTCTATACACTCCACGCGTATCAGTCTGACAAAAAAAAATTAACTAACAATGATCCAGGCTTTGCTGTGAGATTAACTGTGAACTCTGTTTTATAGCTTGAGATCTTAACCCTTAATAATGCGTTGCTTTGGGTGCTTAACAAGAACCCTTCGATTGCTGCACAGATGACATGCAGCATGCACTTCAGGCTTCAACTAGCAGGTAAAAGTTAGTTCTGACAAGGATATAATATAATTAACTGATTCTATGGCAGTTATTACCATATCATTGACATTTCTTAGCAAGCAACATTTATAACTAACAACGAGATCTCTTCCTAACAAAAAAAAATTAACAAAATCTGCTTTAGAGTTTAGAGTCCACTCAGTCCACTTGGAAGTTGGGACTGTGGGTGGACTCACATGGTATCATGCTGCCACTGTTGCTCTTGTTTGTTTATTCACAAGTTACTCTTTTTCAATATGTCCCCGTGAAAAGTGAAATTGTGTACTGATGTTAAGCATCAACGTTGGGGCTTTCATGCTTCATGTGATAGGATTACAATTTAAAGAGAGCTTCCAACTCTGTTGGAAAATCAAATACCAATTTTCATATGATGTGAATACATGCATTATTATTTTAGTAAAACAATTTGAAACTATGATACATACTAGTATGCTTTACAAACTCAAATGAAATGATAAATATATGTCCGTCGTTTGCTGAATAGATCAGTATGTTTTGCTTATTGGGTATGGAAATCCTGAGAATTTTTATGATAGTAGTTATAAATGATGGTGCACAATAAGGCATGTATTCTAAAAATATTAAAAATATATATACTCAGTATATGTATTAATAGTTCAGCTAGCTCTTATATATTTTTCTTATGATGCATTGGTGGGGAGAGAAAAATTAGTCTAGATTGCATGCATTGTTGTTTCTCTTATACATGGGTGTGATATGTGAAAATAGCATGTAATTTTTTCTCTTTGAGTTATTTTCCTACTATCTTACTTAAGAGGGTAATTATCAAAGTTTGCCAATCTAAAAAGGAGTGTGACTGTGTGAGCCACTTGGCATCTACTCCCCATATGCGGCTCACTGAATAGTGAATAGAAATCAGAATAATCAATGTTAATTACCGGAAACAGTGCGACTTATTTTATCATAGATACATTCATCCAATAATAAATTACATTACTTTCCGTTTCCTTTTGCATTCTTTTTTATTATCCTCGGTGCAGAACAGCAGATTCCGCCTCGACGGCGCAGGATCCTTCTTTATCCATCGTAACATACGCATGGACGGTCTCGATTTCACCAAAATAGCGGCCCCGACAGCATGTGCTTTTACCACCGTCCCTACTCCATCTTTTCAAGTTTACTTGTTTGGACAAGGTGTAGGGATAAATGAAGTGTGTGGGTGGGTTGACACTAGGGCTGGCAAAAATTTTCGATGCTCGTACTTAATTCGCTATGTTTCGATTCGAGAAAAGTTCGCAGTTAGCTCGTTTGAAATTTGTTCGATTTAATTTCGAATCAAACTGATTCAACAAATTACATACGAATCGAATATCTCAAGAGGCCACTTCGATTCGATTAGCACACGGGCCAAAATTGGCTCGAATCTTAAAACAATCCCAGTCATCCGGGTGCAATGAATGATAGTAAAAACTTTGAGTAGAGTCGTCTCCACCTCCACTCCTCAGAACTAGCTCCCGCACTCACACTCGAAACCCTAGATCTGAGATTTTTGCTGCCACTCCCCCTCCTCCCCTATTCCTGACTCTGTCGCCATCACCCATCGATGTCGCTGGCACTTACTTGCTTCTCTGTATTCAACTCTAATGCATGCTGACACTTGTTCTCCCTTCTTGAGTTCTCTTGCATTTGTCATTACTTGCCGGCATCGTCGCCGCTTCACATTCAACATCTAGGTACATTCCGTCTCTTTCTCGCTTAGTTTGATTGGTAATCAAAGGTTAGTAGTAGGCCATTTGATTGCCTTTTTCCTTAAGAGTTCAGAAAACTTTGGACGGAAGGAGTGATGATGACACAACTCTGACGCCACACTAATCCTTAAACCATATGCTACAATCTATCTCTTTTTCCGCTACCTTTCAGCGAAGTAATCTATATCTTGCGTTTACTTTTTATATTTGGAGTTACTTGACCTAATTTTCTCGAGATATGTCTAGATAGCCATTGACAGCGGTATTGCAATTTTGCGCTAATTTATCTCATTTTGTTTATTATGTCATGAAGCTGCTAAAAATGAAGAGAATTTGAATCAAGTATTGAAGTTTGTATTCATCACCTGATGCCATTTAATTTATGCTTGATTTCATTCTAGTCAATTTAGTTTGTAGTATTGAAGTTTCATTATTTGTTTCTGAATTCTGATGTAGTTCTTTTAATATGTGTGATTCTGATGTAGTAATTGGTACTTTTAATATGTGCTTATAAATTATGTTGTAGCAGTTTAATTTAGTATGCTTGAAGTCTGAACGAAGTTTAAATCATATTTTTTTACTGAACTCATTTAATTGATGCTTAGGTGATAACTGGTGGCATCGTGATTTGACATTGACCATAGTAACTATTGGATAGTTTCGAACTCATTACAAATTGAATCAAATCGAATCGAATATTTCACAGGGAGATTCGATTCGATTCGATTCGATTTGTTGACACCCTCAGCTGACATGCTAATATAAAAAAGTGAAATGTAAGATTAATATCGCATTGTATTGGTCTGATTAGTATTGATTAAAATTGATGAGGTTATTACATCAAACATTTCATATAATGATTCACTCTTAAACTGAAAGGTTGAGAAGTTCAATATATCGCTATTTTTCTATTTTACATTATCATTTAAGATAATTTACATATTAAAAATTTTATTACATTTATTGTCAATATTAAGTTAGACAAAGATATTTATCAATCATCCTACACTTATTTCTGTGTAAATATTTATTATTATTAAGATTACAATAAAAAAAACTTTTACAACAGAATAAGGCCTTGGTCAATTAAATGGCTACAAACCTACAACAAGCTCAACAAATTCTATTCTGAGTTCTGACTATTCCTTTCTGCACCGCGACCACCCAATCGCTCTCTCGTTAACATCAACCCCACCAACTGGGCAAATCTTGTCGTCTAGTGACCATCCGTTACTTGCACTCCAACAGCATACACGCTTTCTAGTGACACTGCAACTGGGCCCCAGATTGAAAGCCACTACACACGGAAGCGACCGTTCAGCTCATCCGTGAAGCAAGCGCATCCTACGGCTACCACTCGAAAAGAAACAGGACTCTAAAGTGACTCTACTCTGAATTCTGAATTCTGAACGCATATCCGGATATCATGTGGCGCGCACCTGACGGGGACTTTTCCTTGTTTTTCTTGGATCTAAATCCGCTGTTTTTCTCAAAAGAAAAGGCGACGGTTGAAAAACACCAAAATACTTTAAGATTAGTGCGGTAAACACTGAAATACTTTGAGATTAGTGCGAGAACCGATCCCAACCATCCGATCGGAAAAAGCGGGGTCTGCTTTTCCTTTGAGAAAAGCAGCGGATTTAGAAAACTCTTCCCTTCCCCCGGAACCCGTCATCACTCGAATGAACGAATGAATGAATGAAAGAAAGCTCTTAGACTCTCTTCTTCTCTTCCTTCCGTCCGTCTGAATTGAACTGGACAGCGTCTCGCCTTGGTCGGCAAGCCGGAGTGAACTGGACAGTGCTCTCCAGTTCGGTTATCAGCAGTTATTCACTTGTTCAGTTGTTGTCAGCTCAGCTCCTTCTCCCTGGCCAGAGATTGTTGAGAGGGAGACAGAGATGCAGGAGAGGGGAGACGATGATGCTTGTACTAATCCTAACCCTAACCCTTGTTCGAGGCCGAGGATGCCGGAGCTGACGAGGTCACTGACGATCGCGACGTACTCGCCGCGGGCGAGGAGTTCGGATGCGGAGAGTGACGTGTTCGATCGGGACTGGTACTATCCGTCGCTCTTCGGATCACTGCCGCCGTCGAGAGTCAGGCTTAGCAGAGTGCCGTCGGACGCGGCGGCGAGGTCGGGAGGATGCGAGCAGGGTAGGGATAGGGAGAAGCTGGAGGGGAACGGGGAGAGAGCGGCATTTCGGGCTGCGAAGTGCGGGGTTCTGTTCGATCATAATTTGATCATTGCAGCTGTATGTTTGAAATTTGAATATCTTAATTCAATTCAGTTGTAGCTGTAGATGAATTGTTGAATAGTGTCAATACAAATTCTGATGGATCGGAACTGCGTACTGTTATGTGTTTGAATTGGGCGTAATTTATGTATAGGGAGTGTTATGTACAGTGAGCCTGTAACAAGTAGAACCAAATACCTGAACAGAGGTTTATATGTACAGCAATACCAGTACCAGTATCTGTATCTGTATCTGTACCAAACTACCAATATAGTTTGTCTTTGTAATAATCAATGCTCGATCTCAGGAACCATCTAGTAGTACTGGTGTTTTTCAGTAATTTTTTTCATGTAGACTTGAATTGACATAAGTACCCAGTATGCAATCAGGATTGGTACTATCCATTTATAGGTTTCTTCTTTTAGAAGTGTCCTGTCAATTGTAATCCAGTCTTGAGTTTAATATTCCTTATTTAGCTTGTTAGCTATTGGTTAGTGTACCAAAACGTACAGAATTGTTTTTTGCTCCAAATAATATTCTGATCTGTATATTTGCATAATTTCAGCTACTTGTTCTCTTGATTTTGTTAGCTTCTTTCGCCATGTTTCAGAGGAAGAAAGTTCTTGATCTTAAGGTAACGCTATTTCTCAGGTCCATTGTACTCTTCTCTGAAAATTATATGCACTAATTTGTTTCTTTATTTTTTTTCCAGGAGGAGATTATGAATTTACATAGTTGTTGCACCTGCGTAAACAGATCTGACAGTAGCAAAACCTCCAAAATGTCATTTTTTTCTGACAAACCAGAAAACAGAAATACGTCTCTCTATACAATAGCTCTCTCTGTACTCTCCCCATTTTTCATCCACAAGTTATTTGACCAACTAAACAGAACCAGACAGACCCCTGAAAATCTGAACTCAAATTGCCCCTCCGGTGAAGAAGGGGGGGTGCCAATTAAAAAGCGGATTGCATATCGGGTTGACATATTCTTCTCAATCCACCCATATGCGAAGCTCCTAGCCCTTCTAGTGGCTACCATTCTCCTGATATGTTTTGGTGGAGTTGCTTTGTATGCAGTCAACAATGGGTCTGGTAGCTTTGTGGAGGCACTATGGTTATCATGGACCTTTGTGGCAGATTCAGGTCACCATGCAGACCAGGTCGGGCTGGGACCACGGATTGTGTCTGTTTCTGTAAGCGCTGGTGGGATGCTGGTTTTTGCAACTATGCTGGGGCTTGTGTCAGATGCTATTTCAGAGAAGGTTGATTCTTGGAGAAAGGGGAAGAGTGAAGTAATAGAGAGTAATCACATTCTTATTCTTGGATGGAGCGACAAATTGGTAAACTCTCTTAACTCGAGATTCAAGATTTTGATCATTTCTATATTTGTATTTGCTACAGGAAACAATGTAGACTGCCAAGTATAACCAAACTATATAGTAAACCTAGTGTCTCCAAATGATCTGTTATTTTGAGCCTACCAAGTATAAGCGCTCTGATCAATATGCTGCTTCAGCCCAGTGTACCTTTTCCAACCAGTTAAGGAGTTATAACGCTGTCTTGTAGATCTTCTCTTCAGCTCCCTCAATTAAAAAAGGCATTCGTTTTATTAATGAGTGTAGTTAGGACTATCTCACAAAGGGTGAAGCGTAGAGGACAGACAATTTATTTGCTTTGCAACTTCATAAAGAGGATGAAAGGGAAATATTTCACAACTTTAGAAAGTGACTTTCTTCCGTGGTTAAACTAAAATAGCATATTAAATGCAAATTCTAATGTTTTACAAATAAAGCAACAGAGTTCTTTTGTACTTCAGTGTTTTTTTTTTTTTTTTTTTGAGGAGCATCAGTGGTTTATTTAACATGAACAAAGCTAGGTTTATGAGCTAAACTAAATATCTTCAATGCAAGTACTATCTGGTACTAGTAAGTACTTACTGGTAGATTATGCTTTTTCACTGTCAAAATTACTGCCAGAAAATAGTTAGTGCAATTTCGTGATGTACATCCTATTAACCCTTTTGGCATTAACATCACATTCCCTAGTTCGAATAAAAAGACCCTGCAAAACTAACCCAAGAAATAATTCACTGAAAAAATAAGACCAATAATTGAACTAGTTTGCTGAACTTGGGAGGTAAAAACTACTGAGTTAATACTTCTCGAAAAAAAAACTACTGAGTCAGCCCATACTCTTTTAAATTTTAATGTGTTCTATAATTATTAATATGTTTTCTTACTCAAAAAAATTGTTCATATGTTGTGGTTAAAAATAGGGATCACTTCTGAAGCAGTTAGCAATAGCCAATAAAAGCTTAGGTGGCGGTGTGATAGTCGTTCTCGCAGAAAGAGACAAAGAGGAGATGGAGATGGATATAGCAAGATTGGAGTTTGACTTTATGGGTACTTCTGTGATTTGTCGAAGTGGCAGCCCTCTAATTTTAGCCGACTTAAAAAAGGTACATAATGATTACCTATCTTTTTTTTTTTCCTAAAGAAAGTGCTATATAAAGATTATTTCAGATATAAGTGTTAAACTCTCATTTGCTTTTTGGCTAAACCATTATTGCCAGGTTTCCGTTTCAAAGGCTCGGGCCATTATAGTGTTAGCAGCTGATGAGAATGCTGATCAGGTCAGTAAATCTTTGTGCGAAGATATATACATTGAATCATTGATATAATATATCATTTGATTAGCTATCTGCTGCAAACTTCATGCACAATATTTGCTATTATATTATGACTTGAAAAAAGTAAGTAGGCATTAAAATGCTGGAAATAACTTGAAACATAAGTTGCTTGCATGTTTCTTTATTTTTCATTTGTGTCCTTTGTATGCTTGTTAGAAATTTTGAGGACATACAAAATTTTCATAAGCAAGCAAGATTTGATGCTGAAGCTAGTTTATTAAAGTTTCTTGTATTGTCCTTATGCCCTTATCAGCAGAGTGATGCACGCGCTTTGCGGGTTGTGCTGAGTCTCACAGGGGTAAAAGAGGGACTAAGGGGTCATGTAGTAGTTGAAATGAGTGATTTGGACAATGAACCACTTGTAAAACTGGTTGGCGGTGAATTAATAGAGACGGTGGTGGCTCATGATGTCATTGGTCGGCTAATGATACAATGTGCACTGCAACCTGGCCTTGCCCAGGTACTTGGTCCTTTCTTGCAAAAAGCTTGTAGAATATGCCAGTTATGTGCAAGGTTCTCTCTGTAAAATTTATCATCTTTATTTGAATAAAAGCTTTATACAAAAAAGGAAAATGTCTAGTCTATGTAAGATACTCAAATTCTTGAAATTTTTGCTTATATAGAAAAGGATCTTAATTTACCCCAAAAAGAAAAAAGTTACTGTTTAGATGTGGGAATCTTGTAGGGATCCAGTAACTCCCTCAAACCCGAACCTGCATCTTTCTGGAAGGTTTACAAAAATATAATAAAGTCGGCATGGAATTAAGTTTTGATTTTGTAAGATTCATTTGAATTTCCAAAATTTGTTCACAAGGGGTGTTAGAAAATCTGTTGATTGTTGACCACATTACAGATATGGGAGGACATACTAGGTTTTGAGAATGCCGAGTTCTACATAAAGAGATGGCCGCAGCTGGACGGGATGAAATTTGGTGAGGTGTTATTCTCCTTTCCAGATGCAGTACCTTGTGGTGTGAAGGTTGCTTCGAAATCTGGAAAAATTATTATAAACCCAGATGATAATTATATTATTAGAGAAGGTGATGAAATTCTTGTTATAGCTGAAGATGATGATACATATTCTCCAGCCCCGTTACCTACGGTATGTGCAATATCATCCATCAGTGTTTTGTTGTTGTACAAAAATGAAAGGGCTGATGTCTCCTTGTAAATCGTGAAAAATTAGTATGAACGAAGAACACTTAAAGTGTACATTATAGTTCTGTCTGAATTTTTTGTTCTCGTTGTAGGTGCGTAAGGGATTTCTACCAAATATACCAAGCCCCCCTAAATATCCAGAAAAAATATTATTCTGTGGTTGGAGGCGTGACATCCATGATATGATTAAGGTAATTCCTTTCAATTTATTCATTTTCCCTATTCAATTATGTATTTGTGATAAATATTCATCCTTGGCAATCCAACAGTTTACTGCGTCCGCTGACAGAGATAGCAATCATTGAGAATTGAAAATGAAAATATTCAAAGTCAGCATTGGCATTTCTTGATTTTCTAACCATTTTTTTTTATATAATTAGGTATTGGAAGCATTTCTTGCACCTGGATCAGAGCTATGGATGTTTAATGAGGTGCCAGAGAAGGAAAGAGAGAAAAAATTAACAGATGGCGGGTTGATCCTCTCTAAACTAAGAAAAATTAGACTTGTGCACAAGGAAGGTAATGCTGTTATTAGACGGCACCTGGAGAGCTTGCCCCTAGAGACCTTTGATTCTGTGAGTATTTACAACATTTCATATATGTTCACAATATTTTCTGTGAAAATACCCTTTCATGGAAACCATAAAGCTGTTCATTCTGGCTGTGAGAGTGAGAGTGCACCATAAAGCTTTTAATTCATAAAATCAAGTGTATGCTGGGACATAAGAGTGAACCTTCATTGAAAGGGTGTTGAGGATTCATATGTATTACAAATAACATGATCTTTTGAATTACAGATTTTGATTCTAGCTGATGAGTCGGTAGAGGATTCAGTTGTACAGTCTGATTCTCGCTCACTTGCTACTCTTCTACTTATACGTGATATTCAAGTACATCTCTCTCTCTCTCGCTCTCTGTTTTTTTCAGAAGGTGGTGTGCTTTAAAAACTTGTCAGTACTCGCTCTCTAGTGACTCTCCCCCCACTCCCGTCGACCCCACTCCACCTTGGCAGCCATCGGGTTCAAATAAACACAATAATCAATTCCCCTGAAAAGCATAAACCAGTCATCTCATGAAAACTAAAAATTATATCAAGTTGAAAGGAAATGATTACTGTACCGCAGCTATTCTTTTTCAATAGATCCAGGTTTCAATCTTCTTATTATTACTTTGATTGTATCGATTTCAGTCAAAAAGGCTTCCTTCAAAAGAGGTGAGGTCTCCACGAAGGTTCGCTGGCTTCTCACACCGATCATGGATCAGAGAAATGCAACATGCAACTGACAAGTCAATCATCATAAGTGAAATTCTTGATTCCAGAACCAGAAATCTTGTTTCTGTTTCCAAAATCAGCGATTACATCTTGTCTAATGAATTGGTTAGCATGGCATTGGCTATGGTGGCTGAAGATAAACAAATTAACCGTGTCTTAGAAGAATTATTTGCTGAACAGGTACACACTTTTGATTTATTGTTAAAACTGTATGTAAACTAATGGTACACGAGGCATCATGCGTGAATGGTGAATATAAGAAATTTGTGCGCAATCGTGTACACAAAATTTCATTAAAACTTATTTTAGAATATATAAAGAAACAAATTTTTCTGTAGAAACTAGTGCAATACAGATCTATTCTGAATGTGAAGAATTTTCTAAGCCCATTGAAAGACAATAATTTGGCTCTAAACTGTAAAATATATCATTGTTCACGATATTGGTAGACACTCGGCAGAGCTGGTCGATAGAAAATTGCGTGATTGCTTACAAGTACCTCATTTTAACTTTTTGGTGTTTTTCAGGGAAACGAAATGTGCATAAGGTCTGCTGAATATTATTTGTATGAACAAGAGGAGTTGAGCTTTTATGATATAATGGTGCGAGCTCGAGGTAGGGAAGAGATTGTAATTGGCTACCGTCAGGCCCACACTGACCAAGCTATTATAAATCCCAGTTCAAAAGCAGAGGTTAGAAGGTGGTCACTTGATGATGTATTTGTTGTAATCTGCAAAGGTAAATGATACTAATCCTAAATAGCGAGGGAAAACCTACTACATATTGTAGAATAGATGTAGCACTAATATATGCTAACCGATAGGGGTTACAAGTAATGTACATTACAAAATTAATTCATTTTTTGGACATTCTTTAGTTTTACCTACATAACCCCTCTTGTTATTGTTCTTATGCGAGCGTTGGTTGTGATATGAATACTAAAGAAAGATGTAACTTCATTGCAAATGTGTAAATTGAGACGCAAAGGCGTCGTTGTAATTCTGTACGAGCCCGATCTCATAATTCCATTTATTTTTACTCTTTTTTCCTAATCAACATTGATTAATTTTGAAGCCTAACTAACATGTTCATACGTACAATGGTACTAACTGGCAACTACCAAACAACAAGAGCTATTGAAACACTTTCGGAGAAAAGCCCACTACTTAGAAAAACCCAGATTTGTCTCGTAGAAAGTTTTTTTTTATAAAAGAGAGAAGAGTTTTGGAATGTAGCCCAATTAGGTTAGTCATTTCAAAGATTGATTATGATTGGTTTTCATAATATTTTGTTAGTTGTTAATCTGACACCACTGAGAGGATTATGTTTTTGTTAATAAAGTTTGCCTGTTGCACTTCCACTGTGTATTTGCATTTCACCATGGAATGGCTCAAATTTTAATCTATAATCTTGTACAATACATTTCTCTTTTTATTTTCAAAACTGTTACTTTTAATGATTTTTGAAAGATCACCCTTTTGAACATAAGAATATCGGTCTATTTGTCCTTCTTTTGTGCATATAAAAAATAGGAGGGATCCAATTATACAACAAAATTTTGACACAACTATTACACTAAATCATATAAATTTATAAAAAATCTTAAAAATAGAAAATATTTTATAAATATATTCATTTACTTATAGATAGATTGTGTTTCAAATTTCATTCAATTTTGTGTCATTTGATACTCCATCAGCGACCATCAAGTTTATATGGTAATTCAAATAGTCTAAATTTAATGATTCTTGATGAGGTATCAAATAAAACTCAAATTGAATGAAACACAATCGATCTATAAGTAAATGAATATGTTTGTAAAAATATATATATTTTTAAGATTTTTTATAAATTTATACACTTTGGTGTAATAGTTGTGTCATTAAATCCCTCATAAAAAAATTTAACATAATAAAAAATAAAGATAATGGAACTTTCTTATTTTCTACAATTTTTTATATAAAGATTTCATTTAGTTGAGCTAAATGGATTGACGTTATGAGCCAAAAAATTAAAATTTGAGTCCATAGCGCATCATCCAAAAACAATTTCAAATGGAACAACACAAGTTACACAACTTGGACGAATTCCTTCATTGAGTGTGAATTGTATCGCCTCCACATTTCTTGGGGTTAAGCATCTAAAGAAGTACACTGACTAATCAGCACAAATATATGAAGACGTTTTGGAACCTGAAAGGCAATTTAATTTTACAGTAGTATGTACCGAGCTAGAAAGGATTTATTAAACGGAATATAATTACATCAGAAACAACTAAACAAGCGCAAAGTTGCATGTTCAAAAACTTCCCTACAAACACCTCCGAATCATTAAACCGTTCAATTACCAAATAAAAACCCCCAAAAAAGAAAGAAAGAAAGAAAGAAAGAAAGAAAGAGAATACTCATTTACATCGTCACTTCAGAGTCACCCCTGGCTTTATTAATCTTACAAATCATATATGCAATGAACTCATATTTAGCTCCCCACTGGCATGGACCTCCTTCACCTGCCTATCATAGTCATCCTCTTCCTCCTCCTCTTGTTCTTTCTCCTCTTTCTCTTTCTCCTCCTCTTCATCGGAATCAACCTCATCCCAGCCGTACCCTAATGGGGTCTGGGATGCTTTTGGTTTGGACCTCCCTTCTTGCACTATCTTCATTATCTCCTCGTGGGATTGTAAAGAGTAAAGGGGGGCACTGTTGTCCCGTCTATAGTACACGGCTTGTGCGGCCTCCGTGAGTTCTCTCGGGAGATTCTTTAGGAACCATGGATGAGTCTTAATTTCTTTTACAGTAATTCTCTGTTAAATCAAATCAAAATACTTACTGTGAGATCTCAGTTTTTTTTTTTATTTTTTACACTAGCCTGCAAAGTTATACATACCATGCTTGCGTGAGAAAAAGATAGAATTATCATAAATATCTCTATAAGCACAGCACACCAGTGTGATCTACCGAGACACTGTCCCCCATTTTTTCTGAAAAATTCCCAAGCTACCTTTTCATTTAAATCTTTTCATTGTCTTAGAGAAGCATCATCAAATTGGTGATTCAATTATCTGACATTACATAGTAGTTTAAAGTTTGTAGGGCCTATGCATTTTTGTTCGCTATTTGCAGGTCATCGTAAAAATGAAGTATATAAAATTTGAATTATTGAAAAGCCTCCCTATGATTTATTAACAAGTACTGTTAATTTTAGAGTACCAGATCTCAATACATTACCTTTGCAGGGTTGGGAACAAATATCCGCGCAATAAGTTGTTTGCACTCCTGTGAGATGTGCACATAATCTGGAATCTTATACTGGACTTGCATTATTTTCTGCATACATGGTAATGGGTTAATATAATAATAAAAGCAGTAGTGATAATTAGGAAACGCTCAAGGATGTCTAAAGGGTTAAAATTTTTTTAAAAAAACTAAATAAATATACCCCTATTGTTTTGCGAATATTTTTTGGGTCATCTGGATCTTCGAATGGGTATGCCCCGACAAGCATCACATAAAGGGTCACACCACATGACCAAACATCTGCAAGCTGTCCAACCAGTTCAAGGATGTCAGAGACTAAAAAATTTACATTTTTGTACCTTACATTAGAATTAGTTTTTCTAGTAAAAACAAATTTAAGTTGGTAGTTATTACAATAGATAGAATTGGGAGGGAGCTGCAAATATTTTAACTTCCTGATCAGTCCACATTTTTCTCAAAGATATTAAATATTTCTTTGTTACTTCATATAAGATTCACAGTAAGTACAACAGCTACGCAGTTTGCAATTTTCTTGCTTCTGATCTAGTAAACTGTCAAAGCAGAGAAACCTAAAACCATTTGAAAGCACTACGAATAGCTACAATTGTTAAGATGGCGAATGTACCAGGTTACTTGTTTCTCATTTTAAATACTTAAATATTTTTATTGCTCGTAAGCTCTGTTAAGAATTGCAATTTTTATCCCAACACAAAAAAAAATATTAGAAGTAATTTATTGTTTGACAGTAACATAATAGTAAACTCTGAATTGGCTTTGGCAATCAAATGGTAAGTTTACCTTTTCAATTGAACTGGTGATATTGATTAATTTATTTTAGGAACTAATATGGATGCCATTTAGCATGAATGGACACTTTCCTTCAAACAGTTCCTCATTAGATATTTCATCAAATGAACGTTGTTTACCTTTTATTCTTATTTTCATATGAAATATCAAGAATATTCTGTTTAGAGTAAGAACTTGACTACAGTGCAGTGAATAGAGTAAATATCAACAGGAAAGAGACAACTAAAACAAGGAAAACCTATGTCCAAACCAAATTTAAGAATCTTATAAAATCATCCTAAGAGGCATGTAATAGTGGTGTCCTAAATCTGGAGACGCAAAGACCATTTGCGAGTTGCTGGAGGTACACAACACAAAAAACACCCATGGGCAGCTAACAAAAAGAAAGTCTCTCACAAGTTTGTTAACTGTCTTGAATAGAAGCCAGTAGACTTGAAAGCCAAGTATTACTAGAAGCTTCAAGTTATATCTCTTTTCTTTTTTTCATTTTTGTTGATTTTAGTGCCAGCTTGAATAGAGGATTGGTGCAAGGAGAATCTCATAAAGTGTGCTCAGTTGGTGAGTAATTGGCCCACAACAAATCCACCAAATAAGCTTAAACAAGCCATAATAAATGCTTGAGCAAAAAGATTCTTTAGTAATCAACATAAGTGCAAACCAAGGATCGGGACCCCAAAAGAAAAAAAAAAAAAAAAAGATTCCACCTAAAATGACCCCTAAACACCTACTGTCTATATCTATTTGAGTTGACTCCACAAAATGTACATTTGAATGTTTGCTTAGGACATTCACATTTTTTTTTTTCTTGAGGAGAGGACATTCACATTATGCTTGCTATTAAAAACTAACATTGGGAGTACAAAATGCAGGGTAAAAAGATAAAAAGTTAATAAATTTAGAGCTTAAAATAAGCTATCTAATATTATGGAATCTAGGGATCGAACTGATTTAAAAAACTGTATTGATCTAACTAACAGTGACTTCCCAATTTTAAATCACCATAATCCTCAGTATTGATCTTCTAATACGGATGCAAGCTATGTAACATAACAACACAAGATTCTACTTGGATTTTATAGAGGAAATTCTAGATATGTCAAAGTCATTCTCATGTGATACCAAGCTCCCCCTACCACACCCAACCTATTTACTTTACAATAGAAGAGGGATTCCAGAAAAAGACTCCATATCTAACTTCAGCTGCCCATCTCCTTTCAAGCAGTGTCAAACAAAGATAATTGACTTGTACTATAGAATTATGTGCAGCAAGTCGTCTCAATAAAGATACCCATGATATATGTGAAAACAACAATTAGAGTCATACTTGTTTACCAAGGAAAAAAAAAAAAAGAACAAAACACTATACAGTAATACTTGTTCTGTATTTGGTCATCCTGTACAATCAGAGTTTGATTGGTCCCATTTTTCAACACAGAATGCTGGATCAAAAGTTCAGAAATATTAAAAATATGTAATGACAATTTTGGAAAAGAGTAAAATATGTAAGGACAGAGAAAATATGTAATGACCATCCTTTGCAGAAATATTGGAAATTTTTAAGACAATTTGCAGGTGAAGAATTTCTTTTAAAAGGGAATATTAGATCGATGATAATTTCAATCAATATTAATTAGCAGACAGCAAGAATAAGCTGTTAGAATATTAGCACTTCACACAACAAGACTGTGTCCTGTGAACTACAAGTGAGCAAAATGAATTGACCCAACAAATTGACAAGAACGAGACCAAATTCTCGTATATCACAGTATGAAACTAAATGACAAATCTCATTTTCATGTGCTTTTGAATGATTCCTGCCTAAAGGATGGGGAATTTCATGCTGACATGACAGAAAGGAAATACATGATGTTGCGATTATGGAACATGAGCATCACTTATGAGAATCTATAATAGTGATTACCTCTTTTCGATCTCATTTTTGAAAAAGAAAAGGAAAGCGTGAACAAGAAACAAATGTCTAATTTTATACTTCATTTTTAGATTTTATGATGAATCCAGATATTTTTAAGCCTTGAATTCCAATGTGTATTAAAATGGGATTTGACGGTTTCTACTTCCCATGGCAAATATAATCCAGAAATATTGATTCTTACTAAAAGATTACTACATAAATAGTAAGTGATCGCTATGATCTTCAGAATCATTTTTACCAGAGCAAATATCTATAATTCCCTTATGGCTAAGCATCTCATATTTCCACACATTTAGAAAATCAACCTACCAAACAATTATCTAATCATCTTCTAAATATGACCAAATTAACCAGCACAAGCAGTCTTTTCTTTATATGGATGCATCCAAGGAACTATGTAAAAAGGAAAAATGCAACGACTAACCTTGCCGTCATACTCACGTCGAGAAAGGACTTCAGGAGCGATATATGCTGGAGTCCCCACTGTTGATTTAGGTCGTGAATGAAGAATTGATGACTGACATTAATTTGTAGGCCTATCTTAGTATAACGTTTAAGAAAATTTCATGAAACCACAAATAACTATGTATGTTAATAAAGTCACCTTGGAATAACCAAAGTCGCAAATTTTAAGTCTAGGAGCCGGGCTTCCATCTAGTAAGACATTCTCCAATTTAAGGTCTCTATGGCATATTTGCTGTGGCAGATGGAAAAATTTGTTAATAGCACAAAAATATAAAGGGAACAAAATTCATAGGAGACCAAAATTTAGATATTAATCCTTTATATTTGTCGTATTTGACAAAACTTATTGTTTTCTCAATAATTTCATTAAACTGACCATGAAATGGCAGTAGCTAACTCCAGATATCAGCTGCTGAAAGAAATACCTTGCCTGTACCAAACTACAAGTTAGAGATGCAGGCTTCATTCAAATAGATAATACTTTTCAGCAAATATTGAAGCTTCTAAAAAATTCACCTCATCTTCACTAAACCGTCCCCGATCACAAATCCTCTCAAAAAGCTCTCCTCCGGCAGCATACTCCATCACAATCGCAAGATGTGTCGGTGTAAGGACAACCTTACCATTTTTTAAAAATAATTGCAAATAAATAACTCAAGTTCAAAATTTCCAAATTGAAATCTGATAGTTGCATAAGAATTTATCAATTTTGATATGAGAACATACCTCTTTGAATCTGATGATGTTCGGGTGACGAAGCGATCTGTGATTCATAATTTCTCGATATACATTCTCATCAACCTGAAGCAAAGAAAAAATAAAGTGACCCTCAGATAGTCTACTTTGATAGTTCTCGAACGATCCATGTAATAATATCCTTTTCCCAAGGAATTAATACAACAGATGATAAAAGAAACCTTGCACAGAATAGGGACAGATGAAGCTACTCAAAAGCACTAAACTTTTTTAAAGGAAAACTTTAACCAACAATTCCAGTGAGAATAGCTTGATAGATTTAATTATTTAATTTATCCACCTTGCATTAAAGGTCCTAATTGCTAGAAGAATAATAAATTATTCTCCTTCTATACATCAATTATTATATACTTTCTTTCAAAATCATAAAGAATTGGGTTCTTAAATTCAAAACAAAAATACCAATTTGTCATGCTCTTCAAATTAAATAGAATTACAAAATAACTTTATAATACATATTACTGTTCCAAATTTCCCAATTTACATAAGAAAAGGCACAAGTGTCAGAAAAAGATCCCAATTAATTACCCCATTAACATAATAAAGTAATTAAACTAAATGTTGAAATCAGACACATGCACTACGAGATAGGACAAGGTTCTTAAAAATTAATTTCTACTGACCCCTACAATACAATATGACAATTTCAGGCTAAACATATTAATCAATCAAAGCAGTTTCAAAAAAAAACAAAAAAAAAAAAAGCAAATTCTTTGATCAATCCAGCAAAACGGAGTTCAATGTCAAAAAAAAATCCTTTGATCAATCCAGCGAAACGGAGGTAAATGCCAAACTTGATCAAACAAATTAAGCGCGATGCGATGAGTGAGTGATGAATCGGAAATTAGAGAACCAGTCCAGGTTTCCCCGTAACGCCTGCGGTGCGATCGATCGATCACGCGCGTAACAGGTGCCGCGGGAGGGGCGCATCGGATGCCAAATTGCCAATGCAACGAACGCAGCAACAAAAGGGGCAAACAAAATTGAACAAGAGAGAACAAGGAGAAGATCGAATCGGATTGGATTGGATTGGATTGGATGGAATTGAATTGAGGTTGAGGTTGAGGTTGAGTTACCCTGTGGCCGCGCTCGATGTACTTCATGGCGACGAGCTCCTTGGTCTCCTTGTTGCGCATGAGCTTGGCCACGCCGAAGTTGCCCGACCCGATGTCCCTCACCATCTCGTACTTCTCCATCGATCGATCGATCCTCCTCCTCCTCCTCCTCCTCCTCCTCCTCTCCCGTCTCTCTCTCAACCTATCCGATCCTCGCGCGCGCTGCAGATTGATTGAAGATGCGGATGGATGGATGGAAGGAAGCAAGGAAGGGAAATCGAATCGAATTTGTTCCGAATTTGGGGAGAGTCAGGTGGGAGGGTAAATCCGACAAATAATGAAAAAAAAAAAGCTGCTGCTGCTGCTCTGCTGCTCCGAACAAACGAACGAAATCTTAATATTACTTACGGGTGGCGCTGGCGGTAATTATATTGTTATTGTTGTTGTTTTTATTTCCCTATCATGGTCTCTCCAATACAAGAGTCACTCATCCTCTGCTGCGGAGTACTTTACTGCGCAGCGAATCAACGATGGGGATAAAAAGGAGGATTTTTTCAGATTGCTTGCACGATTCTCAAAGCAGATCCAACAGCTGACATTCTGTGCGGTAACTTACTGCGCAGTAGAGGATATGAAGTGTTGGGGAATACTACCTCTCTCCCTTCTTCTCTGGGTTTATAGAAGTTAGCGAAAACATTCCTTGGTGCATCGGTGACGAGTTCATATATCTGTTGCGGGTCGTTATGTTTGGAGAGAGTGACCCGGTTGATACCGTTCTACAGAGGATTTGGAGTGGGGGAACTCGGGAGAACAGCGTCTGCTTGATTTGTGGGGATATTCGGTGTCCTCTCAACACCGCAAGCAACACCGAAGAGGTGCCGTGCTCGCTTCACTGTTCCGGTGTTTAGATCCGGACGTACGTGGATCCCACATTTGCTCGTAGACAGGTTTCACGTTCGTTGAAGAGGGTGGGGCCCTGTGAACAGTTGAAGAGACTTGCTGCTGTCATGGTCCGGGAGCACCTGGTGTTGTTGAAGGGTGATTGGGTTATGAGAATTATTTTTTTTTTTTTTTTTTAGGATGTTATGACAAATGATAGGTAGCTCCGAGAATATCGCCTGATCAATGAAAACGGTTCCTGATCAAGTGATCATGATGCCAAGTGTCCATTGCGGGTAGTTTGTTTTGGAGTGATTTAAGAGCATCTCCAAGAGACTCCCTAAAAGACTCCTAAAATCAAAAATTGGGAATTAAGGAGAGAAAATCGTCTCCAAGAGATACTCAGAAATCTATCCCTATTTTTAGCACTCCCAAAACCAAAGCCAAATCTCCCTATTTTGGTGGCCTTTTTGGGCACTCCCAATCCAACTTCCCAAAACCAGAGCCAAATCCAGACCGTTCAAATGTATTGGGATCCATATTTTGGCCCACTTTAAATGTATTGGGATCCATATTTTGGGAATCTGTTGGAGATTGAGGTGAAATTTGCTCCCAAGAAATTTAGGATGACACACAATATAGATATATTGAGATCCATTTTTAGAGAGTCTCTTGGAGATGCTCCTTCAATGATACGCACAACGTCTTTTATTTTTTTTTTCTTTTTTTTTGGCATTTCTATATAACGAAAAATTGTTATTATGCAAAGAAATATGTTAATTAGGCATGTAAATGAAATTTATTGGATTAAATCTATCTTTTAATAACCAAATCGCGGTTCGATATCCAGTTTAACAAATTTCAACTAGTTAATGACCCTTTCGTCTAGTTCACAATAGTATCCTTCATCTTTCTCTTTATGCACACTTATTATGTAATATATGCAAGTTTAATGTTTTATATCTCGACAAGTTGGTTTTATATACATAATAAATAACTTTTACCGCATATTAATTAATAAACAAATTTACTTGCATAATTTAGAGATGCAGAACATATTTTACTTGCTAAATTATCCGTATCAACGACGAAAACTACGTTGTTGGGAATTTATTTTTATACCGTTGGGATTTGTAAAATAGTTATGTATTATTGTGGAACCTGCCATGGGACTAAGACACTGACAGGTGGGATCTACATTATAAAAAAACACCTTTATTTCCAAAATCTGAGCTGTTATTTTTCTATAAAAATAAACATTAAGATGTGATAATTTTATATCTCTACGACATATACAAGCCAAATTAAAAACTTTGATAATTATGTCCAATACCAAAATTGTTTATGCAACGAGCAACGAGCTATCTATATCTATAATCTATCAATGAATTATCGTCGATCAAATAGTAGGGTGAAAAATGAAAATTTACATTTATAGTCTTGGGCCGTCGTCTTCACGAATCTAGCATGATGAATCTGTCTCAAAAAAAAGCAGTGATTCTTGTGTTGGATCAGTTAAGTAATCTTTCATTTTGAATTAAAAGGTTATTGTCAAATATGTTTCTTTAAATGTATCTAAAAGACATATCGTGACCATCTGATTACAAAAAATGAACAACCCATATTTTATTCGATCCACAGCAGAATTAGCCAATTTGTCTTTTTAAAAAAAATAAAAAAAGGATTTGATGTCAAAAAACGATAAAATTAAGGATATATACAAAAAGGAAGACGACGCATAATTTACTGCCAAAATAAATTTTAAAAACCATAAAAAAAAGTTTTACAAATAATCATTTCTTATGAATCTAAACATTATCAGTTGTTGCACCCAATCCAAGTTTACATGCAACATTTCGAAATATCGAATATTAATAAAATAGTACGTGTTCGTTGCATCTTGCGTCGACCATGTACATTTTGCTGCCTTCCATAACATTAAAAAAAAAAAAAAACAAACAAACAGTAGCATACTACTACCTCCGTCCACAATTAAATGAATTTATACCCTTTAGAACTTATCCATAATTAAATGAACTTTACCGATTTGAATTTGTTTTTCTATTTACTTGTTTCTCCAATGTTATGATTACCATTTTATTTATATTATTTAATTGGAACAATTATTATGTAATTTCATTTTTCCACCAATTCATTTGATTTTTCCTAAAAATTTATTTATTCATAGACGGAGGTGGTAGCATGTATAGCTGAGGGTGTGTTTGGTACGGAGATAAATTGGAGATAAAGTGAGAGATAACTTATTTTTTATGAGAGTAGTAATAAATTATCTCTCAATTTATCTCTCATTTATCTCCATACCAAACACACCCTGAGGGTTTTCCATATCGACCGGTCCGGTATCGTTTTAACTATGGTACATCAAATTTTTATATTCAATGTACTTTATTTGGTCTTGGCTAATATAATATTTTACTGCATGGATAATTGGATATAGATTCATGTGTTATGGATTGCGTTATCAACCATTAATAATACAGTCAGCTTAAGAGTACTTTTAAATGCTGGAGGCAAATATGTTTTATGGTTGATTTGCATCAAATAGATCGCAGTACAACTTATTTCAATGCTGGAGGAGTCACCTGGGCAAATTGATAATCCTGATAACAGAACTTAAAATCAATTTTTTTGGTACAGACTAAAATTCAGTTACTTATAAAGAATGAAAAAAAAAAAAACAATCACACTTTTTTTGGTACATGTCAAAAAATATGATTGGCTTGCAAAATTTTCTCTCTTTGCAAAAAAGAAAAATAAAATATATAAGAGTGATACGGTACAAATTAAGTCCTTGCCCAATTTATTGCCAATTGGTTCCGTCAGGACTACATCACTACAGTAATATACGTATGATCTTCAGTTTCAGTACCACTTCTGAATTCTGATAAAGCATGACAAATTGGCAACTTTTGTGTCCTGACTCCTGATTTGAGACCTCTCCGTAGCACCATTACGATGTTGGCAGGAGTAAGGTTTTTATGCGCAAATTTCGCCTAAAAAGGACCGATGAATTATGGGTAAACTATATATCCTGGGAATTTTTCTTTTTCCCTTTTGAATGAAATCTAGGAATTTCTTTAAACAGACATAATCTAGTAAATTAAAAATCTTGTACAGAAGACTCGGGTACTATGTAATATATTATGTACAATAATCTATGCAATGCACAAAAAAAAAATGGGTTAGACAAACAGCCGATATTTTTAATATTAATTAAATAGAAAATCAAAATTAAATAAATAGGAATACGGAACCCGAAATTCGGGATATAGTCCGGTCCTTAAATGGAGTGCCTGCCCCAAACACGGCGTATGAGGAAATCTAGGGATTTAAAAAAAAAAGATATTTTTTTGGGGCCGGTGAATGGTACGCGGACTCAGAGTTCGAATCACATTTTGATTCACGGACCCAGTCTTCGGGTCCGTGAAAGAAACGCCGGCCCCAAAAAAAGAATCTTTTTTTTTAAAACATGTGACATTTTCGAACAATGTGTTTGGGGCCGGCGAATGGAACACGGACTAGACTAAATCCAGAAATATTTGTCACGGGTGCCTTTTTATTTAATTAATATTAAAATTATCGGGACCAACAGTCTTCCATGAAAAATCTCTCAATTTTGTCTCCCCCAACTAGAGTGTGCCACCTGTCAAAAACGTATTGACCGGTCAAAGCTAAAAACGCGTTGCTACCGAACTTGTGTCACTCCGCATCACTTGCAACACAATGCCCCAACATAATGTCATTATAGGTATTTATATTTCAAAACCAATTGTTTATATCACAAATCCAGTTATTTATATTTCATATCCAGGTATGTTTTTTATCTTAGGTGTTAATATTTCTAAACTAGGTACTTATATTTCAAAACCAGGTATTTATATTTTACATGAAGATGTTTATCTTCCAGGCGTTAATATTTCAACACCAGGTACTTATATTTCAAAACCAAGTGTTTATATTTCACATCCAATTGGTTTTTTCACAAAAGTCATGTGTTTATATTTGAAATTTAGATGGTTACATCTCAAATTTTGGTGTTTATATTTCACAGTCAAGTGGTTATATTCCAAAACCAAGTGTTTATATTTCAAAATCATGTGTTTATGTCAAACCCAAGTGCTTATATTTCGAAGTTAGATAATTAAATCTCAAATGCGAGTATGTATATTTTTAACACAAAGTGGTTATATTTGAAATTTAGGCGTTTATTAATGCACCTATATTTGTTTGCTAAGAAATCCAGCAACATGTATTTATTTATCACGCTCAATGTAGTTTTATTACTAATCTAATGCTAATACGAGTTAGACTATTATGCTAATGTTAGCATTTCAATCTGAAATGCTAACAGCTCAAAAATTATGTTATCGTATCCGAAATCATGATTTATGGTGCTCAATAAATTCTTCATATAAAAAATATAGGGGAAAACAAAAATTCTCTATTTTTAGAGTTTTCTTAATATTTATTTTGTAAATTTGAAAGAAGCATGAACAAACATCAATATTTATGAACTATTTTCAAAAATTCAAAATAAATAGTTAAAAAACTCTAAAAATAAAAAAAATTATATTTCTTAGTATTTTTATATGAAGAATTTATTGAATAATACATGAAATCAAAATCCACGTAGCACAATAGTCTAGCTCTATATTATCACATATCCCATACATGAAATCAAAATCCACGTAGTTCAATACATGGTCAAGATTGAAAGTTACATTGAGACTGAATGGTAAGTAAATATTGACAAATGACAAGTTTGGGTACTATTTGAAAGAATTTCTACTGATGGGCAGTTAATTGCCAATGTTTCTCCACCAAGTGAAGTGGTGTCAAACAGAGGCTTATTCGATTTGATCTTTTGATTCGCGTGCCATTTCAATTGATTTCAGATAGGACATGTAGAAAGATGGGTATCTTCATTTAAAGTATCTCATATGATATAGATCACATAAAAGAAACACTACTTATAGAGTAGCGTCCCTACTCCAGGTTAGATGCACTCCAAAGTCCAAACATTAATCAGTATTCATGAGTAGCAGTAGGTTAGTGCTACTCTGCTAACCAATGCAATAGTTGGTTTAGCAAGTTAGTCAAAAAGTAGATGGGAGAGAAATGATTAAAATAAGTCTCACTCCCACCTCATTTTGCTATTCACTTCCCAGTTCTCACACGTGTTCATTATATTCTTGTCAAATAAATAAATTAATCATTTCATTTTACTACATTAAAACTGTCATCCAAACATCATTTTTATTAACCCAAATAAAACAAAGTTAGCATTACTCTCACACTTTTCAAGATATCACTAACCTTGTACTACTCACAAGTACTAACCCAAATTATACTACTCTTGCACTAATCCTTGAACCATCCAAACGCACCCATAGTGATTAGTAAGGCTCAACTCTAGATGCAATTCGATGTGAAGAATTTTCTCTATATACAACGGAAGAAGGGAGACAAACGGGAAAGGCCTCACCGCCTCATAATAAAAGGAGCGCGTGGACCTAATGGACCGGGGGACACTTCCACGGGATAGAATTAGGGGATTTAAAGATTTTCACAAAAAAAAAAATAAATGAATAAAAATATTCCCGGAGTTTAAACTGACATATGTATTTTGATATACTGTTTTATTATTCTATAAGATTATATTAAAAAACTGAATGTAATGTCTAGAGAAATTAATAAAAATGAAATACTAATATCCCATACAGTTTTAATGTAAGAAATTCATTGAGCAATATAATCAGAACTTTAAAAAAAAAATGAAATTTGTTAGTCGAAACTTACCAAAAGGTGAGTGGTAGTTACTCTGAGTTAAAACCAAAACTCAAATAAGCTGCCTGAAAAAAAAATTAAATTCAATGGAAAAGTGTTAAGCGGGACCTGCAAATGACAGATCGATAATCTGAAATTTCAGGCAGCTCTTGTTTGAACGTGCAAAATAGGTCCAAATGTTATCGATCTCTAGTGCCATTTGTACCTCTTCTGGGGGCATGTTGCGTTTGGATTTATTCCACATATTCAGCTTTCAAAATATTGTTTTTGTGTACTAAAATATTTTGTATGTTAATTAATTAGTAGATCCCACAGTACAAGTAATTGGCATACTATAAAGTTAATGACAGATAATTGAAGTTGCTTGACTCATAAGTATCAATAAAGATCCTATGTCTTGTTTTGGGCTGAAATTGTTATTTTTTATAATAAATTTTTAAGATAATATGTAATGAGTCTTAAAAGCAAGCAACGTAATAAAATAATAAATCCACGAATTCATACTCTAAAAAGAGGGCTAAGCTTCCAAGCTTTTTAGCTATGCCACATCATCATTCATCTCAACTATTGATTTTGTTTCTCTCTCTTCATTTATCTTAATCTAATGACTCAATTTATTTATTTTTATTAAGGAGATAATATATCATGATATACCTAAAGAACAATTTAAGACTCAAAATATTTACAACTCTTTGTATTCTTTATATAAATTAAGATGTAGCTAAAAATATATTATATAGAAAATATATTAAATCTAATATTTATATGATAAAATATATTTATGAAAAATATATATTTATTTTTAATATTTGTTAATTTGTATAATATAATTTTTTCGGGGCGAATCCCGATTCACAGCTCCAGTATACAGGAATGAATGCAGCACTACACCTTGTGCCTCATCGTCATCTTCCCGGTGGATACGATCATACGAATTATAAGGGCTCTACTCCAGGAGACCAGGACGCATAATGACTGCAGCACTACACCTCTCCTCCCCTTTGATATTGGGTCATATTTAGTGTCCTCACTCAATATTAGTGTCTATATGTTCATGCTGTTATAAAATTTGAGTTAAGTGTTATATAATTTGAAATAAGGCTACAAATTTTGTGTATGTTTGGACGTGTGAATAGTTAAAAGAGAAGCATGTAGAGTCCACCCAACCACCCCTATAAAGTAGGTTACTCATCTACTTCCCTCACAGTTCTGATACACCATGTGTACCCATGTGCTTATCACATCTGCATAAATGTTTATTGAAGATTGTAGTATATCTATTCACTGCAAAATGATATCTATCAATCGGAAAGATATACGTGTTCACTAAATAATAATATTTTGTTATAATTGAAAATGCGGTAGACCAAACTGACCGGTACATAAGTAAACTAAAAAAGGTGGATACTACATGCTAGTAGGGCTGTCAATGGCTCAATGCAACGCGTTTTTGTGTTATTTCGTTCTGTTTCGTTCAGACGAAACGATTAACGCAAAGGTTTTTGGTTGCGTTTAAAAACACGAAACACAAGACGCAAATCGGTTGTGTCGTTTCGTTTATTTGCGTTATATCGCTCGAAATTCAGGGAGAGTTGCTTCTATTGAGTAATACATATATAGGTCAGCTTGTCTTTCTTTGTCAATTTTTGGAGTTTTTTGGGAATTTTACGGATCTAGTATTGGTTATTGATATTGATACACTGGTTACTGGTACTGGTACACTGATTACTGGTATTGGTACACTAGTTGGTTACAGGTACACTGGTATTGGTTGTTGGTACATTAAACTGGTTATTGGTAGTAGTACAATAGTACTGATATTTGTTAAATATGTTGGATAGTACACTGAAACTGGATTATTAGTACACTGGTATACTAGCAATCTGGTATTTGTACACTAGTACTAATAATGTGCTGATAAAATGTTGATAAATCATCTTAAATATGCTAATAATTTAAGGTTGGGTACTCAATTTGAGAAGCTAGGTAAGATAATTGCCAATTTGTAGGGATTTGGGATTGATGATGAGAATTCTCTAATATCCGATATTGAAACTTTTTTCTGTTTAATTTATTGTTTGAAAAGAACCAGCTTTTGGTCTAGTGGCTAAGGGCAACGCTCTCCGTGTGGGAGGTCGCGGATTCGAAACCCGGATGGGAGGTCTTTTATAGACATTTAAATTTGAGTGGCTTGACCCTCATCTTTATCTCAAAAAATTTTATTGTTTGAAAATATTTTTTTCATTTGTTTTTCTGGTTTTGTCGTTATTTTTTTTTATATTTATGGGTGTGTTTGGATCGTCGAGGTTAGTGCTATTTTGTGAGTAGTGCCACTAA
This sequence comes from Cyperus esculentus, assembly GCA_030179965.1. Lineage (NCBI taxonomy): Eukaryota > Viridiplantae > Streptophyta > Magnoliopsida > Poales > Cyperaceae > Cyperus > Cyperus esculentus. The sequence goes on from JASGLE010000027.1 coordinate 2,557,026, forward strand.
CCTGAGCAAGGGTGACATCCAAACAAGAATCAGCAAATTAGGATTAGTCCAGTTTCGTGCTACTCCGCTAACTCATATAAACGTTGGTTTAGGGGAACATACCACTTTTGAGGTTAGCGATATTAATAAAAAAACACCCAGCCATATATATGTAATGTAACATGCCATGGTCAACTGGTTGAGTTATAGTTGAAAAAAGTTAAAATAATTCAATATTTTATCCAATTCCCTTTTACTACTCTTAATGTACCATCAAAACAACATTTTACTAACTTGAGTAGCAAAAAGTTAGCACTACTCTCATGTTTTTCAAGTTGGCACTAATTCTCACTACTCTCAATCACTAACCCAAATATCACTACTCTTACGCTAATCATTGCACCATCCAAACACACCCTATATGATTTTTGGTGTTTTGATCGTTTTTTGGCGTTTCGATCGTTTCATTGCATTAAATATAAAGCAACGCAATGCGCAATATATTTTATTTGCGTCTGTCAAACGCAACGATCAAGGCAAGTGTGTATTTGCGTGATCGTTTCGTGCGTTTGATGACCCTACATGCTACTCTGCTACTCTAAGTTAAAACGAGGACGCTTGAAAATTTTCTTTGATATTCGCCTTCATCATGTGATGGATGGACCCCGTGAGATAACAATCAGATTCAGACAGCATTTCTTTTCTCACCTTCATCTCATTTGCTTTTGTGCCTCTGTATGTAGCCGTGTAGGGCTGCATTCTCTCAGCTAGCCTAGCTCTCTTCCAAAATTCTGCCCATTCCCAGTCTTTTCTTCAATTCTCTCTTTTTCTCAATGGAATTAATTATTAAGTGGATACATACATATATATATAAATATTAATAAAATAATTAATATTTTATATGTAACTTTTAAAAAATCTGAACTAAATACTTAAAAATCTCTAAAATAGAAAATTTTTGCATGCCGGCCACATGATTTTGATATAAAGAATTTATTGAGCCATATAAATCAAAATTTGGATATGGTTTGATACGTTTTTTGTGTTAAGCTTAAGGGTAGTTTTACTCTCTCTCTCTCTCTCTCTCTCTCTCTATATATATATATATATATATAATCCCTATGACTTGAGATTGAGATAAGGGTGTGAGTTACAAGATTAAATTTAGGAGAAAAATAATGGCCCTATGGCTTATGATTAGAGTTGGAATTATATGTGGTATATATAATGGTATGGGGTGTGTTATCTCAGGAGAAAAATAATGCCCCTATGGCTTATGATTAGAGCTGGAGTTATATGTGGTATGGGTCTATGGGATGCTGTATTAGGGAGTAATTTATTTTGACGACTTTAACAATTATTTAATTTTTTTTTAAAAGAAAGTTGTTGAATTAATTTTGATAGCAATTATATTAAGTTTCATGTAATTTAAGAACTCTTCGGTCACCAATGATATTCAAATTGATTGAAATTTGGAATACTATTAATCTTTAAGTTATTGAATACATACATAAATGTTTTTCAATTTTTTTAATATTTTCTCAAATTTATCAAAAGCCCTATTGTATCTTGTGAGAATTGTCAGTGTTTCATCTTTCAGAAATAACACTATCATCATGTATTGAGGTAACTCTATCTTCTTTTCTATTTGCTTGGTTGTTCATTTATGATTAGCAAATAATGTATTACCCACATATAGCTAGGAACATAAAATCATAAAAAAAAAAAATTATAAGCATCAATTAATATATATATATAAGTAAACTTGGTGATATATTTCTAGCTTAGTAACATGTAGTGAAACATCAGAATTAATTTCTACAGATAATCACGGATGAATTGGGTATATCCAAAAAGATATGAACTCTAGGATTCACTCATATATATGGATAAAATTTTTAAATCGATATGGACAATCTTCTGTTGAAGTGGATGTACCTTTCTGCTGAGATAAGACATTTTTTCTTTCACATATTCCATACAATAACAATATATTAGCTTTATGTGAAGATGTACTGAATAATTTTGCCAGAAACATTTTTTCTTAAAAAAAAAAAAGAAAAGATGATTTGAGGAAAAGCATCAAAGCAAATCAGTGACTAAATCTTAATGGAGGACAATTATTAATATTTGAGAGAAAACTATGTTATATCCTTACTCCTAATAAAAGAAGATTAGATCTTTTGACATGAAAGTTTTATCTTCTCCAAGGAATAAATTCCAGCCATTGATTGTTTCCTTTGATTGATCACCACTGTTGACGTACTTTAATGTCTCAACCCATTAAAACTTAAGGCCCATATCGATTTTCTCAATTTAAGATCTATTACATATTATCTTAAAAATTTATTATAAGAAATAAAATTTCAGCCAAAGCAAGGCGTGAGATCTTTACCAGTTTTAATTAAAATAAAGTATATCTAGAAAAATAATTTGAAAAGAAAAGGAATGGTGCCAACCCCTGCCTAAGGAACAACAGAGACATAATAATAATGATTAGAAAGTTGAACTAATTCCTCAAGTATGGAATCAGTTTTTTTTCTTTTGCCACCACCAAACATGCCTTAGCTTCCAGAACAGGAGGGCATGATTGCATATATAATTTGCATGTCTACGTCAGTTATAGGGTAATTAAGCACAGATTAATCTCAAGGTTAAGTTGTGATTAATCACCGGAGGAAAAGAACAATGACAACGTACACGTCTAATAATATATTTAATGCAAGTAATCAATTATAAAGATTAGAGTTAATTTGATAGTTAATTAATGAATCCTATCAGGCCGGTTAGGTATATTCCACCAATTAGAGGCACATGGAGGCAAGCTATGTATGATTGCCATCTGTCTCTCCTGCCTAAATAGTGTAATTATTTCAGTCTAAACTAGTTTTCAAGTGTTATTTTAGGGCAATTTATTATGAGGAGGGATCCAATAACGATAGGCATTGGTGTCCATGGTTGACCATTTCTTTATTTAGGCTAATTTTTTAATATAAAAAATAAAAAGATCTTATTTTTAATTTTCGAAATAAAAATAACTTATTTTCAACAATAGTAAAATCGGGTTTGGGGAAACCGGCCAGCCTTTTTTTGGCCGGCTTTGGGGAAACCGGAGAACTAAAAGCTGGCCGTTTTTCCCAAAGCCGGCCAGGAAAAGGCTGGCCGTTTTCCCCAAACCCGGCCAACTAAAAAACTTATTTTTTTTCCTTTAATATTTTTTTCAGATATATCTTGTTGCTAGCTTTCTGTAGCTGCAAAGTTTGCTCCGATCGGAGTTTCCTATCAAAAGTTATGTCCGTTTGAATGTTGAGTGCCCGAAATGTAGAATAAGATTCAATATAAAATTCAGAACAAAATACAATGCATGATAATTATTTATAAAATTGTATAAATAAATATTAAATATTATAAATAATATTGGAAAAATGATATAAAGAAATAACTTAAATTTATTATATGATAATTACGGCCGTTTGAATGTTAGTACAAAAAAAATTTAAGATACGACTCAGCATAAAATTCAGTACAAAATTAGTACATGACTGTTATTTACATAATAAATTTTTAGTAAATCCTAGAGCTTTTTGCTCATTTCAAATAAATTTAAGAGTTGTTCTTTATATTCTTTTTTCTAATATTATTTGTGATATTTAATATTTATTTATAATATTATTTATTGAAAAATGTACTGTATTTTGTTCTGAATTTTATACTGAATCTTATCCTATATTTCGGGCACTCAACATTCAAACGGGCATAACTTTTGATAGGAAACTCCGATCGGAGCAAACTTCACGGCTATGGAAAGCTAACAACAAGATCTATCTGAAAAAAATATCAAAGAAAAAAAATAAGTTTCTTAGTTGGCCGGGTTTGGAGAAAACGGCCAGCATTTTCCTGGCCGGCTTTGGGGAAAACGGCCAGCTTTTAGTTGGCCGGTTTCCCCAAAGCCGGCCAGAAAAAGGCTGGCCGGGTTCCCCAAACCCGATATTACTATTTTGAAAATAAGTTATTTTTATTTCGAAAATTAAAAATAAGATTTTTTTTATATTAAAAAATTAGCCCTTTATTTATGCATATATTGAAAAATCTAAACCGTTAGATGTATTCTATATTATCTCAATAACATATACAAAAAAAAGATAAAATTTTAACGTTGTTTCGATAGTCATCAAGAGAGGACAAAAAACCATAAAACTTGAACCGTTAATTTTTGTTAATGCTTGATGCACATGTAAATAAAATCAAAATGATATAATTTTTTGTATACACATAAAATATGATATATAAAATATATTCTATCAATAAGTTTTGTTATTTAAGAGTTTAAAATGTAGTTATTTAAGATTTAATTTTATGGTTACCGATTGGTCACCAAAAACATAGTTATTTGATCCCTCCTCATTTATTATATACCAATTTGAAGCGTTTTGGGTTCCAATTTGACAAGGATACGGCTAATTTGACAATAAAAGTTACTTATTCCAAAGATGAGTAAATTGTACGATATAATCGTTGAGCTTAATATTTAATCCTTTTGAGTTCGAAAGTTATAATTTGTAATCATCATCAATTAACAATTATGAAAGTATTATCATTGAAACTTAAGGTATAAAATAAATTTTTTATTGATTGTTATATTGCAATTATGTTGATACGACTAATTATCATAATTGGAAATTTATTATTTTATTGGAACTTAACCTATAAAATGAATTAATTTAGTCCTTGAACTTTGAAAAGGAAAAAAAAAAAAAAAACTATTTGATCCTTAAAAATTTTCAAAGCAACTAATTTAATTATTAATTAAGTTTGCATTTGCGCCTAGTAGCTAGAGGTGTCAAAATCTAACACGACACAACGGGCTGACCAAATCCCTTCTTATATATAAACTCTTTTTTTTTTTTGAGATAAAAATGAGGGTCAAGTCATTCAAATTTAAATGTCTATAAAGACCCTCCATCCAGGTTTCGAACCCATGACCTCCCACACGGAGAGTGTTGCCCTCAGTCAGACAGTCACTAGACTAAAGGTTGATTCTTTCTTATATATAAACTTACAAATTTATTTGGTTCATAGTTCATACTAAAATTTAAAGGATAATTTGAATGTTCATTCTTTCATAATTTTAGAATTAAAACAGCGAAGGAATCAATTGGGTTTCTTTCTTAAAGTCTAGAAACTAAAAGATGATTTTCCCCATTATTATTTGATGAGCTTTTCACTTTGATAGGCTTGCACACGGTGTCAAATTAATCTAGGATGCACTGATAAAGTAACACTTCATATTTTTTTAAGAACTATATATTAAAATGCACAAGGGCAAAAAAAGGAAAAAAAATATTATGACGTACAATTTTTTTGGAATATGATTACTTTAATAACAGGGTGTGTGTATATATATATATATATTGATGGTCATGGTCCCCCACTTGAGAGGAGAAAGCTTTAGTTTGTACTTAGTATAACATTACATGTGATGATGTACTGGCTAAACATTAAAATAAGAACTTAAGGACGGTTATATATATATATAGCTTAATTAACCAAAAAGAGAACAATGTTATCTTAGAGGGACACAAGCAATGCAGAAAAAAAGAGAATAAAAAAAAAATAAAAGCGTAGTACTAGTACCTACCAGCTAAGCAGAATATATATATAAGATATGGATTTTTATCCGCTGCCATAGTTGTGATGGCAGGTTGCTGTCATTCCATCTATGACAGTGGGGCCCACAAGAGAAAACCCCTTTTTGGTTAAAATCTCAACCGTTCAAATAAATCTAACGGGCCGATATAACTATGGCAGCATCCTGCCATCACTTTTATGACAGCAGATGCACACCCTATAAGATATATATATAAGACCACTTTAATTGTCCTTGCATGACAGCATGAGACCCTTTTCCAAATAGATGATTAATTGATTAATTAATAAATTAATTGCAACATTGCATGCCTAGCTTCTAATGGATAGACAACTCAAATACCTGGCTTTTGAGCTAGGGCATCATGGTATGGTATCACCCACAAAGTTTAGTATATGTAGGGTCAATCATATCTTATTATCATCATTTGGTAGAATATATTAAGTCCAAGCAATGTTTGACAGAGATATAGGCATATAGCAATTGGGTTTGAACTCAAATTTTATCTAATTTAATATAATAATAAAAAAAAAACAATCTAAATTATTGAAATCGGTATATTGATTTCACTACCAATGTTTTTAAATTAAATGCTTTAGTTGTATGAGTTCTAATATTTTGTAACATATTTTTGATTGGACAAGACATGAAGAAAAACGAACTACGCATCACTCATAAATTAAATAGTTGATTTTTGTGGTTTGAATTAATAAATTAAAGCATAGCTAATAAAAATTTGAAATTAAATTACCAACCAATTTTACGAGCTTAAATATTATTGGCTTCGTTAATGGGATCAAATCAACCAAACATAGCAAACGCCAAGCTAACTCGTCTTATTTGAGTTTAAACATATCAAAGTGCTGATTAATTTCGTTTGTATATGACAACTTTTTCGCCTTGGACTACTTTAATTGCTACTCTTAATTATAGATAAACATGTATATTTTAAAAATTATGCTAAATATTAATTCCAGAAGTCACATAAAAATTAAAATTTTTGATGAAAGATTTTCATAAAAAGCATTCGTGTAATTAATATTTATTTTCATCGAATAATTAACTAATATCTTTTTTCTCTTCCCGTGTAAGAAAGAAACATCATGTGGCAGTTCCTTTATATTATTATACAATTCTAGTTTGAAAAATATTTCTAAAATTTAGTTGACTCCAAAATCCATTAATACAAAATTAAGAATTTCGTGTGTTCCGGAATAAATGTTCCTTTCAGATCGAAGGACGATTCAAAATCAAATTAACTAATTAAGAATCATGTCGGTTCCTTTCATGCTACGACAACAACAGCTCCAATCCAACATCATGCCGTCACAGATTCACAAATTCATAACGAACACAGAAAGTGCGCTTCATCCCCTGACTTACTGCATTGTGCAGTTCACAGTGTCAGCCGTTGGATCGTCTTGAATCCGTGACGACACGAATCTTGAGACAATCTGATGGCTGTTGTCGTTGTGAACTGCACAATGCAGTACGTACAGCAGGGGATATGAATTTTTTTTTTTTTGAGGAAACAGGGGATATGAATTCATTGATGTGAGTATGCCATGCCTCTACGGCTAAGCAAGGTTAGAGGGCTTTCAATAGAGTCTACTTACTGTCCATACATAAAAAATTTATAGAAATCATAAAGTTATATAACAAAAATGACCTATGTAGACTCCAATATAACAATTTGTATTACACATTTGACTTTATGGACAGTCTATGTATGGGCCGAAGATGTTTTCCCTTTCAATATGTCTTGTTTAAGTACCTGAGAGACAGACAGAGAGACAGGTGTTTTGCGATGTGTCTCAGTGTCTGTGATATCTACGGTTGGTAACAAAAGTAGCTCTGATAGAACTAGAAGATAACGAAATTGACATGCATCGATGGATCGATCGAAAGATATTTAGACTTTCTGTGACATTGACGTACATTTAGAGCATATTAATATATTATGTAATGGCTTATGTATATTTATGTAGCTGGACCTGGGGATAGGGAAACCTTTGTATTTTAATTCGGACTTGCAACATGTCATCCTGGAATTGGTTGTCAAGGAACAGAACAGAGGTAATAAGGAAATGGATCTATCTATCTACTTGTATATATATAACTGCTTAATTGGACCGCATAAAAAGGTTGGAGAAGCGTATTAGACAGCAACACATAACTAAAATCGGTATATTCTTATATGGAAAATTCTTAAGAACCAGCCTTTGGTCTAGTTGCTAAGGGCAATGCTTTCTGTGTGGAGGTCGCGGGTTCGAAACCCAAATGGAGGGTCTTTATAGACATTTAAATTTAAGTGGCTTGACCCTTGTCTTTATCACAAAAAAAAAAAAAGAACTTGGTCAAGCAGAAGAAGAGTGCTTGTTGATGTTTACTTGTTCTTTCTACAAAGCTCGGTCGGTCTCTGAATTGTCAAATTGAGAAGGAAGAAGATATGAATTGACATTGTGTTGCTTCAGTATGAAGGAAGTTGGTTTGACAATGACAAGTCTTTTCTGTTAATGGGCTTAATTAAACCCAGAAATCAGGTCGTCTTAGTTTCAAATGTGTTGTGGCATATTGCGATTCATAACAGAAATGTGCATTAACAGCAGTCACAAACCTAATAAAGGGATATATATAGGGCCCATTTAGAAAACCATAATGTTATGGTCCTGGATTTAGTGTCAAGCCCGTTAACAGCAGGAAATGGGGCTGCTTTTTCAAACTTGTTTTTGTAATTTGTTAACTTGTAGCCTCGAATAAATAACTCGGGATCGTCTAGCGCACTGCCGGATTTGCAGCGCGGATCCGACGGTGTGCTGTACTTTGGGATCCGTAAAAAGTAATGAGTCCGGATCCTGAGGTCTAGCGCACCGTCGGATCCGCGCTGCAAATCCAGCAATGCGTTAGACAATCCGGACTCTGAATAAATGTAGAGTGATATTTAGCGTTCATAAAAAAACTTTCATAACGCTCATAGGTTCATTCCGAGATGTATTTGTTACATTTTGAGGTGTATATATTACATTATGTACGTGCACATCTATGAATGTATAGACAATTTTTCGATGGACGCAAGATGTTTCTCATAAGGATTCACAAATTGACAAACTTATCAATCAACATAACAAAAAGGGGACAAAGTGAAAAGAATAATCAGTCAGTCAGTCTATCTAAAGTTTGGTGAAGATTTAAGAGTTTGGCCTTCAACTTGAAGATTTGGAGCCATAATTATTACTGAAATGGGAGACAGGCAGCCTTAATTATTGTTTACGAGTGATTTTTCTATGGATCGGTTAAGCAACATTTCATTTTGAATCGAGCGATTCTTATCAGACATTTCCCTTTAATTGTATCTAAAAAAACACATTCTAGCCATCTCATTATGAAAAATGAATAGTCCATATTTTATCTAATCCACAGCAGAATCAGCCATTGTCTACAGTTTGGTGAAGATTTCTGCAATCTGTACCTTTCTCTTCCTTTATAGATCCCCATGTATTTAGTACATGAAAAGGGTGACAACTGACAATGTTATGTGTAGCTGTAGAAGTGTAGTTGCTTGCTGGTCATTTGTGATATTGAAAGCTATAATTCTTTTCCTATACCTAGTTACCTACCTAATTTCGGCCAGATGTTGAAATTTTGTATCTACTTTAAGAATTATTATGACTACTGACATGTGCCAAACCACAGTCCCACCTTCTAGTAAACGGTGTTTAATTAAATTACCAGCATTTATTTGTACCTTTCTCTTCCTTTATTATGACTAGTAAACGGTGTTTAATTAAATTACCAGCATTTATTTGGTTGTCAAAAAGAAAACAGTGCGATGTCAGGTGTGTCTGCCTATAAAATTTAAAAAAAAAAAAAAAAACAGAGAACCGTTTACTTTTTGGAAAGAAAAAGAAATGTTTTGTTTGTATTCTACTCGAGTTTTGTGACTAAAGTTGTTAAATGTCCACAAATAATTAATATGGTATAGATCATGTATCAGAAACTTCATGCGTCCATTGATAAACAGTCTATAGAAGTTACATTGTGGGTATAACTGTTACATCTTGGCCCATATAGGATCCACTTGTTATACTATTTGTTACTTCTATAAGCCGTCCACTAATAGACGGTAGGTCTTACTGATCATGTATAGATGTGCTCAGAAACTTTTTTATGAAACGAGTATTTGTATGAACCATGGACGCACTAACACATGCTTGAGATGCAATTTAAGTCATTGTTACTTGTAAACATGCATTGTCATTGTGCAGCAAGCCAGCAATGAGGACAAAATTTATTTAAAATACGGTTAGAGCTCCTTTTTGGTGTTTAGAACTTACTTTCGTATGGTTTTAAATGTAATTGGCCTGTTAATCAACACGCTTAAGATAGACGAAATTTAAATCATTTGAAATCTGTTTAGGCATTATAACGTGCAGATACATACAAGATCAAAATTGATTTAAAACACAGTTTGAGCTCTTATTAATACTTTCCCGCCACATGAAATAATAATACTCTGGACGAAATAATCATGCAAAACTCCAAAAATGCGAGAGAAACTTAAATTTAGCACCTCAAACTATCAATCAAATCAAAGGCCGGCGTACGTAAAAGACAGACAGACAGAATATGCATCGATTGCAAAGAGCCACGAAGAATTGATTGAAAAGAGGCGGGCTGGGCTATATATCCAGGCAAGCATGTTAAATGAATCAAGCGACAAGTTGATACTCGAGATGATATGATATGATAGGAATGTAATTGATATGGAAAACATCTTGTGTCCAATAAAAAACTATCCATATATCCATATGTATGTACAGAATATAACAAATACGTCACAAAATGTAATAAATACATTTCAGAATGTAACCTATGAACGCTATAGACTGTTTTTCTATGGACGTTAAGTATTATGGTACTCGATTGATATCCCTTTGGGAATATAATTGAGGAGGGGACCCTTTTCAGGTCTCAATTTGATATTGTAGGTCACCCATACCGGTATACCATATTACCGGATCGGTTGAGAAACGCCGAAGTTTATTGAGATCCGTACAGAAAAACACCGAAGTTAACAAAGTACTTTGAGATCGGTACAATAACCGATCCCGACCTTCAGATTGAAAGGGCAGGGCCAGCTTTTCTTCACAGATTTTTATCCCACATTACCACAAGTCCACGACCACAATATATAGTCTAGTTTCTACGCCACAGTGACAATACTGGTGTGATGCTGGTCAACATAAAAATTAAATCATCATGAGTAATTAATACCTAGCGTCAATAGAAAAGTTGTTCATAACATATATCTATATGTTATATTTCGGAATATATATGCTAGATTTCAAAATGTAAAGAATGTACTTCTATAAATGTATGAACAACTTTTCAATAAACACATTTCTCAAATTAAATTTATATTTACTTCTAGACTCTTTTTAACATTTTGAGGATGGAGGAATGTAGTAACAAAGATGAGAGTTTGAAATGGGACGGTAATGTCACCATAATAAGAGTTCGGCTACGGTACTTTTGTAAGCATTTCGTACGAAAATGCTTCTGGTCCGAATTCGAAAATCTGTCGTCCAAAATTTTAATGCAAATAAGCTCATAATAATTTTGATATAATTAAGTTGGATGGTTCCAATTTTTACTATTTAGGAATTTTATTACTATTTTTAATGATTTTTTGAAATATGGAAATTTGTATATTTGCCACTCCAAGACCATCAATATTTAAGTTTACACTCCAAAGTTGAAAATTGCAAATTTACCACTACAAACTTAAGTACTTTGTATAATTGCTATTATTGATTATAAATATACAAATCAAATAATTAAAATATATAAAACTTTCTAAATGACTAAATTACTTTTAAAGAAAATAACAGAGCGTGAGAGAGACACATGTCTAACAAAGAAAAGTGCAATCTATACAGTTCAGGTGTCAGAATCTGCTCCCATAATTGTGATGGCTGAGAATCTGCCATAGTAAATTTGGACGGTTAAAATTAATTTAGATGGCTGAGATCTTTAAATAATAGGAGGTGTTTTATTGTGAACTCCATCTGTAATTGTAACTATAACAGCACGCTGCCATCAAATTTATGGCACGGATAAAAATCATATAGTTTAGTGCCACGTTGAAAATAGCAAAAAGATATTGTATGATCTGTATCAAAATTTGGTCGAGAGGAGCATGCCTATATATGCGGCTATGCCTACGGAGTGCTCATCCTATGTAGCGCTGCACTGTGTAGCGCAGGTTGTGAACCGTTATATCATCTCGAGATTCGATCCAGCACAGAACTCGAGATGATCTAACGGTTCACATCCTGCGGTACACGATGCAGCGCTACAGAGGATATGAAATCATGCCTACGAGTGGCTACGACATTATATGTCCTATTTGCATAACCAAGTGACCATATAATAATGCGTAGGTTGGGTACGCTTGGGAGTTGTGGGGATAAATCTACCTGTGCAGTGTTCATTTGCCTAATGGGAGGGGAAAAAAAAGAGGAAAAAAATAAAACATTTATTTCTACACATAGGCAAATGGGATATTTGACATAGAATGGAAAATGTTTTTTTTTTAATTATTTTAAGAATTAAAAGAAGGAAAGGTATTTAGATGTATGTTTTACATTTTACTTATTTAATTAGATTTTTTGTTATTATGGAACCTATATCAGCAAGACAACATTTTGCTTCTGTCCAAAAATACTCTGGTATCCAAACCAGATGAATTTTACCACATATTATTAGTGGAAGTCCTACTGACAAACATGGCAAAATGGAGAGTATAGGCATCATCATACATTATTTATACTAGTATTATGCCCGCGCTATGCAGCGGATTTTCTTCAAATTTTTTTTTTTTTGAATAATGATTTCCGTAAATTTCAAATAACAAGAATCAAATTAGATTTATTGATCGGAGAGCACATTAATTAGCATTGAAAGTAAAAGGAAGATTTTACGGTTGGGGAGATGGGAGAGAGGCCACAACCATGGGTTAAGTTCGAAGCAACAGAAATAATACTCAACGGCTCCGATCAAAGGAAGAAGCTAGATCCAACGGTTGATATATTGTCTGAACAGATAGTCTTTTCAATATGTAAATGAACTCCTCCTTTTATAAGGAGTAAGGATTTTATAGGCATCACGTTGTGTACAAATGCTTAAAAGGAGTAAGGATTATAGGCATCACGTTGTTTACAAATGCTTCCAAGTTCCAATATATGAACTAAATCAATGAAATTAAGTCCGTTGTTGTGTTCTTGAGATATTGTCCAAGGTGAAGCAAATTTTCACAATTTAGAAGAGAGATTTCTCGATCACTTGCCACTTGCCAAATTGAAAGCCTTATTTCACTATGATCCAAAATGTTACAGTACTGAGAAGTGAGAACCCTGTTTTCAGATGATGCTTTAATTTGCACTAGCTGATCATGTCATGAAGGTAATTTTGTTTAAAACTATTTTTCATTATATTTTAATGCCATTCTAATTAGCTGATTATGCTTGGAAAACATAATCATTAAGCTTTCAGGTCAATTCATTATTGCCTTTACTTCAAGTCTAAACTTTTCAAAGATCCATAAAAATTTAATTAGATAAGAAAATGTGAAACAGCCGGCTCTCTAATTCTACATAACTTCCGGGCAGAAGTTAGGTTTATTTTTTATTCGTTAATCTCACTAGATAACTATCTGCTATATATATAATTTAGGTTTACATATTTGATATTGTTTCAGCTATGCAACAAAACAGGACGCGAGATTTCTGGCTTGATGATGCACTCCAGGTCGAGCTAGATATATTATAGGGAATATGACCCAAGACCCCCCCAAACTATTGGGTTGTGACAAGTTGGCCCCTGAACTTTTATTTGTGACAAACACCCCCCCGAACTATGCATCTTGTGACAAATGACCCCCTAGCTCTTAATTTGTCATCTAATACTTAATTATAAGGTATGAAATGACCAATATACCCTTGTGTGCTTATTTGTACAATATTTGACATAATCATGTTTATGGAGTACTTATTTGTAAAAAAAATATTGTTAATTATCATAGTAATATAATTTAATAACCACACTAAAATTTTTATAATATTATTTTATTTTATATGTATTTTTTTATTTTTATATCGTTACGTAATATACTTAGATTGAAAAAATATGATTTTTTTTGTAACCATCAAGTTAAATTAATTAATATTTTTAATTCATTATATTTTTAGTTTCATATAAATATAATATGATCAGTTTTGTATTTCCAATATTTATTATATTACCTATAATTTTCGGAATAATTAATATTTTTTTTGTAAATTAACATTATAAATATAAACATATATATTTTAAATATTGGATAACAAACATATGGGGGTATATTGGTCATTTCATACCTTATAATTGAGTATTAGATGGCAAATTAAGAGTTGGGGGGTCATTTGTCACAAGATGCATAGTTCGGGGGGGTGTTTGTCACAATTAAAAGTTCGGGGGCCAACTTGTCACAACCCAATAGTTTGGGGGGGTCTTGGGTCATATTCCCTATATTATATTGTCTGAGAATTAAATTGGAATAAAGCCAAGAACATATATAGCGGGTACATTACGGAACACAACATAGTTCTGATTTTGTCATGATGTACTCTGTAGTCAACTCCTGCAATCAAATAAAATCCTTCTCCAGTAATACACGAATTATATACTAGTGTACCATATTTTTTTATAGAGTAAATTATACGGATGGTCCCTAAAGTTTCACTCCTTTACTAAATTGGTCTTTAAAGTTTCAAAGTTACCAATTTGATCCTTAAAGTATTGATTTGCTACCAATTTAGTCCTTAAAGTTTGGAATGTACCATTTTGGTCCTTAAAGTTTCACTAACATATCGTTTTAGTCTCTAAAGTTCTAAATATTTATCATATTGATCCCAAAATTAAGTATTTCATTCAAAATTATTATTTTCATGTATCTTAAATTAATTCTTAGCATTAGAAATAACAATAATATATTATTAAAAAATTTAAATAATGTACAAATAAATATATTTGTTCATGCTATCAAATACTTATTAAGTAAATTTTAGCATTAATGGATGATGATAGGAGCAATTTGGTATGGACAAAATATTTTAAGGACCAAACGATATGTTAGTGAAACTTTAAGGACCAAAATGGTACATCTCAAACTTTAGGGACCAAATTGGTAGCAAATAAATACTTTAAGGACCAAATTGGTAACTTTGAAACTTTAGGACCAATTTGGTAAAAGACTGAAACTTTAGGGACCATCCGAGTAATTTACTCTTTTTTATAAAACAAAAATGTAAATCGATCTTATCAAAATAGTAAGATTATATGATTTTTTAGAGGGAGTAGATAGATCCGAAACAAGTTCTTGGGTCCATTTAAAGGACTCAAAAATTTGGCTCGGGATTTTAGAAGAGATTTTTTAAAATAATCTCAACCATCCATTTAAGATCGGAGGTCCTCCAATCCAATTTGGATTGTAGCTGATTTCAGTGCATATACTACGCACTTACCTGATTAAATCCTATATGGGACATAATATAATAGTCTTTATAAACAAGTATGGCATTTAATTAAAAATGCTAGCCTTTTGGTTGCTTCAAAAGAAAAAAAAAAAATGACACCAGCCAGGAAGTGGGATTAGTACGGAATTGTTGTTTTAAGAATAAGACAGTTTGGTGCTTTGTTAAATCGGAAATTTATCATTTCTTTTTTTCTAAATCTGGAAGTTGTTGAAGGAAATTAGTTCATGCAAGCATTGTTAAAAAATAAAAACTATTTGATTTCATGATTAAGATAATGTTTTTACTGTTATAAAATTAAGCTGTAAATTAGTAACGTTTTGTTACTAATAAGCCGTCCGATTTTTCATTAAAAAAGGTCCTAATAGAGAAATGGGTTTATTGCTAGAGACGACTGATACACTGGTACATTAAATATGCGAACTGAATGAATTATTATATACAAACTAATGATTTTTTATCCAACTATTTTTTTACAATCTCTTTATTATTCAGTCCGATACTCATTTAACATGCATAATTAAGTAGCGTATCAATGAAGTTGAATAATAAAAAAAAATTAAAAAACAAGTTACATAACAAAGTCATTAATTTACTTAATAATTCTCTGATTTACATAAATATTTTGCATATCAAGTGAGTTGAATTAAAAAAAAATGTTGTATAAATGTGACTTGCATAATAGAGTAATTAGTTTACAGTATTAAGTCGCATTTCGATGTCCAAATCAATTAGCATACCTAATAATATTTCCTAAAAAAATAGCTTAGATCGATAATGATAATCATTATCGGTTTTTTTTTCTTAAGAACATATGCTAATTATAATCTGTACCAATTGTACAGATAATGATAATCTGTACCCGAGTGAATCACTATCGGCCTGAATTATTTATTTATTTTTTTGATATTTTTCTTCAGATAGCTCTCGTTGTTAACTTTCCGTAGCCGCTAAGTTTGCTCCGATCGGAGTTTCCTATCAAAAGTTATGCCCGTTTGAATGTTGAGTGCCAAGAATATAGGATAAGATTCGGTATAAAATTCTGAACAATTGTACAATAAGGAGAAAAAAAAAAAAAAAAAAAAACCGGTACAGGTGAATCAAAGATCACTATCAGTTAATTGCAGTAGCTCAATATATACTAATAGCAATTTGCATTGATTGCTTTGTAGCAACTAACAACTGATACATGTTGATATAGGATCAGTATCAGTTGTTGTTGATTCCATTTATTGATCATACGGCTCAGAATATTTTAACTTTTTTTTTTTAAAAAAAAGAAAAAGTTGGTGTACTTAAACAAAACTGAACTGAGTATAAATAAAAGGTGAATTCTTCTATGGATAGAGAGAAATATGGGTCGTTTATTTGTCTGAATCGGATAGTTTTGATATATTATTGGGACACAAGTAAAAAGAGATATATACTTGAACTGTCATATCCGAATCGTTTGATTAAAAATGAATGGTTATCCATAGAATAACAACTCATAATAAAAATGAAAATTAAGATGTTAGAACAATTGTTGGAACAATTATAGCATAACTTTCTTTTTTTAAAATAAAGATGAAAATCAAGATAGTTCAAATTTAAACGTCTAAAAAAAATTTTTGATCCGAATTTTGAACCCAACAATCATAAATAATATTCCAATGGATAAAAAAAAAATAGATACTGTTCTTGATTAAATGGGAAATTAAGTATTTATTTGATGTCTTTGTGGAGCATGTGGCAATATCCAAAAAGGAAAACTGTATATCAACTATTAACCCTTGATAAATATGAGTTATTGACACTTACAAGAGAGACACCAATATGTAAATATGAGAAAATGGTTATAAAAACAATCTTGAGCTTAACTGATAGATAAGTTTCATTTCAAATTTCATGCAATTAAATATATTAAAAAATTGTAATAATACAAATTATATAAATTCATAGCAATTTTTGATAAATTATAAATTGACATTTAGTGAAATTTATCAGAAACTTATTATTATTAAAATCAATAAATTAGCAAGCTGACTAGGGAGGCTTTGCAAACAAAAACAAACAAAATAAAATAAAATAAAATTTCCAAGACAACAGCTTGAATTTGGATACGGGAAAGACGTGTGAGCATGTACTATTATTTTTCATGGATTAAAATGTAATGAAAGGTATAGAGCTTCATCTTCCAAAGCCAATTCTGAGGTACCCACGTGCTGTTATCTGTTAATAACTTATATAATGTGGTTGGGTATAAATAAATAAAGAGGAGGGATCCATTGACAATGCTTATAATGACAATCTTGACAATTAAGATTTTAAAAAATTTGTAATAATTCATAAAAAATCTTAAAAATGAAAAAACTTTTATGGATGTATTCTTTAACTTATAAATTAATAATGTTTTAAATTTCAATCAATTTGAACATCGTTTGATAGTTTATCAAAATTTTATACATTTTTTAACGGTTGAAATTTAACGAGTTTTAAAGAGCTATCAAACGTCACTTAAATTGAATATAATTTGATACATAATCAATCTATAAATTAAACAATATCTCTATAAACTTTTTTCTATTTTTAAGAATTTTTAACTATTTTTACAAATTTTTTAAAATCTTGATTGTCAAGATTGTCATTTTAAGCATTGTCAATGGATCCCCCCTCATAAATAAATACCCAACCATAATTATGCACGATATATATTAGACATGATCAGATTATTTATTTTATCTTTCATCAATCACAGTGCCAATAACAGATTAATGTTTTGTTACATCAATGATACATGCACATCAGCACATGATTGAGCATTCATGCCATTATTAATTAGATTGAGATTATTATTATTATTATCATCATCATTATTGAATTTACTAGTTTTGAGATTATTGTAATCACCATTGAGTTGAATAATACGTACTTAATTATATAATTGTAATTAAGGTGGGCAGGCTGTGCATGTCAAGTCGCACTCACCTCAACAGTATAGATGAAGGAAAAATTAAATTAAAAATGTACAACTTGTGTTGTAATAAGGACTCTTTTTTGTCATCCTTTTTTAGTATATCTAACTTTGGATGGGTTGCTACAGTTTCATGAAGAGTGTCATGAACAGTATATATATTTTTTTTAATCTTTCAAGGCTTCAATAGTATCTTATGTAGAGAATAATCTAGAAGGTATAATTATTGACATTGGAAATGTAAACAAAAAATATGCAAAATATAAGCTACAATATCAACTAAAAACTTTAAACTGTGAAAATATATTGGTTGACAATAGTTATATTGTCAATATATAGGGTGTTTTTTCAAAAATATGAAAAGATGTACAAATGTATTATTTGACTTATAAATTGATTGTATATCAAGTTTCAATAAATTACTCTTTTATAGATTATCAAAATTTTGTATATTTTTCAACCATTGCAAATTAATGAATTATCAATATCCTATTAAAATAACACTTAAATTAAAATGTAATTAAAAATAAAGCCAATCTATAAGGTTAAAATTAGATGTATAATTTTTTTTCATTTTTTAAGATTTTTTTAACAAATATTTTAAAACTTTTCCCAAGCTCCATTGTCAAATTTGTCAAGATAACCATTATCAACCAATCTTCTCTTCAACTATTGATTTAAACCTTCTTTTTTAAACTTCAATAATTGTTTTCAAGAATATTAAATGTGTTGTAAACAACTTTTATCCTTAAACAACAATATTTGCCGAAAGTAGAGATGTCTAAAGAAGCAATATTTACATTTTAGAAAAAATAAAATATTAATATCTTGAACAAAAGAAACTACAAGTGTAAGTTTGTGGAGTTAATCAAAAGATTGACATGAAAGAAGATTGTAATTTAAGGCACAAGTACATACCATGAATTTAATGTGCTTCGAACCATATGTCTTCTAAAATTATTATTTGCAGTCATTTTAGAAGATTGAAAGGAAATACTATCCAATGAGATTTTTATAAAAAAAATTTTAAATCCAATGACAAAAAAAAAGTTGGAGATATTTAAAGTATTAAATTAACAAATGACAAAAGTATATAACAAACCAACTATCTCTTAAAATACTCGCTTTCAGAAAAACAATACAATTGTATGAAAAAAACTTCAAGAAATTATATTTATTATGATCTCCTCCACTTTTTATTATTTGTATTCTTTTTATTAGAGAAGTGTGTATGACTTCAATTCCCTCACAATTCTAAATAATATAAGCGAAGTATGCTGTAAAAAAGATAATATAAGCTCTGAAAATAGTAACTTATATAATATGAAAATCTTCATAATTTATATATTTTTTTTATAGTTCATGCTTTTTAGTTTTTATTTCTTCTTTAAAATTTGAGATTACATTTCAATTTGTTTTTTTTTTCTAAATATGAATCTACCGCCGAAGCAACGCGAGGCATATATCTAGTTTGCTTAGAAGTTAGAACAAATAAAATTGTCATAATTTATTATTTTTTTTAAACAAATAAATCTGTTTTATTTTTTTGTTAAGGAAAAAATTCATTGATCATTAAAAAATTTAATTAAAAAAATTTCCTAATGAGCTTACAAATTAGTCCAAATAAGCATAATTAAAATAGAAAATATAATTAAAAAAAAAGAATTTTGCTATATGATGCACCGCATTTATATCTGCATTTTTACCAGACTTGCATCTTTATTTGGACCAAAAATTTCTAAGTTCATGTGCATTTAGTTAGTTAATTGTCTAGAATCCAGTTACTGCTTTGATTTGGTCCTATTTTTAGGTAAATGGAGCTTTTAAGAGCTATTACGGACTAAATTTGGAGCAAGGAGCAAAAATAGGCGAAGGAACACAAAGGAGCATCTATTTACGGACCGCAACTCCCTATTTGCGGACCGTAATCAAGAATAGAACTTCTATTTCTATTTCTTGCAGACGCACAACCGTCATATCTATTTCTCGCCAGCTCGCAAACGCGTAAAATGCTATCTCAAGCGACCGATATGCTATTTCAAGGGCGATCTCTTTTGGGACTTCTATTTGCGGAACGCGAGCACCTATTTGCGGACCGTAAGAAGGTCAGACCTGTTCTGGACATCTATTTTCTGGCGACTCGCTTCTTTTAGGCGATCTATTTTGGGATCTCTCCATAATTTCGCACCAAGAAACCAAAATACGGTTGCTTATTTCTGGGAACATCCTCGCCTATATAAACATCATCTTTGATGGGTTCTAATCATCAAGTCAGATCATGAGTTGATCATTAGTTGTTAGAGAGTTGTAAATAGAGTCCATAGTTTAGTCGAGTTTAGTTTAGTTTAGAGAGTTGATAAGAAGAGGGAGATTACTCGGAGAAGGTAGGAGAGCTGTAAAACTTCAACGAATCAATCTAATCGGTATTTTCTTTCTCTCTTATTTTCTTTAATCATGTTTACTTTTGTCATGTCTGAGTAATTGCATTTGTTCTTAGGGTTTAGGATAATGTTTGTTTGTATGGATTAATTGAATACTTGTTTTCATTGTCTACAATTCAAAGTTATTTTCAATTTGCTTTGTATTTAATTATAATTGTGCTTGAATTGTTTCTTGATTGTCTGGTAAGAACCTGTAGATTGTGGCCAGATCTAGTTGGTTAAAATAACGTCATTTGATCAAGAACTGATACTTGTACTAATTAGGTAGATAACTTGTTGTCCAAAAGTACCCGAGAGGTGAAATTGCGGTTGTAACGAGAGTTACACCGGACCTTAAAACGAAAGTGAATTGAATTTAGGTTAGAAATAATTCTAAAGATTTCTAATTGATCTAAAAGTGTTAAAAGTGCCAACAAACGAGAGTTGAGGGACTTATAATTGCTTTGGTTTAGTTAGGAGTCGATAACTTTAGTCAACTTATCAGATCTGAACCCAAACTATTCTCTGTCAGCTACTGCGGACCGCAAACATTAGTAACCGACAGAAAATCTATCTCTTGACAGTTATCTGCGAACTGCAGTTAACCCCTGCGGACCATTAAGCTGGTAACTGAAAGAGAGACAAAAATTGTATACCCTGCGGACCGTAGGATAGCCCTTGCGGACCACAGGCAATTGATCCAGACAGCAAACTGATTCTGAAAACCCTAAGAACGCTCGTTTAGCATAAGTTTAAGAGTTTTAATTACTATTATTTACTTTATTGCATCTGTTAATTAGGAAACCAATCTTGAAACAACCCCCCACTTTTATACCAAAAATACCCAAAAATATTCTCTTTAGGATTATGATAGAGTTTAAAGTCTGGTTTAGAGATAATTTCCGTCCCTATGGATTCGACTCCGACTATACTGCATTAGATCGTACGCTTGCGATCGAGAGCATTATTTAGGGTATTAAAAGCCTATACACTTTACAGAGGTCACTACACTACACCAGTTCCGGTTCCGGTTTTTGTTTGACAAAAAAATTTTTTTTTTTCTTGAGGTGGCAGGTAAAACACCGAGTGTGTATCCTCTGAAATGGTCAAGCCGTGAAGTGTTTGGAGTGGTCAGTTTTTTAATGTAAAACTTTTTTATGGACAACTTTGAGATTCGCGCGAAAAGCTTTTTAGGGAGCAGATTTTGATCTTTGCTGGTGGGTATTTCAGGGATGTGGTTTCTAAGAGACCTACTTGTTTGACAAAAAGTTGAAACATCTAGACCGTATGAGCAACATTTTTTCAACAATAATATTATAATACCCTTTATTGATTATACAGCTCAAAATGTTTCAACATTTTTTTTCACGAAAAGGAATTCATCAAGAGAAACCAAAACTTGGAACAAAGTAGGAGTAATTTCATTGTAGTGGGTCCATGATGAGACATTGAGACATAACATAAGGTTCCGAATCCTAAAATCATCGATCAAAATAAAAAAAAACTCTAGCTTATATATAGCATATTATATTATGCAGAACGCTACGCCATTAATAAATCTAAATGTTGTGCAGGTTAGTCCTTACTCCTTAAAAAAAGAGATTAGATTTTTTGACATGAAAGTTCTATATTCCTCAAAAAAAAAATCTCAGTTGTTGATTGTTCACTTAGATGTACATTAATGTCCCGGTCTATTAAGATTTAAGGCCCATATCAATTTCCTCACAAGGGATGAGCTTTCGACCCTTTATCATAAGATATAATAATTTCAGTCCAAAGCAAGGCACAAGCTATCTACTAGTTTGTACAAATATTGAAATACGAGGTGCCACATTCCATAATCCGTACCATACAATCACGAGTTTTTTTTTTTGAGTGAGTTTGAAATTTGAAACGAGTTTAAGTATGAACTCCAAACTGATTTTGTGCAGACAGCAGAATCATTCACCATGTGTAAATCACTAATAAATCTCTTTTTTTTTTTTTTAGAATAAATCACTAATAAATCTCAGAACGGTATGAACATCGGTCAGTTTCTTCTCAAAAAAAAAAAACATCGGTCAGTCAGTGAGACCGGTTGTCAGGTGCTCCACGCCATGCCAACTGTTACAATACGCATCTGCACCGATTTTGCACACACACACGCACAAATGGATAACTTAACATGACATAACATAATAAAGTCACGATTCATGAAGTATTGAAGTCATAAATAACAATGATAAGTTGATAGCATAGGGTAACATGGTATGCACAGCAGCACAGGCACGCCACTGAGAATCTACGGCTACCAAAAGAGAGAAAGAATTGACCAGTGGAATAATAATAATTATAAGAGAAAATATTATTGTCCCCTTCTTTTGTTCTCTTTAACTGTTTCTCACTAAGATTCTAGCTACTTGAAGATCCAGTTTTTTATCAATTATTTTGATTCTAAATATAAAATGTCAGGTGTCACCACTTAATTGTCGAATTTGTTGTATCATACTGTTATGATAAATAACTGTCCACACGAATTTGATTTTCGTTCCTATTTGTTTGTATGTTTAGACTTTCTATGATGGAGGTGTTCATAGGAAACATATCCTTTGCAATACTGCAATCCGTGTGGTAACTGCCCAATCAATCGGAGAGGATGGTTTCAGTATTACGGTCAAGAATTGATTTAACCGGATGCCCGTTTGGAATTCATGGGGCCGTATTACATTAATCACGGGCAACTCAAATCATGTGTTACTGTAGGAGATGAATTTTGTTCATAGTCAGTGAGATGTTCATATCTACCCATTCGAGATTCTGAGTAGAGTGTTCAAGATTATACGTTTTTGTGAATGATTTTGTGACACGCCCTAGATTCCTGTTATGCTGAATGACCGTAAGACCGTTCATCATAACTTGAGTGTTCATACAATATATTGTTAGGTATTCATAGTTTCATACCTATTACATCATAGATATTCATACCTTATCCTTGCGTTTGGTAGCCGTAGTAAAATTGATTTAAGCTCTTAAATCAATTTTAAGTCACCAAACGGAAAGTGATTTAAGATGTAATAAGTTAACGCAACTATATATGTGTAGTAAACTAAATCACCAACATTTCACATCTTTTACACATAACATTAACTTTACTTCATCTATTTACTTTACTACCACCAAACATCACTGATTTAAGGTGATTTAACGTTTTACTCCGCTTTAACTTACTACACTTACCAGTATGTGTGTATAGGGATGAAAATCTAATGCTTTTCTAAGAAGAAAAGCAGGGTCTGTTTTTCCGATTGGATGGTCGGTATCAGTTGTAGCACCGATCTCAATATACTTCAGTATTTGTTGCACCGATCTCAATGTACTTCGGTGTTTCTCAATCGTCAAATCAAGAAAAGCAGGTGATCCCGATCCTGTGTATAGACGGGAACATTTAAAAAAATGATTTTCTTGGGGAGACTTATAGCGTGCCTCTAATTAAAAAAACAGAAGATGATTAAAACCGAAGCGATGTCTGGTGACAAGTGGTGGTGGCAGTGAAACAAAAGAAAAGAGAAGAAGCCCCATTCCCTCCCTCTCTCGCTGTCTCAAAAGAAAGAGAGAAAGAATGGTGAGACAACGAAAGAAAGCAAGACAGGCAACAGTAACACCCACACTGGCGTGGCGTGGCGCGGTGGCGCCAATGATCCTCACATTTTCAAATAAATAAATCTAATTTGAGATTTTGTCATTTTGATCACTCCCATCTTCTGATCACACTTAATTTGTTTCTTCAATCGCTTGCAAAGTTTGTCCCTTTGGTCTCTTCTGTCTCGGAGTAGTAGTGACCAATTTTCTTCCAAACAGGTAAGAATTTGTAATGGAAAGTATAAAATATTATATAGCTTTTTTTTTTTTTTTTTTTGCTATTTTGATCTAGTCGTTCACTCATTCTTGGGTTTTACGCCATCTCTCTCTCACTCTCTATAATCTATTATACTGTTTCAAAGCCACAACCTTTCCTTCCTTAATTTATGGTGTTTGACTCAAGAGAGGTGCCTTCTGCTCCTCTTCCTCTTTCAATTCACATTGATCGGATTGATTTAGGAATGCTCGAGTTCAGATTTCGATCGGCGTATTGAATTTCTTTTATGGGTTTTCTTCATTGGAGCAATTTCTGATTTTAATTGGTTTTAATCGGTGAGATGAAATTCTTCGCATTTTGTTTTGATCAATTCATCTTATTTTGGGTGATCTGATGAGAGAACCAATCATCCCCAATTCTCTAAATTTAGTTTATTTTTTTCTTTATTCATGAAGGGATTTGATGTGGTAAAATTGGAAGAGCTCTTATTAGTTAGTGAATTAATGGGGAATCAGAAATGGTGAACTGGAAGTCGTAGCGGGTGGTCCGAAATGGAGAGGAGGAGCTGGCTGTGGCGCAAGAAACCTACAGAGAAAGGGACTGGAGAGACCGAGAGCTCCGGCTCGGCTTCCTCCATTTCTGTCTCTGAAAGATGCTCTGATGAACAGGTACATTATCTTTGACTGTATATAATAAAGCAGATTGCTTTGAATTTATGATCATTATTATGGTTAATTCTCTTTTAGATGAGAGTTGCCTTGCTTGATTTCATCTGGGTATTGTTTTTTTTTTTTTTTTTTTTTTTTTTTTTTTGGTAATGCTATAAGCCTATAACAAAGATATATATTGATTAAATCAGCAAAAATTAGAAAGGCTCGTGACGATTTTTTTTTTTTTTTAAATACTGTAATGCATTTTGGTCCTAATTGAGTATGCATTTGCATGTTAGTTCTGGATTGTATTTGTTTGATTCATTTAATCAATGTTTGCATTAACCATTAGTTGGATTTATATACTGTAATACTGTATTGTCAGTTGAGGAAGACCAACACAGATTTAATTCTGTTTAATTGTTTATGTTTTTCACTGTTCTTTGTATGGTCTAGAGAACTGTTATACTTACAGTACTGATCTGGTCTAGATGTTTTGGTCCCCACTCTCTTGGTTCCCAAAAATTATACCGTGTAGCTCCCCGCACCAGCCTGAAGGGTTGGTCCATATCTCTTGTTTTCTCAATCAATTTCTGGTACCTAAAGATTCTGATTTCCCCTGTACTCTTAATTAATTTCACCGTGCACATTAAACATCACATAATTGTTCTTACCAACTATTTGCCATCTGTTAGTAAGTGGTATTACTGGTATCAGAAAAACTTAATCGGGTAAACAAAAGTTGTCCTTGATATTACTGGACAGGAAGCTAACAGATTTGAAATATTTTGTCAATTTATCATTTACAAGCATTAGAGCAATACTGTTCTAATAACAAGTCATTACTAACAGTTTTTCTGATGACTATACAGGAGGTACAAAAGGGTTTGCCAGATCATACCCAATCACCAGATGTAACATCCAAGATTGAATCCGAATTGGCTGCCGTGTTGTCCAAAAGTAATTCTGATGAGAGCAAGGATGAAACTGTAAAGATTCTCAGTGAGAAGCTATCTGCTGCGATTCTCGACCTAAATGCAAAAGAGGAAGTAGTGAAGCAGCACATCAAAGTAGCTGAAGAAGCCGTTCTTGGTACACTTAATCAAAAAAACCAAAAGACCACTATGTTAGCTGTTGTTAATTGTGCTGGTTGCCTCTATATTACTGGCAGGGACCATTAAATAATTTAAAAAAATGATTTTTTAATACTGGGGACTATCCCATGAAGAGTTCAATATCAAGTTATATCAATCGGTATAGGCAAACATGATGAATGTCCCTTTTCCTATTATCAAGTAGTCATATCTGGGTCCGTTTCTGCTGCCATTTAAAACTATGGCAGGATGCTGCCATAGTTAACATGTTGGAAATATTTAGTATGGCTGAGATTTTAGAAAACATGGGTGTTTTTAAATTGTGGGCCCCATTGTCAGTGTCAAATGGCAGCACCCTACCATTGTTTTTAATGGCAGCAGATACAAGTCCCTCAACTCTTGTAGTAGTATTTGTAAGGGACAAATATGTCATTACCATGTGCATTTTTTTTAATACTTCAATTTACCTTATTGTGACAGACTGACAGTAAAAGGCATCAAACATTTTTGCTCCTTTAATGATTATTGGTTACAAATTCCGACCTAACTCACGTAGTCAAGATTGATCAAACACCTAAAACATGCCTGGCATTTTATCTCTTTCATAGATAATAGATGAAATGCTTTCAATTTGTGACAGGTTGGGAAAAGGCAGAGGAAGAGATAGTAGGCTTGAAAGCACAGTTGAATTCGACAAATCAGAGAAACATAGAATTAGATGAGAAGATACGCCACCTTGACGGTGCATTAAAGGAGTGTGTAAGAGAGCTACGGCAAGTGAGGTCAGATCAAGAAAGGAAACTGCAAGAAGCTCTTGACCAGCAATCCTGCCAGTGGGAATCAAACAAATCAGATCTCGAGTTACAGGTGATGAAATATCTAGTTTTATATGACTGCTTGGGGTGGTACTGTTGGTTAAAAACTTAAAATGTATGTGCAGCTGCATTGTTGTGCTCACATGTACTTGTTGAGAGAAGCATTGTGTACCGAAAAGGTGTCTGTGTGTCGCAGAAAAGGGATCAAGCATCCAGTTTCTAGTATTAGGAGTGTGTGTCAGTATGTGTGTGTGGATGTACGGACACATAAATGATAGTTTGCATACACACATAAATTATACCCCCACCTTCAGATGCTTCAGAAAAATATGCACCTGTATACATAAGCTGCAACACCATACCGGCCTCGTTTTATTGCTTAGACCTTATCAGCTACTCTATGCTTCTATTTCTTGGCCTTTTATGAATGAAACCTAATTGTTTCAATTTGTTATAATACTATTAAAAATAGGTCATTGAGCTCCGTGCAAAGCTAGAAGCTCAAGCAGAGAATCCTTTTCCAAGAAATAGCTCTTCAACTAATCAAGAATCTAATTCAAAAATTGCTTCTCTTGAGAAGGAGATATCTGGTCTAAAGTCAGAACTGCACTCACGCACTCTAGAGAAAGAATTTAGCATAAAAGCAGCAGAAAAGGCTAGTAAACAGCGGCTAGAGAGCCTCAAAAAAGTTGCCAAGTTAGAAAATGAGTGCCGCAAACTGCGTGCAAAGGCACACAAACCTCACTCACCTCTCCAGAGAGTGGCATCACGTAACTCAGCTTATGCCGAGTCTATAACTGATAGCCAGTCAGATAATGAGACGAGCTGCTCTGACTCGTGGGCCTCGGCCCTCTTGACAGAGCTCGACCAGTTTAAAATAAATGAGAAAGTTGGACTTCTTAGAAGCAGCAGCAATTCAGTTGATGTGTCCTTGTTGGATGATTTTTCCGAAATTGAAAGGATGGTTGCCAGTGACGAATTTAGAAATAAAGGTGAGGAAATGGAGAAAATGGGGCTAGAGAAGGCGTTGAACGAGTTGAGGAGGCAATTGAAGGACACGCAAGTGAAGTTGCATGCAATGGAGCAGAAATCGGCCGAGTTGCAGAAGAATTTGAATTCCGTGAATGGGGAGAAGTGTACTCTCGAGATTGAACTAGAGTCGCTTGAGGTTAAGAAGGGAGAGATTGAATTACAGCTAGAGAAGGTTAAGCTGGAATTGAAAGAATTGAAAACTGAGAGAAATGAGATGGAATCGCAACTAAAATCAACTCGCAGTGAAAATTCCAAATTTAGAGAAAAGATGAAAGTTCTGCAAAGGGAAGTTGATCAAGAGAAGGCATCGTCTGCGCAATTGAGAGCCAGGCTGCAGAAAACTGAGTTGCTGGAGGCGGAGAAACGGAAACTTGAATCACAACTTGTCATGCTGCGTAAGGAGGTCGCCACCTGGCGGGAAAAGATACAGGTGCTAGATGAAAGTTTAGAGAAGGAGAGGAGCGTGTCAGAAAAACTGAAGTTCAAGGTGCAAGAAATGGAGTTAGCTCAAGTCGAGAAGCGGGACCTTGAGTCCCGGTTTTTGTCATCTAAAGAAGAAGTTGGAGTTTTAAGAGAGAACGTAAGCGCGTTGCAGAAGAGGAGCTCTGAAGTTGAGGCAAAGCTGCAAGAGAAAGTCCGATCACTCGAAGAAACACTACAAAAGGAGCGAGCGTTGTATAAAGAATTGATAACCAAGCACAAGAGCGTGGAAACTGAAGAGACGAAAAAAAGGGAACTGATGGAAAAAATTGTCTCGTTAGAGAAAAAAATAGAAGAAGAGAAAAGGGTTTCTTTAGTATATTCTGCGGGTTTAGAAGCTTCCGAAACCAAGAGGAATAAACTGGCACTGCAGTACGAGATCAGCTGTAGAGAAATTGAGGAATTGCGCTTGCAACTTGGTAACTTAGAAAAAGA
The DNA here is from genome assembly GCA_030179965.1 of Cyperus esculentus. NCBI lineage: Eukaryota > Viridiplantae > Streptophyta > Magnoliopsida > Poales > Cyperaceae > Cyperus > Cyperus esculentus. Next base: position 2,585,938 of record JASGLE010000027.1, read on the forward strand.
GGTAACAAAGGAGAGAGCGATTGCTATTGAACTCACCTCCAAGTGTAAGGAACTGGAAAAAGAGTTGTGCAGGATTAAGGAGACCCGTCGTGTTAAAAACGAGCCTGCCTTTAGTGAAGATTTTAAGGTTAAACAGGTGAATTTTTTCTCTTGCATCTGAATAAATATATGACATTTGTGTTCCCTTTTTATTTTAACTCAAGTTAATGTTTAATTGGAAATTTTCAATTTTGTGTTTTCAGGAAAAGGAGAGGGCCTTAGCTGCTGGTAAGCTAGCTGAATGCCAGAAAACGATCGATTCGATTAGCCAGCAACTGAAATCCTTGACGAACTTGGATGATTTTGGTCTTGAAATTGAAAATAGTGAAATAGTACAGGATAAAATTGATAAAGATACGAACAAATTTCTTCATTCGGCCTACCATGGAAAACTAGCCGTTTGACAACTTGAAAAAAAAAAAGATGAATATATATATGTGTGTTGTTAATAATGTGAATGAAGGAATTATCAATTGTAATATAAACTTTTATGACATCCTTTTTTTTCACTTTTGTTTTGAGTTATACCTTGTGTAGTCTCGGTTGGATCAAGCGCAAACCATATTTTCAGACTCACTGTAAATTTTGACAGAAAGTGTTTTTGAGAAGCGTCTGCCATTTGTAATTATTATTGAATATAGATGAATGATCAACACTATTTTTTTTTTTTTTTTACATTTTACAAAAGCAAGTTAAAGAGTACTGAACTTCACAGGATTATCATAAATTGATGCAATTGCAAGCCCTTCAGTTCCAAACTTCGCACCAACTTAAAGCTGAATGATTATTGTTTGTTATGATGTTGCCTATTTTATGGTGTCTTTCTGTCTTTCTAAGTTGGGAAGGCATGATATGAAATGATATTTTTTTACATGAAGTTGATCATCAATTCATGATATAGATTACAGCATAAAACGATACTTTCAAAAGCTAAATAGTTTCAGGAGATCATAACTGGCACAAATTTAGTTTTCAGAAACACTGTCGAGGATGAAGTATTCTGTAATCTGTTCAACCCCTTTTTAACAGAGAAAAGCAACAATTTATTTATAGGGTACTATGGTGGCTACAAATCTTACCATCAGTTGGTACAGATGTAGAAATAATGCTCTATCATATCATACAAGGAACAATAGTGGAAGTACATACACGAGTCATCTACAATCTATAAACTAGAAAGAGGGGTAACTCTCCAAGCGCCTCAACTATGCCACATCATCAATATTATTAACCATTGATTTTGTTTAAATCTCTTCTTCTACTTTGATCCAATGTTTTATATTTGTTCTCTCTCCTTATTTAATAAGATGATATGATATGTATAAGACAAAATTTAATCCTTAAATTGGTCCTACTCCAACATTTATGTACTATTATTTATAAGTTACACATCATCATCATTATTCACATAAAAAAATTTAAAATTATGTTTAATTTTTTTAAAATAAATATTTTTTATTTTATAAGCTGTATTATTTTTTGTTATCATATTTCGTTACAGCTTTATAAAAAGAACAGCTAGCCTTACAAGGCGCAAACGATGAAAAGGGCTAGTTTACATTTTTCTGGAATGCAACAAAACATGGTCTGCCGCTAATAAACAACAAACACATTTAAATGCTTTAATAACAATGATAAAAAAAAAAAATAATCAGAAGAGAAAAAGTGAGGAAAACTAGTCTTGGTGCCTTTGTTGTTTCCACTCCCTTTTAAATGCCTTGAACAAATCAAGACCCAAAAATACATTTAAAAGGTTCATACCAGCCATGCCAAAGAGAGCCAATGGAAGCTCAATTCCTTTATCAAATTTATGTGCATCTATGATCAGCTTGTAAGTAATTAGTATGTGGCAGACAAGCCGAGCGGTGAAGAAAGTTAACCAATTGAGAACCCATTCAAGTCGCACAAGTGGCTTGTTTACATCCCGCACACCAGCCATCCGTCTCACTTTCCTTGTATGTAGAAATATAGAATGAAGCTGGAACAAAACGAAGCCAATCACCAATACAATTAACAAAAGGATATCAAAAAAGAGGAACAATCTTTAATCTCATCGCCAACCTTCTCTTTCTACCTTGTCCTAGTTTTATTGGGGTATTATAGTGTTTCTGTAGCAAATTTTTATGTTCCATTCTACATCAAGTCACCTTTTGGGATGGATAAACACCATATATTCAGCAGTAAAAGCTAAAGACATGGTGAAAACTATCAATCGGATGTAATATCATTTCTAGAATGCGTAAATTTAAGTAAAAAATAATTAACATTGATCTTTTTCTCCTCTATATTACAGGCCATCTGCTATATCTATGCCGCATACTAGAAACATAAGAAAGAGAAATTAAATCGAAATTCAATGTCAGAACAAACATACCTCGCATACGAGCGAAAGAATGAGATAATTGATCGTAACATCCTTATAGAGAGCCAGTGTGAAACAAACCAACAGGATCAAGTGGTGCAGAAGGATCGCGGGTACCAGCCCACTATACAACCGGTACAGAAGCATATCCAGTTGGTCATACGCAAAGTACCCAGACGAAAAGCACAGCGCCCAGTGCGCACCGTACCAAGTACCGGCCACCAGCTCCTCGTGCGTAAACATCTCTCTCGGGCCTTTAGTTATCCACTGATTTACAAGTATACACACAACTGCAACATTTAGATAGCCAATTTTCAGTTACTAAACATCATAAATTATGCTTTGATGATTATAATTCCTTGCAGGAATTGTTATAGGGATATCAAGGTTGATACCAATATTGATAGTTTGATACCGACTGGATTAATATCCATATTAATTGAAAAACTTTTCAAATTATTATCTTGAGTGGATCATATATATAATACAAATAACTTGAATACTAAATAAGTTAACATATATACAAACTCATAGAGTAATACCTAGCCAGGGGCGGAGCTAGAGTTGTGACATGGGGGTGCTTAGTAGTACAAAACTATATATCTATCAATTATAGGGGGGCCAAACGGCAATTACTGACCAAAACACAGAAAAATGACATATATTCCTTTAAGTTGCAAAATCATGCATGGGGGGTGCTTAGCACCCCCATGTCCTCCTCCTCCCTCCGCCCCTGTACCTAGCGTCCATAGAAAAGTCATCCATATATAGCGTCCATATGTTACATTTCGGAATGTATTTGTTACATTTAGAGATGTATCTGTTACGTTATTTATACGTCTATGGATGTATAGATAGTCTTTTCAATGGACGCAAGATGATTCTCCAAACTCATATAACATAAATACCAGCACAATCAGTTTCGGTATCTATCTATCTGTTCGCTGGTAAAATTCAGTCAGTGCAGATATACATTCAGAACAATTCCGATTATATGCTTGCAATTAACATCACATGTAACATATTTGTAAATTAAATTAGAAAACATACAAGCTTAATACAAGGTCATACAAGCAAAGATAAGTTTCCAGAACTTACATTGGTAATAACTTAAAACTTTTTACCTGAGGCGGAGATGACGGAGGAATGGAGAAGAGAGACGGAGGTATTGACAAGGAGGGGGTCTTCGGTTCGTCTCCGGATCACGAAATTCGCCGTCTGGAAGAAGAGGAAGCCAGCGGCGACGACCGCCAGCTCCAGACGGCCGTTAGCGGCTATCTCGTAGGCTACCGACGCCGCCCAGAGGACCAGCGTGCCGCCGAAGAAGAGAACGGGAACTTTGCTGGCTCTGTCTTCTTTGCCCGCCCCCGCTCGCGCCATTTCCGGCCCGCGATTGGAATGGGCGAATTGGAGAGTCGGGAGTTTAGTTACTAGTGCTTTTGTTTTGGCCTTGTACGGACCGGTGGCTGGAAGGAGCGTAGCCAGAAGTGTCAGAAGAATTATATTAGATTGTACCTTTTTAAATGTACGGTATGCCGGTTAGAATGTCCGGTGGAGAATGCAAGTACGTAGCTGCTGTGGCAATATGCTCCTCCGGAATAGTATATTGTCCCAAGTAGATTCGTAGTTGACTGGAGGAGACACGGAGGATGATTTATGATTACCGTAATTAGTCTGGCAATAACTCTTTTAAACGAAGCCAACGGCTGAAATTATTATACCTTTATCATGATAATGATAAAAGGGTCGAGAGCTCATTCAGGAGAAGAAACTAATATGGACTTTAAATTTTAATGAGTCGGGATATTAATGTATGTTAACAGTAGTGATTAATTTAAGTAAATAATCAACGACTGAGATTTCATCTTTGAGGAGGATAGAATTTTTATGTCAAAAAATCTAATCTCCTTTTATTAGAAGTAAGGATTAAACAAATATTTCAAAAAAATATTAATTTATAAATACTTTTTGAATGTTTTTACTAACTTGCAATTTAGATGTTAGTTAATATTTCATTGGACTCTTGCCGAGTTATATATTTAAGAATTTCAGTAATTTTTTATAAAATTTCAAATATAATCGATCAATAAACTTAATTAAAATGTGATATTTTTGTTAGATTTATAATATACTTAGAAAAATAATTATCAATGTAATACTTACATTCTTGGCGAATCTTTACTGTTATTTTTTTTTTTCTCATATTATATCTACACCAAGATTATGTAAACATTTAAATCCCACTTTCAAAAGGAAAAGAAAATAGAATTTCATTTTCATATCCTCTGTAGCGTCGATATTTCGATTTCATATCCTCTGTAGCGCTGCATTGTGTAGCGCAGGATGTGAACCGCTAGATCATCTCGGAATCTGTGCTGGATCAAATCTCGAGATGATCTAACGGTTCACATCCTGCGCTGCAGAGGATGAGCACCCCGGTATTTCGTATTTCATACGGCGATTCGGCCGGAGGAGCGTGACTGCGAGAGAGCGAAGTCCCTTCTTCAGTTCTTCTCTCCGTTTCGCTTCTCCATTCAGCTCTCATCGCCAGATCTAACCACAATACATCACCATACAAGAATTGGTACGGCCCTGTCTCTCATCCGGCCCCCGCTTTGCTCTCCCCTCCTCAGCGCCGTCTACACCGGTGCTTGTCTCCGCAAGGTACTCACTCTTGTACTCTATTTCTTCTGCCTTTGTTGCTGCATTACGCCAGAATACGCGCCTTAGCTGAATTTGGAGGATTTTTGGTACGGGCATTTTCTGAATTTTGGCAATTGTGGGGGCAGTTTTGGAGGTTAACTGTAAATTGTATCGATTGAGATAAAATGTACCGATTTTGCTGGTCTTCCGGTGGTATATGTTGTAAAATTATTTCAATTACAGGTCCCGAATCAAAATTAGTTTGGTGGTGGAAACATCAAATGCTTTAACATGTCTCGCTTGTATGTCGGATCATGAATTTAATTCTTGTTGCACTTTCAGTTGTCAGCTTTTTTCATATGAAGATAGCAAAATGGGGAAAATATAAACATGTACCGAAGCTTTCTTTTACATTAAGAATCCACTGCGTGTAATTGAGTGATGAGGATCACTACCACGTAATGCTGGGTTTCATACTGTTTCTCAGTTCATCATGCTGAAATAAAGTTTTTTCTTCAGGTCTTCTTATGTTATGTCTTCTCAGTATTTAGAATTAGATGGTTTTCATGATAGAATTACTTGGGGCTTAGATACATAGTAACAACCAAGTCACCTGAAATGAAATATTTAAAATTTGAATAAGAAATTCTGGGTAAGATACCTGATATAATTTCCAATCTGATGTCCAACTAAGGAGTTCTATCCCCCTTTTTCCTGTAAAATCGGTTATGTAATTTAGTCACTGGTAGCATACATGACATCGCATCTTAGAAGCTTAGGTTAGAGCTGTACCTCCTGAAAAGTTTTACACATTATATCATGTATACCATCTCAATTGATACTGAAAATGTGGACTATAATTACTTAATTTGGTTTCTGTGTGCAGTATTGCATTCTTTAACTGTTTCAAGTTGATCATCTAAAAATCTAGTCTCCCTATCCTGATTTCTGGATAATGTTAGCTTTTGTTTAGTATCTCATTGTTTGAGTAGCATAGCTACACAATTGCTTGATTTAGCTGAGTACATATACAAATTGGACAGGCATCTGTATTTGATTTTGGTGCTTAATAATAATGAAAGTCAATAGCAGTTTACTTCTGTGATATTGCATCATGTTGTACTGAGCTTTTCCAAATAATAGTTTAGCTTCAGAATGAAGTGCCATTTAAAATGTTTGAATGAAGATCTTTAATAGATTAGTATAACCAGGGTATTCCTATGTAATTTCTTTCAGTTGAATGTTTCCAGGTGAGAGAAAGTCCCTCATCCAGAAATGGCTTCGAAACAGATGGAGAAAATCCAAAAGAAATTGGCCTCCCTGAACTATCCCAGAGCTGATGCTCCTGCTCAATCTCTTTTATTTGCTGGTATTGAGCGTTACACACTTCTTGAATGGCTCTTCTTCAGGTTTTTAATTCTGTTCTTCTCTTCTTTGGTTATAAAATTGTACCATTTCTCGTGATATCAAAATAGGAATAGCTTAATAGAGGATGCAGATGGTTTTGACTTCAGATTTATCACTTCATTTTACCAAATGAAAGCATCTTAAAATGTAAAGCTATTGAGGGTTGACACTCACACGTATTTCTACTGTCAAATCTCATTTTAAATATGCTTCTACATAATGGATATATCTTTACAGAACTAAACAATATTGGTGATGTTTGTGCTTTTATAGGTTACTCGGCGACAGATCACCATTCACACAGCAGAATTGGCAAGGCGATGTACTCGACCGCGATGAAGAAAACAACAGAATACAGCGTATGTTGAGTTATGTTAATCATATGTTGTTGTTTTTTTTTTTTTTTTTTTTTGCATGTACCTTCATAACACGTCATTTCAATCTCGTTTGAATATTTTCAGACTTGGCTGAGATAGCAGAATTTTTAAGCATCACTCCTTCAGCTGATATAGAAGCCATTCAGGTATAAAAACATTTTATTTTTTTTTAATTAGGTTACAATTAACTACTAGCTGCAGAAAGAAGATATAAAATCTTCTTGTTTTTTTTGGTGTGACGTTCCTATTATAGGGAAAGGGTACCCTAGAAGATCGTGTGGATATGCTTCGTAGGATTGTAGACCTAGTAGAGGCCTGCACCTTTGCTGACAACCCGCAATGGAGGTCAGAAACTAGGGTTATTCCTGTAGGGATTTTGCATACATTTTGTTGCGTTGCAATGCTTTTTTCCCTCTGCAATTAGATGCTCAACCCAACAAAATGGAATTATTCATTCTGAGAATTTTACAATCCCATTTAAAAAAACTTGCTATATATCCATGATTTATATCTATTTTATTTATTATTTATTTATTATTTATTATTATTTTTTGCAAATTTCTCTGCTTCTTGTAAATATTCTTTAAACATGGACATGGTTTGCAAAAGGCTCTCATGCTTCTTTCAGAAGCTTTCAAAAGATCTGAAAATAAAAAATGTTTATCCCAAAAGAAAGTACATTACAAATAATTCAATTTCAATTTCAATTTTGGTTTCATGAATAAGTTTTCTGTTTGCTGCAGTGTGGATGAACAACTGGCCAAGGATGTGCAGTTGGTAGATTTAATTGCAGAGAAGCAAGCTCAAATATTCTCTGAAGAGTTCAAACTATTTCCAGCCGATGTACAAATTCAGTCAATTTATCCCTTGTAAGCTTCATTTTTAAATCTCCATTCTACCTTTTTATATTTATAAAGTGATTCTGAAAGTCTACAATTTTGATCGTTTGTAATTATTTCTTCATGCTATTCTGTGAATTATAACTTGTTTAAATCCTTGTCCTGTAGAACTGGTTGTTTTCATGTTTTTATTCTGTTTTGTGGCAATGGCAAAAACTCATGTTATGCTTTACAAAACCTGGTAACATACTGAAATTTTTAGGTACTAGCATATACTGTGACTATTAGATAATACTTATTAATTTGAAAAATTATAATATACTTTGCAGGCCAAATATCTCAGAATTGGAGTCAACACTTTCTGAATATACAAAGAAATTCTCAACTGTTCAACAGGCAGTTCAGGATTTGGCATCTAAGGTTCACTTTTGTTTATGCTTGTTTATTAAGTTCTTTGATTATTCCTTGCTTCTTTTCAGGGATAATTTTGGTTGGAAGAAGTATTTTGTAATTCTATTCTGCAGATTGCCAAAGTTTGATGTATAACTTGCAAAACTAAGAACATCACGTTTAATAACATAATATTTAAAACATGGCATTACCTGAAAAGTAAGTTACCCCGTACGTAACAGAAAATTGAGTTCTATGTCGATCGTTCTTGTACATCAGTATCCGAAAACCAATGCTTTGAGGCGAGACTTGTACAGATATCTATAAGAAATCAGTATATGTTGGTGTTTTCAAGTTTTAGAGGCTGATGGCAATCAGCTAATTGCAGCTTGCTGGATACTCCATAATGTTGATTTTTCCCCCGTTTTCCTTTGGATGCCTTGGTAGGTTAAAATATTCTTGTAGTATAATAATCATCATGTTGATAACATTTCCAATATTGTAAATTCTGTGTGTGCAGTACGAGTACAATCCAAATGAAGACTACGCTGAAACTGAGCTGAAGTTGAGAGGGCATCTTGAGACCTTTCTAGAAACTGTCAAATCCTTCAATTCCATTTATACCAAGGTACTCATTGATTCCTGATCTCAAACTAAGTTGGGGAACATGTATGTTGAACCCCCATTCATGCAATCTTATGTATATAGGAGATTCGACCATGGACACATATGATGGAGGTGCCACAATTGCATGGTTTTGGTCCAGCAGCCAATCGTTTACTGGAGGCATATAATACTCTCCTAAAGGTACCTCAATAATTGGATAGATTATTAATTTTGTGTGGCATTGATCTTAGTCAGAATAGTTGGTATTACAGATCCAGCAATTGCGGTAATTCGAGTTTGTACCGGACTCAGTCAGAACTCCCTACTATGAGTTAAAGGTTCTGTTTACGAACAGTACCATGAAAACTGTTTAAAGGTTTCCTGTCCTCTTGCTATCATCTTTATGAGAACATATCAATAAAGAAGCTCTGTACATGTGATGCTTGGGGGAAATAAATTCGCAGGTACTATGTTGTGTAACTATATGTTATGGACTTACGGTGCATGGTTGTGCCGTGACCTCACAAATTTGTCTGTTTTCCTTTTTCGTCTTGCCAGTTCTTGGGAGACTTGAGGGGTTTGCGGGAGTCATATGCAACAATGGCTGCAGGATCTCTGGTGACATCAAATGAACCCTCATCAGTTGCAAAAATAATAATGGATTGTGAATCAGCGCTCACTTTTCTCAACCGAAGCCTTGCGATCCTCTCAACTTCTGTTGCCAGAGAACAAGCAGAGAGACACTGATCTTCATTTTTCATCTAGTTATAAGAGTGTGATATAGTTGATTTATTTTGATCATTTGTGAGTATTTTTCTGTCCTTGGTAGGTCTGTTTTCAGTGTTTTTTGTGTATTAGGAATGTAAATTATACTTTTCGCAGTGTGGCCCTTAAAAGCATGCCATCTGCCGTGGTGTTTGGTATCTGAACCTTGGTATTACAATGGTTCCAGATGAAGGCAGCTTCAAGTGTGAGTGTAACAATTGCAACTGGCCGCTTTTTGCTTGTTTTAGGCGTAATTGTGTTATGTTATTATCACTTTCAATATCAATGCCAAGTTGCCAAAAACTGAGTGCATCTTATAAGCATTTGTTTTGCTCTCAGGAGAGTCCGGAGGAACTCCTCAACCATCAAAAAATTGAAAACGGATGAAAGTTCCCAAAAGATAGTTCAAAGTCCTAATAGAAGATTATCCAAGCACTGCCAGTAAAATGTTCACAAAGTCTGCAACATTATTATGTACCTTTACAAACTTCAAAGACAGCTATCACCTTACATGGAAACATATAACAATGTATTCACCGTTCCAATCTAACCGTAACCATCCTATCTATCTATACAACAAGAAAGCGAGTGCTTACCCTCTGTAGCGCTACATTGTGTAGCGCAGCATGTCCACCGTTGGATCATCTCGAGATTTGAGCCGGCACAGATCTCGAGATGATCTAACGGTTCATATGCTGCGCTACACAATGCAGCGCTACAGAGGATATGAAATCCAAGAAAACAAGCAACAGAATCAAAAGGATCGGCGCGCGCCTTAGAGAGAGGAGCCGCAGTAGGGGCAGAACCGGAACGAGGGATCGACGCCTCTGGCACAGGCCGGGCAGGCAAAATCTTTAGGGAAGTACGCCGCGTCCCTCTCCTGCGCCTCTCCTCCTCCCGCAGCAGGCAGAGAGTGGGGGAAGAGGAACGAGCAGTCGCGGCAGTAGAACATGGGATCCCTGGCCTGCCATCGCCAGACCGGGACGAAGAAGAGCTTGAGGACCTTCTGCGCCTCCACGAGGTCGGCCCTGCCCCCGCACCGTACGCACCGCCCCGCTGCCTCCTTCAGAACCCGCCCGGCCGCGGGCTCGACCCCGCCGATAAAGAAGAAGAACATGTTGTAGTGCCTGTGATGTGATGTGATCTGTTTGTTGTAGTCTCTTGCAGATGAAGATTGATCGCGACTGCGTGGCGACGGCCCGCTGCGTTTTAAAAGGGGGTGATGGATATTTCTAGAAGGAAGGATGCTGGGTTGCTCTGAAAGAGTCCAGAAACGACTCGGACTCGCTGATTGAACGGATCTCTCGGTCTCGGGCCTTTTGGTCTCTTTTGGATCCAAATGTTGTTCTGGCTTTGAGTAATTGCCGCTCGCCAGGAACTAAAATCCTCATACCCCGCAGGAATGGTCAAAAACCCCTTTAAAACTAATGTGTGCGGTTTTTGAAGCTGTCATTACAGTAATACATATTATTTTTAAGAGTAAATTACACTAACGGTCCTTAAAGTATCACTATTTTACCAAATTGGTCCTTAAAGTTTCAAAAGTACCAATTTAGTCCTTAAAGTATTGATTTGCTACCAATTTGGTCTCTAAAGTTTGGGATGTACCATTTTGGTCCTTAAAGTTTCACTAACATATCGTTTTAGTCCCTAAAGTTTTAGATACTTATCAAACCAGTCCCAAAATTAAAGTATTTTAATTAAAATTATTATTTTCTTTTATCTTATATTAATTTTTAGCATTACAAATATTGATAATATGATATTAAAAATAAATAAATAATGTACAAGTATATATATTTTTTCATGCTATCAAATACTTATTAAGTAAATTTTAGCATCAATAAATAATGATAGGACTAATTTGGTATGAATAAAATACTTTAAGGACCAAAACGATATGTTAGTGAAACTTTAAGGACCAAAATGGTACATCCCAAACTTTATGGACCAAATTGGTAGCAAATCAATACTTTAAGGACCAAATTGGTACTTTTGAAATTTCAATGACCAATTTGGTAAAATAGTGATACTTTAGGAACCATTGACGTAATTTACTCTATTTTTAACTAGGGGATGATCGCGCTCCACGCGATAGTTGCTTATCAAATGACATTATAAGATGATGAAGTTATGCAAGCTTTTATACTATTAACAAATAATGAAAAAGGTTGTAAATAATCCATGTACAAATAATAAAAGGAAGATGCACATATTTTTATACAATGAAATAGAGTAGTTAGAATGTATATATTTGCTTACTAAAATCTGCTGACCAAACATATATTACAAGGTTACAACAAAATGATTGTGGCAGCAGATTGTCAGTGATGGAGAGTTGCGGGTTCATTCTAATATGTGCAGTAGTAGCTTACATGCTCGTTTCTATTTCTATTTTTGAAAGCGCCAACATAAATAGAAAGAGACACAAAACATGCATACTGGCAGGTTGCATCCTAAATTATAGCTACGCAATTAGAGGCTACCTAATTTATACAACAAAAGAACATAGGTCTGCTCAAGAGTTATCTTCATCTTGATTGTCTCCTGAAATGGTTCAGTGTACAATTATGTAAGTAGATGTGTAATGTATAAGTCTGCTGAATTTAAGAAAGAATGGGGAAAAAAACCTGAGAACTGATCTCTTTCTGGCTGAAAGTCAATCTTTCTCTTTGGGCTTCTAGATGTTGACATATTTGTTTCAGAATATAAGTTTTCAGAGTGACTAACAACAAAACATAAAATCTTATTATAGAATGATACATATTACACAATATAGTATGTGTATTTTAAATGTAAGTATCCTTATATAAAGTTGAATACAATTGACCTTTCATGTTGAGAAGCAGTGATCTTCATTGTTTTTGCCAGCAGGGTCAGACCAGTTTGTGTAGGCAATATTGAATTGGACAGATTTGACTGATCGATTGCAGGTTTTGATGTGCTACCGATGTTGACAACAAAGTTTGGTGCATCTGAAGGAGCTGGCTCAATTTTTTGTACTGTGAATTCCGGTTCAGATGTGTGTAGTGAAAGCTTATTAACATTTATTGTGAATAGGAACCTCTTGTGTAATATTGATATTATTTTTTCTGGGAGATCATCGCTATCAGGATCTTCATCCATAGCTACTGTATCTGCTGAAAAGCCAATCAGTTGTTCTGCATTCTGACCTATCACGGTGAAAGCTGATTTTGCTGTGCCATCAGCAACTATCAACTGTAATCTGTACCTTTACATCAGGAAAGAAAATATATATAGAGCATGTATTTAGTATTGACTATGATGTTGTTGTTGAGTATCTGATACTATTGTAGTTGAAATGAGTAGCAGAGATACCATTTTGTTAGTAGTCTATCATCTGTGGTACAAGCATTGCATTTCGGAGTTCTTTGGATGGTACGGACGCTGCTTTTACATCTTGGACATCCATAATAGTACCACTCAACTCGATTTAAGAAATCCACAATTTCTGCAACACACTTGTAATTTGTCCTCTACAAATGTGATGTGTAAAAATATTTGTCAATTTAAGTATGATATTAGGACTGATTAAAATCATATGTAAGCAAAGATGAGAATGCATGGTTACTTCATTTGCAGATAGGTCTTCATTAAGCAGCTGAGCAAGTGACAATTGTTTTGTCAGTCTTGGGACTCTTGTTGGCAGCAGCTGTTGTAAATGAGTTGCTTGAATAACAATTGGGGGTTGTTCACTGGCAATGCTGTATACATAAGAATGTTACAGAGAGAATTGTGAGGGTAATTTAGTAATTTGGCAATGTACTTGTTTTTAATATTATAGGTAGTTATTACCTTTTTTCAAATTCTGCTATTTGCGGTATTGAACTATCCAGATAGAAGTGAGTACCACTGTAGGTTTTAAGACCTATGCCACGATCTTTTTGACAGTTGGAAAAAAAAAATGCAATTACTTATGTTGTTACTGTAAGAAACGAGAAGTCACCTTTTTTATTTCAAGTACTGTAGTAAGATATCTTGTAAAGAGATAATAAAATGGTTACATTTATTATCCCTGAGTTGCATTGTGCTGAATATTATGACAACTGGATGTGTGGTTTGTTGAGCCAAAGAGTACCAATTTAGCTGATCTATGAAGTCTCCCCATATAGTTACACTTAGTGTGGCATTTCTGTAGGAATAACATGTATAAAAAAGAAAAGTATGTTATCAGCATATGCTAAGAGCAAGTCTGTTTTGCATATGTAACTTTTGTTTTAAAATTTACCGTTCATTTGCGATGTCAATATTCCTGACACGTGATTCTCTCTCGCCGACTATTTGAATTGGTCCTACTGCAAGCAAGCGTCCAATAACATCTGGAAAAAAATGAAACATTAGATATATGACTGTAAATAGATATTTATAATATATGATATTCTTAGACTATTTGAATTGGTTCAATAACATCTGGAAAAAAATGAAACATTAGATATGTGACTGTAAACAGATATTTAGCATGGACAAGTATCATTTTACCTACGATTGCCTTTTCATAAGTGATGGAGACACCGATATCTTCAAATGCTTTGGCAGTGGTGGCTGAGTCTCTGGCAAGGCTTTGGCAGTTGAAAATGTGGTAAATACTATCATCGCTGTATTTTTCACGGCTTTATATTCCTTTGGACATTCCACCACTCTAAATTTTAATAACTTGTAAACTTTCCCTTCTTCAAAGGTGAATTGTAGCAAACCATACGTATGTGGGTCCATTCTTGCTTGTACTGCACTCTGAAAATTAATTCATGTTGTGGAAAATAATTGAGATTTCAAAAGGCTTATTGTCATTAAAAAAAATTAGTATGCATTTGGTACTGACAAAATGTGTTCCTAGTTTTGTGAAAAGTATGTTTACCGTAGTATATAATCATCATAAATTTTATCAATTTCTATGTAATTACATTTCCATGTAGGTTATAAGAATTGTTCAATCATTTTATTAATGTCTTAAGTTGTAGTGTAAGGGTAGATACTTACCTCAGCGTCGATAAAAATAAATTGATACTCCCAGTCCCCCTGTGTTTGGGTTAAATACTCGCCATTGTTTCATCAATTTGCATATCACTTGTACCCTCTGCATGCCCGCTTGAAGCTCCTTGAGCTTGAGAATGTTGGCCATCAGTGCAAAAGAGATTTAGATGGTTCGGGTATGAAAAAGAGGGAAAAAATTATATAAAGATAAATAATGTGTTTTGTTTCCCAGTATAATTTTTTTGCGGAATCTAGCATTAAATTTAAAGAGACAGATGAGTTATATGGATGGAAAGCATGGCTAAAGTAATTTTAAGTTTGTGGATGCGAACCTAAAATATTTCAGAGAATGCGAAAGACAAATATAGCTTATCAAATTATACACACACACACACACACACACAACTGTAACTATAACTCAGACATGAAAATTGATTTTACAATTTTGGATTGTATTCAATTTACCTATATCATCAAAAATTTCAGAATATACAATATTCTGAGTATGATCAGGGTTCTCATTATTTGGATTTTCAATTAAGATTTTCAGACCGTGCCTAGAGGTTGCTCTAGAGACAGCTACATATAGCTGGCCATGAGAAAACACTGGCCGAAGATATACACCGATATTTTCTACAGTCTGCCCTTGACTTTTATTTATTGTCATTGCATAACATAATTTCAAAGGAAATTGCCGCCTACGCAACACAAAAGGCTAGTTCTTGTTTTTTTTATAGAAAATTATTCTTGGGATAAAAACTTTTTTCCCTATGTTGTTTCCTGTAATTATCTCAGCTTCTATTACTCGGTCTGCAAGTTTGGTTGTGATCAGTCGGGTTCCATTACACAATCCGTTTGGCTGATCTATGTTTCTTAGAAGTATGACTGGCACACCAACTTTAAGTTCAAGATGATGGCTGGGAATTCCATTGCGTTTGAGGGTATTTAGATACTCAATAGGGTACATTGCCAACAAATCGTCATTTGTTGTGTCAGGGTCAGAAATTGTGTCTGAACTGAGATATGTAAATGCTTTTCCGGGAACTCTCTCTATTAAGCTATTATTAATGCAATCTGCATCATCGTTTGTAGGAGCAACAATGACTCGCTCTTTAAGATATTCTATGTTATTGTACAGGTATCTAAAATCTGGATAGATTGTTTCTATTAAACAGTTGAGGCCACCTGAAATTGGATTAATAAGTAGGTCAGATGGTACTTGTACCTAATTAGGTTCCTGAGAATCAAAGAGCTTTTTGCTAGGCAGCTTTCCATCTCCTAGTGCCAGCACCCATTCAGCAAAATTTTTGCTGCATCTCTTTCTTCAGTGGATAAATTTGGTCTCTGAAGTCGCATGTTTGTCATCAGCTTATAAACCCTGCAGAATTTCCATATGTAGGACTTTGTTATGGATGCTGATATGGTCTCAAACCTTGTTGCTCTTGTATTATTGGTAGTGTATGTCTGAAATCTCCTCCTAGTACAATTGTTTTTCCTCCAAAAGGCTTGTTTCTGGCATACTTGTTTGTTGCTCCCAAGATATCTCTCATTGTTCGATCAAGTGCCTCAAAACAGTGTTTGTGATTCATCGGTGCTTCATCCCATATGATGAGGCAATTTTGCTAACTGGCTTCATCGCTTGATATCACATGTTGACTCTGCATTGAGTTCTATAGGTATTTTAAATCTTGAATAAGCTGTAGTTCCTCCTTGTACGAGTAGTGAGGCAAGACCTGAAGAGGCTACAACCAATACAATTTTTCCTTGTGACCTCAATTGAGCTGTGAGGACACGCCAAAGAAAAGTCTTTCCAGTTCCTCCATGACCATAATCGAAAAATATGTGTCCTTCATTTTCTTCTACTGAACGAATGACTTTCTGATATACCTCTAGTTGTTCTTGATTCAACCTAGACAGCATTACATCAAGGTCACGGCGTAAGTCGCTTGTGTTAAACTGTAGTTGCTCTCGTATTAGACAATTGTCCAGATTTGTGACGAGATCGTTTTTAGGCCAGGGCAGGTTCCATGCAGCTAGTGAGGAGCCATTTTATAAGCAATTTTTCTAATTCTGCTAGGACAAAGTTTTTGCGGTGATCAATGTTTACTTCATATTGAGGTAAGTGGTACTGTTTGTTAATTTTGTGGCTGAGATCTTCACTTAGAATGTTCCAGCATTGCTCTAACAATGCTGTTGGATCACTGACCTCACAATGAAGCAAGATGTTGACGAACAATTTCCGTAGCTGAATTGAAGATCCACTCTCTGCTGCCTCCTTCATTGCAAGTACCCATTCACTGTCATCTGAAAGCAAACCCAATGCCTTGCATGCTTCACGAAAAGATGGTTGTAAAACACCATTAACAGTCTGAATATGTTCAAATGAAGTTGCTCCCTTTACTGTGTTCAGCAACACACGCAAGTAATAAAGCTCACCCATGTTTGGACTTACATAGAACATTCGTCCTATATGTCGTTTGTTCTTTCGGAGTGACCAGATCTTGTCTATATCATTCCAAGTGTACTTCTGGAGTATTTGGACATAGGTCAATTTTCTTGCATTTTGGTCTCGTTTGTTCAACTCCATCCATTCTGTCAACTTGGTGCGTTCAACATCACGTTTTCCAGCCATTTCTTGTAAGTGTGTACCATCATGAAAAACGACAAAATTTTCTGCCGGTAAGTGTACTGGCAAGCGTTCTACACTTGGTGTGTTGTGATGTATATCGTATTTGAATAGTCTCCACGCTGGTTCATGGGGTGTTATGCACCTGCAATCCAGGTATGATGTGATTTCGTTTATTAATGCACCATTGTCTGTGTCAGAATCAGTGTTTGCCACTGTTGCCCGAACAATCTCAGTCATTGCTCTATCATTACCTTTGCAGACGTATTTAAAAAGGTATTTGACAAGTTCAGGTGAGTAACATTTTTCTACATTCAGATGAACTTGGTATCTAAGAAGCAATTGTCTGTTGTATGGAACAACGTGAGAATTATTTAAAGGCACTCCATTTTTCTCAACGGAGATACCGTTATCTCTTCTTTTGTAATAGACAAAGCCATCTTCATCTATTGTTGTGCAATCTTTAAATGGTTTTGGAAAATTTCTGGAGCAGTAACCGTCTTTCATGCATGAGGAAAGAGGAGAAGCTGAGCCACATGGCCCGTGCAACATGAATTTGGAAACAACTTTGTGACCTTCTGGATCTAAATGGGGATTGGGTATTTCTGCTTGTATAATGCGATCGATATCAGCTGGAGTTTTGAGTTTAGCATCAGAATGAAGCCAAATAATGATATGGATGTGTGGAAGGCCTCTCTTCTGAAATTCTACAGCATACACCACTGAAAGAAAGAGATGCAAAGTCTTGAGGAAAAATGAACTCATGTGAAGTAGAAGAGCAGAAAAATGTTTGTGTAGAAAGTTTATTAAGACATAGTTTAAAATTGAAGTTATATTAATCAATGTATATATTATTGGGGTTGATTTAGATTGATGTTGTGCCCTATACATATACATGTCTTCATAATTTTTTTCTGTATTTCAATTGAATTGTAATAAAATTATGGTATAAAAAGATTCAGTTTTAATTGTAATAAAATAATGACATAAAATTTATTATTTTCTTAAGAAAAAATAAAAAATAAAAAATAGATTCATATATGAGAAGATGGAATTTACATGCAATGGTAGGTCCAAAAATTTTTCTGTCTCTGATATCTTTGAAAAGTTCATCTGCCTTGATTTTGAAAACTCGAGCAAGAATATCAGGCCTTTCGTCAGGTGTTTGTTCATTTAGAAGCATTGTTTTAATCTCTGGCCATTGTGGATTACAAGTGAAAGTAACAAATAAGTCGGGTGGCCCAAGCTGCTTACATATTGCAATTGCATCTTGATAGTTTTGAAACATGTACCGAGGGGATCCAACATATGATGCTGGAAGGATTATTCTTCTTCCTACATTTCGTCCTAGCATATCACCTTGAAGAACAGCATTTCTGATGTTGATCAATTTGTCACATCGAAGCTTCTGTTGATGTTCTTGAAGGTAATGAAGTCTTGCTTGCTCTACACATGCATACGCATCTAGCAAGTATTGCTGAAATAAGCGACCTCCATGAAATATTATTGTTGTTTCATCTGATCTTGGATGTATACGAAACAAATAATATTCCGACATTGATACGAATGATCGATTTAGTGATTCAGCACCAGGCCTGTCTGTTCTATATCTAATGTGAGGTGTGAAACCGGCTTCACCATATGGAAACAGTAATGGATATTGCATCGGCATATAGAGAGCATGTGTGGAACTAACTCTTTGCAACCCATTTGATCTGTGTTCAACTATCAGATCTCGTTCCCGTTCTTCTGGTGAAATATCACCAACTACAAGGGCAACTATTTCTGATGCTTGGGGCATATTATATTGTTGCCTATTTTGTAATGGGTCACTTCTGATTCTCAATCTATATTCTGGTATATTAGCTTCACCTAATCTTTCTTGTATTGTTCTAAATGCTCTTACAATTGCATTATGCGTGTCCAACATATGCTTCAATTCTCGCACTATTTCCTCTCTGGGACCTTCATGCGAGTCATCAGCGGAAAATGAGGCCATTCTGTTAGCAATTTCATTTTCAGTATCATGCATATACAGCTGGGCAAAATGCTAGTGCATACCCATCAGGTGGCAAAATTGATCCCATTCTGTGATAAACCTGCCCTTCCACTCTGAAAACATAAGGCCCCTCTTCCGTCATTTATATGTTCATCAACTCTTGCACCAACAGATGTGATTGCAAAAATGTTGTTGTATGGTCTTATGTGATGACAGAAGGGACGTGAATTATGATTGGTTCCGGAACATAGCAGACTATCTAGATAGGCGGGTGGATCACGGAGTTTTGGTAGGTCAACTGTACCTCCGTGACAACACAACCTATATTTGATATGACCTCGGACAGAAGTTGTTTGACATCTTTCACGGTACCAAAAAAGGGCACCGCAATATTCACATTGATGTTCGGGCCTTCCAATGTCCAAGTATGTTTCATGTCCTACATTTGATAAGTTTCATATAATTTCAAGAAATTATAGATATATTTTTTTTCTTTTTCTTTATACTCAGATTATAAAATTTTTAGTGATGGATAACTGAAATGTGGGTGTTGAGATGTACTGATTGAGGAATTGCTTTGTCTTGATCGAGGTCTTCTATTATTTGAAGTACTACCTTCTTCAAATGAGCGATGATCATGTTTTCCTTCAGCTTGCGAATCTGTTAATTTAAAAAAAAAAATTTGTTGTACAAATTTTTATTTTTTTATTTGTTACGTTAAAAAAGGGATTCATGTTTGATTTGTTAATTTAAATGAATTATAAAATTGATAATAGCAAATTCATTATGACATGAGACTAATTTTTTATTTTTAGTTTTGATACTGAAATTTCTTGAATTGATATGACAAGGGCGTTTTGTAGTCTTGATATTAGATTTGATGTGTAGATTTTGAAATGATTAAGTTATGATATAATTTTTTCATGATATAATTTTTTTCTTATTGTTAAATGATTATAATTATACCTGAGATAGATTTCCTTTCTGGTAATTGATAGCTACTTGTAATTTCTAAGTTTCTTCTATCATTTTGTCTTTGTGCAGATGTGGTTTCTTGTTCATCAGGATTTGCGATCCTGATGCGTCTGATTCGACGACAGAGTCTCTCATCAGATAAGAAATTGTTCTCTTCTTCAACATTATCGATTGGTCTTTTTTCTGCTCGATATCTATTTTTTCTACTTCTACTGCACTCTTGGTCACTTATAGCTGATCAAAACTAATAAAATATATGTTCATTGTAAGGAGTAATGAAATACAGAATGTCATAGACATGAAAGATGTTGAAGAATTTTAGATGCAAACATATATATTTTAATATGAAAATGAGTTTGCATGATATCACAAATATGACAAAGATCTACCAGTATTGCTTATATCACAAATATGATGGTGTGAGTAGAAGTTTGTTGTCAAAGCTCTTCTAGTCAATCTATCAAGCACTTCTTCAAACCTACATATATAATCAAAAATCCATTGAAGACTATACATTTATAATGAAATAGTAACAGTTCTTTTATATTAACAGAAAGGCCTTTGTGAATGCTGATGACCACTTTGCAGTTTAAAATTAACACCATATGTGTAATGTATATATGGTTTGTAGACTGTAAGGCTCAACTTGGAAATTTGAATGAAGGACAATGCACTATTTGTAGCCTAAAAAACTAAAGGACAATGGACATACCAATTATTTTTATAAATTTGCCACGGAAGTGAGGCGTGGTGTGCAACAGACAGCGAGAGGATGGCAGCAGTGTTGATTTGAGAGGAAAGCATCATAATTTTATCCATGACCAGGTTTAAAAAAACATCAGAAAGTAAATACAAAAAGAAACATTGCTGGAAGAAGTAAAGATAACAATGATTTTATTTGTAGATTTAACTACCAGAACAGATCAGTTAAATCCAAACAGCTGATGCCTTGTTACTGTTTTTTTGCAACTGGTATAGCCTGACTGATCTGTTTGTTAACTATGTGATGCCGCCTAAAGCCAACACAATTGAAGGACAATGCACTTTCTGAAGATTAAATTTTAAGTTTTGAAAAATGAAATACCGAAGGACAATGCAAAATGTGCATTTGGTTTTAATCATAAGTTGATTCTTACAATTTCTTAAGTAATCAAGTTTATCTAGTTGGTACATACCAATGGAATGGAGCTCCAAAGCCTAGCAACAATTGGTTTCTCTAAAGTGTAGACTGAAACCATCGATATCGAAATGCAGAATTTGTTCCAAATTATGAACAATTTTATCTGGAAAAATCAACAATTACATCACTCATTACCTCTTTCATCAAACATAATTCAACAGTAAATCATTGAATTTGGTACTCACCTATTCAATGGAGCTCGAAACCCTAGCTCCAACTCGTCACTGTAGAGCGTTTACTGAGAGACCGAACCTCTTCTTGCCTGAGAATGGGAAGTCACTCGTGGTGATAATACAATAGGCAAGCTGTGACATTGGGTGCTGATGCGCGGTGACACTGGGAGCGCCGCGCGGTGACACTGGGAGAGGCGCGGTGCGGTGATAGTTCAGGGAGAGGCGAGCTGGCAATGGGGGAAGCGCGCTCACAGTTGAGAATTCGATGACAGTCGGCTCATGAAGTTGGGAGCGAAATGGGAGTGAATATTCTGGAATGGACTCAAATTTGGGAAGAGAAGCCACTGTTTTTTTCCATCTCCCATCGCACCATCGCATCTATTTCTTCGATCCAACGGTTATTATTTCTTTACTGCTTGTTACTGTTACGAGAACAATAACAGCAAAACATTGGACGCTTTAGATTTCAACATGTATCAAATGGACGGTTGACATTGATTTCGAAAGTTTACCAAGCCACTGTAGAAATCCTGGAATCCCCTTTATATATATAAGAATACAATTTCTAACCACCCAATGATTTAAGGTAATCTGACCATTTCAGTGGATGTGCACTTACTTGCCAGGATTTGATTTAGTTTTGGAAAACATGTCCACATTATAAAGTAGGTCACTCATCCATCATTCTCTCGCATACACACTTACACGTACCTATGTGTTTGTCACAATAGCATAGATGTTTACTTAAACCGTAATGTATCTGTTTACTAAAAAATGATATATGTTCATCAGAAAGATATAAAATATTCACTAAAAAATAATATTTATTCATTAAAAATACGTAGACCGGTGAATAGATAAAATTACGATCACTAGCTGTTAATCTCTAGTTTTCCCCTCCTTTTTTTGTGAAATTAAAACGTTCGTTAATAAGTAAATTCGTAAAAGCGTACAACGTCGGTTTAAGGATTTTCTTTTGTTCGTGAAATTTGAACTTGGGATCGTCCGTTAGTTAGACATTGTACCGTAAGAATAAATTATCGCTAAAACAGTGGGATTATAGGAATAGGATAGAATAAATTCTCAAAATAATTTTGAATCTTTAAGAAAATAAAAAATAGGATAGCAATTTAGTAACATCTCTCAATCAATAAGCAAACTTAAATTTTACACAATATAATAAATTATTCAATGTTCGTATATAAAAATTCTGAAAGTTGATACCATGGCGATCAGTGAAATTTACTGAACTCTTACTTTAGTTTGATTTGAAAAAATATGTGTAAATAAAATAATTCATTAAGATCAGGTGACATGGTTGTTGGTTTTCTTGATAACATCAGTAATTCAGTATACATATATCTTTCTCTATCCGGTATTTGAAATGTAATATGTATTTACGTATTGGATACATAAAGATAGCATTAGTGATTTAAAGTAACTCGAATTCATTGTTCATCAAATGCAAATCAAAATATAATAAATCAAATTTAGTTATTTCATAAAAACTGAAAATTATAAATGTCATGAATTAATCTGAAATTCTGAACTATCTTAAAATTTTGAAATGAGATATAGACAGATCATATAATGGACGTCGTCTAAGGAGAAAAACCCTCAACCCTTGTCGCGACTCGTCATGTGCTCCCTCCCTCACACTCACACACACACGGAATTCATATCCCCTGCCGTACTGCATCGTGCAGTTCACAACTTCAGCCGTTGGATCGTCTCGAGAGTCGTGAGAGCGCGGATCTTGAGACGATCCAACGGCTGACGTTGTGAAGTGCGCAGTCACAGGTGCGCTCAACAAAATTAAAATAAAAAACGAAAAAAAAGGAGGGAGAAACAACTCCACGAAAACTTAGAATCCCGCCACCAGTAGTCACAGTAGCAGTAGGGTTTATCTGATTTCATATCCTCTGTAGCGCTGCACTGTGTAGCGCAGGATATGAACCGTTAGATCATCTCGAGATATGTGCCGACTCGAATCTCAAGATGATCCAACGGTTCCCGCGCTGCGCTACACGATGCAGCGCTACAGAGGATAAGCACTCTATCAGGACTACCATCTCCATTCCGCGGAGGGTTTCGACTTTTCGAATGGGCGTTGCGTGAATCACAGAAGAAGGCGATCGATCGATCGACAGATCCAGATAGCGCAACGATGTCGGAGCTGGATGTCAAGGAGGTCGGGCGATCCCTCTCGCGACCCCGCCTCAGCAAGGACGCTCTCGTGAAGCTGCTCAAGGTATACTTCGATCCGTGCTTAGATGTTCGTTGCGTTTGTTCGGAGAGACGAGTGAGTGATTTGGATGAGTAGGTGCTGGTTAGGGATGTGGTTTGGATGGGAGGGAGTAGACTGGAATAGGTTATGAAGTTGATCCTAATTCCGACTGGTATTAGTTTAGTGAAAGCAAGAGTGAAAGATCTAGTGCTGGGTTGTAGTTTGATTGTTTTCTTTGAACGGAAGTTCAATTGAGCTTACGGATGGTTGTAGTTTTGTTCCATTCAATACCAGCTTAGAATCGTATTAATGAAATACTAGAAGCTTTAATCCCCTTCCTTCAAGTGATAATGAAACCATATAATTGAATATTGGAACAAAATATAATCATCATAAGTTATAAACATGATTGTATTGCATTTCTCACTTGTGGCTGGAAGCTTGCCAGACTGGTAGATTGCCGAAATGAGAGCATTTTATTGCCCGGTTTACTGCATATCAGATGCTTTTTCTGCCTAGTTGGAATATAAAGTTGCTACATCTCACTTTCTTTTTGTATATAAAAAACACAGCAAGCTGAGAGTGCCTTGTCAATGCTGAAGCAAGATCCATCCTTACAAGCCCAATTAACCCCTCTATGCGATTCCATATCCAAAAATGATTTACTGCATCACAAGGACAAGGACATCAAACTCCTGGTTGGTGTTTGTTGTAGTGAAATTATGCGTATTCTTGCTCCTGAACCTCCTTTCAGTGATGCCATACTTAAGGTAATATTTTATTTGCTTGCTCATTAGAACTGGAAATTTTCCAAAGGATATAATATAGACTCTTAGACAATGTCAGTGGTTGCTATGAGAATATTTATATTTTAAGACAATTATCTGCAAAGACACAAATTGTTGGGTTGAATTTGTAAAAAGGGAAACTCAAAAAAGTTGTGAGCATTGTGGCAGTTAGTTATGGATCCAACGTTGTCTTGTTTTCTTAATATGCTTGTATGGGTATTGAGAGAATGACGGCATTTAAATATTTTTCAACTCCTAAATTGAATTCTGGTAAACATCTGTAACCCAATAAACACTGTACAAAATGAAAACAATGGTAGATTTAAGTTATTCGTTATGTCTTCTTATCACTCTCTCTCTGGATCTCCAAATCTTTCCTCATCCTCCCCACTTCTCATTGCATCAGATGACATATATATTTTTATATATAAATATGCAGGAGATATTTAGGCTATTTATCGAGATATTTAGTGACCTTGGCGACACAAAAAGCCCTTTCCTTCCCAGGAGGATGAAAATAATAGAAAATGCCGCAGCTCTTAAATGCTTTGTCATCCTGCTAGATATAGGTTGCGAAGACATGGTGCTTCAATTGTTCAAGACCTTTTTTTCTGTTTTGAGGCAAGTTTTTCCTAAAACATGCATGTACAAATGTTCACCCTATCCAGCAGCATAGCAGCCAGTCCGATACAGTTAGTCCACCCAATTTTGAAATGTGATACAACATTGAGCCAATTCAAACCAAATTGCTTTAAATTAGAGTTGTGATTGTTCAACTTTCTGAAATGTAGGACAATTTAGACTCACATCAAGCTAACATGTGCATCATATAGGCTTCATCGGCCTCACTTAATAATCTAGTGAGGAAAAACAAAGAAAAATTCAAACTCTAGACTCAAAATTAACACTCTTTTCTTTTTCATTAAAGCCAAGGTCACCAAAGTAATGTGGTCTACGCTATGCTCTCTATCATGAATGAACTTCTAGATGAGAAAGTTTCTCAGCCTCTTGTTGATGTCATATTGAAGAATTTGGTGAGAGAGGGAAAGGTACACCTCTTACTCTTATTACGTGTTTATATCATTACATGTCAAAATTAATCAAACTTTAGATATTAGATAAACGTGCTTTTGATCCTTTTAAGATAGATAAAATTGTTACTGTAATCAGGGTCAATGAAGTTATAATACCTGTTATTAGTAGGGTAGTTTGTCCAGCCTTTTTTGAGCTTTGATTGGCCAAGAACTTTTGCTGTAAGTTTCAAAGTTTTATGAAATATCAATCTGATTGTTTGCAGGGGAGACCGTATGAGCTTGCATCTTTAGTTGTTACAAATTTTGCAGACAAGCTAGAGCCATTCATCAGATCTTCAATGAATTCTTGCATGCAAAGTGGGAACTCTTCAGAAAAGGTGTTCAGCAAAATTCAACGTCGAATTATTCTTGAAGTCTTCAGATGCTCTCCTCGCATTCTATTTGGTGTTATTCCGAACTTAATTATTGAATTAAAGGTATGCATTGCATCTGTAATGAAGCTACAAACTTGCAACTTTGCTCTTGTAAATTAATATAAGTCTGTTCTTAACACTGTCCTACTAGTTTAGGAAGGTCAATAGTTACAATAAAAAATAAAAGGAAATATTTTTGCCAGTATTAGCTATTAGAGGTCTTGCTGATACTGACATTCAAGAATACAATAAATCATGATTATATATATTATTGAGTTAAAATTTTTTTCATTTTTTTGTGGTAGTCTAATCATGTTGATGTGCGGTTGGAGGCGGTGCAGTTAGTAGGAGAGCTTGTTTCTCTTTCTAAGTTTTGTTTGGGCAAGGACTACCCCACACTTTTTGTTGAGTTTCTGGAAAGGTTTTCTGATGACTCAAATCAAGTCAGAATTGCAGCTTTAGAATGCATCAGATCTTGTATTATTTCAAACCCTTCTGGAGATGAAGAATCTGTTATTCTCAGTGAGTCCCTACCTTGCAAAATTTTTATTGAATATTGCCTATTGCTGATATTTAATTTTGGTGCAAATGCACAAAAAAAAAAATCTTAGTCTCCTCCTGTGCCTTTTAACTACTTTTTCAGAGGCTATTGAGAGAAGATTATTAGATACTGAAGACAAGGTGAGAATTGAGGCTGTTTCTACTGTGTGTGAATTGGCTAAAGTAAGCATACAATCTTTTCCCCCAGAAGTTGTCTCACAAGCAACCGAGCGGCTCCGCGACAGAAAGGTATGTTTATGGTAGTATGGTCCAATGTTGCACTTGATTCGGGGTTTGAGCCAAAAACTAATATTTTATGGCAATGCGCTCAGAGGTGAAAGGTGCAACTAGAGCACGTTAGCTTCAAATTGCCTGAGCGCAATGTGCAAAAAATATGTGTGCTCAAAAAATTAGAGGCCTTACAATTTCGAATATTTTGTATACAGAGCAATTTATTAAATAAAATAACAAATAGTAATATAGTAATTACAAGAATAATGATGATGAAGATATTATATTTACCACTTGAGATTGTATTAGCTTAATTAAAAATTTAATATATTTAACATGAAATATTATTCTTATTGAGAAAAAAGTTTAAATGGTTTATTATAAATACAGTGGCATGCTTATCAATCACTCTAATTTTTTTAAAGTCTATCATTTTTATGCCTGTAATAATTACAATATTATTATTATCTTAAAGTAATAAACTTGATATTATAAAGTCAATGATATTATTTATTATTGTTATTAATTAACTTTTTAAATTATGTTCTGCTACATGGATATTTTTTTTCATACCCGTAAGTTCAAAGTAACTGATGTGCTCAAGCTTTAAGTATAAATATTGAAAATATAGGTAAGAGCGTAATTCTGACCATGTACAAAATTGCAATGATGACATTCAAAGGACTCCTTTTTTTAACTTATATTTAATTGTCTTCTAGTTTGCTTTTCACCAGGTTGGAAATGTAACTCTTAATAATCCTTCTTTCGGCCTATTACGAAAGCTATGTGTTTTCTCTCAGCCAACATGAGAGGCGCATGCTTTAGTGCGTGGGTTAGTAATCGCTTAAGCGTAGTGAAGGGCTCTCTTTACGAACTGTGCTCACCTGATAAACTAATGCAATATTATGGAAAATGCCTTTCCTTTGCACTTAAGCGCATCAGGCATAGGCTTTTAACTGATTTGGTTTGTAGTGCAGTCATTTCGGGCTTTGTATTGCTTTGGCATAGTACTACTGTATGTAAACCAATCACAATGTAGCTGTACTTATCGAGTGTACTGTGCTTGTAGGTATGATACTCCAGTACTGTCATATGAGATCATGGTCCTCTGTCATAAAACTTATGCATTACATGATTTAGAAGTTAAAACCTAAACAATTATACAACCTGGTTACTTAATTTGCATGATATAAAACATACTTTCATTTGTCTTTGTAGGTTTCTGTACGAAAAAGTGTCTTGCAGAAATTATTAGATCTCTATCGTTTTTACTGTGAAAAGTGCTCCAAAGGCATTATATTGATTAATTCATGTTATGAATTAGTCCCATGCAATGTTCTTCTGCTCTGTCTTGACAAAGACACTGATGCATTCAGGTCGGTTCAGTCTTCTAGAAATATTCTCGTTCTGTCTGTTAATTATGCTTTACGGAGTATATTCTTAATTAATTATTTGGATTATATAATGTCTGGTTGTTTTATGTTCTAGGCCAAAAAATTTGGAGCTTGTGTTTGCTGAAGATCTGTTCCCATCCTCTCTCTCACCTGAGGAAAGAGCAAGCCACTGGATTGCTTTTTTCTCCCTCTTCACACAACCTCATATAAAGGCATTTAGTACTATTCTCTCTCAGAAAAAGAGGTACACACTATCCAGTGTTGTTACGTCATTTTTGTTATCCCTCTTTCTTCCTCTTTGTCCCCCTTCCCTAATAATTTGTTTATACAGGTTGCATTCAGAGATGCAAGCATACTTGGCTCTTCGATTACAAGCAAAAGTTTGTCATTTTTTTCTACATTTGTCGTTCTATTACTGGATTTTTTTTTGTGTTGGCTAAATTCTACAAGAAGAAACGGCAGTAAAATTATCTGACGGCAGTAAAATATTTGGCTGAGCAGTATTCATTTGCACATTCTTTTATTCTGCTGCTTTTTTTTTTAATTTACATTATTCAAATATTCTTTATTTAGGAGCATTTGTCAGAAGAAGCACAGAATAAGATTTTATCATGTTTCACTAAGATGTCGTGCTATTTCCCGGATCCATCCCGGGCTGTCGAATCTTTCCATAGCTTGCACCAGATGAAGGATAAAAACATTTTCAAGGATTTACAGGATTTATGCAATGAATCCAGCACTTTAGCTAGTGCAAAATCAACACGTGTAAGTGGATAAATTTATATCACCTCAGCACCCAAAAGAAGGAAACAGAAATAAGGGAGAAAAATCATAGTTATTTTCTTCTATGCTTTCTAGAGCTTATATTTTTCATTTCATACAATGTAATTAAAAGCTTTGTTTTTGGATTGCTGTAACATCCCTGAAAGTCTAAAACACAACATGCAAGATAAGTATGCTATTTTTATTGATATTACTCCCATAGTTCTTCATTTTCCTAATTATTTGTTCAACACTTGTAGGATTCATTTTTGAAAAGAATAGGGAGCAAGTATCAGAGTAATAGTTTCTTCAAAGCCTTAATATGGAAGTGTTCACATTCTTTACTTAATTGGGAGATTGTCCAATGCACTGTTGAGCAACTCGAGAAATCAATCAGACATAGGGAAACAAAAGATGCTGAATCTATCTTTGAGATGCTTCTCGTAAGATCTTTTGAGCCCCCTTATCTTTTCCTAGCCAGTTTTTGAAGTTCGACCTATTGCATTTTTTTTTAAAGATTTTTTTGATTGGTGAGTCAAGACAAATTTGGACTTAATATGGGCCTAGATGCCTAGTTGATGTAGAAAATCTTGATACCATTAGGTAGCACTTCAGAAGCTCTATACCTTATGAAATATGTTGCCAATATTGCAATATTGTTTGTTATGTAGTTGTAAATGAGAATAGTTTATTCAATTGTATATGCAGGCAGTGTCTACAACATTTCCAGCCCTGCTGAAAGGATCAGAAGTGTACTTGGTGGACCTTTTTGAGTTACTATCTGACGAGGCTGATGTGCCTAGTGATAAGTTTCTTCTGCTATTAGCCAAATCATGCCGTTATCTGTCTATCAAGCTGAGGCAAATATTCATATTTCTTACTTTGATAATTCTTATCTAGTTATATTTAATTTCTCACTTGTTTAAGCACTTTATTGGAAGGTACATCATATTGGTATTTGGTAACCTTAGAACCTGTTTAGAGCCTGATTCCATTTTCCAGGGTTAAAGTAGATGAAACTGAGGTGCAGACATGCAGTATTGCTTGTATTTATTAATTTGTTTGTATGGAAATTATTTGCCAATTTACTTATTATATCTGCTGTTAACTTACAGTGATATATACCACTATTTGGAAGGTAGATGCCTTGAAGGAACCCGTGCTGAAGCCAAATACGCTGTTGCAGTGATTTCTTCACTAGTGCCACCTTCTGACAAAACTTTTACTGTTTTGTATAAGGTATTGAACATTCCTTTGGTGAGACCTTGAGAATTGTGCGAACTGGTTGTTAATTTGGTACACCCTTTATTGGAAACTTGGTCCTGTTTCAAACACAAAATTTAAACCATATAAAAAGAAAGAAGAA
This sequence comes from Cyperus esculentus, assembly GCA_030179965.1. NCBI lineage: Eukaryota > Viridiplantae > Streptophyta > Magnoliopsida > Poales > Cyperaceae > Cyperus > Cyperus esculentus. Next base: position 2,616,066 of record JASGLE010000027.1, read on the forward strand.
ACTCCAATTGTTTGGGCGCAGCCCAGGCTGTCCCACTTGTATGTGCATGTCTATTGAGTATCATTTTGTTATCTATTATGCAGAGTGTGATAGATGCGCTTTTCAATGGTTGCAACGTTCCTACAGTATTACAGACGTTAGGACAGATAGCACGATATTCTCCTGGAGCGTATGATAAGCATGAGAAAGAATTAGTACCGTTTATTAGGAACAAGGTCATTGTCTCTGATGAGGTAATGTTTAGTATCTGATGTGATTCTCCTATCTGGGGCTCTTGATCACTTGATGGTAGCTTCTATAGTGGCATACTGGCATCAAAATTTTGTGAAGCTCTTATAAGGACTTGTCTTCACAAACTTTTGTTGATTTATTCTTTTTAAGTTAACAGAAGCTAACCCTACATGTGCTGGGAAGGGCACCAACTAGAGATTTAGATCTCTGCAGATTTGCTTGGGGAAATAACTTTTTGGGTCTTTTGTTTTCCATGTCCAGCTAGTAGCAGCATGTGAAGAACAAAGCTCTGGTGAAGGTGACTGCTGCAGTCTCTCCTGCAAGTACAAGGTGGGATTATGTGGTTGTCCTCGGTTCGTCTTTTTGTCGCATTATATAACAATAAGTTAACAAACAATACCATACAAGTTTTGAGGAGTACAATTTGTTAAACCAAGGATGGTATGTAATGGCGGCTAACCGATATAATATGTAATGGCAACCTAAATGATCTGCTTCTGTAAATAAAAAAATGTTATCTGTAATGCAGATATATGGTGTTAAAGCACTTGTGAAGTGTTATCTGCCAGAGAAGTTGACCGATTCAAGGCAACAAATAAGTGAAGTATTCAATATTCTATCTGGCATAATCCTAGAAGAAGGTGTCTTCAAATCAATTACTATAAGGTCTCCACATCTCTCTCTTTCACAAGTTATGATACTGAAAGAATGGTTGTAGTCTTGTAGACTTTGTGGTCTGTTTGCTCTTGTTGAGAATTGAGTCTTTGATATAAATTTGTGAAGTTTTTCTTCCTGATTTTTTATCTTTTGATTTGTGTTATTAAATGATAGGGAATGTGAGAAGCCTTACCTAAGAGAAGTGGCTGTGAAATCTATATTGAAATTAGCTACTAGATGGGATCCCTATATTTCACCGAAGATGTTTTGCTTGACAATCCTAAGGGCTAAGGTATGTTTATCCAAATTTACCTTCATATGCTCAGATCCATTGTGATAGCCACATACATATGAGACCGAGTTGCTCTATTCTGCATCTTAACCTCTCTGTAGCGCTTTTTATGCAATTGAGTTTATTAAATGTCAATTGTGGAATTTTGATGGGGCCGGGTGTGAATCAGGAAGTCCCATTTAACAGTTTAAGCATATTCATAGTGCAATACTATGTGTTGCAATGCCAATAGTGTGTACTATAGTTATAATGTAAAAGATAGTTCTTACTGTATCCTGGATATTTTGTACAGGATCCATCCAGCATTGTGCGAATTTCTTTTACAAAGAAGCTTTACATCCTTCTAAAGGAAAACAAGCTTCCAAATAGATATGCTTGTGCTTTTGCGTTGGCGTCAATGGATTCTGTTGGAGAGATTCGTAATGATGTATGTCATATAGATTATATTTTTTATTATATTTGGTACTTATAAATAATATCACATAAAACTGAGGACAGAATGTGACATATTAATGAATTATTATTTTCCTATGAATAAGTTGTCTAGGTATCTGCTCATGGACCCATTGGTCTATTGCAGCAGTACATACAAGCTGTAGGTTAGAGAAAAGGTCGAAACTAAAGATTAGAGTAAAAAGAAAAAAGAGATGAACAACTTGAAGTTCTACTTGCATGTTGTTTAGGATATGTTTTTTTAGTGCAGATAAATCTTTCTACTTATTTCCATAACTTTCCTGCTTGCAGTCAAGAAGGTTTATGACGGAGGTCTTGAAGAGATTGGGAGAAAAATATCTAAACTTTCATAGCAATTTGGCAACAGAAAAAGAAAAACTAACAACTCATCCGGCATATGTTGTTGTTTACTTGGTCCATGTTCTTGTGCATTTGGAGGATTTTCCACCCGCTGACTCTCTAGATGAAGATGCCTATGCAGAATTGTCAAGGTATCTGTTTGTAATGTCTTTTGTAAGGTCCTTATATTATGGGGAATTATAACCCATAACTTGTCACCTCAATTTACTCCAATTTGAGGCATAAGCTGTGCAATTCAGATTTTGAGTCCATCACAACACTTTTGATAACAACTTGACTCATATGTAACAATACATGGGATTTTGTCATTCAGTTTTTAACTAAAATTAAGCAAAATTTTACATGATAACCAAACCATCCTTTATTAAAGAAAAATAACTTGATTAAAAGTACAACTTTTGTATCCAATGAGGGAGGAGGGGGAACAAGAAGAGATTATTATTCATGGTTATCATTAATACATTAAAGATTGCTTTCAATTTTTTGCTTGAAAAATGCAGCCCGTTAATTGTGCTCTTGAAAGCATTGCTTGGATCAGATATTCTAGATGGCTTTGAAAGCGAAGTTGGTAACATAGCATTGTTTCTTACGGGCATATTTTCTGCCATGTTGAAGGCTGCAGATGCTGTTGACTATAGCAAAACACTGGTAAATTATCCCTTATCTAAATTTGCTTTTGTTTGTTAATTCTTTTCATTCCTTTGTTCTAGGAATAATTGTGTTAACCACTGCTTATACTGCTCAGTCTTTAGTACAAGACCTGTCTAGTATTCTTCCTTTGTTTGACTATATTGCTCAGTCTTTCGTTTTAGTTTTTATTTCTGGTCCTGTCTATTTTTCTGAGGTTGAATTTGTTCTTCAGCGGGTTGTCGTCTTCTTCATACTTCTGGGTTAAGTTGTTACTAGAGTTCTTCGTCAAGCAGCCTCTTATATATATATATAGAAGTGAGAGGGATAACCCATCTTGTTTGGTTGAAAAAGATAAGATTAGAAGGCTGAGGTTCCAAACCACTGGGATGAACACATGCAAGAAAATAGTATTAACACATCAAACTTAAAGCAAGCTACCAAACAAAACATGTGTAAGGCTCAGTACCTGAAAAGACAATTTTTCCACTTTGTGAAGCAGTTTGTTTCAACTTTTGTCACGTACCTCAAATTTGGTAGACACTATGAGTGTCCATGGTTGATGCATTTTGGCATCTGTGTGGTAGACAGCCGAAATGTGCACATTTTAAGCCCATTACTGTGACTTTGTAGTACAATGGCACCATGTTCTCTGGACCACGAGATCTAAATTATATTTTTCTTATTGAAGCAGAAATTACATAAATTGTCAAAAATTGGTCTTCTTGTGACAAAAGCGCTAAGTAAGGGTTGCAAGATGTCATCAGACTCTCCTCTAACAATTTTGTTGCCTTCTTCATATTATAAGACCCTTAGCCCGGACTTGTATGATGAGGTAATTTTACTTTTTTTTTTTTTGAGTTTTTTCTTGTGCTTTATGGCTGGCTCTTCATCTTCAAATCTAATATACTAACTCCATTCGTCTCTCTTGCAAAGAGTATCGAGCTATCCTTACCTGTTTTTATTTTTTTTCCTCACAAGATTACAAATACTCTCATCTCAAATATAAATGCATACCCTACAACATGAAATATGTCCTCATTTGCACTATTGCCTGACTGCCTTCTTACCTCTTTATAACTATTTTCAGAAGTACTAGTAAAAAAGTAGCTTCTATGAATTTGAGGGTGGAATCATTGAGATTTTTCATTTATTAAGTAGATGTATCTCTTTTTACTTCCATTATATAGTTAAACTTTCCTTATAACATGTTAGTCCTGGCCTTTTTTTATAAATTAGGATAAGAATGTCAACAGCAAAATTATTGATGAGAGCTTTGTCAAGAGAATTCTTAAAGCTCATGATTCCTCTACTCAGGTTGGTACTGCTTTTGCTTCAATTTGCTAAGATTGCCCTTTTTTTCTCTTTTTTTATAGGTCCTATCATTAGGTGAAGTTTTCATCATGTTGGTCAAATGATTTAGTACAAAAAGTGATGAACACGTGCAAATGTTATGATGTCAAATTAGCTAATATCTATTCTTTGTCAATCCTCATATTGGTGAATGCTGATCGGCATCTGTATCTGATAAACAGATGTCTTAACTGTGATCTTGCATAATAGACCAGAAATTTCTCAGGCTTACTAATGACTTTTGAAGCATTGGTTAAATCCAGATAGAGCAAGAATAAAATTCAGAGAAGGTCACAATGCAAAGAAGCACATTAGAATAGAAGTCTTCTGTTTTATTACTTATTTTGCTATTATTTCACAGAAAAGACAGATTTTAGCCTCTTCACATAATTGTTTCAATTAACCAGGTCTCCAGTGATTTGATGGTGAAAAACCAATCAAGTATCTTACAAAGTAAAGCAAAGACCAGTGCATCATCAGGCTCTCAGAACAAGCCACTTCAGAACATAGTAACTGAAGCACCAAGAGCTCGTTCCAGAAAAAGAGCTGAAAACTCTGAAAAAAGTCATAAAACTGAAACCAATTCGCAGAAGGACAGGATATCTTCATGTGGGTCAGGGAGTGCTGATCCGGTGACTGTTATTTCTCAGAGCTTGACTGGGACTGAATCAGATTCTGCATCTCTGATAGAAATTGAAAAACCTCCGATTAAGAAGAGAAACTGCATGAAGACAGTCCAAGTGGGGGAGGAAAATCCTGATTGCAGCAATACTTGCAGAGTAAATGTAATTTGCTATATTTGTTTACTTTGTTGTATGGTGGTAACACAGTGAGAAAGTTCTGTACCTGATGAGGTCTTATTACGTCAGTATAATTTTTTTTTCTCATTTTTGCAAGATTTCTTTTGTGGTTGGATGGGATCCATGGATTTGGAATCTAACAAACCAACTTTGTTTTCTCAAAATAAAAAGAACAAACAAAGGAAGGGACCTGCTTTTGAAGCAAATAATATCTGAATAATTGATTAAATTTTATCAATTATTATTTCTATACTAGGAAAAGCAAGGGCCAGGTGAAGAACTTGTGGGTCAGAGAATCAAAGTATGGGATCCTTTTGCAATGCGGTAAAAATCTCTTATGTATAACAAACTTTACCTGCTAATAGCCTAATATATAATGATTGATTGATTGGGTATAAATGTCATTTTGGTTCTTGTTCTAGCTATAACTTTGGAACAATCAAATGCTTCAATTCTCAGAACTCATGCCATGAGGTACTTATTATCTTTAACATATTTTAATTTTGGTCTTCGAGATGTATCAGTAGAAGTATGTTCTACTTGCTAACATTACATTTGTAGATTGTATTTGATGATGGTGAACAAGATATGGTCATACTAGAGGATGAAAAGTGGGAAACTGTTGAGGATGCTACTGCTCTTAAAGAGAGGGTACCCTTTTCTTTTAGGGTGCATTTGGATGAAATGATCAATTAGTGAGATATATAGCTTTTCAATGATTTTGAATTATTGAATAGCAGCTATTGCAACTTTTGGTTGGATATCAAGATTAGTTCACTAATCCAATGATTTGAAATACCCATCCAAATATGGAATAGCATTTTGAAATAGTTGCCAATCCGGATTAGCACTATTCTCTCCCTTTACAACACATCCTTTAATGTTGTTTCTAAGAAAGTGAATTGTTGACAATTTTGTTTGTTTCTTTCAGGATCTGTCAAACTTTCATCCCAAAGACTGGTAAGCAGTTTTTTAATCTGGTTTTGAAAACTATTTTGAATTTGGTAAGTTTTAAAAATAACATAATGTTTTCAATCTTCTATGATGATTTCAGTAGCTCAAAAAAAACTTGGGGCAAAAATGTGTCTGATCCATCCGAGTCAATAGGACATGAGGACATGGGAACATGTAAAATAGAAAGGTATGACTCTGTTCCGTCCAAACCCCCAACTGCTCAAACATGAAACAGACAATTTGGTTAAATTTAATATTTTATGTCATTACAATTTCACAAACCTAACATAATAGTGAATATAGGCCGAAGTCCTCTAATAGCAATGGTGAAACTGCTACTCGAAGTAATGAAGACAACTCGGAAAAGGAGTATTCTTCTTCTGATGAAGCATTGATAAATCTGAAGAAGAAAAAAGTTCGTCGGGGTAAATGGCTCTTTTGTGCTTTTGGTTATGAATTTTAATCTCTATATGAACTTGTTTGACACTTTTGGATAAAATGCCGAAGTATTATGGTTATAGTTAAATGAAATATACTTTTTGACAAAGTGCCTACAAACGCAAGAAAATATTACCAAGGTCCAACATTTTTTTTTTTTTGATTGAAAGTAGGCTCATCCTACCGATTCCATTGCAGAATCCTTAAATATGGGTACATAAGTCTGAAGAGCCAAAATAAAAGCTAAACAAACAGGAAGAAAGAAGGGGGGACTCCACCACCCCTACACTATCCTGACCTGAGCTAAACAAAATAAAAACTGAATATCTAGTTGGGCAATCTGATGGTCCAACATAATCTCTTAAATGTCAAAATTTTATTGTTCATGTATTTATTTTATTTTGTGATAGGTATGAGGAGCTAGGTGGTGACCTCATCATTACAAAAGGTCTTACTGGTTTTTGGGATGTTCTCTTTATTTTTTTATATTTTGTTTTCAAGTAAATGATGGACCTCTCTTAACGTTCCTCCGTTTAATTTTTGTTGGCATTTTCAATGGTTTTCAGGACAGAAGATCTTGAAAGAGGGGATTGGCATTACAATTAATATAACCTGATGAGTGGATGCTTGGAAGAAGTTGATAACCTAATTAATATTGTACAAAGTATTATCCTTTTCTTTTTAATCACCTGGAGTTTTATTGATTGTATAGCAAAGGTAATACAAAATGATAGTCATATTTTTGTTGGCTAGGAGTTTTGTTTGAAAATATTAAATCTAGATGATTTAATGTCCAAAAATGTGCAGAATCTATAACGAGTAAGCCAGTCTCTAGTTTTTTTTTTTTTTCCTCCCCTGAACCGATATCCAGTGAGCCACCAATTTATAAATAACCAACCTCAGTGTGTTAAAATTTTTTATTATTATTTAGTACTGTAATCTGTGATTCCCATTACCTCCAACTTCATGACATTCTATATGCCAATATTTTTGGATTGTATAATTTCTATAGAAACTAAAGGAACTTGTTCTTGTGGGGAAAATAGAAGTTTTTGTTTTCAAAGTAACTTTCTCACAAATCTGTGCTAATATATTTACGACAGGAATAACCCCTGTTTCGATTTATAGTATCTTTTATCTTTAAATTCTTTCTATTTGTGCTGGGTACATAATTTTGGGGAGTATTTTGCTTATATTATGATTTTACGAGTGCATAAAGCAACTAAATCATGCATGTTCTATAGCAAGTTCTTGAAAGGTTTTATGAGGACGATTTAAAAAGATGTGGGTTTTAAATTGACCCTGATAATTGTGAAGTGCAGCTTCAAGGAGAACCCCGTTTCTTTACATGAAATGAAACTGACAATGAGAAACCCTAGTTGGTCGAGCTAGTCATGAATATTATTTAGTGCTCCATCTTTTTAGTTGAAAGATATCAGTTTCGCACAATCACACCCATCTATACTATTATAAAAAGCATCTAAAAACTGGACATGTCCATTTGATTACGGTTTTCATCAAATGGAGAAAAATTTCTCCTCTCAGTACTTGAATAGCCACTGCTTTGAATTACACACTCTTATAGATTGAACCGATAAAGCTTCAGTTTATGCTTACGTGAAAGTCTGTGCACATACAAACGAGCATTAATTTATTCTTCAGATATTGAAAAAACAATTCATGGGAAATTCATCGGTCCTTACGATCTTTTGATTTTCAGTGGACCAAATATTATTAATTTTATACAAAGCTTATATGATAAAGAGGAGGGATCCATTGACAATGCTTATTTTGACAATTTTGACAATAAAGTTTTTTAAAAATTTGTAAAAATTCATAAAAAATCTTAAAAATGAAAAATAGTTCACGGATATATTATTTAACTTATAGATTTATATTGTTTCAATTTTCAATTAATTTGAACATTGTTAATTACTTATCAAATTTTTGTGCACTTTTCATAGGTTATTATTTTGCGGATCTTTAAAGAGTTAACAAACGTCGCTTAAATTGAATATAATCGGAAACATAATCAATTTATAAGTTAAGCAATACTTCCGTAAATTTTTTTTCTATTTTTATGATTTTTTATAATTTTTTAAAAAGTGATATTGTCAAGATAACCATTGTCAATGGATCCCTCCTCCATGATAAATTTTTATGATTTTTTGTTTATTTTGTATGATATGAACTTTTTTTTTATCATAATATCGTTAGCTTGAATAAAATTTGGAATTCCCCACCGCGATACGCGGGTACACTTCTAGTGTTCAAAATGCACGTTCCAATGTCAATCACTAGACTAGCCAAATGGATATTACAAGTTTACAGAAGTACGAACCTCACATCAGGACTGGAATACGGATTGAAATTTGGAAGAGTTACAAGCACACCTAGTGCAATTGTAGTAGGTCAGTCAGATCAATGGCAATCGCAACAGGAGTTGCTATAAACAATGAAACAATAGCACCATAAATTCTCTCCTCAGCTCAGAGTAAATCAAGAAGACCATATGAACAAACTGGATATATGCATACCCTTTTATGCTGATTACATCTGGTCAGCCTTTTTATCTGATAGTTGCTAATTAATTGAAACTCTTCCGTTCGAGCCGACACCAGGTAACAAGCTCAAAAGAAATGTTAAGCACCATTCTACTTCTGATATTTTTACATCTCAGGAGGCTTCTCTGAAGTAGCGTGAAATTATCCTCTAGCCAAGAATATTAACCTACACCTCTAGTAAGGACCATAGTGACAACTATTTCGGGAAACGTTCGGTGGGGTCAAAAATTCGTGATTCGGGTATAATTCGGAAATAATTCGGTTTGAATAAAAAAATATTTATTTATTTGGTTAACAAAAATTGTTTCAAATCTAGAAATTATGGGTCACAGAAGATCGCAACATAAAACAACACAAAATAATAAAAAAAACTTATCACATATTGGGAAGTGGGAACACAAACAATCTGATAAAGCTTTGTGACTTGCCCAGCGTCCTAGGCAAGTAGGCAACCCAGCGTCCTATGTACTGCTGTACAGTATTTCACTTTAATTATTACTATGAAGTCTAAAACCTTGCAAATTTCGTTTTCAAAGCTCAGTTTCAAATTTTCAAACCGCAGAATGCTACGAATAAAACGCGAATAATTCGTAAAGGTTCGTATTATACGCGAATAATTCATGAATTGAGCAAATAATACGGGAATAGTCATATTATTCGCCATTCTGTTCGTCAGTGACCAAAATCCGAATAAAACGCGAATAATTCGCGAGTATTGTTACTATGGTAAGGACCTCTCCAGTTTCTTGTTGTTCATGGAGCTATATCGAGTATAAAGTTAGAATTGCTCTGTTGAGTAATTATATAGAGTGAGACCTACCGTCCATCTGTGAACGGTCCATCACACTCACAAGAGTGTGACACAGTGGGCATACCACATGACTCTTTGTGAGTGTGATGGATGTCCATCGGATGGATACAAGGTATTTCTCTAATTATATATATCAAAGTGAATATAGTTGAGGTACCGTATGCTCACATTTTTTGCTGCTGCACCAATCTCAATTTTTAAATTTCAAATGAAATCCAATGGTTTAGTTGCAATTCTTTTGGTGCACTGATTTCAAATTTTGTTTGCAAAACTGTTAAATTTACAATTCTCCACATGGATGTTAGAAAATATTAAGCCTAATTAAATAAAATTAAATAAATAAATAAAGTTAGAAAGATCAAACAGTGATTTGAAGAACTTATCGGTTGCACAATCTTTGTTCTAGCATCCATTTCCTGTCGAATATCACTAACATTGTATAGCATCGAAGCGTACCCGTACAATCACGAGTACTAACTTCAGAGAAGTATTTGCCCTACATGGTGCAGTGGACTCACGGTAATCTCCTCCCAAGATACTTCGACTCCTGCCTCCATTGATGCGGTGCACCCCGCATAAGGAGCAAACCCGAATTTGATTGCAACAATAGCTCAAAGATTTGTTAAAATATAATTTATATTCTCATATGATTTGATGCATCTAACTTTCTATGAATGTTTTATTTCTGTTTCTCTGTCTATTTGCTTATATTCACTTGCTCTATATCTCGTCTTATATAGAAGCTTGGTCAGATGAGTGATCAATTCACCGTGTAAAATATAACTACACTACATCAATGCATACGTTATAATTTTGACCATGTAAAAGTCACTCATAAATGCAACGGCTCTATGCCTTAATATCACCAGCACATCATATCATTTTTATGCGTTACATAAGCTGTATTGTATAAACATTAATTTGCTTCTTAAAAACCGTATATTAATGTATAACATAATCAATTAGAAATATGATATTATCAAGAATTAATGGGTGGCCAGCCCACTAAATCTCTTTACCGAAATACATTAATATAATTACATATTAATTAATTATTAATCTTATAAAATCTTAAAATATATGAAATTAAAACAAATTTCTAACAATGAATGCATATATTTTGGATGTTCTTGTGGAAATAACATCGCTGGTCCAGTGCTCAACTCAGCCATTCAATTTCCACATTCATGGATAGATAAGAGAACTCCTAGGCTCCTAGCCCTAAATGTAAGTCTAGATCAGTTACCTTGATTACACGATGCACGATCGGGATCTCTCGCCCCTGAAATTAAGAGGTAAAGGATTTTTATCCGCTGCCATAGTTGTGATGGCCGGTTGCTGCCATTTCATCTATGACAGTGAGGCCCACAAGAGAAAACCCTCTATTTGATAAAAATCTTAACCGTTCAAATAAATCTAACGGGCCAATATAACTATGACAACATCCTGCCATCACTTTTATGGCAGCAGATGCACACCCAATAGGTAAACAACAGAAGAAAATAATTGATGGCTGGGTATTTCGATTACTTCAAACTATTAAACTAAATGACAATTGGGACATATATTCTGTTGGCTCGAATATTGAAGTGAAATACTGCACTGTAATGTAATCGTATGTTTCTCTTTGTACTTCGTACCATTGGTTGGAGTACCATTTTTAGGATTCCAATAAGTGATTTATTACAGGATTTAATTCTATAATGAGAAACAGGTGACATAGATTTGAGAATTACATCAATATTGAAAACAACTATTTCACCAGTACGAATTGGATCCTTACTCGTGTGCAAGAACAGGATGTGCCGATCACGATACTGTGTGATGCAGAAGTGTTCTTTTGAACTACAAGAGATATACTAAATTACTGCACAAGGGGTAAATGGAATGCTTTCACAAACAGAGATTGCAGTGCAAATTTTGTAACTGATGAATACATTATTCCATTCCAGCCATAGGCGGACCTATGTGGAGGCCATCCGGGGCAGTGGCCCCCCTTAATATTTGAAATTTTGTAAAGAGCACCTGTAAATCAATGAATGATTACTCAATATTCAGAGTTTGTCTCTCCTTAAATTAATTATTAGGTGTAAATCAATGAAATTTGTTGATTAATGTATCTTATATACCAAACTAAATTTGATTGACCCGTCCTTATTTTTGGCTCAAGGTCCGCCACTGATTCCAGCTACTGTCCATGCTCAAATCGCTCCATAAGAAATCAAATATCGCATGTCAGATCCATAATTCCATGAACCAAGTAAAACACCCGACATTCATATTCCTGAGACAACACTGATCTATACACACCAAATGTAGCACAACAAAAACAAAACATATATCAGAGTGCAAGACAGAAACGGACCCAATTAAGCTGATGATCTGACTGAGTGAGAACCTGCCTGATCTGAATCGAACGGATCCACTCCATCGAATCTCCTACGAGCCCCACTTTTCCTTCTCTGTTTTTTTCGCTCTCGCTTGTTTTTTTTTTTTTTCCTTTTTTTTGATCTCGTCTCTGATGGCTCGAATTTGTTTTGTTTTCAGTTGTGACTTGTAAGCGGGGGAATTAATGGGCCGGGTCGGGTAAATCCGGTCAGAATTGGGCCTGAATTGTTTTTGGGCCGTTATCGTTTTTCATTCTTTTTTCCTTTTACTACTAGAGCCTATGTCTTGTTTTGGACTGAAATTATTATTTCTTATAATAAATTTTAAAGATAATACGTAATGAGCCTTAAATTGAGAAAATTGATATGCGCCTTAAGTTTTAATGGGTTGAGACAGTAAAGTACGTCAACGGTTGTGATTAATCTAAGTAAACAATCGACGACTGAGATTTATTCATTGGAGAAGATAAAACTTTCATGTTAAAAAATCTAATATGTTTTTATTAGGATTTTATTAGGAGTAAGGATATATAACAACTAACAAGGTAACAGCAGGGGTATACTTTTGGGTTATTTTAGTACTTTACTTCTGGTAATCTGGTCAGACAAGAAAAATGGAAGGAACGGTGGAGAAGAAAATGGATGGCAAGTCAACAGTTTGGTTTTAAATTTGAAGTGGATGAATTGGATAAGTTTCAACGGAGAAGTGTAGTCATTAATTTTTTTTTTCTTATAATAAAGTTTTGTAGCAATATTTATTAACAACTATTTTTTTTTTTAATTTTCCTTCTGCCTACACTAAATGAATTTTAAAAGATTTACTCTTACTTTATTAGGTATGGCACAATAATGTTTTAGTCTGATCTTATTTTGATTATAATCTGGTCATCTGGATCAATTATTCTAAATATTATATGAATTGTAATTTCTAAAAAGAATTATTAAATTTTGTCGTGCTTCAATGTTATCCATAGTCCAATCAATTTTTTTTTTTTTTTATTTTAACTCATCGGTTGTTTTTATGATACACTTAGTATTTCGAGTTTTTTTTTTTTCTTTTCATAACCTCTATCCAGTATTCTAGCTTGAACAACATGGAAATATTAATGTGATGAACACATAAAAAAATAATAAAAAAAATCAGAATTTGCTAGAAAACATACATGCATGCATGAAGCACACATGCTACTTTATTTATTAAAAAACATTACATAGTAGTACTAAAACATGTAAGCTCTCACACTTACATAGCAGCATAGCACCACTTAGACAACAAAACATATATTGCAACAACAAAAAACAAAGGAAAACACTTGAACAATACAAATAGCTCAAATTACATGTCCGCCGGTATTATATATTATAGTCTCTCTGCGCATTGACAGTAGTCTATGACCTTGCTTAATTTTGTCATTTTTAGTTCACCCTGCAACAAAATTAAATGTGCAATTAGTGAGAATTAAAAAACTAATTATTATTGCTATTGACATTATTAATTTATATATAAGTTTCAAAGAAAAAACTTACTAGCATTTTCACTTATTGTTAATTTTTTTTTAAAACAAGACTGATTGCTAATACTTATTTTTAAGTATTAATTATTTTCCCTTAATTATGCAAATGGCCTAGTAGCTCAAGTGGTAGCTAACTATGATGACTTTCCAGAGGTCATGAGTTCAATCTTCCATAGACATAAAATAATAAATCTCCTAAAAAGAAATGAGAGACAAGAGACAGTGGAAAATATCCACTTTATCAAAAAAAAAAAAAAATTTCCCTTAATTATCCAGTAAAAATAAAATCAAAGATGTCTGAACAAGTTCCAAATTAATTAAGAACATATAATATATATTAAAGTACTGTTTAAAAATCTTTTTCTGTGAAATATATTTTCTAAATTGTCAAATTATATATATATTGCACATTTAGAAAAGTTGATTTCATACTTGGAGCAATCAGTGGAGGTGCTGATGGGGAAGGGCACGCTGACGCCGCACTTGCCGGGGAGGCCGGAAACAGCGCCGGCATTGAAGCTTCCGGATTTGGCGAGGTTCTTGAGGCAGTTGCAGGCGGTCTTGCGGTCGGCGCTGGTCGCAGCCTTGGAGCTCAGGCTCTTCACACCACTGCAACAGGTCGCGGACGGTGCGCCCTGGCCGCTGCGCGCGTACGCCATGCAGGGGGCCACGGCGGACGCCACATCCCCGCACGTGATCGCGCTCGCGGCGTGCGGTGCGGTCAGGAGGAGCACGGCAACTGCTACTGCTGTGATGGCAAGAACACTGGAGCTAGCCATTGATCTGCTGGTGTGTAAAAGATGATTATATAACTTGAAAATAGGAACTGATTTGAGATGTGATGAGTGATGAGTGATGCTGTGTTTGTTGTGGTATGAAGTGAGTGAAAGGGGGTTTAAATAGTGAATGTATGAGAGAAAAAGTTCAAAAAAAAAAAAAAGAAAAAGAGGAATTTGGAGAGTGTACATGAATGAATACCAATTGGAGTAATAGCTAGCAACCACCTCTTTTATCTATCCACCGGTCTACCATATTTTTAGTGAACAAATATCGCCACCTCTTTTATCTATTCACCGGTCCATCATATTTTTAGTGAATAAATATCACTTTTCAGTGAACATTTATATATGTCTGATCAATATATATCATTTTCCAGTAAACAGATACACTGCGATTTCAAGTAAACATTTATGCAACTATGACAAGCACATTACTATCAGATTGTGAGAGAGAGTGGATGGGTGAGTTACTTTATAAGGTGGGCTCTACGTGTTTTCCTTCCAATTAGTTGCAACTGTATGTATAATTTGCAATTATTGAGATTTGATGCAATTCTGCTTAATTAATGTACTACTGTGATTATGACATGAGACATATATAATGTAATGCCTAGCTACTTAGACGGATGCGGAAATTTTTGCTTTGTGTCGGTTATGATCAACAATATGATTATTATTGGTAGCGTGAGCTTAAGCTCAGGGAGCAATTCTGTGAGCGCACCTCAAAAAAAAAATCAAATCACTTTCAAATTTCGATTTATATGGCTCAGTAAATTTTTTATATCAAAATCGTATGAGATACAAAAATTTTCCATTTTAAAATTTTTTTTAGCGTTCTTACCAAATTTTTTGAAAGTGACTATATTATATTAAAAAAATAATCAATGTTGTATGTATCACTTTTAAAAATCTCAAAAGGTACCTAAAAATTTAAAACAATTTTTTTTTTTTTTGTATCTCATAAGTAAGGTTTTGATATAAAGAATTTATCGAGTCATATAAATTAAAATTTGGAGCTGATTTGATATAGTTTTGGAGGTGCCCTCACAGAAATGCTCCTTGGGCTTAGCTCACGCTCTCTCTCTTATTACCTTACTATTTATTATTTCATACTAATTAACGTGTAGAAACTAATTTATATCACAACATGGAGGTCAAATTAGTTTATATGACAAAATTTAAAAATTCAATAAAATACAACTCGATGAAAAGAAAAAACTTTGTACGAGACATCTATACATATGCGTTATTTATTTCTTAAAATTTTTTGTATAAACAAGAGGTCGGTGGCACACTGATCTCTGATAAATATCATTAATTAGGGGTTCTGGAGGAATTCGTATCCCCTAACAATTGTCACATAACATTCTCGTTGGGAGCCATTGGATCTCCTTGAGATTCGGGGTCATCTCTTCGGGGTTCAAGACAACACGAATTCTGAGAAGATCCAACGGTTCCCGAAGAGAATGTCATGTGACATATGTTAGGAGATTTGGATCCGTTGTGGAGCTGCAATGCTGCACTATTCCAACGGTTCATTCAAATCGATTATGGTTAATTGGTTATCATTCAAGAGGTTCAACTGCTTTGTACAACACTTTAAAAAACTTGTCTCTTCAGTTTGGTATCAGAGGGTTCCAGACACCGTAATAAGTAACAGGTACATGTACAAAATTATTTGACTTTTCTTCGGATTACTATAACAGTTTCACTAGCATGAATTTGTGTTCTTGAATTTTCTTCATACGTATGAATCTTGATTGATATCTCAAATATACTGGCTATTCATCTTTTATTCATTATTTATTGATGAAAGAGTGTTCTAATGCTTTAAGTTTGTATACTGCAGGATGTTACAAACTCACTTTTACATTTATATTTCAAATTTTAAATTTAAACGTCAAATTAAAACTATCAACCTTATTTACATTTATGAGAGATGTATGCATATAGAATTTTATAATTTTTGGAGTTCATTTCGTACTAGATCAAGTGGCTTAAAAATAAATTAATCTAGTTAACTATATTTGATTAATTCTAATACATTCATCTTTAACCCGCTTGATCTAGTACAAGATAAATTCCAAAAAATCATGAAATTTTATGTGCATATATCTTTGATGAATATAAATAAGATCATTAGTTTTGATTTTAAAATTTGAGTGCAAAGTTCTAAAATCTAAATAAAATAGTGAGTTTGTAATATCTTGTAGCATACAAAACATACAAAACTTATAGCATGGGACTTCCTCTTATAAATGTCCTAAAAAACAGTCACAGATTAACTTTAAAACAGTTGCAGCTTGTGGTCTCCCATCGGGCTTCGTTCAGATATGTCGGTCGATCTAACTAGGCAAAATCGCTCGTCCCGTACACGAAAATAGTATGCGTTAATGTTCGTCTCTTTGTAATTGCATATCTACTATCCCAATTAGAAGGCAATCATTACTTTATTTTCGTACGAACTCACATCAAGACACCCAAAGAATTAATGACTTATTGGAAAATTTACTAGTCAGTTCCTGGTTGACAAAATTTTTGTTCTTGTAGTGATAGAGACGCGTCCAATGGCGTCTTCATAGTTCTTTCTATTGCCGGTTAGAATTTAGTCGAAATAGAATTTGGAAACAAGGAATATGATGCTTTTTATATAGTCAAATCATCTTTGAAGATTAAACTTTTTCTTTGATCAGCTAAACTAACGACATACCCTTTTGTTTTTGTCAGATCCAACCGGAACTTAATTAAATCATGTCGTACCTACTTTGATCGGTCTACAATAATATTGAACCAGGTAAGTTCATAACCGGATAAAAAGTACACATCTAAATGTATTGCATCTTTGCACCTATTTGTTTGTAAATTTGCACCGATTTGCATCTGATTTGGTCTCCAATAAAATGTATAAAACATCCCAAAGAGAGAACCAAGTGCCCCCATGTATGTTGACAGACACTGAAGAAAGTACCAGTACAGTAAGAACAAAGGTCAGTAACCAATTTTACTATTTATCGCTTGTGGATTTTGGACTACCATTGCTGTGCTACGGCTTACAGTCCTTGACAAATCCACACATTCCAATTTCAAATCAATATATTCTTCTATACACTGTTATACTTCTATTATGTACCTTATTACATACGGATGGACATATACATGTACTTACCAATTAAACTTGAGCTCAATCTGCTGTGACCCAATTGATCAAATGGTAATATACATCAGCTTGAATATACCTCGAGGCAAAATTGATCAAATGGTAATAGGAAACAATAAGCTCAATCTGCTGCAGGCATCAGAGGACCACTCGTTGTATGAGGCTCTACTGCAGCAACCCACTCTTCTTACCCCAGCCAATAGCTAGAATGTACAAGATGATACAACCTCCAATTGTACCAAAAGTAGTGGCCCAGAATTCTCGATCAGACTTCCGAGCTTCTTCTGCATTGCTGGGCAGGTTGTATAGGGGGATTCCAATGTTCATACCAAAGAGACCCACAACAACTACGCCTGCAGTAATGACCACAGTTGCGGTAGAGAGCATGACACCCATTTGTAGCAACTGGTTTTGTTTGTCATCCAGCATTATGTTGATATAATCCTCTGTGTCATCCACATACTCCCTTAACTATAAGAAGAACAAATATAAAATTCAATAAGATAATGATAAATAGATGAAGTTGTAGTTTCTATTTGCTCCAATAAAACCCAATAATCTGCTAGCTCATCCAGCCTTACAAAAATAAGCATCAATGAAAGGGATATTTAATTATCTCCTAAACAATTTCCTCCCTTTTATTTTCCAGAGAATGACCAACTAAACACAGCTTTCTCATTCAGTGTAACCATTTTCTTGGTAAAAATATTGCCCCACCGACTTTTAATAGTTTATGTGGCACTTTATGACCCTCATACAGACATACAATTGCCATCGCATCAACAATCACTGGTGTTCTAGTAATGGAATACATTTAATATCATTTTTCCCAAATTTCTAGCAAAAAGAGGAGGTGCATACATGGGATAGTTTGTTAAGAGTTCCATCTATCTGCACAAAATAAGCCTCTAAAAGCATCTCCAGTTCTTCAATGTTAGGCTTGATGGCCATATAACTTCCATTGCTGCTATCTTGATCAGATTGTATGTCTTCACCCCTGAAATATACTTGCCAGTATCTTAA
This sequence comes from Cyperus esculentus, assembly GCA_030179965.1. NCBI lineage: Eukaryota > Viridiplantae > Streptophyta > Magnoliopsida > Poales > Cyperaceae > Cyperus > Cyperus esculentus. Next base: position 2,634,466 of record JASGLE010000027.1, read on the forward strand.
AGTAATCTATAAAATCATATTACAAATAATAAAAAAAAAAATTTAAACAGATCTAATATATTAGCATGCAGCATGCTTGTCATTTTGATTGGCAAATAAGGTCAATAACCATTTTTCAAACTTGCAAATTTAGAGAAGTAACTAAGTATGATTGATAGGTGCAATTTATAAGTTCATAATCTGATGTACATCTATCTCATTTGGTCCTAGTTGAACTACATAGAGACAAGTGTATCAATAAGAGCTTATGATTTTTCTTTTTTTTTTCAAAGAAGGTATATAGTCACAATCAGTTAATCACCAGCATCAATTTCTACTTACAAACTGGTTGTGTAAATGCCAGATGAGTGGCCTAGGCAAGTGAAACATATTTTTAAACTTCAGTCAAAAGCTAGCTGATACATATGTGCAACAGTACAAGCTATATACAGAAATAGCGATTTCTATCAAGCATGTCCAGAGTCACATGTTCAATAAATATATATAGGAATTTTGTTATAGACATATGGAAATTCAAATGTTTTATCCAAGGGAAGATGGCCGACCTATTTCCTTCAGAGACGTCATCATCATCATCATCATCATCATCTTCATGAAATCTAGCATGGTCGTCATGGTCATGATCATTTTCATTTATACGGGAGAAAGAGGACTCAAAAAGGCGTTGATTCATGAGTTTCTCTGTGAGGTACATCTCTGCCATATCCATGTCATCATCCAACAGGTGCTCCAATTCATCCCTCACCTTTCCGACCCAACAAATCAAAATAAAGAGAGCTTAAGAAAATAACTTGATTAATAGCATCAGCAAAAGGAAATCCAGTATTGTGCCCGTCATTATCATTCTGTCCAAGTGGAATTATACATCAATTGCACGTAATGGTAGTTTCTAGTAGATCCTCAGTCCTAATTACCTTCCTCTTTGTTACAATCTCTCAACTCAATCCTTGATTGCTTGCACACATTTTTATCCAGGTAACCTTGAGTATGCTAATTATTATATTTTCCTATAAAAAAGTGCCAAAATAAGAAAGTCTTGTTTACCTTCTGGACACGACCAGATATAGCCACCAAACGACTCTTGATTTGTCTGACGCGCTCTAGGTTAAGTGTGCTGATCTTTGAAGTCAATTCATCCAGAGCTGGATACGCCTCTTGTTCCAGAGTCAAAGTCTAGCAAATAGAAGAAAAACTAATATAAAATCTGCCTATAAAAAACCAAATTGGGAAGCATAGATCTATAATGTCATAAATTACAGATATCAGACTTAAACAGTACCATTGGAAAGCTCTTAGATGTTTAGTGCATTCAAATGATCTGTGTTATAAAAACCCTCGATTGTGCATTAGCTCAAGTACAATTTTTTTTAATCCATTTAACCTGCAGCAGATCTCTCAATTTTGGACGTAACGCACCAGGAAGACAATAAGTGATAAAACAAAAAACCAACCCTGGTCAATAGTGTTATTTGTACAATAAAAAATCTGACTGAAAGAACACCAATTTAAAGTTTGTTAAACAGTAAACACTATAACTAGATAGATTTAAATTCACCTCAGCTTCGAGGCACCTACAGGCTGATTCCAGGCACACCTCCAGAGCTCTAAACTCAAATGGAAGGACCTTCTTCATGCTATGATCCTTGCATAATGCCAGCGGGGGTGGGGTTGGCATACTGCTGTTCTCTCCAGTTGGGATACTACTACTTTGTTTGGATGCCCCAGCTGTCTGTCCAGCACCAGGTGCACCAATCCCAGGCCAGTCAGATGTCTCCTTCATCAGAGCTTCTCCATCCATGTCACACTACAAAAGAAAGAGCAAAAGACAACTCAAATAACTGTACCATTAATTGTTCACTACAATTAATCAGTGCTTCATGAGACTACAACATAGTCAACTTCTTCAAGAACTAAACAATATTAATATGGCAGAAAAAGACTACCTAATAATCAAGTTTGGCTCGAAATTTGGTAATCCACAGGCCTAAGTGGCAACAAACCATAATCTACAGTTTCAGGGCAAAATGAACAATGACTTGCAATTAGAAGAAAACATGCTTGCTGAAACTCAACTTGGGGCCTTCATTCTCTCTTAATCCACTCTCTCATTGAACACAATTTATTTCAATAAAATTAAGATAACGTTAGCACTAGTCTTGATTGGTTATATCTATTTTTTTTTAACCAAACTTTAGCTTGATTGGTAATATCTATTTTTTTTTTAATCCACAGCATGAAGTTGAACAACAATTTTCTTAAAAAAAGGAAAATGTCAATTGCATAATATGAAAAAGGAGCTCTTTGGGTTTCTCTGCTAAAGTATTCCGGTTAAATTCATTCACGTATCCATCACGCTATAATAAAAATCCCTAACCAGACCTTACTGGTGATCCTATTCCTTGCAAGCACATGTTACATTATATGCCTGCTGACAATGTAGCAGCACACAATAGACTAATGGTAGACTGCTAATCCCTAATAAGATAATTAAATCGGTGATAATAAAACCAGTGATAGGAAAGAGTTAAGACAACAATAATCACAGATAATGAGACAATGAAAACACTGACAAAGGATTCTGATTTACATTTACAATTGTACTAAAAAATACAATTGGAGTTTCAGGTCAGATGAGGCATTGGCAATTAACAGATTCAACAATCAATCTAACTATCTGAGTCATATGTTCAGAAAAATAAATAACGAAAAATTGCGATTGAAAGGAAGCAACTACCGTTTGATTCGCCGCGCTGGAATCCGAAACCCTAGCCTGTAATTCACGAACAAACGGCGCCACCACCGGATCTTTGGAATTGGGGATCAGCACCTCATGCGCGGTGATGACAGCCCTGAATCTCTCCAAATTGACCACGATGGCCCGCTCTCTTCCGAGGATCGAGGAAGGGTAGGAGAGATGGGGATCGAGCACGCGCAGGTCGCGCGCGGGGAGGCCCGTGCGGGCCATGACCTGGTGCTTCCCCACCTCCTCCAGAGACGCGCCGCCCGACGGCTTGACGACGAGCCACTCGCGCGTGGCCGCCGCGGCTGCCTTGCGCCGCACCCCGCCGGGCGGAGGCGCGGCCTGCGCGCGCACGTGGGGAGCGTCCATGGACTAGGGTTGAGTGGTCTTCTCTTCTTGGTTCTTTTCGCAGGGAAGGAAAAGGAGAGGACGAGGACGAGGCTGGAAAGGGAAAGAGTGAGAGAGACAGAGAGCTGTCCGTGTGCTGTGACCTGTTTGTTCGTTCGGGGAATCGGAGGCTGCGCAGCGAATCAACGATGTGGATTATAGGGGTTTTTTTGAGATTGAGTTGCACGAATCTCAAAGCAGATCCAACAGTTGAAACGCTGCGCAGTAATGGATGTGAATTGGTTCGTTCGGGGAATCGGAGTGCAAGTGCTTACCCTCCAACGTACTGTACTGTGCAGCTCATGACATCAACCGTTGGATTGTCTTAAGATACGATCTGGCACGATTCTCGAGACAATCCAACGGTTCGCCGACGTTCCTGTGTTCATCGTCTGTCGAGTGTCGATGCATGCCAAGTTTGAGGGAATGGAATAAATGAACGGGAATATGGAATGTTAATAACAGTAGCGCTGTAGCGGGGAAATGGGTCCACGGACTGGACCTCTTATACTGTGTTTAAAATGAAGTTGCGAGGTCAAAATGAGAATTGGGATTGACGCGACTTCGTTTCCGCTGATCAAAATGATTCAAAATGATTGATGAGGTGACGCGATTTGGAATTTAGACGCGATTCGGCGTGATTTCGGAGTCACCAATTCTTGTACGGAACTCCTCACCAAAACGAAGGTATTTCATGCGATTTGAAGAAAGACCTCTCTCTGCCCCCCTCTGTTGTGCTGGTGAAGGGAAAAGCTCCAAATGGGGCAATGGCATTGAGATGTAAATTGAGGGAAGTCTTTGGTTTATTTTCAATTTGCAAATAATGAATTCTCATTTACTGACTTTCCATTTTGATCATCAAACTTCAATTCTCAATCATGTACATTCTATTCTATTCCAATCTATCACATTCTATTCTATTGAATTCTCATTTGATATCCATTTTGAACAAAGTATTAATATGACTTAATTGGACTTCTGAGTCCATGTATACTTCTTGGATAATTGGACTAGTTGGACTTTTTGAGTCCACCTACTGATTGGACTTTTGAGTACTTCGACTGATTGGAATTTTGAGTCCATCAACTAATTGGATTTTTTATAACATCAAATTATTCTTTCTTGTAATAACTATACAATAAGCGAGTATCATGATTCATGACAAGATTAATTTATTGTAATTTCGTATTTCAAGTTTTTTAGATGTTTTTGATATTTCTGCAAGTTGTTAAGCCCTTTGTATGCTTGGATTATATGCTTGGTAGTAGTTAAGACTTTAGCTTTTATATTTTAGGTTGTAATGTACTATTTTGCCCTTCCACAAAGAAATGGAAGGGGTGATAATAAAATCACTTTACCAAAAAAAAAAAGATTAATTTATTGTAAATTCAACATTATCTTAATATAAGCCAAAAACTTCGATATGTGCTATAATACCTGAGGAATATAAAAAAAATTATTATTTAATCAGTAAATCTATGGTGTTCTTAAATTTACGAAAACTTTCCATGAGTTTAACTCAAAAGACATGTTGAATCATATTCAAAATTTTAATTTATATGGCTCGATAAATTTCTTATATCAACAACTTGTAGCATGCAAAATATTTTTATTTTTAGAGAATTTTAAGTATTTCTTTTGGAATTTTTAAAAGTTATATATGAAACATTGATTATTTTATTGATATTGTATAGTTTCTATTAAAAAAATGATATAAATACTTACAAATTTCTAAAATTGGGAATTTTTTGTATGCCACAATATTTTGATATAAGAAATTTATTGAGCCATATAAATCAAAATTGAGAGATGATTTGATATGTTTTTGGGTTAAGCTCATGGAGGCAAGTTGCCAAAAAATTTACTAAATGAAACAATAAATAAAGGTGGATTCGGTTAAGACTGTTCATTTTTCAGAAAACAGAGGGTCACGGTGTATTCTTTAGAAACAATTATAAAGGCACTCTTGATATGTGAAAAGATAATCACTCGATTAAAAATAAATCCTTGCCTGGCCGATCCACAACAACATAACACCTCATAATAAGTCCATAAACTTTTATAATGTTTTAATTTATCCAATTTCTATTCTTTATGCCATGTAAAAAAAATTAGTTTTGTAAATTAACAAAGAGAACGATCTCTTACAAGTTACAATGGTACGTATGAAAAAAAAAATTCACACAACTTGATAACTAGTTACAAGCGTTTATGTGGTGCTTTTACACCCCCATTTTAATTAAAAAAAAATTTATTATTAAATCAACAATAATTCACATTCCTACAATGATATTGTAAATATCACATTAATATTAACAATTAAAGAACGATCATCAGTACAACACACAAACACGAGTCAATAGAAAATGTTAACAACTGACGGCGTCAGGCGGAGAACGCAAGGACAGACGGCGTCAGCCCAGAACTCGCTCTCCGTGACGGAAATCCAACACACGCCCTTAAGAATTCATATCCCTGCTGTACGCATTGTGCAATTCACAACGTCAGCCGTTGGATTGTATCGAGATTCATGCCAACGCGGATCTCGAGACCATCCAACGACTGATGTTGTGAACTGCACAATGCAGTAAGTCAGGGGATGAGCACTCCTTTATGAATTCATATCCCCGCTGTACTGCATTCCGCAGTTCACAACGTCGCCGTTGGATCGTCTCGAGATTCGTTCTTGAGCGGGTCTCAAGACGATCCAACGACTGACGTTGTGAACTGCACAATGCAGTAAGTCAGGGGAGGAGCACTCTTTACTCTCTTAGAGCATCTCCAAGAGCTTCTCAAAACCATTCCTAAAACTAATTATTGGAAATTAGGAACAAAATTTGGTCTCCAATAGAAGCCCAAAACCCTTCCCAATTTTTGGGCTATCCCAAAATCCTCTCTAATTTTAGCTATTTTGGTGGCTTTTTTGGGCACTTCCAATCTAACTTCCCAAAACTAGAGCCAAATCCAAACCGTTCAAATGTATTGGGATTCGTATTTTGGCCTAGTTTAAATGTATTGGGATCCATATTTTGGAAATCTATTGGAGATTGAAGTGAAATTTGCTCCAAAAAAATTTAGGATGACACCTAATATAGATATATTGGGATCCATTTTTAGGGAGTTCCTTGGAGACGCTCTTAATACATTTCGTTCGGCCGTGTTTTCCAAAAGTTCTCCTCGTTCTCATCGCCGCCTGTTTTAAAACCCCAACCAACCAAACCCCGACCTCCGCTCTCTCCACTCCTCACTCTCTCCGAATCCGAGCGGCAATGGAGGCGGCGAGCATGGCCGGATCCCTCTTCGCGCCCTCCGCGGCCTTCCAGCCCAGCCCTTCGTTCCTATGTCCGAAGCTCGGTGCTTCGCTCAATAGGTCCACTTGTCAGGCTCACAGGGCCGCACCTTTGTGCATCTCGAAAGCGCAGGCCGTCTCGGCCACGGTGAAGCCGAGCTGCCTTTTGGCGAAATGTAGTGCGAATGCGGCGGTCGAGACTGACGCGGAGGTTCCTATTGAGAAGAGTAAGATTTGATCTCGGTTTCGGATTCCCTTTTTAGTGAGATTTATTCAGGATAATTACTCTATGTGAGCTAAATAGTTGTTCTTCGGTACGATCTGTCTACTAGAATTGTGATTCTGATTGGGTGTTCTGATGATTGGTTGCAGGATTCGCGGCATATCCCACCGTGATCGATATAAACCAGATCAGGGAAATTTTGCCTCACAGGTGAGGTTCTTCTTCAGCTTTTTAATTAACTTTTGTGGATATGAGATTAGGCCACCAGGGAGGAAATTAATATATTTTCTAATATTTGCGTTTCTAAATGCATTCATATAGTAAATTTGCTAATCACAATGCATTTTGAAGGTTAATGCCTAAATTTAACTTGGTTTACAGTGCAAACCAAACATCTTTTATTTGTCTCCCAGCTCCATCTATTTGAAGTAGTTTTTAAACCATTTTCTGTTGCGGCCTGTCTGTCTATACAAATATAAGTACTTGTGTCGTAAAGCTACCCTGAACAAGACAGGAACTTTCACTGAAGGTTTTCAATAGAAATCTGTTGTGAAATATATATAAATCTCTTGGTTGAACTTGGCTATTAATCTTGTTAAATTGAACAAAATGGTGTGTTGTGATTTACACCTACATATGAAATGCCAAACCTGGTGCCATATATTTTATAGGCATGCACTACCATGTGATATTAGCTTCAGTTGTTAAGGAATGCGGTATATGCATATTCTGGATTGGTTATATGTAATTATTCCATGTATCATATAACCAGTCTTTTTGTCTAATATTTTCTTTAATGTATAAATGTTAATGTTACATATGACATATAAGACTAATTAATACTATTGTCCCAATTCGTTGGATAACATAATCCTTAATTCCTTATAGGAGCATCATATTGTCTTTGTTTTACCCTTTTATGTATGTAATTTTTTAGGGTTCAATTCATTACTGAAACTATTAGCAGATCTAACAAGATACAAGTACTCTGGTTGAATTTGGTTTAGGTGAGGTTAAATATGCTGCTATTGAAAGAGAAAAAAGATGCAACTGATCCTGATTACTGAGTATTTGTATGATAGGAACATTAATACGGTTCAACTTTATGGTTATAAGACCACTGGTTACAGACTAAAAGAGTCCCATCTTAATCATCTTGCTTTGCAGTGGCTTAACATAATTAATTTATTTTTTTTTATCTTTTTTACACAGGTTCCCATTCTTATTGGTTGACAGAGTGATAGAATACAAGCCAGGTGAAACAGCTGTTGGTATTAAAAATGTAACAATAAATGATAATTTCTTCCCTGGTCATTTTCCTGAACGCCCAATCATGCCCGGCGTTCTCATGGTTGAGGTACTTATCTTATTACTTTTTTAATGATCTTCTTGTTTCTTTTTTTGTTTCTACAATTTATTTTTACTCCAACTTCTATTGAACGGTACTAGTTCGGTTTTCCTTAGTTTATAACATGAGAATCTCAAAGCCTCCAAAAACTGTGACAAGCACACTTTGCTATACTAGAAGTGCCAGAGTGGCTTGTTTTAATCTATATGGCAATTTCTCACACAAGTATTTGTTTTTTTAGTAAAGACTATCCTTTCTTTTCATAGTTCTGTCCATTTTGGATAACCTCTTTATTGGTTTTCAAACCTATCACATTTATAACTTATAGGCACATATTATTGGCTTTTCTAGTGGCCATAGTTTATACATTACCATATCAAAGATCAATTTTCACCCTTGTACTATTAGTTAGTCATTAGCAAATGGTACCAAGTGAATCATGAAGTGATTGTTTCTTCTTTTAGTCTTCCCTTTGTTTTCATTTGATCCTCTCTAGACCTAACTTCTTTTTGTTGTTGAAGGCAATGGCCCAAGTAGGAGGCTTGGTGATGCTACAACCTGACGTAGGCGGGTCCCGCGAGAATTTCTTTTTCGCAGGAATTGACAAGGTTAGATTTCGCAAACCAGTTATAGCTGGAGACACACTTGTAATGCGCATGACACTTGTTAAACTCCAAAAGAGGTTCGGTATTGCAAAGATGGAAGGCAAAGCCTATGTTGGTGGTGAAGTCGTTTGTGAAGGAGAATTTCTGATGGCCACCGGCACTGCATGATATGATGTTTGTATTTGCAGTATAGGGGTTGTCAAACCTTTTTTTCTTTTGCCAAATTGTCCGTAGGGTCAAAATAAGTTACTGAGGAACCTTTTCATTTTAAGGTGTCCAGTTCTAATTTGGCATCAGCTTTTTTTGTTTAGTTATGCTTTGTTAGAGGTCATTGAACAATCTTATTAACTAGTTACAATTATGAAACATCTGGTGGCTGTTCGTATATCATACAGTATTGCCAACTGAAAATTTGTTTTATGGTACTTATCTCGAGTATGGTTGGGTGTTTGTGATCATTGCGCACTCTATCGAGTTCATTGGAATTTTGAAGAAGATGACTAGCTTTTGGATTAAAATTGGGTGAAATTTTACCGTATTTTGGCAGAACTGGAAATAAAAACTTTGTCGAATTCGGTTCTGAACATCCGATGCTACAGATGTGTATATTACAATACAAGTGATGGTTGCTTGGATTCCAGATTGAAGTGTAAATATTGGATTATAAATGCAAAGAAAAAAGGGACAATTCTTATCTACATTTGATCTTTTTCATGCGATTTTTTTTTAAAATCTGATATTTAAAATTTTGGTATACCTTGAAAATTTTATTCCAAAATCTCTGTCTAAATAGTAAAATTCCTTTTCAATCCCGCAATTATAACTAAATGTCTAAAATTTTTTATGCAAATGGGAAAATAGGAAGGGAAGACCGAAGACGGATTTATTTGTCATGCGTAAATCGTGATCTTTATCGGGGAAGATGTCCGCAAGACCACAAGAGATTCAGTCTGTATAATTTTTTAGCCCACTTCAAATCTGTATTCAACAATATCAAAATTGATATCGACTCTGATGATTTTCATATTAAATTTATCAATCTTAACTCATTTAAAATTTTCAACTTATTTATATAATATATCTCAGTACACTTTACAAAAAATAGGTTGCATAATAAAACTTATAATTTGAATATATACCTGTTTAATTGAGTGACTAATATGAAAACGTTTGCATTTTGCTTCGAAATGCTAATGGTTCAAATTATATTTTGTCAAGTCTGAAATTTCGTTTTGTGGTTTCCATTAAATTTATCATATGAAAATACTAAGCGATACAAAAATTTTCCATTTTTAGAGTTTTTTAAGTATTTGTTTTGAATTTTTCAAAATGACTCTAAAATATTAATAAAATAGTGCTTGTTTGTAATTGAATCTAAAAAATCCGGAATAAGTACTTAAAAAACTCCAAAAATTAAAATTTTTGTATTCCCTAATATTTTCATATGATCAATTTAACATGAACCATAAATCAAAATTTTGGATTTGGAAAGGCATTATTTGGATCGTTAGCATTTCGGAACGAAATGCAAACGTTTTCACAATAGTTCTACTCTGTTTAATTTGAATACTAATATAGTTGTAAATCGGTATGAATTTTAATATCACTTCTTTGATATCTCTATATGGTCTTATTTTAATGAAATCAAATAGTTCAGTATAAAAGAACCTCAGCTAGTTTCCTATGCTGGTTTTAATTACGGGTCCAGTCCTACCAATGGGGCAATCATAGATTTGAATTTGGAGAACAAGTTGGACTGGTCCATCAAGGACCATTACAGTTGAAACAAACAATCTGTGTACTATTTGGTGACAAATGCAACTCATTTGAATGAAACCAGCCTTGCTCCTACAACCAAAATACTGGTCTACCAAGTACCAATATTAATAGCATGATGCATTGATAATTTGATGCATGTCTGAACAATGAACAATTGAACATAGTGCCGTATGGAATGAATTATCTCATCTCAATTTCAAAAAATTTATAAACAATTTCGATTTTCCCAACTAATAACACGTGATAGTAATGAAGACGGATAAGTCCACAGACCCCGCTCCTTCCTATCCCGCACCGTCCGATCTCAATCGTACGGTTTCCAACCCCAGGTCCGCATCGACTCATCGTCATTCGTCACAATCCACTGGGTTTACCCCCTGCAGTACTGCAAGTTACAGTTAATCACGTGGGCCGTTAGATTGTTTGCAGATTCGTGCTAGCTCGGATGTCGAGACAATCCAACGGCAATTTCAATTGCAACTTGCAGTGCGGACTGCGGAGGATATCCTAAGTTCCATCTTTGATTCTTACTCATCTCTTTTCGGGTGTGTTCGGATGGGTTTGGTTAGCACTACTTTTTGAGTAGCTTTGCTAACTCAAAGTCCATTGCTATCCAAACATATATTAGAAATTTTGGGTAGTACGTGAGTAGCATTAATTTACTAACTCAAGAGATACTTGGGTTAGCTAACCATCTCATTTATGAACTAAAAAATAGAAAATAAAAAACCCCACTTTTCAATATTTTAGTATTTGTAGTATTTTTAAGATATTACAATATTTTATTTTATTAAAATTTAAAAGAAAAGATGAAAAATTTATTATTTTATTTATTTTTTCTATCACTACTCTAAAATTACTATCCAAATAACATTTTACTAACTAGCATAATAAAAGTTAGTTCTACTCACATATTTATTTAGTTAGCACTAATTTCATACTACCCTCAATCACTAACCCAAATATCACTTATCACTGCTCTCCAAGGATTACTGATCCTTGCACCATCCAAACGGACCCTTCTTTTCTTCGCACCGCCCCGCCCCAGTCAGTCGCTTACCATCATTAGAAGCAACAAACTCTCTCCACACTCTCCGCACTCTCAACAGAAACAGTTACACAATCTACTGCGTATAAGCAAACAGTACACACGAGGGTTTAGTTTAGGAATTAGGGATTAGGAATTAGTGATAGATCGGGATTGATTAGGATTGATTGAATATAAGGGGAGTGTAAATGAATCTGCAGCTTCAGCCCTCGACGGGGTTCGCCGCCCCGCGGTCGCTCCGGAGGCTGCGGCAGCTGCGACAGTTCCGGCGAGTGGTCCGAGCGTCTACCGGCGGATCGTCAGACCAGAACCACCGCCGACGACAGCCGTCCCCTCGTCAGATGCTTGGCTCCCTTGTAGAACGCTGGAACCTCCCCACTGACGTCGACAAAGGTAGTCTCTCTCTCTCTTTCGCTCCTTGAGTCGTAGAGAATAGTATTTATCTATCTGTGATTGAGTATATGCCTGAATTGAGGAAATCACATGTGAGCCTGCCTGAATCAGAGAGTCTCTCTTCAATCATATGAGAGCTAATTAGTAATTGTATTTTCTCTATACATTGAGTAAAATCATGTATGGGATCAGTTTGCCAGATAAATTGTTGTTTTAATGGACAAGAATTATGTCTAAGTTTCTTAGAAATGAACAATTTTTTTCCAGTATTTTGTTCTTCGTCACTTTTCTTTCCTGTAGATTTGGCATTACATACTTGCAAACACTATATTATATTGGTGTATAATTAAGTGAGTAGTAATCTCTTTTCTTATACTTAGATACAATTCAAGAGAATGTGAACTCCTTTCTTCTCAAAGCAAGGACACTGATCAAGGAAGTAGCAGTGCCTCTAATTAAGTCTGATCAAGGGAAAGTAATCAAATCTGAGTCCGAATCGGAAGCTACTATTGATCAAGAAGAAGCATATTTGGATAGCGACGTGACTGTAGAGAGGAAGACTCGGCATGGTGTACTCTCACTGGATGCTGTCATATCCATTGAGCAGTTTGCAAGGTAGAACTGTTGCCTAGGATTCAAGTTAGAATTTGGGCAGACAAGTTGTCTATTTTCAATTTTTGTCATCAAATGTCACTTTGGTGAAAGCACAGACAAACATGGTTTTGGTATGGGCAGGGGCGGATCCAGGATCAATATGACGACGGGGGGGGGGGGGGGGGGGGGGGGGGGGGGGGGGGTTCAGGGAGACAATTATGGTTCCAATGTTCTAAGGTTTAATCCAAAAGGAGGTTTAGAGATGTTAGTTCATAGTTAAAACGATAAAAAAATAACTATTATAATATATTCAACAAAATAATTATGATTAAGCGTTCATTGTATACTTGAGTAACAAAATATTTAATTTGTTAACCATTATCTATGTTTGATATATAAAAAAAAAAAGAATTTTGGCATCAAATTAACAAAAATTTACACCATATATAAACTTGAGTTAAACCAAAAAAATCAGGGTTCAACAACTTCTACCGGACGAAGGGGGGGGCCGGGGCGCCCCCTGGCACCCCCCTTAGATCCGCCCCTGGGTATGGGTAAATTGATGAGGCAACCCGAATTTTCATGAAGAACTTTCATTTTTTTTTTTTATTTAAAAATTTTAATGCAGGTTGAATGGGCTAACTGGTCAGCAAATGCAAAAGATATTCAATACCCTCGCGTCCGACAATACGAAACATGATGCCCGGAACTTGGTGGAATATTGCTGCTTTAGGTACCTCTCAAGGGACGGCTCTGATTTTCATCCCAGCTTGAAGGTCTCTCCTTCTTCTATATGCTGATGTACTAAGAGAAACTACGATGTACAGCAGACATTAATTTATGTGTCTGAAATGCAAAGAATTGATCACATCTGTTTAGGTACCTCTATGTACGAATTGGCACAGAGAAAATATGGCACGCTGTTTTTTCTTAACATATCAGATACTGCCGTTGTTTTGATAGGCAATTTCTTGTTTTGTCCTAATGACTTCCATAACATTTTGACTACTTCTAGAGATGTGGAATGATCCCATTTTTAGTCTCATTTGTAAATCAGTATTTCCATTATAAACTCAACAACTTTTGAGTTTATAATTTTGTTTGTTTGCCTTACATTTTTGTGCAGGATCTTGCATTTCAAAGGCTTTTATTTGTAACAATGCTAGCATGGGAGAACCCATATGAAGACCCTGATAATAAATTTGCTTCCGTCGATAACTATTCCGTACAGGTATGAAGTTTATGCTCTGTCAAAGTTTGTGTTTAATACTGAAAATGATTATTAAATGTTAAATATAGGGCAGGATAGTTGGTGAAGAGGCATTTGTAAGAATAGCACCAGCTGTAGGGGGTGTTGCTGATGCGGTGACAGCACATCATTTATTTAAAGCACTTGCAGGAAATGAAAAAGGATTATCTTTCAATTTATGGTCCTCATACCTCAATGAGCTGTTCAGGTTTGTTGCTTCACTATAAAGAAATGTTTTGATTTAAGAAAATTGCAACTAAAGCTGCAGCTTATGAGAACTTTATATAATTTAAACTCCAGGGTGCACCAAGGGAGGAAAACATATCATGTCAGAGAAGATATGGTTTCAGATGAGAATATCTTATGTATTGGTTCAAGCAGAAAAAGACCTGTTTTAAAATGGGAAGAAAACATTGCGTTGCCAGGACACCTGACTTTAACTGAGAAGGCCATCTACTTTGAAGTACTTTCTTCTGAGCTTTTCCTAATTATGTGTTTTCATGTTTCAGACTATTACTCTTTCCAACAATCTAAGTTATGAGATGGAACAATGGTTATCATATGAAGAAACCCAAAATGATTATAAGCTGCATCGTTTATTTTGTACATCTATGAAAGGAGCCAAAAGCTTTGGCTGTCATTAATTATGAGGAACTTACTTTTTTATTAATAATCTTTTTGGTTTGAACCGAACAGAGCCCAAGAAAAGCAAAATAAACATTTGCGTCTTTGTTTGCAGTAAAACAATTTGTAACACTGTAATATAACAAAGATGATAATTCATTGCTTTCTTAGTTTATCGTCATTATCTGCATCATCGCCATCATTATGATTTAAGAGATGGAATTTCCAGGAACATCTTAAGATTAACTTTTCATAATAATAATCATTTCATAATCTTCTACTTTCCTTTCGTATGGCTCTAGTACTTCCAAAGTAACCAATATTTTCAGGCAATTGGATTGGCAGGTACCAAAAAATTAATGAGATTTGACTTGACTAATCAAGGTACAAGCGTAGAAAAGGCCAAAGTTGGCCCCTTCAATTCTAAACTGTTTGACTCAGCTGTTGCGGTTTCTTCTAGTTTAACGTGAGTCTACTACAATTGCTTCTACAGTATATTTGTATTCAATTTAACATTTTCAATGGCATAGTATAAAAAAGTAGCACTGGAACAAAAACATTATGTTTGTTGCCTTGATCAAATTTAAAGCCAAATAGATGAACAGCATACTGGTACTTTAAATAGCAAAACTTAAGTAACTTCTCCAAGTAAAACGTAATTAATGTGCCCAAACCAATAATTATCAATATTTTCAAGTATGGTGCCCAAAAATAGAAACAATATATAACTTTGAAGAACTCTTACTTAAAAAACAGTAGATTCCGAAGTACTCATTTTTTTAAGTTCTTTAACTCAACTCCTGAAACAGGTCCGAAACATGGGTACTAGAATTTGTTGATTTTGGAGGTGACACTAGACGGGATGTGTGGCATGCATTCATAAGTGAAATAATCTCTCTTTACAAGTTTATTCGTCAATATGGTCCTTCAGATGATGATCCTACAATGCATCATGTGTATGGCTCTCACAAAGGAAAAAAACGAGCCACTAAATTTATGGAAAATACCATAGCAAGACTTCAATCCCTTCAGTATATGCAAAAATTACAGGAAGATTTATTGAAATTAGTCCCATTTACATACTTACAAAGCGCTCCCTTTGGTGATGTTGTTCTTCAGACCCTAGCAGTGAAATTCTGGGCTGGGCCTTTAATTACGAGATTTCGGACTTATGAAGAGATTCACATTGGTCATGGACATGTTTCTGATATCGATGGTAGTGTGTATTTAAGAAGGTGGATGAGGTCGCATACATGGGGGTTGAGTCATTCTACTACATTTTGGAAAAATTGTTCTGTGAAGAGCGGGATTATTTTGGGAAAAAATTTGGTGGTAGGGGACAGAAATATTGTAGAAAAAGCCTCATTGATTTACAAAGAAAGAAGCCAGGTAATTGAAAGAACTAGAGCCACTATTGTTGCTGCTACAATCGAAGGAATTCCAAGTAATATTGATCTTTTTAAGGTAATTAGCTCTGCAATTTCCTTCCGCTGACAAAATTTTATTTACCATGGCTATGCCACATTTCTAATTATTTAAATATTTTTGAACAGTTTGCAATTATAGAATAATTTATTTGTAGTGATTGAAGGTTTTACTCTAGTATAATATTCTGTCAGTGCAATTTAGCTGTCACAAAGTTGTTTTTTTTTTTTTTCAAACCTCTCTCTCTCTCTATGTTGTTGTTGAAGTGTAAATAAATTGTTCAATTGTTTGTTTCATCAGGAGCTTATGCTTCCATTTGTCATAATAGCTGAAAAGTTCAACAAGCTTCGCCGATGGGAGGAGCCTCAATCAACCACATGTTTTCTTCTTTTTTCTTATACAATGATATTCAAGTGAGTGCTATCCTTATAAATAAATTGTTCTAACTTATTCTATTTTTGTATGAATCAACTTCTGTTTTGTCAAAAGAAGGGAATTAAGTATAGCAGACTACATGGGTATTAGATAAAATCTTTGTATTGATCTAAACTTGTAATGGAACAAACTGTTTAAACTGTTAAGAGGAATTTAGCAGTAAGCCAATTGTTCAGGTTTCTGATAACAAGCTTGAAATAACCAGAATCTTGTTAAGATGGATACCTCAAAAAAGAAAAAGAGGAACAAAGACAGTAAGAATTAATTCTTCCGGAGAATTAGTTTCTGTGGTAAGTTCATAAAGCTATATTTTCCTTTCTCATGCCAGGAATATGCTTTCGTATGTATTTCCGATGTCCTTGTTTTTATTGGCTACTACAATGCTTCTACTAAGAGGGCTGAAAGCGCAAGGCCGGCTAGGTCGATCTTTTGGCAAAGTAACAATAAGAGATCAGCCTCCTTCTAATACATTGCAAAAGATAATAGGTCTTAAAGAGGCTATGGCTTCCATCGAGAATTATCTTCAGAACATAAATGTTGCCCTTCTCAAACTGCGAACCATCTTTTTAGCAGGACAACCTGAGGTTTATGTCTATGCACTATACTGTCTGAAGGATTTCTATTTCTGCATATGTACCATAGCTACCAGTACAGGGTTGTAGCAGTCTGCTCAATTGCATTTAATCCTAGATATTTGCAATTAATTTAGTTTCAGCTGGTTCCTCTTCTTAGTATCTTTCTCAAACTTCTAATATATTCAATTAATCCTCATGTCATGGGAACCTTTCTATATTCTTTGCAAGGTAGTGGTAATTTAAGTACCCCGGGGTAAGTTTAGTTACTAAACTGTAAATAACTCACTTTTGGAAATTTAACCTGAATAAGCCTCAATATTTGCACATGACTTAATTGACTAATTGAGGCTTAGTCCACATACCTTCTCCTTGAGTTTCCTTCGGTATCGTCATTAACACAAATCCAGAAAACCCGAGCTATATTAGTTCAAACCACTTAATATAATTAGCTTTGGTTTGTAAATTGATTTTACAGGTCACAACACAAGCAGCATTGGTGCTTCTGGCTGGATCTTTAGTTCTCCTAGTGGTACCATTCAAATATGTCCTATCTGTTCTCCTGTTGGATCTCTTTACAAGAGAACTCGAGTTTCGCAAGGAAACAGTGATGAAATTTAGGGCCTTTATAAAGGAGAAGTGGGAGTCAATTGATGCCACACCTGTGGTAATTTTGCCTCATGAAAGTGATGTGGCCGATTCGTCCATTATTACCGCAAAAAGTTCGAATAAGGACGAAAGCTCGGTGCAAAAGCATGGGAATGGTAGCGTTGTGAATCTGAAGAGTGGTACTTCTTGAAATATAGATAGTCTCTGTTGTGTGTTATTTGTGTAGGCATCATTTGTACATAGAACACAAAAGGAACATGCTTCAAGTAGCAAATTTTGACATAAGCATTGTCTTGTTATTAGTTATAATGTGAACTAAATAAATATTTATATCCACAAATCTAATTCACACAGTATTTTAATAGGTAATTAAGATACTACTAATATATATATATATATATATATATATATATAATAGTCATATTTGTCACGTTGCACATAATTGACTGATGTGATTTCTCATGACCAAAACAAATAATTAAAAAGCCCATACTGAGGCATTATTTATGATTATAAAATGAACTGAAACTTTACATAATAATAAATTAGAGAGCATAACCACTGAAGGTAGTTACAACAATGGGGCTTCTCACTGCATGTTTCCCCTTGTCATCAACCCATGTCAGAGAGGCATAAACCACCTCTTCTTCTCTGTTCCTAATCTGCCCCTCCACCCTGACCTCAAAGCTCTGCTTCTCATACTTCTCTCTAAACACCAGCTTATCCGGCTTAACCGTGATTAAGAGCCCCTTAACCCCCTTTACTAATGCACTATAAGTGGCCTCATTATCCCCCACATTTGTCACAGTTCTCTTGAAAACCTTAACAGTCTTGTCTGTCAAAGAGCTCGCGTTGCTGCCCTCGAAGAAGGCGATGAAAGACGGGTAATTGAGGTCGGCTGAAGCATCGCTGCAGTCGACTGATGATGAACGGGTTATGACCTTGATTTGATCGTAGGTGAAGTTGGATGCACAAAGGAGCTTTACGTAGTCTCGGGGCCCCGCGTCGTATACTAGACCCGGATCGAGCGCTTTGTTCGGTGTGATTTGTCCCGAGCCCATCGCTAGCGGAGTTGCCGCATGGCCTTTCTTCCCTATATCCTTAATTGGCTGGAATGTGTTGTCCAAATAACTCGCTGTTGTCATAATTGCAGAGCGGATCATGGCCGGTGTCCACTCCGGTCGTGCAGCTCTGAGCAATGCCGACACGCCTGACACGTGCGGACAGGCCATAGAAGTACCCGATATAATGTTGAATGGTGCAAACAGTTCATGGGATCCAACAAAACTAACTGTCGAGTTTTGAGCCCAGGATGCTAAAATTAGTGATCCCGGTGCTGATATGTCGGGCTTCAACACCGCCGGATAACTGGCTGATGGGCCCCGGGAGGAGTAAGTCGCGACTTGAGGAGCAGACCCGACGCCTACAACGGTCTTTTCAAACAGTATAGTAGCCGTTGGATTTAAGCTCTTATTGATGTAACTCAAAATTGTGGCCCCATCTTGTGGAGTAATAATGGCCCCAGGAAAAGAGAAGCTGACAAAAAGTTCTCTGAATTCATCATCAGTTATAAAGAGGCTGCCATCTACTTTGGCAGCTCTAACCGTCTGTACCGCCAAACCGAGATAGTCTTTCACGTCACATACGACGATACTGCGGCGAATTTGCTGCAAATTTTTCTTGTCTGTGCAATTTCCCATGAACTTCAGAGGTAGATCCTTCACTGCTACCGGTTTTCCAGGGAAGATCGATTCGCCATTGATTGATGTACCGTCTCCGAGCCGAACTTCTCCGCTGAAGATACGGTCAACGGTGGTGGCGGCTACCGTGGTTAGCCATGGAGTGCCGTTGTGTAACAATCCTAAGTCAGGCCCCTCGTTGCCTGCTGAGGCCACAACAACAACACCCTTTTCCATAGCGGCGTATGAAGCTATAGCTATCGGGTCGTTGTAAAGAGGGAGCCCATCTATCCCTAGTGACAAGGAAATTACGTCAACGCCGTCAGAAACAGCACGGTCGATTGCTGCCAGAATATCAGAGGTGTAGCTGCCCTCATCCCATAGAGCCTTGTACATTGCCACTCTTGCTCGCGGCGCCATGCCACTAGCTGTGCCCAGTGCGTACCCGTAGAAGGAAGCTCCTGATACCGGGCTGCCTCCTGCTGTCGATGAAGTGTGAGTACCATGACCTTCAGTGTCACGCGGAGTCGAATTGGATAGTGTTAGGTTCAGGTTGTGAGCTAGTAGCCCTTTGTTGAATGCACGCGCGCCTATAAGTTTGTTGTTGCACGATGTGGGGCCAAACCCAGGTCCAGTCTCGCATGTACCCTGCCACCTCTTTGGTACCGATGAAAATCCCTTGTCATTGAAACTTGCACTCTCGGGCCATACTCCGGTATCAACAACACCTATGATAACATCCTCGCCTCTACCCGATGCGGGCCACAAGCCAACATCAGGCTCAAGACCAAGAAATTTCGGGGTGTACGTTGTATCAATTTTCACCGGCATGTCAGAATGATACGACAACACGCCAGGTGTGTTTGTCAGGAGAGATAGTTGCGATTGGGACAGGCGAGCAGCGAACCCATGTGCCACATTGTCATACATATATACAACATCCGTCAAAGGATCGAATGCGCCGTCAGTGTTTGCAAGCATGGAAGTGTACCAGTCATGGTGACTAGAGTAGGTACCCGGCTTGAAAGAATTGTCGACGTAGACAATGTACATGGAAGGATCTGCCGTCGACACACATGCCAGTGCAAGCAGTATGACAACACATTGTGTGATTGTGATTACTGGTACAAGGAGTAGTACCATGTTGAACTAATTGGCTATTGGATTGTGAAGAAGGGAACTATACATGGTACTTTTAAACAAACTGAGGGGCATGGAGGATATGAAAAATTATTGTTTTTGCTTCCTGTTTTGGTTGTTGGTTAGTCTCAATTTCAGCCAAGCTGTGTAGGGGCCATTATAGAATTTGATTTTGGTGTTTGTTTTAATTAATTTTTTAAATATGAGAGTGAGACTTGCAAGTGTGGCAGAGAGACTAGCCATTGGCGTGTACAAAACACATGGTTCCAAAAATTTTTTGTATATAATTTCTTGACGGTTCTACCTTACATTTATAAAATTTTCAATTCTTGATGGATGTTTAATTCATAGAAAATTATGAGAGGATAGATTTTTAATGTATTAGTCAGAGAAATAGAGAATGAACAACCTTCATCACTGTTCACTATAATTGAGCAATGCATGGAAGCACATGCAAATTAGGTACAATATCTTGGAAACTTTGATTGACTTTTCCTAGGTATTTGTTTCTAGTATCAAGCTTTTGTGTACTCTTTTTGGGGCTGAATAATTGGGGATCAACAGAACAAGCAAAACTGCATGGAAAAGTGATCATCAGATGAATCAAACAACAAATCTATTACAAAAAGTGAATTACATATTAACTAATTTGTTAATTAAGACAATCATGATGATGTTTGTGGATGTCAGTAGTCACCATCAATCATACTACAAAATAATTAAATACCCCATATTAAATGGTTAGATATTGGATAATCAAGTCTGCATATCTCTTGTCTCTTTCTTACTTTCTTATATAAGTGTCCTTGCTATTGTTCAATAGCATTAGAAAGAGTAAGGTTTTTAAGTTAGATATGGAGCCGTGAAAGCATCAATTCTAAATATGGTCATGACCTTTTTTGACTTGTGAATCCCTCAAATAATATCATAGACAGACAGCACTATCCATTGCAGAATTAAATTTGAATTGTTAAAGGGCTAGTTAATTGTCATTATAAGCTAAATGTTAATTGTATATGGTTAGTTCCATAAAACAATAAACAAGGAGAGATTTTGGGCCTGACCACTAAATGATATTTGATCCACCCACTATTTTATACTTGCATAAATGAATGCCTTCAGGGAAACGGGTGGTAGCTCAGTTGGCCAGGAGAGGAGTCTTAGAGCTGTTGTTTACCCAAAGGTCGAGAGTTCGATACCCGCCCACGAAACTTTGCAACTCTTGCAAAGAATTCAAAAAAAAATAAATAAATGAATGCTTTCAGCTGTTGAAAATTCACTGCCAAACTATAATCAGTGTATCTCAGCATATATTAAGTTTAGTATAGGTTTGATACATCTTTCTTTGTTTTATTTTTTATTTTTTTGAGATAAAAAATGAGAGTCAAGCCACTCAAATTTAAATATCTGTAAAAGACCTCCCATCTGGGTTCGAAACCGCGACCTCCCACACGGAAAGCGCTGCCTTTAGCCACTAGATCAAAGGCCGGTTCTTTCTTTCTTTGTTTTATTTTTTATTTTTCATAGGATCTACTGTTCTGAAAATGCCTGCTATTATACAACATCATGCTGATTTGACAACTCTTATATATGCAGATCATTATCAGTTCTTTTCTTAATCATCTGCATTTGACATTCTTTCAGATGAATTCAACAATTCAATGCTGAGCACTTGAAGTGCATGGATCTATCTTATTATCCACTGATTTCACATCAAACATTTCAAACCCCCATTTTTCAATGCTTACAGATTCTGAATCATTTCATTTTTCATGCTGTGAATAGTTATAATATCTTCCATTTGATAAGGATTCTGTTATTGCAGCATCCATCTATCCATTTCTGATTATGACCCAACAGTACCCAGTAATTTGCCCGACTTTTGACTGGCGCATGCATGATTTTCATGCCGAAGAAGGCCGAAGAATGTAGGGTACCCCTGGAATAGTTAGGATGTCAAGTGAATGAGCTGTTGCGAACTCGCGATCGAAATTATAAGACAACCAAACATGATTTGTTAGATACCTGTCAGAAGGGCATGCATGATTTTCATGCCGAAGAAGGCCGAAAAATGTAGGGTACCCCTGGAATAGTTAGGATGTCAAGTGAACGAGCTGTTGCGAACTCGCGATCGAAATTATAAGACAACCAAACCAGATTTCTTAGATACCTGTCAGAAGGGAATATTAAGACAACGAAACGTTGTTTCATCTTAAAATGAAGAATTCTTTGGGTTTTTTCTTGATGGATTGATGCAGTTTGTTGAATCACTCCTTTCATCTGGATTAGCTGCAGCTGGTCTTGTATCAGTGTATCAGGATGTTCATAGCATCCTGTACCAGTTCTGTAGTTATGTGATTATATCCTTGCCAATAAGGGCATATTCTTATGGAAGATGTTATGAGAAAAAGAAAATAGAAGTTAAAGGTGAATATATTTAGACATAACTTATAAGAGTTAGACTATTATACTAACGTTAGCATTTCGGACTGAAATGCTAACACCTCAAAATTTATGGTATCGTGTCCGAAATCATGATTTATGGTGCCATATAAATTTTTTATATAAAAATATTAGGGAATACAAAAAATTTTCATTTTTAGAGTTTTCTAAGTATTTATTTTGAATTTAAGAAAATGGCTCACGAATATTAATAAAATATTGATGTTTGTACATGCTATTTTAAAAAATGCAAAACAAATACTTAGAAAAATCTAAAAATAAAAAAAAACTTTTATATTCCCCAATAATTTCATATAAAGAATTTATTGTAACACCATAACATCAATTTTAAGGCGCTAACGTTAGTATAATAGTCTAGCTCAACTTATAATGATAAAATCCTTATTTAATTGTGTCTCATTCAAATTAATAAGTTTCTTAATTTAGATTATTAGACGTATTATCATATATTAACGCCTGACTTTTCTTATTCTCAGAATACATGTTTCTTCATGCTCCTTACAAATCTTTAGTTAAGTCATAATTCATATGCACACATATTACTCGAAAGTCGAAAGTACTCAAAACTTTACATTATTTCTATTATAAACAGAAACCATTTTAACTGAAAGGCACACAAAAACTTTACATCGACTATATATAAATCAAGCCTGCATCGACTGCCAGAATTAACATGGTCACCGCCGGCTGAAACTTACCAAAATTCGCGAGATGCGCTAGTTTCTCCATCGGGACGATATGCTTTTGACCTGAGTCTGTGTGCTGCTGTCATAACTGCTGCCATCACTAGACTCGGATACGGTCTTCTGTAGCAAGCTTGCCTTCTCCAAGGGGCTTCCTCTGTAGCTAGCACCAGGCCGGCGATCCTGCAGATATTTTCACAGCTTTCTAATCAATGTAGTGAACCACACAGAACAGATGTTCTAATTGTATAATTATGTGTATTACAAGTAACATAGTAATCCTGTAATTAAATTTTTAATAAATTTTAAAATTTGTAGTGAATTATTGAGAAAATATATTTATAGCTTTCAATCTATTTGTAGAATTAAATTTGCAATTAAAGCAATGTATAGTAGTGATCTTGTAAATAAAATCTTCACAAACTTTCTAATAGATAGTAAATTGTAAAGGAGAGTATCATCTCTCTGTGACTTACGTCACGATAAGGGAAATCATCGACTTCGAGCATGTGAACAACATGACCCATTTTGGGCCTCTTAAGTGAATCAGGATCCACACATCTCAAAGCAACTAAAAGCATCTTCTTCAAAGCCCGAGTAGACGGTTTCTCCGGCAATTTTGGGTCTAAAACTCCATCGTAGTTCCGGTTTGTCACCATAACCTTTAGCCATTCTACAAGATTAACCTGAAGAAGTTGAGGTTAGGGACAAACAAATAAAGGCATATTAAAAAGGAGTTTTTTTTTTTATTTTTAGGAAAGAAAGGTTATCATAATTCGGCGATATGTCAAGTGCTACTAACCTCACCAGGTGGACGACTGTAATCTACCGGGTTACGACCTGATATGATCTCCATTATGAGTATCCCGAAACTATACACATCACTTCTCTCGTTTAACATGCCAGTGCTCGCATATTCTGGTGCTACATAACTACACAATATAAATATACCGATGAATCAAAACATAAATGCAAATTAATTACCATGAACTTATTTTGGTACAGATGGAAAAGCAATTATGTTAGAACGTTATGTGGTTTTGGAAATTATAGGGACGTCAATGCTTAAATGTAATTTGTAGTAATCTAAGGGCTATTTGGTACGAAAACCTACTTAAGAGCAATAAGAGCATCTCTAAGAGACTCCATAAAAATGGATCCCAATATATCTATATTGGGTAATCCTAAACTTTTTGGGAGCAAATTTCACCTCAATCTCCAACAGATTCCCAAAATATGGATCCCAATACATTTAAACTGGGCCAAAATATGGATCCCAATACATTTGAACGGTCTGGATTTGGCTCTGGTTTTGAGAACTTGGATTGGGAGTGCCCAAAAACGCCACCAAAATAGGCCTTAACTAACACTTAGCAGTTAGCACCCACTCTGATAATAGGCCTTAACTGTAACTCCCGATTCCCGTAAACTGGTAGTTAATTATGCCGCCACATAGTATGGAATGAAGAGTCTCTTGTTTTCACAGATAATATAAATATAAATTCTGTTTGTATTTTCTACTTAGCAATAGAAAAAAAAGGTTCAGTTATGTTATTTCACCATCAAGGAGATACCAGGATCCTGAAGCAAAAAACTTAGTTATAAAAATAGGAACATAAAACTGACCCAAATGTACCCATAACTCGTGTCGTGACATAGCTTCTTTCAGATCCCAGAAGCTTTGCCAACCCAAAATCAGAGACCTTGGAGTTCCATTTCTTATCAAGTAAAATGTTGCTTGACTTGATGTCACGATGTACAACTTTCGGCTCAAGCCCTTCGTGTAAATATGTAATCCTGGTCAAATTGAGAGCCATCAGTTACCAACTGGCAGAATTGAAAACAGAAGGCAAAAGAACATTTCATTTCTGTGGTTTTTTGTGAAGGAAAAACTGGACTATCAAGAATATATATATAAATAGAGGAGGGATCCAATAACCATGAGTATTGGAAATCATGGTGACCATTTTTTAATTTAAGCATAAATTGAAAAATCTAAACCGTTAGATGTATTCTATATTATCTCAATAGCATATACATAAAAAATGATAAAGTTTTGACATTGTTTCGATAGTCATCAAGAGAGGAAAAAAATCATAAAACTTGAACCGTTGATTTTTGTTAATGCTTGATGCATATGTAAATAAAATCAAAATGACATAATTTTTTGTATACACATAAAATATGATATATGCAACATATTCTATCAATTATTTTTGTTATTTAAGAATTTAAAATGTAATTATTTAAGATTAAATTTCATGGTCACCAATGGGTCACCAAAAACATGGTTATTTGATCTCTCCTCAAATTATAGTGGTTTTTAATTTGCAATTTGATCTGCAGAAATACAAAATTTACCCTTTGGCTGTTCCGAGGATGATGCTCATGCGAATGTCCCAATTCAGAGGGCTAGTCAGTTCCACATTTCCATGAAGCCATTGCTCTAAATTGCCGTTATCCACAAACTCATAAACAAGTATCCTGAACATAATTGCAACATGAATGAGTACTTAAAGTCTTAAACTAAGTATATATACGATTATTCGCAAACAATGACATTAAAGTGGATCAGGGGAATGGTAAGAAAGCGCAATCTTTATGACCAACTAATGAGAATATATGTACAAGGAGTTAAGTTTCTGATCACAAATGGTCCCTGTTTCAATTATAACATACTTAAACTTGGTCCAGCCAAATCTATAAACTAGAAAGAAGGGTAACTCTCCAACCACCTCAACTATGACACATCATCAATATTATTAACCATTGATTTTGTTTATATCTCTTCATCTACTTTGATCCAATGGTTTATATTTATTCTCTCTCCCCATTTAATAAGATGATATGATATGTCTAAGACAAATTTTAATCCTTAAAATGGTCCAATATTTATGTGCTGTTATTTATAAATTATTGCATCTTCATTAAAATTATTCACATTAAAAATTTTAAAATTATGTTCAATTTTTTTAAAATAAATATTTTTAATTTATAAGCTTTATTTATTTGTTATCATATTTCGGGGCGAAGCCCGAGTTACAGCCCTAGTCTTTAAAATGAGTGGATGTCGATCTGAGAAAACTTGGTATTGCATGATTATGTTGCATAAATAAGATTTGGTAAAGTAATGGCACATTTACATTGTAGTAATTAAACATGCATCTACTGCCCTTTCTCTTTTATTGAAAGATAATGGTAACTGATCATGATGAAATTCCATGAAAGAAGCTAAGAAACTTCAGAGAAAAAATTGGGCATGGGTGATTTTTTTTTTAAACGCATTTTTTACAATCTCCAATTAAGTTCAAAATGATCCTACTTGTTGTCATGCAAATTATGGCTAAATGAATATTGAGCAAAAAATTAAAAAGTAATTTCATTAGAATGTATAATACAGTATATGTGCTGAACATAAGAACTAGTAATCAATTAGTTATGTGTTGGCAATAACTTATTAGTTCCTGACAATTATGTATGTAAGCATGTCACAGTGATTTTTAGTTAATGTTATTTTATAGAATTAATTAATTACTCTAATGAGTACTAAGCAAGAAATGAAAATAAGTAATTTCGAGTAAATCTACAGCATTCTTAAGCTCACGGAGGCCTTCCATGAGCTTGATACCAAAAATATATCAAATCATGTTCAAATTTTGATTTATATGGCTCAATAAATTCTTTATATCAAAATTTTATAGCATGCAAAAAAATTTCATTTTTGAAGATTTCTAAGTATTTATTTCGGATTTTTTAATAACAACTATGTAATATTAATAAAACAATCAACGTTTCATGTGTAACTTTTAAAAAATCTAAAATAAATACTTAAAAAATTTCTAAAAATGGAAAATTTTTGCTTGCCACATGATTTGATATAAAGAATTTATTGAGCCATATAAATCAAAATTTGGATATGGTTTGATATGTTTTTGGTGTTAAGCTCACGGGAGGCCCTCGTGAGCTTAAGAACACCATAGTTTTGCTCAGTAATTTCATGAGAAAGTATAATACAACTTGTAAGAAATTAGTTCTGTTGGGATTAACTTAGTAGTTCCTGACGATTATATATGTAAGCATCCCACAGTGATTTAAAATTAATCTTATTTATAGAATCAGTGAATTGTTCTAAAGAATACCTGGTTGCCCCCTCAACACAAAAGCCCAGTAGTCTCACTAAGTTCTTATGCCGAACTCGACCAATTGCCTCAACCTCTACCTTGAATTCCCTTTCAGCTTGACCCCTGATACAGAAGAAGTCTTTAATCGTAAATTTTGTTACAAAAAAGAAGAAGGAAAATTAAGTTTTTGTCCCATTTTTAACTGAGAGCAGACTGAGCAGCGGTACTGTCAATTTCTTTCTTTGGACATTACTTGAACAAATGGAATTTTAATATGGCACTCTAAAATGCAGAATTGAATCTTGTACCAGGTTATAAAGCAGCGGTCGCAGCGAATTGCTCAAACTATTTCATTTGATCGAACTTCACATTTTTCATTTTGGATAATCTGAACTCCTAGATATATATAACTCACCTATTATTAAGTAGATTTTTGACAGCTACATGGACCCCGTCATGAAGTATCCCTCGGTACACAATGCCGTAGCCACCTTCCCCAATCACATTTTTGTCTGAAAAACCATCAGTCGCTAGCTCAAGCTCGCGCAATGTGTACCAGTGCCCCCACCCCAAGTGTGACACTTCTGGCCCCTGTATAAAGTTGAAAAATGAAAGCCGATCATTTACGGTTTTACCAGTAGATCTCTCTCTTAGAAATACTCTTCCTGTAATTTTGGATATTTTTCGACATTGCTGGTACATGAACTGAATTCAGAGTAAAATTTTAGTTAACTGAGGAACCTAACATTGTTGGTTAGTATCTTTTCAGAAAAGGTACATATGTGCATTTATTATTTGACAATTAGGTAAATGGATTACAGAAAAAACATTCTTCCTGTGACCACAAACCGACCAAAATCATTAAACATGTCGTGTGCTCGAATGCGATTCACAATTTGTTACATGTAAACCTTAAATTTATCAAGTAAATATGTAATTTTGGTACCAGGAAAATTACAATATAACATGTAGAAATAGTACTAATTACTTACCATATCGCCGGCTCTGCTATCTACTGTGCTTCCTTGTTTCTCCAGGTTCTCAATCCGGCACCCCTTACCGATCTCGACATAAATCCTCTTCATGCTTTGTTCCCCGAGCGACTCATCCTTCGACAGTGCCTTCTGATCAACCTGACCCACATTTTGATTCTGCTTTTCGACATGGACCTGCTGAATTTCTTGTATCTCTTTGGAGAAAACAGGGATCAGGGGAGTCTTGGGACGACGCTTCGAGGCAAGCCACAGTGAGAAGAGTATCAAGAAGAGAACAAATGCAAGGCCAATGCTTATGCCGAGAACGACCCATAGACGGAGGCCGAGTATCGCGGTTTGCTTCAGGAGTACATTCTTGATGTATGGTGAATTGGAACCTGACATTTTCCTCTCCTTTCTAACTTCTAAGATCACAATTCTGCCAGAGTTATGGGTTTAATTAGAGGAAATGGAAATTGTGTTTCACTGTCATGCTACATCATTGGCATGGAGAACAAATGTTGTTGCATAAAGATGAGAGGTTTTGGAGGAGAAATTAAATGAAGAGCATAAATGGAGGAAATACCAAGTATACTAACTGTTATAATGTTGCAACATTTTTAATAAAATTGCTTGATTTGGAGAAGAACAGTGGTCACAGTGGAAATGCACAGCAAGGCTTGCTTGCCTCAAATTGCTCCATGATAACAGAATGTGACAGTGCATAGAGATTAGAGAGGGAACAACAGTAAGCAAACTGCAGTACCAGTACCAACTGTACCACCAGTAGTGAGTGCTTATAGTAGGTCTGTGCAGAATTGAACAGATTGACAATTCTGGAGAAATGGAAGGGCAGCTTTTTGTGGATTGAAAGGGGAATTGCCACTATATATATATATATATGACACACCCAGTGATGCCATCTGATTCATTCATTCATCCCTTGCAATCAGGAAATTGGCAGAGCAGAGAAACAGGAAAAGTAAAATGAATTGCGCAGAATTCTTTTTGTACTCAGTGTAGATGTTATGAGGCAGAAAATCCCACAAATTGTCATGTGGAAGTTCTTCCTTGTACACTGATGAATGATACCCAATAACAAAATCAAGTGAACCTGTGATGACAGTGGATGGTTGCATGGTTGGTTGTATGTGTTTGCCAGAGAGAATTGGTCGGCAGGGATCTGCTGGCATTGATGAGTTGAGAGTGGAGGCACAGAAACGGTTGGAGCAAAAATTTCTTCAAGAGGATAAATTACAAGGAGTGAGTGTGAACTGAACTCCAAGCTCCAAAGCGTTTGGTTTTGGATTTTGATGTGAAATTAATTAAGCAGCTTCCTGTCGAGAGATTAAAATAGCCATTATTGTTACTTAATTACATTGTGTAACAACAGAATTGTAACTTGGAAACATATTTCCAAGAAAATTAACCTTGATTTAAACATATTTCCAAGAAAATTAACCTTGATTTGGCCTTTTTTTTGTAAAAAAAAAAAGATAAAGATGAGGGTCAAGTCACTTAAATTTAAATATTTATAAAAAATCTTCATCTGAGTGAGCGCCACTCAAATTTAAATATCTATAAAAGACCATCATCCAGATTTCGAACCTCTGACCTTCTATACATAGAGCATTGCTTTTAGCCACCAGTGACTAGACCAAAGGCTGGTTCTCCGGTTCTCATCTTTTATATTTCTTCTTTTGAGTGATTTTTTTTTTTTTTTCAATTTTCCAATTGCTTGGTAGTTTGATTATACACAAGTAACACAACTACAAGCTTGAGGAGACATATAATTCCACCGCTAATTTACCTACTGTACAAGACATATAATCATATAAATGATCTCAATTAAGCAGCTTGGGCCAGAAGTACAAAATTAGCATGTGCATGATTGTACAGTTGTTCTCTTAACGTTTAACAGTTTGCAAATTTATTAATTTGACGGGTCAATTTGCTAACTAAATACTAAATAGCTAGCTACTGTATAGATTGTTGTTATATAAATTAAATGTATTCAACGGTGGTACCAACGGTATGATCTTTTAATTATGCCAAAGGTGTCGCAATTATTATTTTTTTCTTTTTTTAAATAAAAACTGAAGTATAAACAGAATTCAAAATGTTCGATTTTGTTAATTTTACTTTTTTTTTTTTTTTCCTTTAGAAGTTATAGTATTTTGCATTGATGTAATTAAGATAAAGATCATGAAGAGAATATTGTGATGGATCAAGCTCTTAGTCTTTCGTTTTTCACTTACCATAAATTAGATAAGTGCAACAGGTACAAAATTTACATAAACAATCTAGTTACTGCATGCAGTCACAAACGATCACAGCACAAATCAAAAGACAATGTATTTACTGCATAATCCTACAAAAAATGGAGTAATACTTAGTGTCCATGGTGTTCATATTTTACAAAATTGACATAAATGTTATAAATCAGATGTGTCTGTTACATTCTTTGTACATCTATGAATCCATGGATGACTTTTTAATAGAAACATGGGTGATTTTTCAATAGCCAAGATGTTTCTCCAAAAAAAAACAAAAAAATGCACATTCCAAACAATTATTATCGTTCAAGTTACTATGCATATATATGTCCTACACATGCAAGTCTACAACACGATTACACGAATGATAAAAACTTGAGAGAGGCTCCAATCCATGGGAAGTTTTCTCGTGGCCTACACAAATTAAATCAAGTCAGTCCAAAAAGTAAGGCAGTGTGTAGTACTAGCCTGTGCAACTGGGGCCACTAATCATTCATTATTTCATTCTATAGCGCCCATCCATCATCACACCTAAATCATTTCTACTCGGACCCTCTGGGACTGGTACCAACACGTACCGGTCATGTCACCGGTCACTGGCTCACTGCTAGCTCAGTTGAGCGTCCATAGAATATCTGACCATAACGTTCATATATAGATTACAAAATTAGATCTATCTGTTACAAAATCGGATGTATTTTTTATATTTTGAGTGTGTCTATAAACGTATATATGGATGCATTTTCAATGTACGTGAGATGTTTCTCTTGCTGATATATAGGCATTTTCATGATATATAGTTAGATGTTACATTGTTATGACTTATGAAATTACACCGCGCATGAAAATTGGATGCTAACTCATTTTGTCAACATTGCCAAGAAAAGTTGCACAAGATTTATATATATATATATATTTGCCCGCCGATTACCGAATTAATCGATAGCATATTAATTAATTAGCATTGCATCATGTAATTAATTCATCATGTTCATGCATGTGAGTGACTCTCTCCCCATTTTTTTCAACTAATAGACAAATATCATCACAGTACAATTAATTGTTCATTCGTAAGTCATAACAAAAAAGTAAAAAAAAAAATAGAAAATGATATGTAAAATTTATATAAAAAAACGTTATTTCCGATGGACTATATATTATGAAGCCTGCTAAATTGATATAAAAAAATTTTAATCTCCAATTGTTCTCCATTTTGAAGTGTTAAGTAAATCTGTTACATATATATGCACTTATTAAAATGTTTCACCATAATGAACAGCCTTTTGCAAGTATTGATTTCCTCAAATTTTTTTTGTCCGGCTAAATAGAAAAAGGAAGTATATATGTACATTTTCTATTTTTGAGATAGATTGCCAAAATATCATGAATTCAGATGTATATATAAATTTGTATGTCGTCTCCTAGATAAAACAGCGCATATTATATCTTCAAGTATGTAAATAATTTATTTGTATAATCATTATTAAACCTATATGTTAATGTTAAGATATAAGATGTCATACTGTCCTCAAAATCCAATTGATTGATCGCAAATGAATTGATCACTTGGCGATATCTATGATAAAGCCCTTACCATGCATACAGTAAGTATCAAATTTTATAAAAAAAATATTTATATCAAACAAAATTTGAACATATTTTTAAAGTCTATTAATTTGATGTTGATAGTAATTACCTAATTAATTATAAATAAAGAACGCATAAATGTTGGATCGTTT
Organism: Cyperus esculentus; assembly: GCA_030179965.1. Classification (NCBI taxonomy): domain Eukaryota; kingdom Viridiplantae; phylum Streptophyta; class Magnoliopsida; order Poales; family Cyperaceae; genus Cyperus; species Cyperus esculentus. Next base: position 2,666,861 of record JASGLE010000027.1, read on the forward strand.
TAAAGGTTAAATTTTGTTTAATTTAGACATATTATGTTTATCCTAATTAAAAAAGAGGAAAAAAAAGATACATAAGTTATTGGATCAAAGTAGATGAAAGGTTTCAATGACATAAAAAATAATTCTTCATGAATGATATTGTATAGTTGAGCTACTTAAAAAGTTAACACTTACCCCTGAAAAAAAAATTTTAATACTATATCCAAAAAATTTACAAAAGTATGTTGATTTCTAAAAAAATTTACAAAACTGGCTCTATCCTATAAAATATTTACACAAATATATCTTAAAAAATTTATAAAAATATACCTAACTTCTTTAATAGTTACAAAACTATGTTCCATCGAAAAACTTGGACAGCCCCTGCATCGAAGTCTGGCTCCGCCCCTGACCACTTATATATAGATTTTACTATAATTCTTCATAATTAGACTAGTTGATATCATTAACGACCAAGTAATAATACTGGTGCTGCCATAAAATTGTATCAGTAAAAATATCCCTGATAACCCGCTGTACTTGATAGCTATAGAAGAGTAAATGCTTCTCCACTGTGCGATAAATGAAGATTGTATGTGTATATGGAAATGGACTAGAGATAACTTTGCTAAAATGTGCATAAAATTGAGAGCACATTACACTTCAGTGCATCATTTACTTTGTTCGACATATCAATATTCCGAATTCAATTCCGGTGTTATCCTTCCCTCGGATAACAGGATCCTGCTGTTCCGATCGGCACCGTCGAATTAAAATGGATGGATGAGATCTGTTCGGCAAAACTCTTTTTTATTTCAAAAACCGAACTTTGCATTGAATCTGAATCGTTCGGTGTTGATCCGACAGTCACTGTCGGGATAACAGGGTCCTGTTATCACCGAAGAATAACAGCATAATCGGACGCCAATATTCCATATGCATGTTCCGGCATGAAACCGTTATCCGGTTCCAACTTCCAACTACCAGAAAAATGAGATTGAATGCCTGCATGCCTCCACAAGAAAATCACCCGTAAATTTGTCATCAAATTGATCATTCATCCATCCACAATAGATATCATATTGTACAAAAGCTGGCATGAAAAATGACTTCTGCTGCCACATGCCAGCACAAATATTTGTTTGGTTTTATTTGCAAGAAATATTGAAATGCCAGAGAATTTAATGTCGGACTCTTAGATTTTTTTTTTTTTTTTCTTTTTTTGCCCGCCTGATTGTGGGACAGGGCTCCTTTTGTAATTGACACGTCTCAAATTACAAGTGCAACGCCTTGTGCATAATGAATGTAAATTGTAATCTATTATTCTATTATTGGCTAGATATACTACATACTACATAGATAAAGGCTCAACATACTTTTTACTGTTCATTCGCACTGTGGATTCCACAGTGCGAATGAACAGTAACTTCTCTTTTTTTTTATTTTGAGATTTCTGTTTTCTGTTTTTTTTTTTTGGGATTTTATTTTTATTGTCCGAGTGAAAGTATATGGTGCGAAGTATTTCGTATTTCTTAGACTGCATCTTGGTTTGTTCGAAGACTGTCCATAAGAAGTGTCGTGGTTTTGAACAGTGCCTTTTTTTTTTTTTGGAAATTTTTTTTTTGGAATTTTTTTTTTTGGCATTTTTTTTTTTTTGGGATTTCCTTTTTTTTTTGGGATTCCTTTTTTATTGCCAAGTGAAAGTATATAGTGCGGAATATTTCTTAGACTGCATCTTGGCCCGTTTGAAAACTGTCCATCAGGAGTGTCGTGATTTTCCAGATTTTTCTGTGGGGGTAATAATTATGAGAAATGTAACTGAGTTAGACTAAAAATAGAGGAGTTAAATTCCTTATTAATTACTATCTCACGTTTCTGTCTTTTTTTTTGTGTAACATCATCTAATATGGTTATAGTTTATATGGAGGCATGTGGATTTCGTTGTGAATTAGAAGAAATAAATTATTTTTTTTTTGTGGAGATTTCTGTTTTTTGGGTTTTTTTTTTGGGGTTTTTTTTTGGGATTTTTTTTTTTATTGCCCAAGTGAAAGTATATGGTGTGGAGTATTTCGTATTTCTTAGACTGCATCTTGGTCTGTTCGAAGACTGTCCATAAGGAGTGTCGTGGTTTTGAACAGTGCTTTTTTTTTTCAGGGGAATTTTTTTTTTTTGCGATTTCTTTTTTTTTTTGGGGATTTTTTTTATTGCCCAAGTGAAAGTATATAGTGCGGGGTATTTCCTAGACTACACCTTGGCCCGTTTGAAGACTGTCCATAAGGAGTGTCGTGATTTTCCAGATTTTTCGGTGGGGTAATAATTATAAGAAATATAACTGAGTTAGACTAAAAATAGAGGAGTTAAATTCCTTATTACTTACTATCTCGCATTTCTGCCTTTTTTTTGTGTAACATCATCTAATATGGTTATAGTTTATATGGAGGCATGTGGATTTCGTTGTGAATTAGAAGAAATATGATCCGTTCATTTTTTTGAATTGGATAGTTTCGATGTTCCCTCTAGGTACAACTAAAACAGTGCCGTTTTTTTTTTCGTTTTTTTTTTGGGAATTTTTTTTTTTTTGGTTGCCCAAGTATATGGTGCGGAGTATTTCTTAAACTGCATCTTGATTTGTTTGAAGGCTGTCCATAAGGAGTGTCGTGGTTTTTGACAATGCCTTCTTTTTTCTTTTTTTTTGTAAATTTTTTTTTGGGGTTTTTTTTTTTATTGCCCAGGTGAAAGTATATAGTACGGGGTATTTCCTAGACTCCATCTTGGCCCGTTTGAAGACTGTCCATAAGGAGTGTTGTGGTTTTTCAGATTTTTCTGTGGGGATAATGATTATAAAAAATATAACTGAGTTAAACTAAAAATAGATAAGTTAAATTCCTTATACTACATAGATAAAGGCGGAAGAACCTTTGCACTGTGGATTCCGCAGTGCAAAGGAACAGTTTTTTTTTTTTTTCCTTTTTTTGGGATTTATTTTTTTTTGGGAATTTTTTTTTTGGGTTGCCTATGTGAAAGTATATGGTGCGGAGTATTTCTTAGGCTACATCTTGGCCCGTTTGAAGACTGTCTATAAGGAGTATCGTGGTTTTCCAGATTTTTCTGTGTGGATAATAATTATAAGAAATATAACTGAGCTAGACTAAAAATATGGGAGTTAAATTCTTTATTACTATCTCACATTTCTGCCTTTTTTTTTTTTTTTTTTTGGTAACATCATCTAATATGGTTATAGTTTATATGGAGGTATGTGGATTTCGGTATGGGTTAGAAGAAATATGATCCGTTCATTTTTCTGAATTGGGTATTTTCGATATACCCTCTAGGTACAACTAAAAAAGATACTTGGTTTGTGAAAAAAGAATCGCTTGATTAGAAATAAACTATTACAGGTCCGATATAATGTAATTATATATTTTTTGTGTTGTTATGTTAAACTTCATGAGGGTACAGATGTGTATTTCTGCAAAACTTGAGTATTGGAGAGGCGTGTAGTGCTAATGCGTTTGATAGGGTAGCACAAAATAAAATAAATAATAGTTTTGAAATTGTAGTTATAAAAGTGATAGTAGAAAGAATGCACACTTAATTAATTAATCTTTGTAAAAAGAGATATCATTGATTCCATTACTGATTAATCTTTGCATTTTTTTTTCATATATTTTTTATCTATATTATGATAGTTTTTTAGGCCGGTCAATATTTAATTTGTTGACAGCATTATATGTGATTAACAATTATATTTGTATCTATTTTGATGTGCGATCATAAAATTAAAATAAAGAATTTGATTAGTCGCGCGGAGCGCGATCACATGCCTAGTATAATATACAAATCGAATATATCCACATTTTTTATATTTGACAAATAGCAATTATATGCTTGAAATGTGAGCGTGGTTCACCCACTATACTCCAAGCTGATGTGTATATTGTGAACATAATTTTTAATTTATATTTTAAACTTTTATATCCAAATTTCAAACTCAAACTGTTGATTTTGCTTAGCTTCCTGAAAATTGAACATATATACATAAAATTTTATGATTGTTTGGTTCATTCCAAACTAGATAATGTGACTTGAAAACAAATGAAATATAATTAACTACGATTGATTAGATTCAATATATCCATATTTAGGCTACTTAATCAAGTAAATGAACTTAAAAACTGATAAAATATTTAATTTGAACATCAATTTTAAAATAAAAACGAAAATATAAAAAAGGTATGGCATTGACTATTGAACCCCCCTTATTTCACAGTACCCTAATTGACAAGGGGAGATTTTTGCAATTAAGGGCACGTTCCAAACTTCCAATAATAATTATATAAATACCCCACTTCTCCAAACATAAACACTATCCATAACAATGCAACAAAACAATAAACAGAAATTCAATGATTTATTCAGCCGGCTGTTTTGGGCTGCACTACACACAGCCTAAGAAATCTGAATAAAGCAGGGCCCAATGCTGATCTGTTACTGTTAATTGGTAGTTTGTTAATTTCATATGTTGTATATATAACATGTTTGCGTTTGGATCATGCAGGGATTAGTATAAGAATAGAAGAACAGAGAATAGTAGATAAGATTAGTAAAAAAATAATAGTTAGTGATTTCCGAATTAGCTAAAGAATAGTAAAAATTTTGTACTATTTGAAATAGTAAAAATGTTGTTTGGATTGTATGTTAAGAATAGTGATTGGTGGTTGAAAAAAATAGTAACTAATCCATGTTTTAGATGGAATAGCAGATTAGTGGCTAGTCTCACTAATCCAGATTAGTACTTCTGTACTTGTGTGTTTGGATCGTACAAAAGTTAGGAATAACTTGTTAATCCGATTAAGTACCAATCATATTAGTACTTGTGTGTTTGGATCGTTTAGGAATGAGAAGGGATCCATTGACAATGTCTAACTTGACAATCTTGACAATCTCAACTTTAAAAAATTTGAATAAAATCATATAAATTTTTAAAAATGAAAAAAAGTTGATGGATGTATTATTTAACTAATAGATTGATAGTGTTTCAAATTTCAATCAATTTAGACTTTGTTTGATGGCTTATCAAAATTTCATACATTTTTTAACGGTTGTAATTCAACGGATCCTTGAAAAGCTATCAAACCTCAATTAAATTAGATATAATTTGAAACATAATCAATCTATAACTTAAACAATAGTTCCGTAAACTTTTTTCTATTTTTGAGAATTTCTAACTAATTTTTTAAAATTTTTGAAAATTCGGATTATCAAGATTGTCAAAATAGATATTGTCAATGGATCTCTCCTCTTTAGGAATAGCCTATGTTCTTCCTCAAAAAAGGAATAGCCTATGTTGGATATCATCTATATGCTGCACGCCGACAAGGCTACAACACTTCTCTGGTCAAAAGCTGAATGTGAAACAGCTTTATTTTATTTGTTGATATTTAGGGTTGGGAATTTCTTTCTACATTTCAAAAATTTAAAGTACCAAATTCAAATTGGACCAGATATATTATATTGTAATTTAAAGATGTCAAAAACATGACCGTACTAACAAGTTAATGCCGCCGGTGTGTAATTTTCTTCCCTCTTTTTTTTTTGCACTTTGGCCCTCATAACTTTTCTTCTCTTTTGCATAAATGCCCTCTGAAATATAAATTATTAGAATTTTACTTCAATACTCCCACCAAAAAAATTTATTTTCGATCTGACGATTACATATGAATATTACCTATTATGAAATTCATCTGTAACCGATAAAATTATCTGGGTGTGAGTATGGAAGCAACGTTCTAAATATTTTTATGTCTTGAGTGATTAAGAAAGTTTGTTTAATTAATTAATTTACAGGTTGTTCATTTCACCAAGCAAAATTAATTTGGCAGTTGGCACTCCTGACTGCTCAAATCAAATCCACTATATACACATATGGTGGTGGTTGAGTAAGAAAATAATTGGAATATGCCAAGGAAAAAAGGCAGTGTTCTCTAATGACGAAAACTGCCTGTTTAGCACTAGAGATTAATATATTCTGTTTAATTAATTAGGCTTGAGAGTGTATCTGATTAATGAATAAAATATGTAAGCATGAGGGCAGAGTTCCTGTAAATGTAATCCTATCATTCAGCCCAACAAACGTACCATATTCCCTTCTTTATTAATTCCCATGACTGCTTTACAATCTTCCTTCGTTAAGATTCATAATAAAGTAATTAAGTATGTATGCCTCTATCTCGGGGAGGTACTTAAGTAATCAGCGTTGTTACATTACTCCAAGTATGTACCAAGATGCTGACTTATGATGAAGTATCTAATTAGATAAGAACTAGCCTTTGGTCTAGTGGCTAAGGGCAACGCTCTCAGTGTGGGAGGTAGCAGATTCGAAACCCGACTGGAGGGTCTTTTATAGACATTTAATTTTGAGTGGCTTAATCCTCATCTTTATCTCAAAAAAAGTATCTAGTTAGATACTGCAGACCTGAAAATACATTTTGAGTGTTTAGCTTCTATGGAAGTATTTATTTTATAATTTATACAGACCTTAAGATGCAAAAGATGGGCTTGTTTGGCAGCTATTTGTAATTGTAAAATTGCAATAGCAGAATAACAAAATATAATGCTATATTCTAGCTAAAAAATGGATTAAGAAAAATAGATTATTCACAATAATACCAAGATAGATTTATTATATTTTCCAACAAATAATTAAGTCGATTATTGTTGCCGGTCCAGTCCTCTTTGTTGTAGCCATCATTGTTGTCAACTTAACTATCATCATTATTGACTATGTAGCATTACAACCCATTATTATTTTACCCAAAAAAATATGTTGACTCTTTAAATAGTAAAAAAAAACTTTTCTAAATGTTATACTATCCTGCATTTATTATTCAAACAGCATTACTCTTGGGTTGAATTCTGGGGGACATGCTAGGTTGAAATATGGCATTTCTATATATATAAAAAAATTGTTGGCATAAAAAAGACTCATGTTTCTATATACCTGTGAGTGTGAGTGCAAACAGCATTTATTTATATATAATCAATACCAATAATTAAATAATCACTGTTTTTAAATTATACACCCGGGATTGCAAGCAAGGATTTGGCCCCAGTAACATGGGTTTGAGAGGAGAGCATCACACTTTCTTTTCTGGGATACTTGCAACGTGCCCCTCTTATGTTCTGTCTATTTTTTTTTTTTTCAGATATTTTTGTCTAGTTTTTTTATCAACAGAAAATTAAAAAAATAATGATCAGGATTCAGTCAGTTTGGATATATACAGGAAGAATGGTCAGGATGGATAATTTATATGCATGCATTCCCGTAGTTATACTTAAATAAATAATTGAATTTATGCACATTTGCTTAATTATACTTTGTATATAAATATCTAATATTATTTGCATAACAGAAGGCAGGGTACATATAACTATTTAAATGATAACGCATTCCCTTGAAAAGAATATGTGAATTCATCTTAATTATTGTCTTAACTTTTTGTTATCTTCTTCATTTTTCTCAAGGACTCTATATGTGTTATCAATAATGATTTACGAATACCAGATAATGTTTTGAATCGTATCAAATTTATTTATGACTTTAAGGCTTTATGCCATGAGTAAAATGACATTTTTATAATTTCCAGAATTTTTTTCTACTAATACTGCATTCATAATTTATCATCTGTTTCTTTTGTATTTCCAACCTTAATGTACATACAACTTTGAACTTCAACACCATTCAATATTACAATAAAAATCACATCCTCTTGATTTCAATACTCAAAACAAACAATGTCTAACATAAACCAATTCCATATAATAGCAGCGCCCCCCGCCCCCCCCCCCCCCCCCCCCCCCCCCCCCCAAGGCTAATTCTGCTTTGATCAGATAACTCTGCCTATATGAATTACTAAAAAATGGAAGGTTGAAAACGGGAAACTCAATCAATCCATCCATCCATCCATCCTCTCATTTTTTCATTTCATTTCATTTCTTCGTTCCCACTTGCGTACGAGAGAGAAAGAAGAATAACATCGTCTCTTCTCCTTTTTGCGAAAAAGCCCCGTTTTTATTTTTCACCTCACTCACTCTCTCTCTCTGTCTCTCGGCTCTCCATCCAGCTTCCTTCCAGCAGCCCTGCCTTCTTACCATCGGCACAGAGAGAAGAGAGCCACCGACCGAATGACGCATGGTCGCCGGATTCTCGATCTCCTCCTTCAGCTCACATAACCAGGAATCCCGGCGCTTTTGTTGTTGTTCCTCCTCCTCCTTCTTTTTGTGATTCTCTGATGGGTAAACGGGTGTACGAAGTTTGGAAGGGCAACAATGTGAGTTTGTACCCTTTTATCTCGTGCAATCATTGTTGGGTTTTGCTCGGGGGGGGGCTTGATTTTTTGTGGGTGTTGGGTGAATTCTGGATTGGTTGCCTCAGTAGCAAGTAAGCCACCAAAATTCTTCATAAATTGTGCATTTTTACCCTCAATTTTTAAGCCAAATTTTCACTACTACTGCAAAGGTTGAAGCTTTCTTTGTCAGGGAAGCCGGAAGCATGTTTTGAGTGAGTGGATTATCAGTGAGGTAACATGGTTGGAGGAAATTTTGGGGCAATTTCAATGTGTGGTTGGGTTGGTTTTGCAATGCTGATATGAGATTAACAGTGAAAATGCTACGTATGGGTATTTGTTTGTCTTGTTTGTTTTTAATTAAAAGAGCTTCTGTACTGACAGATTGTCTGTCTTATTGCCGGAAAAGATGTTAATTTGCGTATGTGGTTACTGCCGGTATGCCACTCAGAATGGTTGTCTTAAACCCTAGGTTTTGATCAATTAGTTACATAAATCAATCACCCCAAAATGAAAATTGTACATAATTTTCAGAAATGCTAATAGTTTAGTCAACACACTGCAACTGGTACGGTTATACTGCTACTGAGTCTTACCATTCTTCTGATGTCATGCGACACTGTTGCTATTTGGAATTGAACTTTTATTTGCTTATGTAATTTATCTTGTTTTGTGCAGATATTTTTGTTGGGGGGAAGATTAATATTTGGACCTGATGCGAAATCCCTATTTGTTACTGTTTCTCTTATAGTTGTCCCCGTTATAGTTTTCTGCATATTTGTGGCAAGGCATTTAATTCACCAGTTCCCGTCGTACGATGCTGGATATGCTATTCTAGTGGTAGCCATAATCTTTACAGTATATGTGAGTATTTGTTTTCCTCTTACATTTACTTTATGGATGTTGATATTTGATTGATACTGGATTCCTCTGTAATTCTATTGGAGCAAGGATTTTAGTTTCCCTGAGCACAATGGTAGGATCGCGTCTAACTTGCAGAGGCAGTTGTGCCTCTGCTGTAGAATGAAATCAACTTTTGGCATGCTTTGATTTATATTCAAGACTCATTTTAATCTGATACCACCTCATGTAATGCAACTCATGCAAGCAGTTACTGTAAATAAAGTATGGTCAAGCTGGTTTTGGTTATTGCTGTCTGGAATGTTAACCCAATTAAACAAATCATGCATGAGTCGCAAGCCCAAACCATCATAAGTTGACTGTTATGACCTGATTAAGCTTGATATATTCATAATTGGTTACTCAGTTGATTCTGTAAAGACACTAAAGACAGCTGAATGGGGTAATAGTAAATGACCAAATATGTAGAACCGTACAAACGTTATATAGAGGCTTCTACTGGTTCTAGACCTAGTAAAATGCTTTTGAGTTTTATTCAAATCTGTTATAAATACTCGCAATATCATGCATACTTCCAATCATTTTAAGAAGAGAGAACACTATGAAGGTTGGAAAATACCAAATGTTGCCCCCTTGTAGTGATGCAAAATCTACTCCGTTCAATTGTCATTGCTGCGTTGTTAAATACTGGTAGAGGATATTTCTGGATCTACTGAAGGAAATGAGGATGGTAGCCATATAAATAACACTTCTGTTGGATTTTACATGATTTCTTGCATTACCCAGTGTTTTGCATGAAGTTTTTCCAAGCAGTCATCAGGGTACAACTTACTATTAGTTCAAATTTTTAAATCATGTATTATTTTTCAGGTACTTATACTCCTATTCCTCACATCAGCACGTGATCCAGGGATCGTTCCTAGAAACTCACATCCACCTGAGGAGGAGTTTTCATATGACAATACCTCACATACACCTGGTATGCAGTTCCCACGCACTAAGGAGGTTACAGTGAATGGCATGCAGGTTAAGGTCAAGTACTGTGACACGTGCATGCTATACCGTCCACCTCGATGTTCTCACTGTTCCATTTGCAATAACTGTGTTGAACGGTTTGACCATCACTGCCCGTGGGTTGGTCAATGTATTGGCCTGGTAAGTATCTCTGTTTTTCTTTGATTACTGAGAATTGGTACTATTTTCTTTTTGCACTGGTAACTCCTTGTAAGATAAGTCTGTCTATACAATTTTTTAAACCTCTAATTGTTTGTAGTTTTATCCAGTAGCTGCTGGAATTTTATGTAGTATTTAAGTTTTTCATTGTGCAAATAACACTTAAACAATGAGCACAATACAAAAGCATTAATTTTGGTGTTCTTGTTGGAATAGCGATAGCGCCTGATAATGAAATTGTCATATAAAAGCTTTTCCATGTGCAGAAGAAAATATCCTCATTACCGGATATGTCTCTATTGTCAGCCTTGGAACATTTTGTGATGTGAAAGTACCTTTTTTATATTGTTTGATATTTGTAGTAGTGGAGTATCAAAGTAATTGAAAATGCTAACTATTAGTAGTGTCAGAAACTCAGAAATTCAATTTCCTACTGCAATATGTCAAATTTTTTTAAAACAAAATGGAATATAAAATGAAGTTCTGAATTCAATCCTACACTATGTCCTTCTCAAATATAATTTCAAAAGCTACCGATGTTTTTATAATTATATGGATCATATCCAAATATTACAGGAATCTCCAGTTTGCCACCATATCAGGTGTAACATCAGCATTCTTATCTATGTGACACAAAAGCATAGACTGAATAGGAGCCAGAGGAGTATAATACACAAAAAATAATAAGTAAATATCTCACCTGAAGTAAATAAGTTTGTGTAAATATTTTAAAAAAACCCAGTCTTCAACAATGTGATCCTACTAGTCTTGTGTTACTGCTGCTGATAAGTATTTGGGGGGGGGGGGGAGGGGGGGGGGGGGTTACCAGTGAGTGGGATTCTGTAACTTCTACTATCAAGTGCTTCAATTGTAAAGGCTGCGTTATGCGAAGTTGACTCGCCCAATCTAATATTATGGTCTGGATCCAAATAGCATAGCGCCAAATGGCTCAAGTTAACGGGAGCCCTATAAAAAAAAAAATCAATTTGTATGTGATATGTTTATAGACTCACCATACTGAACCTCACTTTGTTGTTTTGCTTTTCTCTTCTCTGCAGAGAAACTACCGGTTCTTTTTCATGTTCGTCTCATCATCAACGCTACTATGTATATACGTGTTTGCTATGTCAGCACTCTACATCAAGTTTCTGATGGATGATGGTTACCCCACTGTATGGAAGGCATTAAGACATTCGCCAGCTTCGGTTGCACTGATGATATATTGTTTTGTTTCTCTTTGGTTTGTCGGCGGCCTTACTGGTTTTCATCTGTATCTTATCGGCACCAATCAGGTTTTACTTTTTACCAAATTATCTACTGCTATATGGCTTCTTTAACTCTTTGTTGAATGTTATGGAAGATGCAAAACTTGCAAAGCATTGTGATGGGTTTGAAGCTTTAATTTAATTGTGATAGGATTGAAGTCCTAACTTGAGTTGTGGTGGGTCTGAAGTCTTTTCTCATTTCATTTTTTTTTTTTGGGTAAATGAATTTGTTGGAATTATCATGAAATTCCTGTTTTTATATTAACAATGTAGAATCGTCAGATTAGTTAGATTCAGTTTATTTTCAATAAATACATTATTAATCCAAATTGTACCCCTCTGACCTGTCAAAATGGCCAGGAAACCAGTATGGTCTTTTATAGCTGAACTTTTGTTGGGTGGTTCCTTAATTGCCAGCTTTTTGATGGGGACATCCATTGTTTGATATTGGGACCCTATTTCTCAGGCCCATATCAAGCCTGAATTATATGTACCAATTATAATCCTATTGGGCTTATTATTTGCTTGTTTTCGCACCTGCTGGTATCCTGGACGGCTTTTGGTAAATATAGAGACTCGAAAACAGAAATTAGAGGCAAAAATAAGTTCTTATTTTATTTTATGTCTGTGTTCTATGGTTCAAGGCTTCTTAAAAAGCTCATTTAAAATTCATGTCCAGACAACCTCATTTAGCAGTAGCCCCATTATGGGGAAGGATCACATGACAGTGATTATTTTTGACAATCTTGATATTGAGATTTTAAATGAATTTAGAAAAAGAAATAGAAAAAAAGTTTGTAGATGTATTGTTGAACTTGTAGAATGGTCATGCTTCACATTCCATGCCGCATAAATAATATTTGATAGTCCACCAATGATCATTAAATTGCAAAAGTTGCAAATTGCATTAATTTTGATGGACCATCATCAACACCTAAATTGCATGATATTTGATACTCTATCAATCTACAAATTGAAGAATATACCTTCTCATTTTGTATTTTTCTCGAATATATTTATAAACTTGCTGTTAAGAATATCCAAAAAACTATTGTCATGTGTGCTCCATTACCCCTTTCTATTCCTCGCAGATTTTAACAGTACATATTTGAGCTAATTTTGATTGGTCATTTGTAATTTTCCAGACCACATATGAGAACTTTCGGTATCGATCTGATAGTCGACCCAACTACTATGACCGAGGTTGTGTCAACAACTTTATAGAAGTCTTCTTCACTGAGGTCAAACCTTCCAGAAATAATTTCAGAGCCTGTGTAAAAGAGGAGCAACAGATAAGGGCCCCTCCTGTTAATGTCAGGCAGGCTGCCATGGAAGAGGATGAACCACCATGTGGCGCCCCACGTGCCAAGGTGGAGGATGATCTGGAAATCGGTGATGATTTGTTGGAGATCTCGAGACGGCGCGACTTTGAGGAGGTCGGAGATGAGGAGTTGAGAAGTGTGGTTTCAGAATCATTGCCCGGTATAAATTCTGGTAGAGGTTTGGAGGCTGGAATAGGGAGGGGCGACGGGGACAGGAGTTGGAACTATGATGTCGAAGCAGGTCATAAAGAAGCAAACTAGTGTATTTATTGTTTACTTGTGCTCTTTTTTTTTTTTCTTTTTTTTTTCTTTTTTGTTCATTTTGTTATCATTTGGTGGAAGGATGGGGAAAAGTAGGCATTTGAAAACAACCTTGCCGGTATAATTTTTGTGCCATTTTCTTGTTTTGTGTTCATTGCTTCGGTTAAGGCTATAGTGTCATTTAGTTGCTCGGTTTGAGGCTTTAGGCTTTTATGAGTTATGAATGATTAATCTAATTTCTTGAGCTCATTGTAAAGCAATGTGATGTTGGATGTATGTTGGAAGTCTTTATGCTCAATTGATCATAGTTCGGTTTCAATCTATGCATACTGGTAAATCTTACTGTGAAACTTGCCCTTCTTTGTCATCTTATTTCTCTCCTTTTTTTTTTTTTTTTGGTTTTTCCTTTTGTGTAATCTCCAGCAATACACTAGAAGCAGAATATGTTGTACATTTTTTTGTTGAGATAAAAATGAGGTTGAGCCACCAAATGTCTATAAAAAAACTGTCTATCGGGTTTTAAACTTGGAATCTCTTATAATAGGGGTGTCAATGGTTACGGGTCGGGTGGGAGCATTTCATTACCATACCTACTTAGAATTGGTCTTACCTGTATTCTATCCATTACCGTTAAAATTCGATTTACCCCGTACCTGTTAAAGTCATCAGGTAACGGGTGAGTAGCAGTACATAATGAATAATAAATAATGTATTTATATTTTTATATTAAATTTTGTAGAAAAAACAAATTGTTCTAAAAGAGTGATATAGCATAAATTAACATAAAATTTATTGGAAAGAGTATGAAACTATTATTCATTAGCTCTATTATTTTGGAGAGAACAAAAAATATTTTCTTATGTATTACCCTATAGAATAATGGGTATGAAATAACTCTTACTCGTACTCTTACTTGTTTGCTTAACGGAAAAAAAAAAAAAAATCTTACCCATATGCCATACCCATACCCATACCCGATAAGCTAATGAATAAAAATATCTACCCATACCCGTTTTATTGGGTACGATATGGGTCGGCTTATTGGGTAGAAAGGGTTTCATTGCCAGCCTTACTCTTATTGAATATTAGAGCATTACATTGAATATTAGAAATGTTTTAGATAGTTCAAAAATAAAACAAAGATTATTGTGGGTGCAGACGAGATAAATGTGCAGAATTGAGAGACATTTTGGGCTGTGCGAGGCAACTCCAATGCTTTTCAGTTTTATTGTGTACTGGAAGCGTACCCGCACGCTACTGTGGACAATTTTATTTTTCATTCAAGCTAAATAGGGTGAAAGAATCGAAGAGATGGAAAGAAATGGGCTTGTGACTTTAACAGTCAATGCTTTAAAATGTCAATTAGATAATTCGTCATTTCGATTTTGTGCTGAGGTAGAAATGGAGAGGAATACAGTATGAAAAATGGATGCGATGTGGGCCTTTTATTATTTGATGGATGGAGATTAAGATGGGAGTTAAACTATAACCATTGATGGATGGTCCAATCCTTTAAGTTCTTTCTTAAAAGAGTATAGATATAGATATTGTCATTTTACTCAAATATACGATTTAAACTTTCACATGTGAGATGCTAACAAAATTGAGACTACTAAACTTTTAAGAAGAAGTGTTCTATAATTCTACATTCAAACTGATTCAACTAGGAGAACTGGAGAAGGTGCATACTAGTAAGTAGTAACCAGGTCTTGTTCTTATCATTATTGGGTCTACAAAATTCCAAAAATATAATCGAATCCAAAACTCATCAGTCTGTATTGCAGGGTCTGACCTGAGACTGAGATGGAGTCTTTGCCAGTTGCAACCAAAGGTCCCCTTCTCTATCATTGGAAAATCCCCTTGTTGACAATAAGAGCTCTTCAGATTCTAGCAGGGCCAGCTATATATCATTTGATTGTTGAACTTGAACAGTTTTCCTGATGTGGATTTAACTGAGTCAGTGTCTGACAATCACTTTGACTGACTGACTGGACCACAATTCTGAAACCCATTTGTATGGGCATTTTGCAATGAGTTAAGTCTACCAGTTCACATCTTATATGCATGGTACCGACTACCGAGTACGTACCGACTGATCAGTTCAACACATTCGGATCGTCGACGTCTCGGTTTTGTCTGTCCATGCTCACATCCATGTTGAGTTTCAGAAGAATATTTGAAAGGTTGCATTACATACTTACATGCCAGTACAGATTTGTCCAAGTAAATTAACAAACAACGACCGATCGAATCGATCGATCGTGCACGAGAGAGCGATTCTCAATCATATGCTAATGATATATTGTCGTGTTGTTTATATGTACCAGTTATGATCAGAACTGCATCATCAGAAAGTGACAGTCAATTAAAAGTATAAAACTGAGCAGAATTCGTCTCTGTCATTCTCATTCTCTTCCTTTTTTCTTGCTATTATTTTCTGAAAGGTACCTTTTTTTCTGCATCTCTTGGTGCTAATTTGTTCTAAAAGGAATAATATCTGAATTGACCAATTGGGCAGATTCAAACTTGAAGAATGTCCATTTATGGGTAGTGATACCTAGTTTGATTGGCGTAATTTGGCAACTTGTGTCATGAGTGCATTTCAGCTTCTAGAGTTGACCTCTTACATTTTGGA
The DNA here is from genome assembly GCA_030179965.1 of Cyperus esculentus. Taxonomy (NCBI): domain Eukaryota; kingdom Viridiplantae; phylum Streptophyta; class Magnoliopsida; order Poales; family Cyperaceae; genus Cyperus; species Cyperus esculentus. Next base: position 2,682,702 of record JASGLE010000027.1, read on the forward strand.
TGCATCCTAATCCTTGGTTTGGTTTGATCCAAACCGTGACACAGATTTTTGAGGAATTTAGTCGGTACCAAACTTGTGGGGTTTTAAGTAGGAAATCATCGTTTTCAGGATCAAATTAAAGAATGTTCCTTTGCATTGAAAAATATTGTTTTAAGCATAATTTTTTACTCTTATTGGTGTGTAATATGTTTTCCTTACAAGTCAAGTGATACGATTTCAAACTTGTAATTATACCCTTTGATTTGATAATAAAGACGCACGTCGGTTTCTCAAAGTCAAATTAAAATGGTCAAGCAAACATGTATTCTAGGGTTGATGTTTTTCACTGTTTTTAAGTAGGAGGGTCCATTGAATGATTTGCATTGTCGTTCTATGTTATGGACTTTGAAAGTAATATTTGTTTACTTTCAACATATTTCAATCACATATTTTAATTAGACGTTCTAGTGCTCATATTGAAGTCCTAGTTTTGCAGGAAATCTTAGCTGAACGATAAAGTTTTTGGTGAAGTTGCCAGAATGGGGTCCATTATTTCCTTCATAACTCGTGGTTTTCTGTTACCAGTAGCAAATAGGCAATTATATTGCGGCCTTTACTTTGAGAGAAAGAGGAACACATTGAAACCTTCTAACATATTATATTTTAGAGACATATTGATATCTATTATTATCGACTAATATAAAGTTATTATTTAATTTAAATGTTTTACACAATAACTATTGTTAATATCTTTTATGATAACTTATTTTATTTTCTTAAGCCGATTGAAGATTTCTCAATTAATAGAAGTATAGAATTTTGTTGTGTTATCAAAATTAGTGTAATATCTAGTATAAATGTTAGTCTAAAGTAATAGTAAATTTTTAGAAATTTACTACGGTGCACCACGTAGTTTGAAGCATTTTGAGCCATACGATTGATGAAAAGAAAAAAAAAATAGTAGCTAGAATTTAGTACCACGTACTTACCAAAAATTGATGTTTTTCATCCATCACATGACTTAGAATGCTCCAATTTTATTTTCTTAAATAAAACTTGGTGCACTGTGGCAATACTTTTTAGTTGTTCCTAATTAGAGATGACAATTGAGCCCAGTGACTTAGTTTCTAACTCAACAAGTAATATCTTATAATTCCTAAAGAAAATCTAAGTGCATAAAATCTTTATCGTGGTCTAATGCTAAAGTTTATAATTCAATTTTTATATTTTGCAAATTGTCACAAAAAATAACAAAAAAGTTTCTACACCTTAATCACAAAAAATCTTATAATTCAATTTTGAGGAAATCTTTCCTTACCCCAATTTTTATCCTCCAACCCCGTACCCCAAAATCTTTCCAAGATTCTTTTCCTAAAATAACTATTTGTGGGGCCACCTTCATTTAGTATAACAAAATTCATTTATTATCTCTCTCACTGCGATCAAATCAAACAAACAAAAACCCTTCCAAACCGAAATCAAGCTCTCCTCTCCTCCACCATGGAGAACAGCGGCAAAACCCCCCCCCTCCGGCGGAGCCACCCTCCGTCAAGGCACCCACGCCCGTGACAGTCGTCCACCCCATGCAGTCTCCTCGCATCTTCTTCTCCTCCGTTTCCGCGTCGTCACCCCGCCGAGTCGCGATCACCGTTGATATGTCCAACGAGAGCACCTACATCGTGCGCTGGGCCGTGGTGCTGCTCCGCGTCCGCCCGACCTCGGTCCTCTACAGCACGGATTGGGCATCGATAGATTTGTCGTGCTTCTCGATGGGCGAGGATGCGAGTGAGGAGTCGCAGCAGAAGCTCGAGGATGATTTTAATGTGTTTACCACTACCAAAACGCAAGATCTGGCGTAGCCCGTTTAAGATCCATACTGTGAAGGATCATGACATGAACGAGAGGCTTTGCCTTGAGGTAGTAAAAAAAAAAAAAAATCACATCAAATTTTAGCTAGATTGAAAATTGTATACAAATTTAGTTCTGCTAAATGGTTTGAGGCAACAAATTTAGATGTACTGAGTTTTAGAATGTTTAAACTGAGTTGTAAAATGTATGAACTAGAAATTCTAGTGGTATGTACAGGCTTATATACCACTATGAACACCTTCTGCACGAAGTCTGAACACCCAATGAGCAGAAGGTGCAGCCGGTATGGGGCCCAGGAAGCACTAGATTAGAAATTTTAGATTGTATGAACATGAAATTCTAGTGGTATGTACATGCTTATATACCACTATGAATATACCCTCAACGAAGCCTGAACACCCAACGCAGCAGGTGTAGCCGGTATGGGGCCCAAGGACTACTGAACATAATTTTTTACACTGTATGAACATGACATTCTAGTGGTATGTACATGCTTTAAGCCTACTATAAACACCCCCTACACCAACTCTGAACACCCCACGCAACAGAAGGTGCAGCCGGTATGGGTGTCAGAAGGTGCAGCCGGTATGGGTGTCAGAAGGTGCTTAAATTAATTTAATCACGTGCTTAAATTGACAGTTGTTGACAGTTATGTCTGTGGTTCCCACGGGAATTAACGGAAATGGATAAGGTTAGGGCCGTGATGATCATTAAAACGCAAAAAGGCCCACCGTCCTAATTTCGCTGTGTTCATACTTGTTTATGGAAGGTGTTCATACTAACTAGTTTTAAGTGTTCATAGTCAGTGCATGCGCGTTGTTGGGTTGGGGTACAATTTTGGGGGATTTTTGTTGGGGTATAATTAGCTTTCCTCATTATAATATTTTGCAAATTGTCAAATAACAAAAAAAAAAAAATCATATGGATCAACTCATAAAATTGCATCCTATAGAATGCCCTAGATGTAAGAAATCCTTAATGCCTCTAATCCTATGGAGTTTTCACTATTGAGCTACAGTATTTGTCCAATCAAAGGAACAGTTTATCGTATAACAGGTGCTTTTCTGACCGTGGGATCATATTCCTCCCCGTACGTGAAGTGAGTTTCCGATCTCCCTTTCTTATCATTTACATTGGGTGGTCTTGATGCAATGAACCGTTACAAGGAAGAAGGGGAAAAAAATCATGTGGTGCATACGAAACTGGTTTACTTCTATCTTTTTCGTGTGGTGTGTAGAGGCGGAAAGCCATGAGTTCCTCGAAAAATAATTCATACATAATTTTTTTCTAATAAAAAGATCAAAACAAATCTATAAACTAGAAAGAGGGATAACTCTCCAAGCACCTTAACTATGCCACATCATCAATATTATTAACCATTGATTTTGTTTAAATCTCTTCATCTACTTTGATCCAATGGTTTATATGTATTCTCTCTCCCCATTTAATAAGATGAATGAGATATGTTTAAAACAAAATTTAATTCTTAAAGTGGTCAAACATTTATGTGTATAAATTATACATCACTATCATCATCATTGCTCATATAGAAAAATTTAAAATTATGTTTAATTTTTTAAAATAAATATTTTTATTTTATAAGCTTTATTATTTTTTTGTTATCATATTTCGGGGCGAAGTCCGAGTTACAGCTCTAGTTACTTTAAAGTCCATATAATGTCCTAATGTTATATTCTTAATCAAGGAACAAGATCAGAAAAAAAAAAAAGAATTATTGTACTTTTTGATCATCAAATAATTGTAAAAAATACACGGTCTTCTCAACTTTTCATCTTTCAATTTTTTGACTCCTATGATGGCCAAGAAATCAAGTATAAACAGGGTCTAGGTTCCTAGCTAAATAGTTCCTGTTCCAAATCAAATCATGAATTCATGTTCAACTGACACATCCTTTTGACGTTGGCACCTCAAAAGCAGTTTTAAAAAACATTTGAACTGGGGATGGCGTGAAGCTTTTGAGCAGGAACCGTGCAGAGTTTCAAAAGAATATTTGTGCATTTCAAATTTGGGGCTTTTGATTTGAACTTTGGTTGGTAATTAATTTGACTGCCCAATTTGCAGATCATCACATGGCACAATTATAGCTTTGACCTCCCTCGCCTTGCAGCACAGACACAGTTCCGTCAGTTCCACTGATTAAAAGTTAAAACAAAACATTGGCCCATGGGTTTGTGCTGGAATCATTGACACTTTTTTCCTTTTCCCATTTATGAAAAATAGTGTATTGATTTCTCTTTCTATAGTAAGTTATTTTGGTTCTTTTGTTAGAAAAAATGCCAATCAAAATTCAATAACACAGGATTAATTGTACTTTATTTATTTCTATTTTTTTTTTTTACAAATTTTGACAATTTCAAGCGGATTTGATTTTAATTAGTACTTTAACAAAAAAAAAAAAAGAGAGAGAGGCAATTTTCACATTGTAATATTCATTATTTGACTAGCCCATTTCTAAAGGCAGAGAGTAGACCAGTTGCCCCAAACACACTTGTAAATGTCAGCTACATATAGATGAATGTAGGTACGAATATGATTCACATTTTCATAGAATAAATGATGTACAAATATTTTTAAATTTATGTTTGTCAAAATTCAAAAGTGGAACTTTAACACATGACGTGCTAGATGAGAGCATATGGGCGAAAATACACTTGAATAAAACACATTTTTCCCTATTTAATGACATATTTACATATGCATCATATTTTTCAACATGTAGCTGGTCAGTTTGAAAAAAAATATATTATATATGTGTGTGTTTTGTTTATTGAAAAAATGTCTGAAAATATTCAAACAGGTCTAACTTCAAAGTACCAAAAAATAAAATAATATAAGCATGCCTTTTCCTTGAGCATTTAATTTTGACTTGTGCTCCCAAATTCAGAGGCTCCTTTTCCCCTTTTCTCCTTTCTCTTTTTGGAGTTCCAAGTTCCAACTCCCAAGCAACTCAAACTAAAATTCATGGATAAAGAATTCGTTGTTCGTTGTGCAACGTACATCTTTTACTGGATGACCGAATTGGGATGCTTCACATTAATTGCCGGTCCTTTTCCCCTCCTTTCTTATTGCTTTTGCATTTGATTAATGGCTTCACAATATGAGAATAAAGAAATCCCCAGGACGAAAATGTAATTAATAAAAAAGAGTAGTTTCCCAAGCATTTCAAATATGTCACGTCATTAATATAATTTATCTCTTACTTTACTTTGATCCAATGACTTATATATTTTATTTTTTCTCATTAAGTAAGATGTGTATTATATGCTTAAGAAAAAAAAATTAAATCGACCTTTATGCATTATTATAAATTATTACATTATTATATTCGCATCAAGAATTTAAAAATTATGTTCAAATTTTTTAACATAAATATTTTATAAAAAGATATTATTTATTTGACGTCATTTTCCAAATTAATCCCCAATTATCTTTAGTTTACTTTCTATGATAATGACAGAATTTCGTTGTGCGCTATGTATATCTTATGTTCAGTTGTCTTTTTCGGTTGTTGAAGTTTGGCATAATCTAATTAAGCACTTGCATTCATTCTTGATTCTTATTCTTATTCTTATTCTTATTATTCTTCGAAGTAATCCAAAAATTGTAGATGGATAGTAACAAATCTTGTATGGAAAAGACATAAAGAGCATATTTTTCTGATAAAAGCTTGGCACTGGCACATGACACATCCATTATATTGTGTTAATTAATTGACATCATCACTTATCTTATGATTCCTGTGATCCTATCAACCACTCTTTTTTTAATGATATTGTTGTTAAGTTATTGGTCACATAATTAATTTATTTAAATTATAATTACTAGTATTTAATAGCTGATGTCATAATGATTAATTATTTTGATTGTTCTTACTAATGATATTGTTCTTACTAATTATATTAGGGTTTAGGGTTTAGGGTTTTTTAGAGATATTGATTGTTCTGATAAACTCCAAACCCTAAACCCTGACAGAGCATCTTTAAACTCCAAATCTCTAAAAAAATATAATAAATTTTGTGAACGTTCAATTAGGGACACTTTGATAATAATATGGTTTTAGTTCATGGGAATGTAAGATGCAAGTATGTATGTTTTTTTTCATACACTATGAAACTTTCTAGAACATTGATCTAATTTGGAATTCCGAATTCACGGTTCCAAAAACTAGGTTTGAGAGTTGCATTCATGTTGATGTCTGCTGAAGAAATTAAACAATTAATATTTTTTATTTTGATGAATAAAAAATGTTACATGGATATCAAATTAATTAATACCTAGTTTAGATTAATTTGTATGGAATATAACAACCGGAACAAAGAATATATATGCATTAAGTCCTAGGTATTGAAACCGTGAATCTAACGTTGATGTTGTAAAAAAAGAAAAGAAAAGGAAGACTAGACTTAGACCTCGTTGATTATGATGGATTTGTTGCTGAACTTAATTTAGAAATAAGGGGCTCCCATCGAGTTTATTTTAGGTATTTGACACAATTATAATTAAAGTACGAAGGTCTAGATTAGATTAGGGTTAGCATTGTATTATATGAGGAAATCGTGATTAATTACATAAGGGGTTAAGAACAACACTCTCTGTTTGGGAGGTCGCGAGTTTAAAATTCTGATGAAGAGTCTTTTGTAGAAATTTAAATTTGGGTAGCTTGACACTATAAAAAGTGTTCGAACCCGTCCCCCTTCGCCCTCCCAAAAATAAATAAATAAATAATGAGACTATCAGACTATATTGTGTTAATTAAGGAAAGATATTTTGTTCAGCCAGAAACACTGCTAACTCTATGGGTCAGTATGGCAAATTAAGGAATAGAGTTAGAATAGTTTTATTGGATTAATAAAAGTGGAAGAGAGAGTAGTAATTGTTGGAAGAGTGGAAAATATAGTGATATTTTGAACTATTCGGAAGAGTAAAAATGTTGTTTAGCAAAATTCGAGACTATTCCACATGCCACATGAGAGCACTAATCCGATATTTCACCAAAATAGTTTAATTTAACGATCATTCTTTTTTTATGGTGTGACACTCATTGTTTTAAAATAGTGGAGTACTTTTACAATTCCATTTTGGAATAGAGGTGCCAAACGGACCCATACCATACTACTTTTCTTATTCACTTTTTAGTTATTCGAATAGCTCTAAAATTGGAATAGAATAGCAAAATAATAGCTATTCCATATGCCAAACAAGAAATAGCTATTCGAATAGCTCTAAAAAATTGTTAATCCGCTATTCCTCCTATTTGGTTGAATAGCGGAATAGCTATTCGAATAGCTCTAAAAATATTTATCACAATACTATTCCAATTGTCATTTGCCAAACAATATTTCCACTATCCGAATAGGTCTAAACATCACTATTCTTTTTACTCTTCCAACAACCACTAATCCATTTTTATTAATCGGATAGCACTATTCTATTGCTATTCCTTGATTTGCCAAACGGACCCTAGATAATGAGAACATTTTCTCATAATTTTCTTACATAATTAATTAGTGTAAAAAATTGTGTATACGACCTGTAGGCTGACCTAATTAGTCTTTAGGATAATTATATGAGGAGTCATGTACTTTTACACCAAAAGTTTTGACACAAAAATTATACCAAATCTTGTAAATTCATAAAAAATCTTAAAAATAAAAATCTTTTATAAACATATTTGAGTGTCATATGATTCTTCATCAAGAATCATTAAGTTTAAACCGTAGTAATTACTATATAAACTTGATGGTTTCAAATATAGTATCAAATGACATTCAAATCCAATAGAATTTGAAACACAATCAATCTATAATAAAATATATATGTTTATAAAAGTTTTTTATTCTAAGACTTTTTATGAATTTATAATGTTCAGTGTAATTTGTATGTCAAAAATTTTGTTGTAATCGGATCCCTCAAATTATATTGAAGATTTGTCATATTTAAGATGAGGATCATAACTGAACCAAATGCGATTCATTTACATTTCTATTTAAAAAAAAAAAGAATTTACTGAGGCTAGTCTTTATCTGAAATTAGTGGAACGTACGAGCCAATAACTAATAGTCCCCATTTTGATTCTATCCTCTTTAATCTCGTCCTTTTTTTCTTATTCCTATTTTTTTTTTTCAGTTGGGAACATTAATTCTTCTTCATGCATGCTTGGAGTTTATCAGAATCCAAAATGGATTACACATCATGCATGCATGTAGAAGATGGGAGTGTGAATTTATGATCCATCCCAGTCATTCTGCCAGAACAAAAGCGAATATTAATGATTGCAAAATATATATATGAGCTTCTATTTCAACAGATCTTCTTCAAAAGTGACCCTGCAAACATGGCCAAAACAAAAAATAAAAAGCACAGGTGCAAGATTTAAAAATATTATGATCTTCTATAACTAAGATCTATATGTAAATTGAGTTTCGATTGTGAAAATAATTATAAAAAAAATATTATTTAAGCTGAAGATAATAATGTGACAAAAGTGATATTTCGACTAATGTGAAAAAAAGTTGCGTTCTCGGTTCTTCAGAATAAACTGGTAAAATATTGTCTGTTATAACTTGAAAATTGGAAGAGTTTTGAATTTTTAAAAGTATAATTGTTTTAAAGAGAAGTAAATATACTTGATATTTGCAATTAATTTTATTAACAAGGTAAAATTTGATGTGTATTTATTGCAATTGGTCTACGCCCTACTATTAAAACTACTACTTCTAACCGGGGCAGAGTTTAATGGAGACACGAGGGTAATACCCTGTTCAAAATAAATATGCATGGAAATGCAATAGAGTTTAATAGAATAGAGATGATTTGAGTTCAATAGAGTTCAATTCACATTCCAATTCATCTGATTAGAATGAAAACCCAAAAAAAGAGAAACGCTTTTGTAACATCTAAGCAAACCCTTCTATTTAACACAAATTACTCCATTGCCATCACCTCAGGCTGAGGAATTGAGCAAACCAGTTAGGGGCAAGATGGACTTTTTGTTGGAAGCAAACCAATTCTCGTCAAATACCAAGGTTTTTCACAGGAAATTTTGATGCGATTTCGGACGCTTGAACTCTCGTCAATCCCAAATCGCGCTGCCTCTGTTTTCCATTTTGATCACAACAGACGAGATTCCACCAAATCCAATTCTCATTTAACCCTTTGAGAATCTATTTTGAACAGAGTATAAGTGTTCACCAAAGAATAGTGAAAGCTAGTGCTATTCATTAATTTCTTCAATTAATATGACATATATAATCCTCTAATATAATTGCTTGGCATCCAAGACAAAATAAATAACATAAATAAATCATGGTACAATGAATGAATAAATCTTCTACTGTTCCTAATTCACCACAGAATATACATTGAACCTAGCTATCATAAGAAAAATATAAATCTCAAAGGAATCAGAGCCCCACAATCAAGCCACCCATAACAAAATAGAGTGAGTACTAACTACTAAACTGACCAACGCATATTAATTACGTTAGAATTATACACGCCTCGCTAATTAATTGTAACCACGTACTCCATTTCACAATTAATGACAAGTTCTTGTGGGCAGCACTATTAGGGATATGCACTAGAATTGATGTGTTAATTCAAACGTTTCTTTATATAATTAATTGATGACTGTTGATCATTTGTTCCTGAAATCTTTTATTATATTAGTTCATATTAGAAGTCAAGGATTTAAATTGTGAAACACTAATAATAAATATATAAAAGATTCCTTCTAATTATCACTCGAGGTTGGCGTGAGGTTTAAACGTTGATCATGTTTCACAGATCAAAGGATATGAGTATCCATTCTAGCTTGAGTTTGTGGGACGAAAATTGTGTGACTAGCTTCCTACTTAGCCCGTCATACCCGTCAAGCACATTTCCGAATTCAAATGCATTGCACCAGTCACTAGCTAGGTGTTGAAATCGGCTACGATCCAAATCGGATCGGAGGACCCTCCAATCCCCATTGGACGGCTGAGATTATTTTAAAAAACCACCCTTAAAAACCACAATCGTTGGATCGATCGGGGATTGGAGGGCCCTCTGATCCATCCGATTTGGATCGTAGCCGATACGGACTCCAATCACTAGTATGTTAGAAACCAGAATAGTATGAATTAATTGCTATTTGCTACACCGTATAAACAAATGGTGCCGTGGGAGATCAGTGCACGATTCGATACGATGATTAATATTGCACGGTCATGACTCATGAGTGCCCATCGATCACATGCTGCAATCTCAATAGTGCCCTTTTTCAGATCCAAATCGTACTGCCATTCCCATGTTTAATGATCATGAATCGATAAGGATTCGCTGATTCGAGAAAACTAACTGGATATATTACATTAGATGCGCTTATTTTCTTGTCATCTACAGTACTTGGACGATCGTTGCAGAATTAATCCTGTTATCGGAATTTAGGAAGATCGTTATCCAAAGTTTATATAGGTTTATATGGTTGGTTAATAGTGGGCATCAGTGGCCTGTAGGGGCTCCGGCTAATTCTACTTTAAAAAGAAAAAAATAGACGAATATAATATAGTGCTTTTATATGCATCAATTAAAGACATGATTACTAAGTGTTGAAAGAAAAATAAAATAAAAATGTCTATGTGATGAGTATGTACTGTTTCAAGAAAAGAAAAAAAAAATGTTTGGGTCACAACTCACAACAATTAAATATAGATAATTACTCAAAAACAAAAACAATTGAATATAGATGATGAAGATTATATATGTTCTAAGCAAAATAATTATATTGTAACATGAGTGAGGTATGTATAAATATATTTTGTAGTGAATGTATTGGATAAAATATTCTTACAGGGTATCGTTTGAATAAGCTTATAATTTTTAAAGAAAATTAAAAAACATAAAAAAATGTTAAAGCATAATTTATTTTTTACGTGATCCTTCGATCCATCCGTTTCTCTACTAGTCCGATCTGACTTATACAATTAATTTGTACCTTTTAGTAACTTATTGTCTAGTCTAACTAAATAAATTTACAATAAAACTATGAAGCGCCTATGAAGTACACAATTCCATCGCGAAGTGCGGTGGCTTGCCCTAATAAATATAAGCAAAGCAAGAAGATATCATAAATATTGACATCATATAATTATCCCATAAAATATGTCAGAATATGACTAGCTCGTAGCACTTTTTTTGGATAAAGTATTATTATAGGAATATTATTTGATTAAGTTTAAATTTTTTAAAGAAAATTAGAAAAAAAAGGTAAAAATAAAATAAATAACTTATCCTATAAATCGTAGATTCACTGTAAAAAAAGTAAAAAGTGAATTTATTTTTTTACCTAACCCATCTGTTCCATTCATTTCTCCAGTGGTTCATTCTGTCTTACTCTTATACTATTAGTCTGCATATTTTTAGTAACATATTATTTAGCCTGACTAAACAAATTTTACAATAAAATTGTGTCGTACCTACGAAATACACTACCCCACTGCGAATTGCGGTTGCTTGTCCGAATAAATATAAGCAAAACAAGAAGATATCATAAATATTGACATCATCACATCATGTAACTCTATATTTTATCCCATAATCTATGCCGGGAAAAATGCAAAAAATACAATGGATCTACATATCCGTGCCGAGGTAACCGAAAAGAAATTAAATGAATAAAAGCAAAAAGAATGATCAGTAGATGCCCATCGATATCTTCTTCTTGCGAGCCGTTCAAGTGAAATACCAAGAGTAATACCTAGCGTCCATCGAATATCTGTCCATAGCGTCCATAAATTACAAAATCAGATCTATCTGTTACATTTTGAATGTATCTATGGACATATAGATGCATTTTCAATGGACATAAGATGTTTCTCAAATACCAATTAAACAACTCTAGGAAAGTGAGAAGATGAACTGTCTATCTATCATATATGGAAAGAAAAAATATAACTTGCCACAAACAATGCCCCCCAAACACTCCAATGCACTTAAAAAAAATTTACAAAAACATCCTATTTTCAGAAAATTTTATAGAAATATCCTTTATTTGTAAGAAAATTTACAAAACTACCCTACCATATAAAATGTTTAAAAAAATGACCCTCACAATCTTACAAAATTACCCTAACATGAAAATTTTTTACAAAAATGACCCTGACAATCTTACAAAAATACTCTCCCAACCATTCACACCATGCTGCCAGCGCATCGTTGGGTCCCTGGGGCAAGTTGTGCGGCCTGCTATCATCGTCCATATGGAAATGAAATCTTTTGACGGCCCACAAGTGCCCACATCAGCCATTTGACCCCCCCAATTAGTGATGTGGATAAATAATCTTGATGTATATTATATTATAAGGGATTACGCAGCTGATTGTGTTGCAAACGTGGCCATTTCATTGTCATATAAATCATCACATGTGACAAATGTCTCCTTAGTTTTTTTTTTTTTCCATTAATATAATATGTTAATGAGCCGAAGAACTGGCCTTTAAGTCTAGTGACTAAGGGTAACTATCTCCGTGTGAGAGGTCGCGACTTTAAAACCCGGATGGAAGTTATTTTATAGACATTTAAATTTTAGTAGCTTGACCCTCATCGTTATCTCAAAAAAAAAATAAGTTGATGAGGTATGTATTAAATCGCAAGTTAGTGTGGCTAAAGCAATGTTTCATTATTTTCCCAACACGGTTAATGTTCACTTTTGAGTAATTAAATATTAATTAATGTTGGCATGACACCTAATCTCAATTTGATCAATAAATTTGACCAGACATTGTCAGCTTGGTTGCTAATTCGGTATTAGGGAAGTTGAATATATCAAACTTTTTTATTTGCGTTCCTCTTACGTGTAGTAGCTAGGGTTCTAAAAAATGGCACGGCGTGGTCAATTTCGGCACGGAACGGTACGGGCACGGGTGGTAACGGCACGGGTAAGGCACGGGCACGGATACGGCACGGGTCATTAACCGTGCCGTGTCTGAGTTTTGAAGATTTTGGAACGGCACGGAACGGCACGCATAGTGTTCCAGAAACGGCACGGAACGGCACGAAAAAACGGCACGACACGGAACGGTTGTCAGACACGGCACGGTAACGGAACGGGACACGACAGACACGGTATAAATAACATAGGTGGCACGGGTAGGAAATGATAGGACACGAGTAGACCCGGATAGGTTACAAGTAAGACACATGTAATAATTCCGCCTATATTTTAAACATAACCGGTCCTAAAGCCCGAAAAAAAGAGGAAGGGTAATTTATAAAACATTATGTTTATTAATTAAGACAATTTTCATATTATATTGATACTTTTTAATATTTTTTATGTATTTTAAATTTTGAAAAAAATAATTTAATGATTTTTTGGGTAAATTTTAATTTTTTAATTTTTTTTAGTGTTTTTTGGAATATTAAAAATTTTTATGTTTAAAACGAGTGGACATGTTTAGCACGGTTAAGACACGTAGATACGACACGGTAGGTCACGTATCCGATTGGACACGACACGAATAAGTCACGGCACGAATAAGTCACGGCACGATAGACACGGTGTATGTTATCCGTGCCGTGCCGCCTCCTTCCAATTTTGGCACGGCACGGCACGGTACGAAAAAAATATTAATAAAAAAAAGACACGGCACGGCACGGCACGAAGGCACGGCGTTTCTGGACACGGTACGGCACGGAACGGCACGATTTTAGAACTCTAGTAGTAGCTCCATAGGACCATTTTTTAATTTCCCCAACCACAAAAGACTTTTTGAATGCTCGCTTTTTCATTGAAGACTGGAGAAGATAAGAGTAACGTATTGTGATCGGATGAGCTCGGACCACAAAAAGTGGTCATCCCTAGAGCAGCCAAAAGAGTAAAAGACCCAGTCTATTCTTTTCTCTCTAAGATTATTTTCAGTCGGTAGATCGTAGACCGGGTCTCTTTTAATTAATTGATACTCTAAAAAAAAGGGATAAGCTTCCAAACTTTTTAGCTATGCCACATCATCATTCATATCAACCATTGATTTTGTTTCTCTTTCTTCTTTATTTTAATCAAATGGCTCAAATTAATTTTTCTTTTTTTTTATTAAAGAGATAATATAATTTGTCTAAAGAACAATTTAAGACTCAAAATATTTGTAATTCTTTGTATTCTTTTATATAAATTAATATGTAGCTAAAAATATATTGTATAGAAGTATGTTAAGTTAAATATTTATCTTATAAGATATATTTATGAAAAATGTATATTATTTTCTATATATGTAATATTATTTTTTTCGGGGCGAAGCCCGATCCACAGCTCTAGTTCAAGTAAAAATTGTTTGGACTTGTCTGTTTTTTGTTGTTGTCTTTTTTTTTTCCCCTCTTGTGCTAAAAATTGATATCTTGTAAGAAAAAAATGAAAGCATGTTTTAGAATATTCCGTCTTTGTTTATTAAATAAAAAATAGAGGGAGTTGGGCTTAAAACCCGAATAAGGGTTTTCTATAAACCTTCAAATTTGAGTGGCCTAACTCTCATCTTTATCTCAAAAAAAATAGGAGCTGATACCATTGATTCGACTGACGTGGATACTAAATTTAATTGTTCATATTAAATGAATGAATGTATTTTTCAACTTCTATATTGTATTTAAAATTGTTTATTCAACTTAAACGGGTCGTATTCATATTAGTACTATTTGTATTGAATATTAAAAATACTGTAAAAAAAAAAAAAGCTAAACAATAAAGCTAATTAATAACATGAATCTATACACTAGAAAGAGGGGTAACTCTCAAAGCACCTCAACTATGCCACATCATCAATATTATTAAACATTGATTTTATTTAAATCTCTTCATCTACTTTGATCCAATTGTTTATATACATGTATTCTCTCTCTGTTTAATAAGATAATATGACATGTCTATGACAAAATTTAATCCTTAAAGTGCTACATTTATGTACTGTTATTTATAAATTATTACATCATCATCATCATCATTATTCACATAAAAAAAATTTTAATTAAGTTCAATTTTTTTTAAAATAAATATTTTTAATTTATAAGCTTTATTATTTATTTGTTATCATATTTCGGGACGAAGCCCGTTTACAGCTTTAGTATATATAAATTCGTTTAACGTAAATAAATAAACCTAGTATCCACAACGATATTCTCTACGTTATTTATCTTCCAGATATTTTAAAGACAAAAGCACCAATTTAGCGGCTAATTTTTTAATATAAAAAAAATTTTTTAATTTTCGAAATGATAAAAACTTGTTTTCAAAAATAGTAAAATCGGGTTTCCAGAACCCGGCCAGCCTTTTTCTGGCCGTTTTCTGGGAACCCGGCCAGAAAAAGGCTGGCCGTTTTCTAGGAACCCGGCCATCTGAAAAACTTATTTTTTTTCTTTGATATTCTTTTCAGATAGATCTTGTTGTTAGCTTTCCGTAGCCGTGAAGTTTGCTCCAATCGGAGTTTCCTATCAAAAGTTATGCTCGTTTGAATGTTGAGTGCCCGAAATATAGATAAGATTCAGTATACAATTCAGAACAAAATACATGGAAAGCTAGCAATGAGAAACCCAACTTTTATATTGTTTTTTGCATGATAATTAGAAAAATGATATAAATAAATAACTTAAATTTATTACATGATAAATATGGCCGTTTGAATACTGAGAACTCAAAATTTAGGATACGACTCAGTATAAAATTCAGTATGAAATTAGTACATGACTCGTATTTACACAATAAATTTTTAGTAAATCCTAAAGCTTTTTACTTATTTCAAATAAATTTAAGATTTGTTCTTTATATTCTTTTTTATAATATTATTATTTGTGATATTTAATATTTATTTATAATATTATTCATTGAAAACTGCACTGTATTTTGTTCTGAATTTTATACTGAATCTTATCTTATATTTCGGGCACTCAACATTCAAACGGCCATAACTTTTGATAGGAAACTTTGATCGGAGCAAACTTCATGGCTACGGAAAGCTAACAACAAGATCTATCTGGAAAAAATATCAAAGAAAAAAAAAATAAGTTTTTTAGATGGCCGGGTTCCCAGAAAACGGCAGCCTTTTTCTGGCTGGGTTCCCAGAAAACGGCCAGAAAAAGGCTGGCCGGGTTCTGGGAACCCGATTTTACTATTTTTGAAAATAAGTTATTTTCATTTTCAAAATTAAAAATAAGATTTTTTTTTATTTTTTATATATAAAAATCACCCCAATTTAGCAGAGAAGGGTGCCTTAACCATTCATTATTGATGGCGATAAGCATGCTAACTGAAAAAAATGAATATGCACATAGCAATAGATGCAACATTATCCGAATAACGACCAGAATTAAAAAAATAAAATAAAATTCTATGAACAGTGTAAAATGTCAATCTGTTTAGATGAAAAGTCACATCTCACATAACGATAATTCTGATAATTAATGATAAGCATTTAGCATTAATTAGATGCAACATCTTTTCTGTTTACTAAACTATGTTCAGTTTAGCAAGAAGTCAAAACTTCTATAAGATTATTAAGACATTTACTTTTTTATGTAGAACATAAATTTATAATTAAATTGCTTTATCTCTACTCCTTATAAAAAGAGAAGTTGATTTTATATATTGAAAAGACTATCTGTCTAGAGCAACTTTCTGCCGTTGGTTCAACTCTTTATATTTGATCGGATCTGCTGGTTCCAAGTTTTTGTTGATTCATTTTTCACCCAAATTTCCCCTTTTGATGATCCTTATCATAAGTGCGCTTTAATGACTGTTTAGTATTTGCTAACAAATCAATTTAAAGGGCCCGCACGTAGGGGCAAGTATTATACTAGTACCAAAAAAAAAAAACATCTTTACGGCCACTTGATTTTTAAATTCAGGTAAGATTTTAAATGAAAAAACGGAGCCATAAGATATTTTTGCTTAAAAGGGTAATCATAGTGGTATGCAGAACTACTGAACTACAGAAGAACTCATAACTATCAATTTGTTGAAAAAAAATAAAGTGCTACTGCTACCTAGCTATCTAGCCTATATAGATGGATTGTCCATGGAGTTTAAATGTTATAAATTAGACCTAATTTTTGACATATCCATCAAAACTTGCTATATAGCCAATATCACATCCAAGCACTATAATAGCTTATATCCCCATCAAAAGTTAATTTTCTTTCTTTTATCCCCTTTTATTTATAAAACCCACTGTTAATATATTATAAAACACTAAATTTACTCTTTTACCCTTCATTTGAAGTAGGAATGTCCATTTTAAATTTGTTATAAGATACAATAAGACTCTTTAATTAGTTGTTTCCTCTATCATTTATGCTTCTAATATATCCAATCTTTTTCTTATGGATTAGTACTAAATAATAAACTCATTATTTTACGGTCATTAGTGATAACTCATCATTTCCATTCTCAGTATTGAAGAATGAATAAATTTTCTATCCAACTTTAGTATTTGACATGTTTCAGTCACTTGAAAAATGAATATTTCAATTAGAGCAGGGTTCCAATGCCTCAATTTTTTGTGCCTCAATCATGCCTCAACTTTTCAAATTTCAAATAACTCAAAATTTAAAACTAATTTTTCAAAACAAAACCGTTAGATTTGATCAATATGATATTCTCTATGTGCACATATCAAATTTTTACACTTTTTTGTTTTATTTTATATAAATCAATGAGTTATAAAAATCAACGTCTAGAAGTTACTCAAATTAGTGCACTTTTTTGAAGCCCTTGATGTCAAACAAAATAATATTCAAATTTGATGATTTTTTTATATATACATAAATGAAATGATATAGATTACATCTAACGGTTTTGTTTTAAAAAATAGTTTTAAATTTTGAGTTATTTGAAATTTAAAAAGTGGAGGCATGATTGAGGCACAAAAAATTGAAGCATTAGAACCCTCCTCTTTCAATTATATATGAATTAGTATATTGATAAAAGAATGGAGATGCAGAAAATTAGCTTTGGCAGGAATGTGAAAAGCCGCTAAAAGGCCAACCCCTTTTCATATCCAACTTCTGTCAAGAAACTTAAGGCATCTCTTCATTTTATGGGAAGGGTATGATTGTCTATTTTAAATTTTATACAAGTTAAGTGATATGTTATATAATAAAAGGGGATAAAAGAAAGAAAGTAAACTTTGATGGGGATATAAGCTATTAGAGTATTTTTATGGAGATATTAGCTATTTAGCAAGTTTTGATGGGTATATAAAAAATTTAGCCTGTTACAAAATGTACACTCTCTGAACATATGAACAGTTATTTCTGTAGAGCACGATGTTTCCGAAATAAATAATCAAACACAAATAAATTATAGACTTGAACAGGGGTTACATGGTAATATGAATTATGAAGTGTGAGCATGACCGTACTATCCCGAAAAGGCATTGACCGTACTAGATACGTCGTTGATTTGACCTTTATTTTCATCACTAATTAAGCATTAAGCAAGCCATACATGTCGGCATCCTTAATTTAATCTGATCGTCTAATCCGGATTATTCCCTGTCTCTTAGTTCCACAATATTTTTTTATGTAACGGAGCACTGGCAAATTGTTTGTCAGTAGATTAAATTGCGTGTAACAGGGAATGTTTAAGGTTCTGAACTATGCCACATCATTATTATTATTAACCATTGATTTTGTTTTAAACTCTTCATCTACTTTAATCCAATGATTTGTATTTTTTTTAACCCCTAAAATAGTCCAACATTTATATATGTTTTTATTTATAAATTATGGTATTATTATTATTATTATTTACTTACATTAAAAAATTTACAAAAGTTTTAAATTTTGTTTAATATAAATATTTAAAATTTGTAAAATTCTTAGTTATTTATTCAATGTGAAAAGGCGAAACCCAAATTACAGCTCTCGTTATCAGAATTTGGGACTAGGTATCTGGAATCTGAGATCTCCAGTTCGGCTGCAAATGTTCATAATTTTTGTTAGATGTGGGAAAAATGTCCACAAATAGTGGGCGATAGTGACATTACATATATAACATCAAGAATCTCGTTCGGAATCATCGTAGTACATTTATTAAAGGATGAGGCATCCATTATGATTATCTTGACGAGTTTGATAAAGAGAATTTTTTTTTTAATTTTGAGAAAAACTTTTTAAAAATCTTAAAAATGAAAAAAATTTTATGGATGTATTGTTTAACTTGTAGATTGATAGTGCTTCAAATTCAATCAATTTGAACATCGTTCGATGATTTATCAAAATTTTATACATTTTTTAACAGTTGTAATTTAACGGGCCTTATCATAAAATAATATTAATAGAATTGAAATTGTGAATATGTTCTCATTATTATAATAGGATTTCATAATAATTCAAGTTATTTTTTTTATAAATTTTTTTTCCATATAACATAAATATTTAACTAAACAGTTTTAATGATTTTATCAAAATTAAATCTAATTAATACATGTCCCTTTTTTTTCTTAAAAAAAAAAACTTAGAAAATGGTGATGAATATAAATACGACAATTGCAGAATAAATAAGGATAAATAATTCTAATCTGAAGAATTGACCATTAACCTCATGAGGGGATTCACCCAGACCAAACAAAAAAAAAAAAAAAAAAAAAAAACCAAAACCATCAAAACATTTGCAATTAATTAAATAAATACCTAATCCAAGTCCAAAGAAATTAACAAACTCAAGCACAAGTTCGCATACTCTAGCTCTCTCTCTCCCCATTTTGGCCTTATCCAAATATCTTCCCCAACAGAACAGATCTATCTCAACTCCTTTCCTACTTTCTTTTACCACATTCATTCCCCTGCCTTGCCTTCTGTTTGTTCTTCTCAATTTCAATTTCCAGTTCTCCTCCTGCCTAACTGGTCAACTCGTGTAATGTAATGGACCCAATATGAACACGATATATAAAGCAAACAAATTCATACATTTATAACTTATATAAATTAATCATGTGTATAATGTCATTAACACCATTCTATTTTTGTGTTATTGCACTGGTTCTGTTTTTTTGTGAGTGGATAAAGTGGAAACGCACTTAAAAAAACGGCGCTCCTTTATTATTTCCCTCCACGTTTTTGTTTCCCTTTCATCCCCTATTATAATCAGTTCATATATAGGCTTTGTTACAATAAAGTTGTATAATATAAAACTTACTTAAAAAAGGCCCTCCTTTTTTTTGTTTTTTGTTTTGTTCTTAATTAATCCATCACTCGTGTGTGTATATATTTATATCCCTTTGAACCTTGTTTTCCATGCCTACTACTACTACTACTATTGCATGACGAGATCAGGCAAGGAGATCGGGGGATCCGACGACGAACAAATGGCAATGTCGTCGTCGAGGACGAACGCGATGCTGTCCAATTATAACCAGGCTCAGGAGGCGGCGGTGATGGTGTCCGCACTGTCGCATGTCGTGGCAGGGGACCCCCCTGAGAGTACAGCAGATGCTGCTGTGGCGGCGGCGGCGGCTTGGCAGTATCAAACGACCGGCTTGCCATATTATGGCATGTTGCCTGCTTTGACTTCTTCGCTGTCGAGTGGCGGCATGAACTACTGTCAGCAGGGTTATGTGCATCAGCTTGGAAGCTACCCTTATGATCAGAAACATAAATTAGGCTCTCAAGGTACACAAATCTTGACATGTTTAGCAGTTAGTTTTTTTTAGTTTTAATTTCTTTCCTTACTTTACTGTCTTAATTGCATAATGTTGCTATTTTTATATCAAATATTTATATGTTATATGTTATATATATATGTCATTACTTGTGTGTAATCTTCTTCTTCTTCTTCTTCTTCTTTTTTATGAAGCACTTGTTTGATTAATCTTAACTAACTCTTTAATTAACTCACTGCTGATCAAAATATACAACATATAACATATCATATGAAATATTCTAACAAAATGTAGCAAGCAAGCAAGCAAGCAAGCAAAAAGGAACAAAAAAAAAAACAAAGTATATATACATGTTGAAATCACACCGCATGTCATTATTTATCTCCTCATATACATGCGTCACCAATGGGTTCATGACAAAAAGGCATTAGAACTGAATCCACATACTCTAGCTTGCATTAGATTTATATATACACTCATATATAAATGCAGCATAAATAAACAAATGCCCAGCCGAGAGCATACCAAATCAAATAGGAACACGAGGAAGAATTTCACATGTGCCCAAACATTTTATCTTAACTACACCACTGTCTTAGCAGTTAAATTAATTTTACAGATGCCCAAATCAAAGGACGCAAGTTGAACTTGCATTCTTTAGACTCATATCAACTTGTTCATGCATCTCTGTCCATGCATTGGTTGGGTACTTAGCTGTTTAGGCAGTACATGAAGAGATTAGAGGGCTCAAGTTGGATTCATGCTCTTAAATCTGGACATTGGTGAAATAAAGATCAATAGTTTGGGTATCTGTAAAATTTTTCTGAACACGACTTGTCGATGCAGCTAAAGTTGCTTAGCTTCCCCATTGTTGTGCTTCGTGCCAAGACAAAAATCAATACTTATTGCATCATATATATATATATAAATAAATCAAGAAACAAACTTGTGACGGAAAAAAGGAGCTAGACACAAGAACATAACTAGAGTCGAGTCTCGCGTTGCTTCGGCTCACATTTCTTAATCCATTTTGTTATCAAATACTATTGTATTGTATAATCGATAATTTTCACATAGTTAATAAATAAACATAGTCAATATAAACATTGTAGATGGATCTCTCCTCTTAAAATAATCAAGTTTTGACGATTTTGACTATTAAATAATCATTATTTTCTTCAATTGTCAGAGTCATACAATTTTACTATAAACAATACATTCATATAATAATTTTTACTTATAAAAAATAATAATGAAAAATTAGACAATAGCAAGCCCGTAACCTTTTTGAGATCCTAGTAACAGTCGAATTATGTATTAACTCCATCACTAAATTTTTTTTCTAGAAATTTCTGTTAGACTGTGTATACAACTTAATATGATAATGTTTTTGAACAAATTTATTAGTTTTGATTTTGAGTTACTGTTTATTTCATTTCAATGTATTATGTTTCTAAAACTTTAAATGTATTTTAAATTTTTGAAGAAATCTTTTTTGATTTTCTAGAAATAAAAGTACATCAAATTTATTGATCTATATATCATTAAAAAGTTTATTCTATTGAATAGGAATAAAAATTGAAAACTAAAAAAAAAAAAAAAAAAGAGGATGCGGCTGAGTTTTAACAACTCAGCCGTATAAAACAAGAAGATATTATAGATATATTTTTTTAAATGAAAAGATTCTTTGACAAACAGAAAATGATGAAATCCACAGTATGATTTTTCTGTGCTACCTTCCATATAACAAACGTAAAAACAACTAATTCTGGACTTCCTCACGCAAAACGCTCACAGAAATCCCGAAAAATAGTTTCTGAAGCTTATCTTGTGTACGAAACATCGAACCGGGTCACAAAGAAATACAATCCATATCCGGCTCATAATTTTACAGCAAGACACGCGATACAGGAGATCGGATAAAACCCGAAAAATTGAGAGTTAATATTCGTGTAAATTCAAAACCAGAACTACTGAATAAAGTTCAGGGAAATTATATATGTTGAGGTAACTGAATGGAGTTGCATACACACCTTGTTCATAGTATTTCTCACATGTTGACAAAATATAACACCTCAAGTTGGAAACTTGCTCACCGTATTGCTTCCTATGTGACAAACTACGCAATTAATCCTGCCGTTTTGTATGTTCTTTTATGCTTTCCTTTCCTAGTAGCACCAGCTCTCTGTTTGTTTATTTTTTTTATTTCATATGGAAAATAAATCCTTTCCTTTTCATTGAAGCAAACATATATTGCAATCACCTTTGTATATTTGTTGTGTATCTTTTCCTAGTTCAACCTCCCACATATCTTCAATTACAAAACAAGTCCATATTTAACTTCTTCAAGAACTTAAAACAGGATGTGAATTATCTGAAACAAGCAGGTTGGTTTTGAAAATTCAAAAGAATACTATATTAAACACAGTAGTAGAAGTAATGAAATAAAAGCAATCTACGCATCATATAAGACCATTATAGTGTTGGGTACTTAGTAAGTAACTCATGCCGCCAGAAGACCAAACTTTTTTTTCTTTTTCAATGGCTGCTAAGTATAAAAAAGAGTACTGAAACAGAAACAAACAGGGGCACCAATTAAGACAACAAAAGGAAACTAATAAATTCAAAGGCAAGGGTTGGAATGAAAAGTACCATCAACTATATAAGCAACATGGATACCCTCTGGTCTTAAGATCTCACCTCAAAAATTCCTCAGAATTCCATTCAAACCACAGCTCTCACTCACCAACCAACCTCTTTGAAAATCTACTTCAATTCCCTCTTTTCAAAACTAGGTACCAATTACCATCTCTCTGAGTCTTGCTGATCTGATCTTTGGTATCAATTTGGGCAAATGGGTTTTGTGATCTTAAGTTGTAACAAATATCTGATGGTATAATTAATTAGCAACTTATGATGAGGCTTAAATGAAGTGAATGCATGATCAGCTGGTCTTAACTCAATTTCGCAGTTTTTTTTTTGGGGGTCATTAGTTTGTAATTGTGTTCAATTCCAGGGTCAATTACCACATGTTCACGTCTCCTTTATATAATATCTCTGGAGAGTAAGTTACCAGAGTCTTCCTTCTCCAATCTTATCTTTAACTTGCTAATCTCATCATCATCAAGTTATCATCTTTGTACTTATCTCCTATCCTCATTTGTAATTATAACACTCTTTAAACTTACATGACATACTGATTTTGTGCAATTACTAGGTGCATCACTGATGCAACAATCAGCAATGGAGGCGCAGTCCCCGTCGTCTTCGTCCGGTGACGTGAACCAGGACGAACAACGGGCCGTGCCAGCACCAGCTGAAACAGCCCCGAGACGTCGGTATCGCGGGGTTCGCCAGAGACCCTGGGGCAAATGGGCTGCTGAGATACGTGATCCGCATAAAGCCGCCCGTGTCTGGCTTGGAACCTTTGAGACAGCTGAGGCTGCTGCCCGCGCGTACGATGCCGCTGCACTTCGCTTTCGTGGGTCACGTGCGAAACTAAACTTTCCGGAAGAGGTTCGGTTCACTGCACAGCAGGGCCCACAATATACCAGTAGCCAATATGCCGGTACCAGTAGCAGTGCAGGTTCCAGTGGTCATTTTATTGCTACACAAGGTATGCCAACGGGTTACGAGTATCAGAATTTCATGCATGGAGGCAGTTACGGACCATACTCGGTTGGTTCTGTTAGTTCTGTTTCGAGTACGATAACTACGACCAGCTCAGGTTCGGTATCAGGTTCAGGTTTTGGTTCAGGACATGTTCCGAGTTCTGCTTCTAGTTTCGGCGCTGGTTCCGGTTCATTGCCTGGTTATCCATTTTACTATGGGTCCGAGGCGGACAGTGAGTTGATGAGCTATTTGGGCGATTTGGTGCATCCGTGGAGCGATTCGAGCCACTATCCACCGTCTTCTTCGTGTTAATACATCAACATACAGATTAATGATGGCTTGGATAATGTGTTATGAATTCAGGTAATGGGTAGTTTTTCAATCTACAAACAGGTGAGTATAGAGACAAAAAGAAAAGAAAGAAAGAAAGAAAAAAAAAAGGTTTGAATGGTTGTGTTTTTTTTCTCCCTTTGTACTGCTTTAATTAAATCCTTTTTACAGTTTTACTTCTTTGTTCAAGAATCTTCAGTAGATGAAGGATGTGAATCTTATAATTTTGTGAGAAATCAGGAGAAAAGAGGCATAAATGCTATATTTTATTTATTTTTTATTTATTTTTGTTAAATTAGTGGATGTTATTACCAGAGAAAAAAACTAAACATAGGCTTGGTATTTTCTTTCTGTACTAGGACATGTTCTTTGGTTATGTCAATTTATTTTGTTTTGTTTATAGACAAGGATAGAGGATTACATCCTCAAATCTTAGTAGAAACACACAAATGATGAATGCTGTTATGAACTTATGATGTAATGTTTATCCTTGATTAAATATATCCTAGTTCTGTGAGCTTAAAATACTTTCAATTTTGACATATTACTTTGATGATGATGATGCTGCTAATTAAGGAAATCACCAGCATAGTCTTTAAATTCTCTCATTGAAGTGCTTTAAAAACAAATTGTATATGATTATCTATAGAGGAGGGATCCGGTGCCAAGTCTGATCCGGTGCCAACGGTGTTAAGTCTGCGATTTTCATATCCAAATTTTGATTTATGTGGCTCAATAAATTCTTTATATCAAAATCTTATAGCATACAAAAAATTTTCATTTTTGGAGATTTTTAAGTATTTATTTCGGATTTTCTAATAGCAACTATACAATATTAGTAAAATAATCAATGTTTCATATATAACTTTTGAAAAATCTGAAGAATTTATTGAGCCATATAAATCAAAATTTGGATATGAAAATCGCAGACTTGGCACCGTTGGCACCGGATCAGACTTAGCACCGGATCCCTCCTCTTATCTATATACACATCATTCAGCGATCGGGATTGGGATCACTTGCTTTTCTTGATCCGACGGTTGAGAAACACTGAAGTACATTAAGATCAGTGCAGTGCAGCAAAGTTGTCACCAATTCAAGCTTATATTTTTTTTTCCTAAAGCATATTGAACAGGGGCGGACCTAGGCATGGGCAAGCCTAGGCCCGTGCCCGGGCTTGATTTTTGAAATATATTGATTAGTACTAATTTTTCGTTTAAATAATACTTATTTACATTTGTAGTTATTATGTCCGAGCTTAATGACTTGCCAAGCAAAATACAATATAATAGAGCTCCTTGTTTCATATATTAGACAATTTGTGTTCGGGCTTAAAAATTTTTTAGATCCGTCCCCTGATATTGAAGTTGATGAAATGGAAGAGTTGAAGCTGCATCGAGCACCCAAGAGCCTTTCTTAGGTGGATCGGGATCACCTGCTTTTCTAAACAGAAGAGCAGGCCCTGCTTTCCTTGATCCGATGGTTAAGAAACATCAAAGTATATTGCGATCGGTGCAGCAAATATCAAAGTACTTTGAGATTGGTGCGACAGCCAATACCGACCATCCGATCGGAAACGCAGACCTGCTTTTCTTCTCAAAAAGGCAGCAGATTTTCATCCTTCTTACGTCGGCAGCAATAAAGATGCTGGCAACCCTGGCTCTTGATCAACCCAAAAGTTTCCTTCTTCTAGATGCATCCCTTTGAGCCTCTTGAAGGTCTCTTGGGAGCATTATATTAGATATGTTCTGGTTCAATATATGTATTGCTGTGTAGTGATCTGTAGATGAGAGATTTGTTGGCAGTTGGGGGTTTGGATTGGGAAGAAAACTTAAACCTGGGTGCTAAGTAGTTGGACAGAATTGAAGAGTTATAAATATGAGAATTCAGAATTTGATATCATAGTAACTTAGAACATATTCAAAGGAAGGAAAAAGAAGAACTTCTGCAAATTTTGTTCGGTTTGTGTTGATTGTTCTTGGCTTTTGCAAATTTTTGTCCTGTAAGGACTTAAAATCTCATAAAAAGGCTCAATAAAAGAGTAAAGATGTAACATGTAAGATGTAATTTCATTTCATATATAGTATAGTATAAATTGTGAGTTTGTGACAGCTACAAAGCATCACACATAGAGACATCATACACAAGAAACTGCTAGCTAAACATATAAAGCTGATTAACATAAATCACTTTCCTTACAGGCTACAGGTAATACAAGAAGCTCTTGATCAGTTTGAAAACAACAAGCCATAAAAGCAAATGAAACTGCTATTCACAAGCTAGTATTGTATATTTGTATTTCATGAAGCCTGATCATTACTGGTACAACAGGTCTTATGTATGTTCTTGCTTCATCTCCCAAGCAGCCCAATACGCTAATATTTCCTGAAGAGGTTCGGTTCACTGGACATCAGGGCTCACAACAGATCGGCGGTCAATATACTGGTACCAGCTGAGGCAGTGCAGGTGCCAGTGAGCAATGTTATTACAGGTTCTGTATCAGGTCATTGTTATAACATGAACATTAACTAAGAAAACTTGAATACTGACATACTGACATATTTTTCAGCTTGAACACCCACTGCCACTGCTATAACTTGATACGTATTGTTATAACTTGAATACTCAATTGTATAACTTGAACATCTCTGTTACTATAAAATTTTGGAAGAAAAAAACTGCAATCTCAAGAAGCCACGTCATCCTATGATGTAAGCAAATTAGAGCGGAAAAACTGGAAATGAATAGCCGTCTAATTTAACAGTTCAAAAGACAACAAATAAGCACCGGAAATGAATAGACGTCAACAGTTAAAAAGGCAACAAATAAACAATCGCCAAAATAAAAGGGTGAAAAAGAGTCATTCACGCCCCCTCATATCTCACAGATCAAAACGAAATGTATCCAATTTCTCCAGATTTATAAATTTATTCTCTTCAATTTCGATCCTTCCCACCTTTATGGAGATGAAGAATCCAATAACAAAATTACATTCTACCGATCACAGATGCAATTAACTTAATTTCAATAGATAGTGATCTTCATATTGCTGTGAGTGTGGTCTTCGGCTCTTCGCCATTAAAATCCTCTCAGAAGTAAATTGGGAGAATTTCTTTGGCGCTAAACGCTGAAACCAAGAAAAAGAAGGTTTATTTCGTGTAAATTCTTGAACAATTAGATTGTTACTATGTTCTTGGTTTATTTCTCTTTGTAATTATCTTGGCATTGTCCATTCCAGGCAGCAAATATTTTCCCGATATCTATTTTTTTGTAAAACTAAAAATCTTTCCAGGACTACATATGTCGAGGACTATAGTATTGCTCTGAAGTGTTACATGACGAAAAATTAACATCTATTCTCAAACTGTGGCATTTGTTGCTGCAAAATTTTGCATGGCTGCCTAAGGATTGCAATAACAATCTTTTCATTCACAAACCAATTACAGGTAATTATAAACTTGCTTTGGATAAAATAGTTGATTACTAAGTAGTTTATTTTATCTCCAGTATATATTGTTTATTTTGTTTATTAGATGAGATTACCAAATAAATCAATACTGAATTGGTTATTAAACTTTATTAGTGTAATTAGTAGGGAGAAGATATCAGTACCCCACATTGAGTACCCCGGTCAAATACCTCGCTTTGACCATGACCCATATGCGTTTACAACCCCACTAATAATACTAACAATGTGTCATTTTCATTATTCAAGTCTAAATACCTAATAAACAAACCCTAAATACTACTTATAACAAGTTACCTACAACGCATGCATTCTGCACATCCAACAAAACATGTGACTGCAACAAAAAGTCAAATCCCCCAGTCAAATACCCTAGTCAAATCACCTATTTGACTAACAATGCAAAACATGTGACCACTGTACCACTGAACGACAAAACTTCTGCAACTAATAATACATAGTATGACACGTAGGTTAGAGTAGAAAGGGAAATGAAAAGAGAGAGATGCTGAGGCAGCTATTTACAACTTTGAGTCCAGAGTTCCTTCCCGACGAAAAAGGGAGTAGTGACTATCATACGGAAAATCAAGTAGTTAAATAATATCCGGGAATTCCACTATTGAAGTTCTATTTCTATGTTACATACAATATATGTTTTGAGTTGCTAAACTATATCTCTTCTTTCTCATGTCATTATATGACGCTTCGCTCCTTGTCAAGACCACCTTCAAGTTGAGCCTTGGGAGAATCTGAGGAAAAGATAAGTTATGAATCTCCTACGAGTTCCTTTCTTTTGTCGGAAGAAAACATAGGAAGAAAAGGGACTTTCCGAAAGCCCCAATAAAGACAGAGTAGTAGGTAGTAGAATCGGTAGCGAGAGTCAGTCCAAACACCTATAGTGCTGTTTTACCGAGAGTATGAGAATAGATCGGAATGAAGGAAGCCTGACCTATGTATTTATGAAATAGGTAATAGAAGAGTAGGCACCAAGACCAAGCCAGAAGAAGAGTTAAATGCTGGCTGCTTTTATTAAAAGTAGAAGAGGTATTCTCATCATAGTTCTCGTTGTGCATCGTACTCGAGTTAATAATCATGTATGTCCGGGTCTAATAAGACAAGAACATGATGTATATAGTGGTTAGATAGTGGAATCTCAGAGAAGAACATAATATAGTAGAATCTACCCATACATAAGGCTATCCCTTAGCCAGCCCGATGCAAGCAAAATTCGTCTGCTTTTAGCCAGTTTTTCTTCAAACTAGAAAGCAAAAGCATAACTCCGCAACTTCTTCTTTCCGGTGGGAAATGCCATTGAAGCCGTGAATAGCTCATTTACCTTATTTTCCTAATTCCTTCAGTCGGATCAGTCTAGACTAAGAAAAGAAGTCGACCATAGAAGGTCTAAGTACCTAGTTATAGAAGTAGTTATACCATTTCATAAAATATGTACAAAACTTCTGCAACTAATTTTTGAAACTAATAATACTAAATTAAATACAAAATATGATATAATTTTCTTTTATCTTCAATGTCACAATATCTTATTCACACATTAATAATACCAACTGAAAAGAACTTTTAATACACAATTTATGTACAAAGTAGAGGCACAATTGTAGTAGTCAATAACATATAATAATACTTCATGTTGTAATCAATAATACAATTGTAGTAAAGTCACAATACAAACTTCCTTTGAAACAAACAATAACATTGCAGTTAAAATACAGAACAAAATAAATAACACCGGCCAAATCAAATAATCAATAATCTTCAAAATTCTCATTAGTTGAAGAATTATGACTTCTTTCACTACTATCACATATAGGGCTGGCAAAAAAGTTCGTAGCTCGTAATTCGCTTGAGTTCGATTCAGTCTGAGCTCGATTCGATCTAAGCTCGATTCGATTTTTTGTCAGCTCGAGTTCGATTTAGCTCGGCTCGATTTTTTCCTGATTCAATTCGGATTCGATTCGTAATAACTCGATATATAATAATTTGCACATTTTTTGAACTATTTTGTCAAAATTGTTTGTATTAATATACCTATTTTATTATTTAATTAAAAAAATATACTTATTTTATTGTTAAATTAATAAAATATAAATTTTTAATCATAATTTATTATAAAATTAATAAAAATAGCGATAATCTGTTTATATTATCGAAAAATGACAAATAATGTACTTATTTTTAGCTTTAATTATCTATGGTAATCATAATTTGTTATAATGATTGAGCTTGTATGGAGCTCGGAGCTCGATTCGAGTTCGAGCTAGTTTGATTTCAGCTCGATTCGGTTTTGATTCAGTTCGATTTCAGCTCGATTTGATTCGTTGCCAGCATTCACATACACCACTGTTGACCCCTCGAAAGGCTCAATGCTGAATGAATGAGAAAGGTTACATGACTCTGAGTTGCATTTAATCCTCCCTTACCCATACAGCGCAGGAAATACAAAGAGATATCAGGAAAATTCTGTTTAAACTTGTTTCCCTGTACACCAACCCTCTGCCAAATGATTTCCCACAACGCGGCTCACAAGAACCATGTGCACCCACAAACAAGAACATAAAATGGAAATGATCCCTTCGCTGAATTAAACGGAAGAGATCTGACGGCATGGGTTTAGGAGGGCACGGATCCAACGGACGAGAGTAATCCCACCTGTTAATTCAAATTGCCCAACCGATTTATACTGCAGGTGGGACCCACCTGTCAGATCTTCTTCCCAGATTCTGTTTCCCCCAACCGAACTCAACCATGGCAGCCAACTTCTCCGGCGACGTTCTCCCCGCTCCGGATCACCATCTCCAGAGTTCTTGGTACCGATGGAATCGTCTCCTCTCCCTCTATTCAGCGGTATATGTTGTTTGGGGTGTGAAGAAGTAAATCAAAATGGAGCTGTTTGGAAGGGAAGATGGTCGCGGCACCGGGCTCCGATGGGGTTCCGACAAACTAAAAGGGTATTGCTTCAATTGAATGGTCGAATAGCTATCATGTTCAATGCCTCAGAACTTCAATCTGATGCCTCTAACTATGAGCTCCACCTCACCAGTTTTCGGTACCAAATTATGGTGGCTCGGAATCAGTACCAGAATCGAAATTGGGTTAAGTCAAGGCAATGGGTAATCAATTCAAGCATCCAGGATGAAAAGTGGGTGATCAATTGAAGGGCATAAGCATGAATGGGAGAAGATATTGTTGTTGCTTGATTTGATGATGTGGGACTGTTGTGAATTGCAACACCGCTGGTCACACCATTCTTACACAGAAAATCAAAGAAGGGACATAATTGAAATTCTGTTAGGAGAGCAGTTGCCAGCGCCTTCTTCTATTTCCTGGCTGCAGTTGGTGCAACTCTTGTCAAGCAATCAGAAGGCATGCTCCATGACAGTATGGGGGCTGCACCATGTGCAGTCAAGACAGCCACGCTGCCTTGCACATCTTCAAGCCAAAGAAGAGTGTAGCTGCTGCCGAATTCCTCTCCAAGACCCTGAGGCGTGACCCCTTCCTTCTAGAACCTGCCAAAGCATCCAATGGCCATCATGAAGCTAGACAAAGCACACCATGAAGATCCAAGGGCTGAAACCGATTGCCATGTCACCAATCCGTGGGACTGATCTCTCCACCAATCAGAGGAGGATGCTTCTCTCCTAAGCATCCCTCATTCTCCCCTATAAATACCCTTCTCTCAAACAGAAAAAAAAAACCCTCTCACAACCCCAACACGCTGCTTGCTAAGCTGAAGCTCTGCCCAAACTGAAACAAGCTCAAATCAGCCCCAAATCAAGCTCAAATCAGCCTCAAATCCAAACCAAAAACATCACAAATCAATCACAAACCTGAACCGATAGCCTCCAAATCCATATCACTACTTTAGATCAGTTAGGATAGTTGATTAGGAGAGTAATTGAGTGAAGGAGATCATTGTAATCAAGTTCATAAAGGTAAGAAAGGTAAGCAAGGTGAGATCTTTGCAAAAGTCTTGTAAATGCGCTGAAATTTAATGAAACTGTTTGATTCTTGATCAATTGCTTGTTATGACTTGGATTTCAGTTCTTCTCTTTTTAAATGTATGAGATGTGGCTTGCTAAGACAGAATCTGTGTTGATGAATTGAGTTGCTCACAAATCTGAACTGTTAATTTCTGTCTTGCTGTTGTACAATCACTGTTTCTTCCCCGGTTCTGGTTTTAACTGCTGCTCACACCTTTGTGAATCAAGTGAGAACTGTATGATGTTTAATTAAGCTTGCATGTAAATTGAATTACAAAATTGCTAACTGCTGGATGATTAATTGTAATGCTTGTTCTCTGTGTGCGATCTGAATTAGCCTCTTCATGGACATTGAGATTCTGTAGTTGTAAAACCTGTCTAAACTGAAAAAGTGTGTGAAATTGATAATTGTTGAATGTGTGCTGTGATGTGTATTGCTCATGTCAGATCTGAGCTGCTCTCTCCCTTTTGTGTCTTGTACATGCTTCAAATATCAGTAAAATGAATGCCCAAACCTGATTGTGTATTATACTGCCTTGTACTTATAAGTTTGAATAAGGGAGTTTAATGTGTACTGATCTTTCATGGAGTATTATAAAGCACTAGTCTGGTTTAGTATCAGTCTGAGGTTCAGGAACTTGTAATGAATTGTGTAATGCGGTCAGTGCTTTGAAATTGTGTAGCATGTCTGAACCGGTTGATGTTGTTATGTCTGGAACTGTGGATTATTGCCATGACCTTTGAGATGTACTACCTCTGTCCCATTTTAGATGGATTTTTTGTAGTTCAAATGAACTACAAAAAATCCATCTATTTTGGGACAGAGGTAGTAATTGTCAGCAAATGAGTTACTGCTAGCTTATGTTGATGCATGGTTTTATTTAAGACAGGATCTGATTTGCATCTCAAGCTTGATTATTAATTATTGAATGTGCATGCTGTTTGTTAGAAATTTTACTATTTGAATCAAGACAAGAACCGACAAATTCAGATCAAGTATAGATATACCACAGCGGAAGCAGATCGATCGCAATGGTTTCTTTCACGTTAGATTCCTAAGTCTTCTCCTCAGCCCGTGCCTTTGAATCCTGAAGCAAATTGCTTGGCGGAAGCACACCACGGTATCAAACCGAGCATGCAACACTATTCCACAACCTAAGTGCTTCACTCGCAATTCTCACTTACTCAGTGTTTCTCTCTCTCTCTAATGGCTATAGACAGTCTCCAGAATGTCTCTCACACCTCTGAAGAAAGGCACACCATCTATTTAAAGAGAGACACGAACTAGTCACCAAACAGTGTGTCCTTTCGTCAAGTTACTGCCAAAATAGTCTGCCTATATTTCGGTCCGAAATATGGCTCTGTTTCGTAAAATTTCGGCCCGAAATGCTTTATTTCGGTCCGAAATATTGCATTGGTTTGTAAAAGTTCGGTCCGAACAAAAAAATTTCGGTCCGAAATTTTTCTGTCAACGAATTCTATCAACACTGTTAAACATAATGTAGACCCATAATTGTGCGAATAATCTGTTCGATCTTGTATGTGTATTTTTATCAAGTGTATATCTTGATGTGATGTATATTAAAGAAAATTTGGAAACTAAGAATCTGTTAAATGATTATTTTCGGTTTGTGAACAAATAATTTTCAGGAAAATGAATTTTAACTTGTTCAAAGGATTTCTTATTCTGTAAATGTATAATTAAGATGATTTGATACTTGTATGTGCTTGAAGTTAAAATTTGATGATTTTGGGGTATGTTGATGAGCCATGTTTTAAAATGTGTGATTCAAAAATAAATTAAGTCTTGCAAATTGTGAATATGCTTTAAAGGATGTAAAATGAATTTAAATGTGTGATTCGAAAATGGTAAAATGATTTTAAATTAAGTTGTATAAATCTTCTTGTGTTTAATTGTGTTTCCTTGACGACTTGAGTGTTGAAGGTGGGTAAGGAGTCGAATGGTAGACCTCGAGATCTCCTCCTCCTCCAAAGGGTCAAGGGAACGGATCGAAGCGAGCAAAAGTTCCTTCATTGTGTCCTCCCTGACTAACGCTCTTAGGCAAAAGTCTAGGAGTCCAAATGAAAGATGTTGGACTGCAAAAGTAGTTCTCCTTTCACTTCCCAAATTAAGTTTGGATAATTGGGAAGCAATTTCGGTTAAATAACACTTTTTTAAGGCGTTATGTTGCCGAAATTTCCTCTCAATTATTCAAAAAATAAAGGGAAACAGTTTCGGCATGCAAATGGCACCATTTTAAGGTGTTAAGCTGCCGAGATTGTGTCTCAATTATTCTAAGAATAAAGGGAAGCAATTTGGTACGCAAACGACACCTTTTAAAGGTGTTATGCTACCGAAATTGCTTCACAATTATTCAAACTTAAGGGAATCATTTTGATATGCAAAACTAAGCTATTTATAGCCGTTATGCTGTCGAAATTATTCCAAAATTTGAGAAGTGAAAGGAAAATTAAATTTGAAGACCAAATCATGCAAATTGAAGGTTCAAACATCATAAACACCAAACAAAATAGAATTGAACCTCAAATTGCATGAAAATCATCTAAGTTTGGGCTCCTTACTCAACTTCAACACTTAAATATCAAAGAATTGTACAAAATGTATTTAATTGTATTTATAAATGTTTAAAGTCAAAATCAAACCTCTTAAACCTTAAATTAAACAAAAATGTAAAAGTGTATCAAATGATTTCCAAATCGTCTCAAATTTTTTATCTAAAATAAAGAACTTTACAACAAACAGTTTCCAATTTGTACTTTTGAAAAATAATTTTTTTAGATTTAATCAAGCTTTTAAAAAACTTAGTTTTAACTTCGTTTAAACCGTTAAACCGTTTTTTGGACCCTCTTATGTTAAGTATTTGTAAGAAAACCGTTATTTATGGAAAAACCGTTTTAACAAAGTTAAAATAGTTAAAATCCGTTAAAATCCGTGTTTTGGAGGCGTTTAAACGCCGTTAAAATATGTTTGCACATTATTGACGGTCTAGAAGTTCACAATAATGTTTATCCTACGCATATTAACAATTAAAAATTTTAAACTCTTTATTACTGTTGTCTTAAAATTTTCCATTATAATTTTTTAATATTATAATTTTTGTTTCATAATAACTATAACTTTTTATGTACTCAATTAGTTTTGTAATTGTTATTTGTACTTAATTATTAAGTATAATTGTATGAGAGTGTATTGTGTAGCATTTTTAAATATAAAAAATATATAGAAAATGAGGACCCGTTTTTTAATTTAATGGCCGTGTAATTCCGTTTTAACGTCAAACCGTTAAATGGTCACCTCACCGTTAAGAGCCGTTAAACGTTTTTTAAAAGCTTGGATTTAATTATGAATTTTTAAATCTCGATCTCAGAAAATTCCAGAATTTTCTGTCCTTTAAAAATCCTTTGAAGTGCAAAAATATGTTCAAGTTTGGAAGTTTGCAATGAATTTGAACACATAATTTCATAAATCCTGTTGCACGTGTGTGTTAAATTTGTTAAGCGCTTGCAAAAGATCAGTTTAGGCACAAGTTTCACAAAATCGTCGAGAATTGATCAAGATATTCAAGTTTGAAAAGTGCAAGATCATCACAAAATTCCCAGATCAGCCCAAATTTTTTCAAATCAAAATCCCGGCGATCCACTGAACCACCGGCCAATCCGAGTCAACCACCATGTTCCTGGCGATGTCATGATTCCAACACCGCTGACCGGTCGACAAGCAGAGCTCTGTGCACCAAGATCCACCACCACTCATTCCTGACGGCTCTGATGAAAGGAAGAAGGAAAAGAAAGTGCGAATCTTGATAAAACTCTTCAATCCGGTCCATCCAGCCAGGAAAAGAAGCAGGCCGTGATGAGCTCTCTGTTCGGCCCAATTCACCTCCAAGCCCATATCCTTTTCCAACTTGGCCCAAATTGTAAATATGATTATTTATTTCGGATTTTCCAAAGTAAAAATTCTAAAAATAGTTTCCGAACTCCAAAAATTTCAAAATTAATTTTAAAATTCATTTCATGATTTTAAGGATTTGTCCATGTAAAAACATTCAAATTTCCAAAACTTTGAAGTTCAAGTTTAAATTCAAATTCAAGTTTAAATAATGTCAAGAACCGAAACTTTCAAAAATAAAAGTCCAAACTGTTTGGAAATATTTTTGTGTGCATTTTTCATAACCATTATGCATACTTTCCAAATCAAATTCCAAAAGAGGTATCATGCTTTCCTCTTTTTTTCCTCTCTCAAATTTCAAAATAGAAGTCCAAGTCTCAAATCAAGTCAAAGTCAAGTCCAAATCCCATATCATGGCAAAACCAAGCCCAAATCTCAAAAATCAAGCCCAAATCCCAAATCAAGCCCAAGTCTCAAATCAAGTCCAAATCCCAAATCAAGTCCAAATCCCCAAATCAAGTCCAAGTTCAAAATAATGTCAAGTCCATATCCTAATCCAATTGATTCATAAGTCCAAAGGTTCATCCGAAACCTGAAAGACGCCAACCGAAACCTGAAGAGATGCAAATGTCTCCGGGATCCCCAAATAGGTCCTAGGTTTCTGTCAACTAATAACCGATCATACCTCTAGTTAAGGAACGACCAGGAGTGAGGTTATACAAATTGACGCCTGAATTGTAGATTGACTGATTGTTTCGACCTACAACTTTGGAAGATTGAGTGCGGTGATAAAAAAACATACATCGCCCATTCGATAAGAACTGAGAGAGAGAGTTAAAAGAGTCTCCGGGATGCAAATGTCCTAGGTTCAACCCACACTGTTCATACCAAATTTGAATAGTTGCCTACCCGAAACCAGACCCGATTTTATTTTATCACACGCACATTTTAGTCTTTCCCTTATTCTTAATCAGAGGTTCTTAGAATTAGCAGCTCTGGGTAATTAACAGTAAGTGCTTGCGCTTATTGGAATCTAGGAGCCCACAATCACTTGAATAAAACCTTTGTATATGAGTGTGTGTGGGCAGGTGTCTTACCACACTTACCTATCACACAAGCATATGCAGGGGTGACCGTATCCTTTCCCCTTACAAGACGTCATATCACAAGACGCCTCTTGCCTGGCGGCGGAAAGGGTGGCACAACCACTAACATTAGAGTCCTCTTATTGCAATCCACTATTGCCTTCAAAAATTCCATGTGAACAATTGCTTAAATCCATGTAGCTGGAAAAAAAGAATACAAAATGTTAAATAAAATCAACAGTAAGGAGTATTAATAGTAACAAAAAAAACATAATTTCAATAATAATAAAACTAATAACACAAAACAAAACGAAGAACTAAAACACTTTGACATAACAAAACACACAGATACAAGAATTAATACTTAAAAGTTACAAATATTAACACTAAATATGGAAACTACTAATAGCTAGACATGCAAATAGTAATACTAAATTAACATAGTGTAAATACTTTTAAAATTCAAAAACAATTGAACTCAAATAAACAGTATTATTGTCATTTACAACACAACAATAAATAATAAATAGTTCGAAATGCAAGTAATAATACAAAATAAATAAAGTAGTAATACATTCAAATCTAAGATAAGAACACATACAAAAACAAATATTAAATACTTATAGGTACAAATTAATAATATGTTAACATGCTCATAATAATAGTAATTCAACATAAACCAGAAATAGATATCACATTAATTATGAGTCAAAATATCTTGAGAGCACAAGCTATAATACTTATTATTAACAACTAATAATACAAGTTCTATCCAATTTTTATATTATTAGTTGGCACCAACTCAACTTTCTTTTTTTTCATCTTGCCAAGTAGATAGCACAAACCACTTGTATCTCCACATGGGACGATTCAGTCAGAAGTGGGAGAAATAATCGCGATTGGAGAAGGAATGAATGATATCGGCCGTAGATCGGATGAGTGGTCATGACGGGGAAGAGACGGGTGCTCGCGGCCGAAGAAGGAACCGATGCTCGTCGCCATAGATGGGACGGGTGGGGCGGCCATAGGAGGGACAAGAGTTCGCTATCGGAGTAGCGACGGTGTTCACTGCCGGAGGAGAGATATTGGTTGAGCGATCGGAGGCACAGGAGGAGGGAAGACCTGAGTGTAAAAAGATACAATCGCAACTGTCAAATTTGGGAAATAAAGACCATTAAAGGAAGGTATATTGGATGGTGGGGTCCAAATAGGTTTGGAGTACAGAACCCGGGTATTTTAGTCCGGGGTATGATACATTTACCCTAATTAGTATATGGTGTAAAGGCCACGGGGTAGTTATAATATTTAAATGCCAAGTTCTAACTTTATATCAAGCGCAAACATTGTTATTGTTTGTCAATAATAAATTATCACATAACTACATGTAATAGGGCTTTTGGCAAATCATTTACCTTTAAAATCATGAAATATTTAATTATGTGAAACATTGGAAGTTATTTGGGTTATGCTGCCAAGTGGCAGTATATTATATGTACTAGGATAGTAGGATAAAGGATATTTATTCAAAAACTTGGTCAATAAAGTATTATCATATCCATGATCTCTGTGGCAAAATAATATAATTGAAATCCTTCCCTTACAAGATCGCAGAACTTTAGGCATGTATTTTTTTTTTTTTATAATTAAAATGTTTTGAACTAAAATTTAATTTGCTTAATTTTATAGTCAATTTAACACTATTTTGGAACTTCAATTCTGCAGTCTAATTTTCATTTCTCTTTTTTTGCATCAATTTCTAAATTATTGGAAACTAAAATAAAAAAGTATGTTAAATTAAAGTTGCACAAATTGACAAATTCCAAATGATATCAAATAGAAGTCTAGGTGAGAAAAGGCAGGGCCTGATTTAAACTAAACAAACCATTATTAAGTCTATTTTCCATGGCATAATAGTTATTTCTCAGGATCTCATTGATAATCTATACTCCATAAAGAGGGATAGATTTCCAAGCACCTCAACTATGCCACATCATCACTATTATTAACCATTGATTTTGTTTGAAACCCTTCATCTACTTTGATCCAATGTTTTGTATTTTTATTTATCTCCTAATTAAAAAAGATAAATGTGATATGTCTAAAACAAATTTTAACCCTTCAAATGGTACAACATTTATGTATGTCCTTATTTATAAATTATTGTATTATTATTATTATTATTATTACTATTATTATTATTTACTTACATAAAAAGTTTACAATTATTTTTTAGTTTTGTTTAATATAAATATTTATAATTTATAAAATTCTTAGTTATTTATTTGATACCATTTTTCAGGGCGAAGCCCGAGTTACAGCTCTAGTAAGAATAAATCATGAAGTGTTCTCTTATGGATCGGCTAAGAAACTGATCATTTTCAATTGAGCAATTATCTTTATGCGGATCATCCGAATTTGAAACCGATTATTGATAATTATATGCCTTCTTAATTGTGTCTAGAGAATATAATTAATCATCCCTATTTTATTTGATTCTTAGCAGAATTAGCTGTGAATCATTATACTTACTGCTATATACTAATATACGTGCTGTTTTGTTATTTATCTTTTTCAGATATGCCAAAGCGAAAATTGTTTGAAGATGATAGAATTAATATATGCAAGGCATTGCATCAGATGTGAAATTGATGTTTGGAATTTAATTTGCACGGTTTTGGAATATATATATGCGCTGATTATGTTAATGATATGAATAAAACTTTCTTCTGCTGATCCTTTTGTCTACCTTCATTTAAGTTTCATTTCGGTTTATTAAAAAATTAGTGTTTCTGTCACACTCAACTGTACATTTAATTGCTACTAAGTTTTAACAAAACTATCACTAATG
Source organism: Cyperus esculentus (assembly GCA_030179965.1). Classification (NCBI taxonomy): domain Eukaryota; kingdom Viridiplantae; phylum Streptophyta; class Magnoliopsida; order Poales; family Cyperaceae; genus Cyperus; species Cyperus esculentus. Next base: position 2,722,443 of record JASGLE010000027.1, read on the forward strand.
TCACAATATTAGAAAGGTTTTAATGGAAAATCGTTGTACATTTAAAAATAAAAAATGTTTGATCTTCCTTATATGTAATTCCTCAATTTTTTTAAATAAGCCCCGGAAAATACAAATTCACGATTTTAAGTCCCGTAACACATATTTTTCAAATTTGAGCCGGACGCTTTCGTCCAACTCGAACGGGACGGTACCGTAACGTTCATCCTATCAAACTGGGACAGTGCTGAAGGGAGATGTCCACCTTTTCAAACCGGAACACTGCTGAAGGGCACCGTCCCTGCACAAAACTCGACGTCAATCTACCGAACCGTCCGATTCTGGACGGTTATATACCGTGCCGTCCATATTTTGAGTGCATTCTCCGCTTCGATAGTGGTAAAGTCACGTCCCGAGCGATGTCAGTGAAATCAAACCTGGTCTGACTGTTACTGTCACAACAGACAGTGGCAAGTCATTTGAGTGCATTCTCCGCTTCGATACAGAGGTATTATTACTTATTTGTTTATAATGTATCATCTTATATTGCTATCACATATTTTATGGTTGTGATTATAGTGTTGAGACTTCATCATTAACAATTAAACGATGTTCAAATTGATTGAAATCTAAAACGCTATCATTTATAAATTTATTTATAAAAATCCATCCATAAACTTTCTTTTCATTTTAAAGATTTTCTACAATTTTTTTCTGCAAAGAAATTTTAACAGATTTCAATTTGAGACAAAACCAAAATTCAAGATCAGCACCGGTTCCAGATAACCAAGACCAGTTATCATTTTTTAATGTAACTGTTGGACGGGAATGTACAGCACTGTCCCAGTTGGACGGGAATGTACCAAACCGTCCAGCTTTGTGAAGGGACGGTGCCCTTCAGCAGCATCCCGGTTACGACACATCAGAGCACCTGAACGTTGCTGAAGGGCACCGTCCAAGTTGAAAAGTTGGACGTCTCCTTTCAGCACCGTCCAATTTTGCTAGTTTAGACGTCAAGGTACCGTCCCGTCCCGGTTGGACGGAAGCGTCCGGCTCAAATGTAAAAAATGTGTGTTACGGGGCTTAAAGTCGTAAATTTGTATTTTCGGAGGCTTATTTAAAAAAATTGAGGTATGTAATTTACTTTTTTTTTTTTCCAGAGAGTTGAATAGTATTTCTTTTAATATGAACACTAATACAATATTTTGATATCATTTTTAGTATCTATAATATTTTCCTATTTTTAGTGTTAATTTCTACAAACATATTAATATTTTTTCCCCCTATATAGTCATGAATTTCCCAATTTTAACAGTTAGATTTTTCTGCTATATAAAGTACGAACTATATATATCTTAGCCTTACTCGCACTCGCTACTTTATATTAGAGATATTAATCCATATATATTAGCCCGTGCAATGCACGGGTTCTATGATAGTTTACTAATAAAACTTGAATATTGACATATTTTTCAGTATGAACACTCACTGGGTATAACTTGAATACTCATTGTTATAATTTGAATATTTGCTACTAAAACTTAAATACTAACATATTTTTCAACTTGAACAATGACTGTTATACCTTGAATACTAACATAACTTGAATTCTTATTGGTATAACTTGAATACTCATTGGTATAACTTGAATACTCATCCTAGAGCACTGATGTCAGCAATCAATTAAAAGTTATGAATTATCATCCTACAGACTGTACCTATATATGAAAACAGTTTTATCATGCATATTCACATGCATAACTAGAATATATACAATTTTAATTTGAATACTCAGTCAGATAACTCAGATCTTGCATATCCATATGCACAACACATGTTGATATGACTGAGATATCCATATGCACAAATCTTACAGTTATCTCGCATATCTTGCACATAGATATCCATATGCATAACGCATCTTACTTGACACAAATCAACAAAAACATCTTAATATGACTGAGGTCTGACAGTAACTGCTCAGATCCAGTCAATATTAACTGCAATAACTTGAATACAAATCACGATACCTTGAATACAATCAATATAATACAGATCTGTCACTTTGAACTTGTAATCAAAACTAATTTCAAGCAATTCAACAATTATTATCCAAACTAATTGATAAATTCAACTTAATCAATCTGATTTGACAAAACTAAAACCTAGGGTTTCGGATTTGAACAAAACCCTCCCCAAAATCAACTTAATACACAAAGATTAGTTCAACTGAACTAAAAAACACAAGAAAATTTGAATTCTAATACCTCTTTTGCTTCCAGATGGTTGCTCTTGAGTTGCCTTCGACGTTGCTGCCATCGACATTGCTGCCTTGCTTCTCTTCTTTGGCGACATCTTTGCTCCTCCGATCGGGAGTGCGAGAGGAAGACGATCTGGTTTTGAAGTGGGATTGGGAGTGAGAGTGAGTGGGAGAAGAAGATACGAGAGAAGAAGGGGGCAGAATCAGAGAGGGGAAGGGGTGTCAGACAGAGAGAGCAAGAGTGAAGTGAAAGAGTGTATGATTTGAAATGAGGGGTTTTAAATGGGCAGTTTCGGACTTAATTTAATTAGATGATTGAATCGATGTTAAACCGGAAATGAACCGCGCCCAGTTTTTTGGTATCAATTACGGTATCAATTACGGTATCAAACACCGTATCCGTATAGAATTTTCCATATTATATCAGTTAGAGGCAAAAAGAAAAGAAAGAACAAAAAAAAAAAGAAAGAAAAAAAGAAAGGTTTGAATTGTTTGTTTGTGCTTTTTCCTCCTTTGCGCTGCTTTATATTCCTTTTTACAGTTTTATATCCCTATTTCTTAGTTCAAGGCTTTTTTTTTTTTGAGAGAATCTTAGTTCAAGGCTTCGCTAATGTGAATCTTTTTTTTTTATATTTTGTGTGAACTAAGAAGAAAAGAGGCATAAATGTTTTCTCATATTTTTTTTCCTTTAATGTATAGTATTTATAATTGAAACAATATTATATGGAGTAAATCTACTATATATACTCATAGGACCACTTTCTTCAATTTTTATTATATTTTTTAAGTATATGTTTTAGATAGCTTCAAAATAAGAATAAAATAATATACGAAACTACATCATTTTTGAGAAAATCCGAACAAATACTTAAAATAGCTGCTAAATCCATCCCCAAAATTTTTAAACACTATTTTAACATAAACTAGCCTAACAACAACAACAACAACAACAACAAAAAAAAAAAAAAAAAAAAAAAAAGACGTTGCTATTTTTTACCCATCCAAACACACCATGCATATAAAGTGTCATCCATCAGTAAGTTGAAACCTCTAGTTCGGATTCTGAACTGATTTCAATAGTGAAGTGAATTTAGAACTTTTTAAAGGTTAATACAATATAATAAACTATAATTGTGTTGCAAAAATAAGACCATGAGGGATTAATTATATTACTAGAATTATTTTCAGTAAGGTTTTTAGGAAAGAAATTCAGCAAGTTGCAGTGGCATCTCTGTGAAAGTTTCGTAAGAAGAAATTCAGAAAGTATTTCAGAATATTACAATAACATTTTTGCTGGTTGTCTTGTTGAAATTCTTGTTAGTTTCAGACAGGCAGAAACCAATTCAATTTTATAAAACATAGTAGATGTATAATTCATGCCTTGAGATTTATGAGATGCAGTTCGAAGCCAATCTACAGAAGATGCACATCTACGTCCAAATTTTAGGACCCTTTATTACAAAATTTAAATATAGACCGGCGAACCATAAAACTATCAAAACTACAAGAAAAGATGCATCCTGTGTAGACTAAGAAACAAACATAACATAATAGAACAGGAAAGCAACAATGTCCATATCACCCAAAAATAAAGACGTTATAACTAAAAACCAAAATTGCTTTCCCACTAACATAAACATAACACTAGACCAAAACTAATATGAAGTAACCCAATACACAACATGCTGTACACGTCGCAGAAAACTAGTCAAGCGGTAGTGTGGAAGTTCAACAGGTGATGATAACATTCTCTATGGTCTTAAAATGTCTACCCAACAAATTGATCAGTTTACTAACCAATTCACCATCCCTTCCACAGATTTTAGTTGTCTCAAGGTACCCGAGTTGGAGGATAACATGCTGCCTGGGTTGTTCTTGGGCATCAGCTATACTCTGTTTGGAGGGAAAAACATTGTGTATTAAAAGAAAAGGTAATCAACAATTCAAGATAGCTACAAAAAGCCACCTGATCATAAGCAGCATTTAAAACACAGAATTGGGAATAATGTTGTACCAACCAATCTATATTTCCGTACTCACTTGTGTGAACAAATTTGTCAACACTAAGTGGTAAGTGAAGTTAATCCATTGAAAAGAGAGGAAGAGAGAGTACTACATTGTGTCGCAGGTCCAAGGTGAGCTTTCGTAGAAAACAGGAGAATGCTCGAGAAAAGAAGCTACCAAATTGAAATCATTAATGATGTGCCGAGATTTAATTTTCAAGCTTGTCAAGTTCTTGAAGATTCTGCAGTTAGGAATATCCTTCTCCCATTGTTCCTTGTTAAAACAATAGAAACAATTTTAAATTTTGAAGGAGAATGCATTATGGTTAAAAAAGATAATGTCAACTAATCTCACTTGCACAAAAAAAAAAAAAAAAAGAATTTCAACATGAACAAAACATAGATTCTGGGATTTTTGTGTCTGACAACTTACAAAATCTAAACGTATAAGAAAAGACCATATATGTAAATCTCTGGATCAAGCAAACCAAAAAAACTGGCACTAAAAATCTATTGTGACAATACATTCATGTCAATGCAATATATGCATATGACATTGTTCCTGTCAACCAACATTATCGTACATCTGTCAAATGCCAGTAAGAAAAAGGGTCTAAATGTTGTCTTTTATAGAAATGAGACGGGGTTTTACCTTTAAATCAGGATTATAGTTTGAAAGCTTCAAACTGGTAGCATTTGAAAGACCCGAAAGAATGCTCAGATCTGGCAGATCATCAACATCTACTTCCTCATCATTCCCATATAAACGAATTTCTGCATTTACTAGAGATGCCATGTTCACCAATGATATGATTCTGATGCTGTTTTTCCAGGACTTCATGAAAAAAGTAACAAGACTAGGGCAACAAATTTGCATATGCTCAGATAACCAGCATTCATTTAAAGTCAGTTTCTTCAACATGTTAGAGGATATTTCAGTATAGAAAAATCACAATTCACTAGTTTCAGGCTCTCAAGAGAGGGGCAGCCCAAAAAAAGGTTTCTTGCAAAATCATCATCAAGACTTAAAAAGTACAGCTTCATACTTTTGAGAGGAAGGGTGATTGATTTAGGTAAATTAATTGAGTCGCGATTGGTCGAGAGAAACAATTCAAGGCTTTGTAGGCTTTCACAAGAGAACACAGAATCAGGAAAATTCAACTGATAAGGTCCCCTAATACTGATTCTGATAACCTCTGGCCTTAGAAGCACTGCACGATCGAGCCACTCCATTGAAGGCTCAGAAGAACTATTCTCAAATTTACCATCATATATAAGTGTGTCTAAGCGTGATTGCCCTCTATTTTTTAACACAGTGTTTACAAAGCGGTCAAACTTCCAATCAACCTCTATTTCATCATCAGTATCATATGCCCAGAACTCATGAGAAAAGAATTTCAAGACCGGCACGGCAGCCCAAGCGTGTCTCCATCTTTTGGAAAGAATACATGTCTGCACTACCTCTTTTGCACTTAAAAAGGAGAGGATATGGGTTAAAACATCATCAGGAAGGCAACTAATCCGGTCAAAGTGCCCATCCATGGTTCAAAGTCCAGAAAAAGTACTTTCTTAAAACACCTTGCATCAAATGCTCTGTTAATAATATACACATAGAAAAAGATGGTTTTAAATTTGTACATTCATGAACGTTTCAACATACGAGTTAAAATAGCAACACCCATGTATCAAATTTAAAAATATATGCAAGCAACATATTGCTACCTATAGCAGTGGCAGAGTCAGAAAATTTTCAAATGGGGTTCAAATTGTCATATCGAATGTAAATATTGATATAATAGTTATATAAAACATATAAATTATAATTATGGGGTTCAATAGTATAATAATTCTCATATTTTATGGGGTTCAAATATACATTTTCTTAAGAAAATACTTGTATATCATTAAAATTACTATGCAAAATTGTTCATTTTGGAGAAAATATGGGGGACATTGTCCCCCATTCTCGTCATGTAGATCCGCCACTGCTACCTAGTATGACAACCCCGGTGCCACCACTATTTTGAGATAAAATTGCTTCATCAACACACCACAGAATGGCTTCCTTTAATTAAGCAGTAGAAGAAATGAATTCATGCCCTTCAGGGAGGCATTCATTCCAGCACCAGAAATTGCAGGATTAAATTAAGCAATGACTCCTTATTACTGAGTCAGTCACTAACAGCAGATTGAAATGATGGCCTTTTTTATATCTCAATCATAGAAACAAACAATGATTCCTTATTCTCTCTGTGTTATGCAAGTAAAAGGGACAGAGAGAGATGCACCAATTAATTGTGGGTATTGGAATTGGTAATGGTAGGCAGCAATTGCAAAGGAGAATTGAGGAACTCACCCAACCTACGGGCAGAGAATGAGCGAGCAGAGATGAGGGGGGTTGTGAGCAGTGAGCAGTGACCCAGCTGGGGTTTTGCTAGGGTTCTAAAAAATGGCACGCCGTGGCCAATTCCGGCACGGAACGGCACGGGCACGGGTGGTAACGGCACGGGTAAGGCATGGGCACAGATGTGGCACGGGTCATTAACCGTGCCGTGTCTAAGTTTTGAAGATTTTGGAACGGCACGGAACGGCACGCATAGTATTCCAGAAACGGCACGGAACGACACGAAAAAACGGCACAACACGGAACGGTTGTCAGACACGGCACGGTAACGGAACGGGACACGACAGACACGGCATAAATAACATAGGTGGCACGGGTAGGAAATGATAGGACACAGGTAGACACGGATAGGTTACGGGTAGGACACATGTAATAATTTCACCTATATTTCAAACATAACCGGTCCCAAAGCCCGAAAAAAAGAGGAAGGGTAATTTATAAAACATTATGTTTATTAATTAAGACAATTTTTATAGTATATTGATACTTTTTAATATTTTTTATGTATTTTAAATTTTGAAAAAAATAATTTAATGATTTTTTGGGGTAAATTTTAATTTTTTAATTTTTTTATGTTTTTTGGAATATTTAAAATTTTTATGTTCGAAACGAGTGGGCACGTTTAGCACGGTTAAGACACGTAGATACGACACGGTAGGTCACGTATCCGATTGGACACGATACGAATAAGTCACGGCACGATAGACACGGTGTATGTTATCCGTGCCGTACCTCCTTCCAATTTTTGGCATGGCACGGCACGAAAAAAATATTAATTAAAAAAAGACACGGCACGGAGGCACGGCGTTTCTAGACACGGAACGGCACGATTTTAGAACTCTAGGTTTTGCTTTGGGTTTACTCAGTTGTTTCACTCTTTCTGTAACGAGTGATGTTTACTAACTCGGAGAGCGGTCTTGAAACTCTGGTACTGAACTGTGAAGTACTCAAGTTTAGAGAAACATTTTGCGTCCATTGAAAAGCCGTCCATACGTTCATAAATACACAAAAAATATAACAAATACATCATAAAATGTAACTGATAGACGTCATAGACAACTTTTCTATGGATGCTAGATATTATTAAATGTTGTTGGTAGGTAATCAAGTTTCTCATAATAATATTTAACAGGGTGAGGCTATTGTATTATTAATAGTACAATTGTACAAATTGCCTAACATTATTGGTTGTATTTCCAATTTCAAGATGTTAATAGTCCATCTGAACCTTAACTTGAAAAACTGCCAAGTAGTCGAGAATCAGAACAAATAGAGAGGAATTAAGCGAATTTTGTTCGGTACAGTTTGATTGATGTTCTGTCTCAATATCAAGTCCTACAAAAGTTCTAAGATTTTATAAAAAGGTCCAATAGAAGTAACCAACTAACGATGTAATTCTATTCAACATTATAATTGTGAAGGCTACAAAGCATCGCATACAGACATCATACATAAATCACTTTCCCTACAGCTAACATAAAAAGCTCAGGAGTTTGAAAATAATAAGGCATAAAAAACAAATGAAACTGCTATTCACAAGCTACAATTGTATGTCATGAAGCCTGATTATGACTGGTACAACAGGTACCATGTATGTTCTTGATTTATGTCCCAAGTAGCCTGATACACAAAAAAAAATAAAAATAAAAAATAAATAAAATAAAATACAGTTAAAATATATATAGCTATGATACGCTTGCTTTCATTCAATGCTTTGTTTATAAAAAATAAAAGGAAATAAAACTTGCCATCCTTAGTTTTATAAAACTACAAAAACCATTCTGTCATGCTGAAAATAAATAGAGAAGTAAAGGAAAAGCAAACATAAGAATGTTTCCACTTCACAGATTTCACCAGACACCCCTCTCCCGAGTCCTTACTTGGCACTTGCCTTCCCCCATAAAACAATACAATTTATATTTTTATTATTTTGGTGGGCAACACTCAATTCACAAGTAATCAATAAATGTTTTCCTCGCATATAATCGTGTTTAAAACAGAAGGCAAATAATAAGAACTTAAATAGTATCTTATGCTACTCGGAAAAAATAACAAAAAAAATATAACCACCTTATGATGCAATTCTATTGAGTGGAACACTCTGACTCCGTGAAATACTCTCTAGAGGCGTTAGAGGCGATATTGTTTGAGGCATCGTCATCCCACCAGACACAATTATCTCTGCAGACAGCACAAATTACAATATATCATGGAAAGCAAAAATTTTGATACAAGTCCATACGCATGAACTGATAACATAGATTCAAAAGTCCATATGCATGAACTGCTATTTTTGTGCAAGTGCTTATTATTGTGGAGAAGCCAATCAACATAGTGGCTAGCCCAATTTTTTTCTGGCTGACATGTGTAGCATGCGATTGAAAAGGAAGTGCTGGAAGTAGCAATCTCACAAAAACAACTCAAATCTCGTTTACCGAATTATTACAATATGACGAGGTGGTATATTTTTTTTTTCTTTAAGGGGTGGAGGTTGCAGGGATCTTCTCTTTTCCAGAAAACTCTATACATCCCTTCTAAAGATACCTTACAACAAATCGAGTTGTGTCTTAAAAAAATATGTATAAGAGGGTGGGGAGAGAGGGGGGGAGAGAAAGAGAGAGAGAGAACAAACCTATGCCCTCGCGAATGGACAGGTTAGGTCTAATGATGTCATTAGAATTAACCAAGAAAATGTCCCCAATGTAGAGATGGTTTGTCGGCACAAATACACTGCACAACTCCTCATCCCCTTTATCGGTCTGGAAATGACATAGATGGGATATCAGCACTGTATACTGAGTTTGCTAATTGCCACAGCCCACAGGCCAACAACTAATGTCGAAGATTCATTGATGCAATTGAAAGTTCGGAATAATACAATAAACTATACATAAGTGTAGTTTAGTAATACGCCTGCTAATTAAATAAAAAATGTTATTACAATTGTACCTGAAGGAGGAGAGTGGATGTAATAAATCCAAAAGCATACTCTCCTACACGTGGATGGCGTATTATCGCTACTTCCTTGAATGCTGTTGTATTTTGATCTGTGTTAAAACATAACATTCATACATTAGTTATGCACATGGCTCATACTTAATTTTCTCTTTTTTCTCAGCATTGATTGTTCAATAGCACACATGTTTCAATGGGTAACAATTGTGTAACAATTACAACAATTGGTCAATACTCTTTTCACACATGTACAAAACGCAAATCAGTAATAAATAGAGTTGTGATATAGCTTTTTTTGACAATGATGACAATAATACCTGGTGAGATTGCAGTACTGATCTGTTTAGAGGCAGAGTATATGTGCCTCATTAAAGGCATTTTTTTTATTATCCATTCTCCAAGCCAGAAAATTGATGCACCAAGCCATGACGAAACAAATATTCCCACCAGAAAGACAAAAATCAGAGATGTCAAAAACCCAAGACCTGCAATTAGTATAGAAGACACCAAAATAAGACAATGTAACATAACATATCCTGAGGCACAAAATCAAATTTCTGAATGTATCCTTCTATTGTTTAAAAAAAATATATAGTCCTGTCAAGCAATTAAGTGTTGGGTACTCAGGTTTATGTACTCTTGCCACCATAGTCGCTCTCACGTGGTGCATCACCATATAAAAAGGAGGTATACCAAAAGGATCTAGCTCGTTGGAAATGTATATCCCTAATGATTTCTTACTTTCTTGTCTGTCTGCATATTTTTTCAATCAATGCCTATCTAGATTTTCAGCTGTTTCAATATAGCCAGTCCCAAGCCCGGATAAAGGAGGGGGGTTGTGATAGGCTCGGCAAGCCAACCATAAAAGTACCTCGCACTCTTATGGGAATGAAACCAAATTGGTTAAACTTGGTTTCATTTCTAGCATACCCAACTTGTTTGGGACTTAAAGTAGTTGTTGTTCTTGTTCTTGTATTACCTATCTAGATTTTCAGAAACTTTTTATATCTAACCTCAACAATAATGGGAGTCCCTTTAGTACAAAACCAGCTGACTTCATTTCTATATACTCAGAACTCAGAACTTTTTTAAGAAAAAAAACAAGAAGAAGAAGATCACAGGAAGTTTCTTACAATCTGATTTCTCTATAGAAAGATAAAAACTTAAGGTAAAAAAAAAAAAAAAAAGATCAATCTATTTAAAGGAGAGTTTTACCAAAAATATCGATGCCGAGCTTGCTATATAGAGGGCTAAAGAAGCCATCGACAAACTGAATGAACCACCACGTGATGAAAAACGTGACAGCAACCGGGAACAGCACTACACTGCAAATAGCACAGTTTAACCAAGTAACATACCATATCAGAAAATGTCAAAATAATAGAAAACAAAATGAAGAAATTGAATTCATATTCTTTAATTTAAACTGAAATTAAAAAAATATATCATCATACATTCCGGTCATGAACTTCCTCGACACCCAGCTCTGGAGAACGGCGCAGCATGCCTAAATACAGCAACATTCAGTTATAGTCTATAAACGGGAGCAATACGGCGGCACAGTTAGATGGATCAGCTCCAATTGGTTTTAATTCAGTTCAGCAATACTTCTAATGGCAACTGACTAACTGTGTAAGTGTAACTACAGCAATTTACGATTGATTCGGAATCAGAGGCAGGAGAAGGAGCGCATGGTACCTCCAGATCTACCGAAAGAGCACTAACTAAACATGAGGCAGAGAGCGTAGAATACAAACCCTGCGAGTGGAGGAATTGGGGGAGAGCGGGGGCGGGGACTTGACGGGGTCCTCGAGATCGGCGTCGTCGTCGTCGTCGCGGCTGAGCGGGACCGAGACCGACTCCTTCTCCTGCGCCGCCGCCGCCATCGCTCGCTCGGTCTCCTAGCGTCGTCTCCTCTCCCGCAGCAGCAGCAGCAGAGCGTCGATCGATTGATTGATTCTTTTTTTATTGATTGATTGGGGAGAGGAGGAGCATGGGCGGTGGTTGGGTGGGTGGGTTGCTCTGCTTTAGTTGTGTTCTTTGCTTGTTGGGGGAAGGCAAGGGAATGAATGAATAATGAATTAATTGGTGGTTAGTGGGGAGGACTAGGAGGATTCCATATCCTCTGTAGCGCTGCAATATTGTGTAGCGCAGGATCTGAACCGTTAGATCATCTCGAGATCTGTGCGAGATCGAATCTCGAGATGATCTAACGGTTTACATCCTGCACTACACAATATTGCAGCGCTACTACAGAGGATGAGCACTCACTCGACTAGGAGTGGGTTGGTTGATTAGACCCGGATCATCATGGCCGACTGCTGGCTGAACTGATGATACGGAGGGAGTTAAGTTAACGAAGGCCTATAAAAAAAAAGAGGATCTAATAACTATGGGTATTGATGTCTATGGTAACCATTTTTTTTATTTAAGCATAATATAGTAAATCTAAACCGTTATATGTATTCTATATTATTGAGATAACATACATATACACAAAAAAATGATAAAGTTTTGACATTGTTTCAATAGTCATCAAGAGAGGAGAAAATAAATTAAAGTTGATTTTTGTTAATGCTTCATGCACATGTAAATAAAGTCAAAATAATATAATTTTTCGTATACACATAAAATTATTTTTGTTATTTAACAATTTGTATTGTAGTTATTTAAGATTTAATTTCACGGTCACCGATCGGTCACAAAAAACATGGTTATTTGATCCCTCCTCATTTAGAAAATGGAATTTAATATATATTATTAAAGATATAAATTGGTTTACTTGAAAAATGTTATTTACTTATTGAAAATACAATAGACCGGTAGATAAGTAAAAAGAGTGGACGCTAACTACTACTCTATAAAGAAAGGATTTATTGGGTAACTTACTTACGCTAACGCTAGTACGGTATGCTAACGTTGCCAGCTTCGAGATTAGAGAGAGCCATGTGGATTGGGAATTTAATTAATATTCAATGAATATTTCAAGTTAGTTTGACTCAGCTTAAAAGTCCCCAGTTTCAAATTCAAACTGCGGGTTCAAAATTAATTCAACTGATTATTGGGAGTTTGGAACCATTCCATTTCGTTACATCAGAATTGTATGATGATGAATTAGTAAGGTTTAGTTAGCGGTCAAAACATAGCTAAATGATGCATAGAAATTTTAAAATAATTTTTTGACCGCTCTACTCTTTATTAAATAAATATTTTTTTACGTATTTTTTAAATTGTAACGTATATTTAGTATTTTTACGGTATTGATCGGCTTCAAAGAATTTTGGTTTATTGTTTGGAGTCGATTTAATTGAATTTGAGATGTTCCGTTTATGAATCACGGCAAAACTTTTGTAGGTTTCACCGTTAAAACGAATGTTTTGAATGTTACAAATCAAGTTACAAATGAACTTTTTTTCAAGTATAAATAATGTTTAAACTATTTAAACAGTAATGATGTATATAATTTATAAGAATCAAATTATATTTAGCGATTAATTAGATGATAATTTTTTGTTTACTTAGATAGTGTTAGTTTTGATATTAATTTATTTATTATCATTTAATCACTCAAGTTGAAAATTTTATTGTTATGTTTTTTTTTTTAAAGAGAAGGGATCCTTCACTAAAAATTTTAACAAAAAAATTACATTAAACCATATAAATTCATAAAAAATCTTAAAAATACAAAATCTTTTACAAATTATAAATATATTCATTTACTTATAGATTGATTGTGTTTCAGATTTTATTCAAATGACACTCAAATTTATTGAAATTAGAAACACAATCAAGTTTATAAGTAACTGAATATATTTGTAATTTTTTTTTATTTTTAAGTTTTTTTTTTGTGAATTTATAAGACTTGAGTAATTTTTGTGTCAAAAATTTTTTTTTTTTTGTAAGTGGATCCTCCTCTTTTTTTTAAAAAAAAAAATGGTTATAATTATAATTTATGAAAGTTAAACTTTCCACATCTCAGCACCTAGTAAATGCACAAAGAAAATAATTGATTTGAACTAGTTCTATTGCTTGGGCATAGAAGGACTTAGGAGTTAGGAGACGTCAACATAACTTTCTTTTGTTGAGTTTCTTTTTTCAATACAAAAATTATAATACGATTAGCCAAACTTTTAGTATTACTAGAAAGGGAGGGATCATATTTATGCATGTGCATTTTTAGAAAATTAAAAAGTCATGTCATATCCTTACTCCTAATAAAAGGAGATTTGATTTTTGTATATAAAAGTTCTATCTTCCTAAGAAATAAATTTCAGCTGTTGATTGTTTACTTAGATTGATCACCACCGTTGACGTACTTTAATGTCTCAACCCATTAAAACTTAAAGCCCATATCAATTTTCTCAATTTAAGCCTCATTACATATTATATTAAAAATTTAATATAAAAAATAACAATTTCAGTCCAAAGGAATGCGTGACATCTTTACTAGTTTTTAGAAAAGTATATATACTATGAAATAACAAGTCAAGCAAAAAGAAAAAGTCAGAAGAAACGAGTCATCCTCGACTTTATTAAATGTCATTTGTACGTGTGAATATTTATTTTTATTAAACGCACTGATCGAGTCATTCACGAGTAATTTAAAAAGAATTAAGAACACAAAATATTGGTTGCATTAGTTAATAAAATCTTTTTGTCACTGTCTTGAAATTTAGTTGCTGAATTAAATTGAGAACTTTTCTTATGCATTGCTTTCACATGAAATTTAGAAATTGTGATGATACAATTCATTTTTCTGTTGTTATCCGAATTTTCCACTTTAAATATGATCATCAGAAATAAAATAAGAATTAGAAAATTATGAATTTTCAGTATGTTGTCTATAAGAGACTAAAGAGTGCTAACTCGTGCACCTCTCAAATATTTGTGTAAATCAGTAAATATTGCTACAATTTTATAAAATTTGCTAGTATCGATTTCCAATTATAAGGAGGAAGGACTTTACTGCGAAAATAAAAATTGGATCAGTGAAAAACTCAATTTTATGTGCATTAAAATTAAATTATATAAAATAAAAATACATTTTATCACATTAAAATTATTTGCATAAACTAAAAAAATTATAACAAATGTTCATAAAAATGTAATGTTACGACTCGCTAATCCCTGTATATTTTTTTTTCTAATTAGATGATATATATATGATACAAGCTTGAAGACTGAATAGAGTCACATTTTCTTCTCTATAATAATGAGTAAAATTTTAACATTGCATTCCTTTTGCATATATCAGAAGATGAAAAGGTTGAGAAGTTATTTGTTCAAAATTATCCATAGCGTTCATAGATTACACTTTGGAACTATCTGTTATATTTTAAAATATAACTGTTATATTTTAAAATATAACTGTTATATTCTTTGTATGTCTATAAACAGCTTTTTAATGGACGCAAGTCGCAAGATGTTTCTCTTTGTTGAAAGCCAAGAGTAGCCTGAAGATCACCATAGATTGTTCGTACCATACTTTTATTTTTCCTATTTATGTATGCATTTTATTATACTTCAACGCTAGTAAGCGCGTGAGCCGCCCACCATGATACCATCAGCAGTAGGCCACCACTTCCCTCTTTTAACTGTTAACTGAACCCCTTTGCGACTTACCGAAGAAATGATGATTTCACTTGTTGCCCGGTTCAAAAAATTCCATAAGATCTCTCTTTTTCCAATACCCTCAAAGATTATTGCAACCATCTGAATATTTATAAAAAAATTGTTTGCTTATTTTGATTTGATTTGATTTATTATTTTTATTTCCTACGACTGGTATGCTCGTAACAGCCACCACACATTTTTTTTAAATTTTCTATTCTGATAAATGTTGGTGGTTGAGAGTTTCCATTATGGTATTGGTAGCATATTTGATATTGGGAAGTGCCCATCAATTTGTAATCGACATTCTACCAAACAAAACCAATATATTTTGAATTTTTGACGTTTCTAATAATTCTGACTGGACAGGTACTATGGAGTTTGAACACTAACATTTTTATTTTCTTGATATGTCATTACATATTGATATGTTCTGATTATAATATTTAATAGGCAATACTTGCCAATTAATATATCATATAGGATTTAGGGAGGTATTTAGCATTTGTCTTGCAAAATTAATACAAGAAGATTTTTCTGTATATTTTGTTGGTTGGAATTCAAAAGAAACACATAGCATGATATCATATAACACAGATGAAATGAAGTACTTGATTTTATTACTTTTTTTAAAAAAACAAAAGGGATGAAACTCAGTAATTAATGAATAATGAAACTGTCACAGAACTACCCAGCAACTTAAATTGCAACAATCCCTGTAAGTAATAAATTTATTATGAAGTACATAGATGACTTTCTCAATAAAACTCAAGACTTAAACAGTATACTAAATTAACAAACTCCAATTATTCCAAGTAAAACATGGAATGAAAACAATAATACATACCAGCACACACCAGCAAACCATCAAATGCAGCATTTATGAATTATGGGTCTGAGAAAAAGAGATCCTAATCAAAGACCCATCAATTGCGCTTGCGTGCTTACAAACAAGTGCCTCGCTTGCAGCCTCTTCACTTTCAAAGGAAACCAGAGCTTGCCTCTTGCCATGGACCTCAAAAAGCCTGGTATTTAGAATAACACCATGCTCACCAAGATGAGCAACTATGTCATCCTCCGTCACGTCACGAGGCAGTGATGATACGTGTATTGTCTTTGTCGGTGCAGTACAGTGCCGATAGTTCTTGCCAGATCCACTGTGGAAGCGGCTCAGGCTCGAGTTTGCATAGTCCCGTGTATCAGGTGAGGAAGCTATCTCAGGGTACTTGGAGAAGGTTACTTCCATCTTCTTCCCATATAATTTTGCCCCCTTAAATGTAAAAAAAAACAAGTAAATTACATGTAGTTGCATATAAACTATGCAGCAGAACGCGCTATAAAACCAAATACCTTTGACTTGCTTCCAAAAAGTTTTTAGTCAGCTTAAGGACAGGCTAAAAAGTAAAATCCCAACCCAAATAGATAGATTGATCGTAGCTGACAAGTAAAAGTAAGATAGATAAGAGGTACCCGCAAGCAATTCATCGCTAGCTCAGCCTGATAATTATCTGACATCTGAATCAGAGCATGGTCGGGCTTGTTGCGAAGTAGCTTTATTCTCACTATATTCCCATACATGGAAAACAGATTGAATAATTTGTCCTCATCCATATTCTACAAAAACACAATAAACCCAACACATAAAAATCAATGGAAAATGCTATGGGAATACTGCAAAAGATATCGTCGGGATACCACCATACAAAGTTAATTTAACGTTAATCTGCAACATGTTGCGATCAAAATGAAACATCTATAAAGTTAATCTGAAACTTAATGAGATTAAAATGAAACACAAATGATATAATTTTCTCTTTTGTTGCTCTTTCACTTCATCTTGCTCCCATACGTTCTCTCAACAACTTTAAGGTAATATTTATGTGATTTAGTAGTGATTCAAGTAGATGATTTAATTTATGATTTGTGTTATTCAACTTAATACTACAATGTTTCAAGTTAATACGTTAATTGTTTCAAAATAATTTGTTAATGTTTCAATTTGGATATATTTTACATTATAACTGGTATCTGTTTTGGTATCTTTTTTAGTATCTGTATATCTGGACCGAAAATCAATTTAACAAGAAAAATAATAATTAAATTTTACCATGCATAAAATATACTTACATTTGGATCAAGATTGGTGACCAAAAGAGTGCACCTGCCATTAGAGCCACCCCCATATCCACCTCCCATCTTTACATGTCAATACAAACATGTCAACATTGTCATGCTATAATGCATTAATAATATGCAAGCAACTTCAAATCTAAATAATTCTTATCCACAAAAATAAACACAAACCTGGTGGTAGGCACCTCTGGCGTCATGAGATCGGTGGGCATAGATGCCTCCTTCACCATAACCAGGCTACATATTATTGACATGACAAAAAGAAATTAAAAAACTGCTTTATCAATCAGGACTTTCAACGAATCTGAAGTAAAAAAGGAAATGCTACCAAAAGGTTTGAATTTTTAATTGAATTAATACACCGTTCCGAACAGACATTCAGTACATTTTTGTAGCAAAAATTTGCATTTTTCATAAATAAAATATACATTCTTTCCTTAGTGGATGATGCATGTTCAAGGAATTGTGCCTTTGTGCAAAAAAGAGATGCTTTGTCTTCTTTCATTATGAGACTTTTGATTATTAATTTATTTATTTATTGCTTTGGAGTGTCTAACAACAGAAGCCAAAGGGAAGGAATAGGTTAGTGCACCTGTGAGGAGCTATTTCTGTTGTCCATAGGAAGATCAGGGTTTGTGAAATCCCTGAACAGAGAAAACAAAAAAAAAAAATTAACAAAAGAAGAACAAAAATAGAGCTACTATCACAGTGACAATCCAAAACAATGACACATTCAAAAATCAGGCAATACTTGAAAACTGTACTTGTCTTCTCCAATTAGTTATAAACTTAATGTATAACATCATTGCTAATTTTTAACCCTTCAATTTTTTTTTGCTGCTATGACATCTTTATAGTGAAACAAAAGTGGCAACAATCTCTTATGAAATTGAAACCAAAGTGGTGACAATCTCTTTTGAAAAGTTTGAAAGATGATACCTGGAGCGTTCACCATTGTAATGAACTTGCAGTTCCTGGAGACTAAATTAAAATAAGAAAAAACAACGATAACATTAGAAAATAAACAAGAGAATATTTGATGTGTCTATGATCACTTGATCAGGGATACATACTTCGAATATTGTATTTCTATCTGACAGCAGCCATCATAAATATTCCTTCCCTGAAAATTAACAACAAAAATACCTCAGAAAAAGGTCCTGTACTAGAATATCCCTACAATTTAAGCACCGTTATAAAAAAGGAATTCATTTATTCAAATAATTCCTGCAAAGATGGCAAACAGGATCCTAAAATAGATAACCTTTAAGGATGCCACCAAAATTCGTAGCCATAAGGACCAGCACAAAGAAAATAATCCATGCACAATAATAGTAATAAAAAAAAATGGACGATAATAAAACTAAACCTCCACAGAGAGATTCAATAATAATTTACTGCAAGAAAAAGTACATACATGCAAAGCATCACTTGCTTGTATTGCATCCTGTTGTAGCTCATACTGTATAAGCGCTTGAAAACCTACATTATTTCAAAATTTTCAATATATCTGAAATTTTCGTAATACATAATAACGAGAGCCCACAAGATCCTAAGTTACTGGAATAATTGATTAAAAGGGGAAAAATACCAGCAGTCTTCTGAAAAGTGACAATCTTCTCAACAAAACCATATGGGGAAAAGACTTGGTGAAGGATGTCGACGGTTATAGGATACGTCATGTGGTGAATCGTTACTAAGAGAATTCGATTTGGAGGCAATTCCTTTCACAGCAGGACCCACCATCAGAGAGAGGGAAGAAAGAGATTGATGAAAGAGATAAGAGTAAGAGGTGAGAGGAATATATATCTAACTGGAGAAAGACGCATAAGTAGAGGGGGGCGAGAGAGAGAGAGAGAAAGAGAGAGAGAGAGAGATAGAGAGAGAGAGAGAGAGAGCTTTAGTGTGTTGCTGAAAGTGGCTCATATGTTCTCGTAATAGTTGGCTTTTATTCCCTCTGCATATATGCCATAATCATTCTATCACAAGGTTCAGTACCATAGCTACATTTCGCTCTTGTTTTTATGTTCAACTTATAGGATCTCAGTTCTTGTTGGAACCAATTCAATTCCAGGAACTTTCAATATATCATGAGTTCAGGGAGTTTTATTTAGTGACAAACCCTTATTATAAATGCTATAAACAAGGTTGCACTAATATGTTAAAGCAATCATTTCAAAACTTCTTTTTTAATTAAGATGTCAATTATATACTCACTATTTCCAATTGTAACAGTTAAACTAAAAGTGTAACCCTATAAATACTTCAACTACTCAAATTTGGCAAGCCTAAGTTTCATCCAGAACAGTGGAAAACAATATAATATCCAAAACAATCCTCAGGTCCAATCCAACGCAAAAGTTTTCAGCACTTAGAACAGACACAAGGAGTAAAGAAGGTACCTGATCAGACTGTCTCATGTGAGAGTTGCCTTCTCCATCCCCATTCGTGGTCAATTCATGGTGAGACGAGAACTGCAGATACACATTCCTGCCCCTGAAATTGCAATACAGAAAATTTGCACTGTTTAAATAAAAGGATTATCCAAATAATAGACTGAATATATAGAGAATTAGAGATAACTGCGCTTGCTATTTACCTAACATGGGGTTGCACGGTGGTATAATACTCCAAGGCACTGACGGCTGCGTCTAATTCGTCCATTTGCAGCAACGCCTACGTTAATTAACAAACATGTACATGAAAAAAAATTACTCGACGCCGGTAAGAAAACCTAAATGGCACAGTAATCACCAGCCGGAATCATAATTTTGCCATGATATCAGCACCTGATTCTTGTTGCGTATCATGACGAGCTTAGTGACGTTCCCGAACGGCCGGAGCAATTGAAGCAGGTCTGCCTATTCCAATTGTAAACAAACACAAATTACATTGATCAGAATATTATAGAGGCACAATTGGAATCTCATACTACAATTGCCATTGACACCTTCCTTAATACTACCTCTGATATCTCCTGGCCGACATTCCGCACATGAATCACCTTCGACGGCTCCGCCATTCGACACACCACCACTCCCTACAATCAATCAAACAGCAACAAACTCTCACAGACAGAAACAAACGAGTAAATCCCTTCGCGCAAGAGATCTAATTGACAACCAATCGAGCAAACAAGGAACAAAAAGCTCACTGCGCTATACAAATCGAACACCGAGAGGATCCGGAAGGGTTTGGAATCGAGGAGGCACTGAGAGAGTAATAGGAAAGATAGAAGGGAGAGATTTCGGTTTCGGTACCTGAGCGGCACGGAGACTTGGTTCGATCGATAGGGTTTAAACGAACGAACGAACGAACGAAGGAGCCTCCTTTCTTTCTTTATTTTTTTTCTCGTTTTATTTATTTATTTAAGTGAGATCTTGGGAACGACAGCGAGAGAGAAAGAGAGAGCGTCCTTTGCAATTCGCAGTCGCAGCACAACAAAGAAAGAAAGAAAGGGGAAGCGTGCGTTCGTTCGTTGCAAGTGTGTGTTAGAAGTTAAAACACTCCCGCGAGACACTGTATCGTATGTTGGTTTTCGGCGGAATTTGAGTTGCGTCCTTGTAAAATGTTTAAATTAAATTGCATTTGTTATTTATGTTAGAACATTAAATCTATGACATCATTTATGATTATTTATGTTTGTGTGTGTTATCAGGAGTTAGACTATCATACTAACATTAGCATTTCGAACCGAAATGCTAACGCCTCAAAATTCATGTTACCGTGTCCGAAATCATGATTTATGGTGCTCAATAAATTATTTGCATGAAAATATTTGGGAATACAAAAATTTTTCATTTTTAGAGTTTTTAAAGTATTTGTTTTACATTTTTAAAAATACCATGTACAAACATCAATATTTTATTAATATTATGAGCTTTTTTCTAAAATTCAAAATAAATACTTAGAAAACTCTAAAAATGAAAAATTTTTGTATTCTCCAATATTTTCATATGAAGAATTTATTGGGCACCATAAATTATGATTTCGGACACGATAACATAAAATTTGAGGCATTAGCATTTCGGTCTGAAATGCATTAGGAATACGTTAGTATAATAGTCTAACTCGTGTTATCAGTTATAACATGGAATTCATGTTGAACTAATAAATTATAAAAAGCATGGTATCACATTTATCATGTGTGATACAAAATTTCTATGATTTATCAATCATTCAGATTACAGATACCACAAATTTCACATTAAAATGCAAAAGGTATAATTGATGTTTGTAAATCTCTTATCCTTTATTTTCGGCTATTTATGATAATAGTGTACTGAAGAAAATTTTGATCATAGAAATTACATACTCTAAAAATTTAAAAATTTAAAACTATATTAAGTCGAAAGTGCAGCCTACTTTATATATTTATTTTCGTTATTTTTTTCCTTATTTTAGACCACATTCTGAAAGTGTGGCTTAAATTTAATATAGACAGCATTTTCAAAGTGTGATTTTTCTTGTTTTGAAATTTTTTTACTTTTATTTCTTGATTTAAATTTGAGAATTTTACATTTTTTAAATATAAAAATAACCTCCAAAAACAAGTAGGCTATAAATCACCAACTATTTTTATCCAGAGTTACCAGTATACAAAGAAAATGACAAATTCAATATAGAAGTATTTCAACATATGCTTTGGCTAACAATAACTTAAGTTAACAGCTCAAACAAAAAATTCTGGGAAAAGCCAACCCAATAACTTCAATGAAACAAAAAAAAATGACAAAATCAGAGAAAATATATCAACTATCTATTTTCTCCATTAATTGCTTGCTCCAAATCCTTCTCAGCCTGGCTTACAATCTTTAGTTCTTCCAGTAGAGAAGCCAATTTCCTTGCATCTTCTTCCTGCACACTCGGTGGTGCCTTCTCCTTGTATCCAGAAGCATTTAACTTATTGTGTAGAATTGTGTGTTGCCTGGCACAGCACAACAAAACTCATATAAGATTATAGGAAACACATTGTGATATAACAGAAATGTCGTAACTGTGCATACTTTTGAGTTCTCAATGTTGAGTACCATTTATAAAGAAAACAGAAATTATGGAACTTTCAATTTCAAACAGCTTTTGTATTCTTCGAGAAGAGAGTTAAAAGAACTAACTTTTCGATCTCAGATTTCTTTTTCCTGAGCTTCTCTCGTTCGGCCTCAGCATTGAGTGCACCTTGGAGCTCAAGATACACCGAAAGGTACTCGTTCACCACACCAATGGCACATCCAGCAGGCACGGCATTCTTATCATCCAAAATCTGCAGAAAAGTTAATATTTAGCCCATGTATAAATAAGGATGAATTATGATATTTAGACAGATAAACACATGTTTCACAGTGAAACCAAGAAAAAGAAAATGTACCTTGATAGATGACAAGGAGGCCAGAGTTGTAATGAGAAACTGATAGCTCTCAATGAGGTCCTTAGCCTGATTGTTCCAACAAACAGCAAACGCAGCTCTTTTCTCATTTTTATCTGTTGCAGGACGAAGTGATCTTACTTTTGTCACTGTTTCTAATACTGTCTTCATATCACTCTCTATTTGATCATTTGTCCAATCCTGCAAAATAAAGATCCGAATAAATATACCAAAATTTGAGAATATGCTTGTTTATGCAAATGAAATCTCATAAAATAAAATCAGAAAGACAAACTAATCTTATTGCACAAGTGTTTAACAGAAGTCTAAAAAGGAACCCAATACCTTTATCCTATTCATTGATGAAGGGGAAAGCAATTTCGGAAAGAATGGTTTTTCTAAACTAGAGAGCAATGTATTTACTTTTTATAACATAAAATATGATAGAAGCTTTGCCATCATGTACATGCAAAAGAAAATTAATCCTCAAATCCAGAACCGCATACCTCTACAACAGAAGGATAATCAGAAATCATAATAGATTCCTTCCTGCATGAGCCTTCAGGTTGAGGCAGCCTCTGCCACAGTTCCTCTGTGACATACGGCATAAAGGGGTGCAGCAACCTCAGACCAGTATCCAAGCAAATCCACAATGTGTCCCTTGATGCAGCTCTCTGACTCTCAAACTCCTTTGAATCATTAAAGAAGTATGGCTTGATTGCCTCGATAAACACGTCACATAGTTGTGACAGCCACCAGAAATATACCGCTGATGTGGCATCAGAGAACTTGTACGACTCCATGGCAGAAACAGTTTTGAGTACAGCTTTGTTTAGCACAGATAAGATCCACTTGCAAACAGGAGGCATTTTTTCCACTGAGATTGATACTGGAGGGGTATAATTGTCACCTAATTTTCCCATAGCGAACCGAATAGCATTCCAAAGCTTATTGCACCATTGACGGTAGCCGACCACTCGTTGTATATCTAGGTTTATCTTGTCAGACTGATAATTAAACAATAAGGTTTAGAACAAATACAATCAAGAAAAAAAGGCCAATGATACTGTACCAGTTTAACCCAGTTTGCATATTAATTGCAGTATATCTTTTTTCCTTCTTTTTTTTTTTTGCTTCGATCTTTACCCTAAAAGTCACACAGATAAATCAAGTTTTGCCTTCAAACAGTACTAGTTCTCTATTGAAAAAACTTTATGAAGAATGATTTTAGACTTTTCTGAGTTCAACTTAGGTCATGTACATGTAACTACTCATTTGAGATTCCAACGTCAATTCAGCAAAACAAAATGAAAGTATTAATTGTAACCAACAATTTAACAGTGTTAACCTGGGCAGTGTAGGCAATGAGCGCAAAACGAAGAGCATCAGCACCACACTCAGCAATTCCATCAGGAAAATCTTTCCGCTGACCTTCTTTTGCAATCACTAATTCGTTTGGATCCAAATTGCCCTCCTCTAGTCTCTTGTGTAGATTTTCTAGTGAAATACCATTGATTACCTCTAGAGGGTCTATCACATTTCCTAGTGATTTCGACATCTTCCGCCCATGTGCATCACGAATCATTGGATGCAGATAGACCTAGATTAATTTTGAAAACAAATTTTGTTCACCGTGAGCCAACAACTTCTGTGTTAAGCAGTGACCCAAATTAAATCAGTTGGTTTAATTCTTAATGTCCAGATTATATTGTATCAGTACTTCAGCTTTTCCACACAACAACATCAACAACCACCAAGCCTTTAGTCCCAAACAAGTTGGGGTAGGCTAGAAATGAAACCAAGCCTTCAGCTTTTCCAAAAAAAAATAATAGAAAATAATATTGACAAACATATACCTTTCTAAAGGGCACATCTCCACCAAGTTTCATCCCTAACATAACCATGCGGGCCACCCAAAAGAACAAAATGTCATGACCCGTTTCCAAAACTGAGGTAGGATAGAAAACCCTAAAATCAGCTGTGTCATCTGGCCAACCAAGTGTTGTCAAGGGAAACAATCCAGAAGAAAACCAGGTATCCAACACATCAGGGTCCTGGGCTATCTTATATTCTTTCCCATGAAATTTTGCTTTTGCCTCAGACAATGCATCTGCCTCATTGCGAGCCACTACCCAATGGTCATTATAAAAGCCCATGTCTTTTATCGGGTCGTCTTCTAGCGTTACGTACCAGGCCGGTATCCTATGGCCCCACCATAGCTGCCTTGATACACACCAATCCCGTATGTTATTTAGCCACCTGTTAAGATAATACTAAGGTTACACCACTGATAAAAGAAAAAAAAGATAGTCATCATCACATATATTCCTTAATTACTAAAATCACACATGAGTTTCATCTGATTTCTTCGCAACATACCCAAACAAACGAGGATTAATGTTTAGTAGGGTGCATATCTTGTAATGTACTTTAATTGAAAACTGAAAAAAAAAAAGAAATATACCATCAATGATGAGGCATTTCTTTTCCATACTTTTCGGCTAAAATTTGGAAAAACTACGAACTAGAAATCAGCTGTTAAAGTTACCTAAACCAGTCATCTTGGTACTGCTGAGGGATGATTTCAATTTTCTTTGATTCTACAGCATCTAGGGCTGCTTTTGCCATTTCATCGCAACTAACAAACCATTGTGGCTTTATCATGGGCTCAACCACTTCGTTAGTTCTTGAACAGACTCCCAGATTCATTTCATTCTTCTGACAACCTCTGTATAATTTCTGGTTCACATAATGTTCTCCGGTTAGTCAAAATTGTACCATCCTATTCAATAAACGATATTTCTTCCAGTTTAGCTCAGGTCATGATAAATCAAAGTTCCACAAACCATAACATTATATTCAACAACAACAGCAAAGCCTTTAGTCCCATGAAGCCAAGTTCATGCTGGTAAAACCAGCCCCATGATAGAACCAACAGAGTAATGATCTTTATGTTGATTTTATGTACCTCAGAGTCAAGTGCCTCAATAACAGCAGTACGGGCTGCGAAACGGTGCATTCCTTCAAATCTTGAACCACCATTTCTATTTATCTTGCCATCATCAGTGAGAATATTTATAAACTCCAGCTTGTGCCGCTTCCCAACCTCAAAATCATTGGGGTCATGCGCTGGAGTAATCTACAAATAAAAGCATAAAGAAAGGGAAAGGGCAGAAAATTAAAAGTTGAATATAAGGACTCCAACGATAGCTGGAGTAATCATTGGAATCACCATGGACCAGTGTTTTTCTTACCTTGACAGCACCAGTACCAAAAGTAGGGTCCACCAAAATATCATCACATATAATGGGTAATCGCCGCCCATTGAATGGATGAAGTGCGTATTTTCCATGGAGGTTCTTATACCTCTCGTCTTTTGAATGGATTGCAATTGCCACATCACCAAGCATGGTCTCTATACGAGTTGTTGCCACTACAATCTCACCAAGATCTCCCTCCAGAGGATATGCAAATGAATGTATAACCCCAAATTGTACTGGCTGGGGATAGCCAGGAACCTTTAGAAAAGTTTCTTCTTTTATTTCTTTGTAATCAACCTGCAAAAGGCATTTATATTAAATTTAATTTATAATATAAAATGGTATTACTGGCATTTTATTGTGTGCCTTGGATTATTTTTTTCTTTTTGTTATTTTTTCTATCTACCTCCTCTGAAAGAGGAATAAAATGTCAAAATTTGTATACTATTCTATTTAACTCAATATTGTAAGTGGTACCTCAATATCTGATATTGCAGTCCGCAGTGTGCAATCCCAATTCACCAGGCGGTTATCCCTACAAATTGGAAGACAAATAATGCATTAACATATCATTGAGACAAGTATATATATATAAGAAAAGACTAACTGCGAATCTAACCTGTAGATCAAATTTTCTTTGTACAGCCTCACAAAGGCTTCAGTCACAGCAGCAGACCTCTTCTCATCCATTGTGAAGCACTGAAATCAACATAGGGTTTCTTTAACTCTAATAGGACTAGTATAAGAATAACACAAAAAAGCACCTATTAAAAGTATTAAAATCAATTAACCTCGCGAGACCAGTCAAGTGAAGCTCCAAGACGACGCTCTTGTGTCAGAATAGTACCTCCATACTGATTTTTCCATTTCCATACCTTTAAAAGCAAAACACGGTAAATTAAACTCATTCTGAAAGAAACACTAGGAAAAATAATGAATAAAAGCAATGCTTTAACTTAACTTCTTTTTTAGAGAACATAAGCACTTACTTCTGACACAAACTCCTCCCTGCCAAGGTCATGCCTGGTTAGTTTTTTTTCGCGCATTAACTTCTTCTCCACAACCACCTAAATCATGATCAATTGAACTTTTAATTAGTGGAATAACAAGACGTAGATTTGGTAACACTATTGGTGTCTGTTTTGGGGGAAGAAAATAAGCCCAATTCACAAAAAAGAGTATGAACCTGAGTAGCAATGCCAGCATGATCCATTCCTGGGATCCACAATGCATTATAACCAGACATTCTCCTCCAACGAATAATAGCATCCTAAATTATAGACAACACCAGAAAATGTTTGGCAATTAAGAATAGTCGCACTCAAGCATAAAAATTAGAACTCAGTTTTTTTTACATGAAAAATATGGGTACTCTTCAAACCATCAAATTACATTTATTAACAAGTGAGATGAGACTTGTTAGACCCAGCATAGCTCAATCAAGTATTTTACTCATTTTGCAGAGACATACAAAGTAACTTAAAGCAATGGAAGGCCATAAAAGTTAACATGAATCATGAAAATTACATCCAGATTACAAACCAAAACATGTAATACTTAAGAAAGAATCCAACCTGAATGGCGGCAGTAAGAGCATGACCGATATGAAGTGCTCCAGTCACATTAGGGGGTGGTAGAACCTATATAAATAACCACAAGAAGTGATTTTCCGTCATGTTAGATCTACATCCACCTCCTCCTCAGATATTTGCATTTATACTGATATTTTTCATTTTTACTCTGGAAAGCACTTACAATGACAAAGGGGGGCTTAGAGCTCTTCTCATCAGCCACAAAGAATTCCGACTTTTCCCACCATGCATACCATCTGATTTAATTGAAAACATTAACAAAGTGTTCAAAGAACAGTAAAGATAATGACGCAGTAATCCGTTGCACCTTTTTGCTAGTGAAGTTTGTTTTATTTCGCTTACATATGAATTAATCCAAATATTCAATGAATACAAATGGACTCACTACAGCACTTAGAAACCGATCCAGCAATCAGTACCAAAAACCCTTAAAACTTTATGATTTGATGAGATAGCCGAAATTGACAAGCAGCAGAGATTTTAAGGTTTAAGTCTGCTTGCTATCGACAATATAAATTGGGCACTAATTGAATCAACCAATCAATTGGGTATTAGTTAACCACCAATTAAGACAATGAGAAGGCAGAGAATAAGATCTCATATCATACGATTTCTCGACGATGCTGGGGTTGTACTGCTTGGCCATCTGGGAGGACAGCCGCTTCTTGTCCCCGTCGGGCGTCAGCGGATCCACGAAGTCCTCGGGGTTCTCATCCTCCACGGCCCGCTTCTTCACCTTCTTCTCCTTCTTTCCCACCCCATCCGTCCCCGCCGCGGCAGCCGCGGCCTGGGCCTGCTGCAGCTTCTTAGCCTTCTCCTCGGCCTTCTTCTTCTTGAGCTCCTTCTCCTCCGCCTTCTGCTTCTTCTTCTCCTTCCGCTCCCGCTCCTTCGGGTCCAGCGCCGCCGCGTCCTCCATCTCCGGATCCCCGATGTTACGTTGCTGTTCTTGGCAGAGAGTGAGGGATGGATTGAGAGTAACGGCGCGCGAGATGGATGGATAGGGGCTCAGTGTTTAGGGTTTAGTTAAGAGCTTCCGTATTCCTGCACGACAAGGCTGCAGCTATGCAAAGGGTAGTTTGGTCAAAAGTTAAAAAGGCCTATAGTGAAGGCCACTCATTCATTCACTCGTTATTAAACACTAGAGCTCTAACTCGGGCTTCACACCGAAATATGATATCAAATATATAATAAAACTTATAAATTTAAAATATTTATGTTAATATAATTGAACAAATTTTTTATTTTTAATGTGACTAATAACAATAATAATATAATAATTTATAAATAATAGTACATAAATCTTAGACCATTTTGTGGGATATATTTTGTCTTAGACATATTACATTCATCTTAATCTTATTAAATGGAGAGAGTATATATGAACCATTGGATCAAAGTAGATGAAAAGATTTAAACAAAATCAATAGTTAATAATATTGATGATGTGACATAGTTGAGATGCTTGAAAAGTTACCTCTCTTTCTAGAGTATAGATAGGAAAATATATTGGGGTTGTTCGGCAAGGTGGTTGGCTTAAATATTTAAGCCTCACTAAGTCACACTCGTTCGGAAAAATAAAAAAGGGCTTAAGAAAGTTTAAGCCTTAAGCCATAGGTATTGCTTCCTTAGGAATCTGGGTAAGGCTTAAGCCCCGGTCAAAAGGAGACTTAAGGAGAAAATTTTAAAAAATTCGTGCTAAAGAGCTTGCGTTCGGAAGGATTAAGAGACTAAGGAAGCTAAAGGAAGTCTAAGGAGGGCTAAGGAGGGATTACCGAAAGGCCCCATTGAGTTCACCCACATAAAGTAGACCACTCATTCATTCCTCTCTTACAATATGACATACCCACATGTGCAGTGTACTCATGTGTTTTTCACAGTTGCATAAATGTTTACTGGAAATGGTAATGTATCTGTTTACTAGAAAAATGATATATGTTGATCGGAAAGATATAAATGTTCATTGAAAAATGATATTTGTTCATTAAAAATACGGTGGAACTAATATAAAAATATTTGTATTTTGTTTCAAAATGTTATTGGTCCAAATTATACTTTGTCACGTCTGAAGTGAATGGAAACAATAAATCAAAATTAATTATTCCTTATTATCTTCATATGATAAATTTAATGAGAATAATAAATCGAAATTTCAGACCTGATAAGGTATAATTTAGATCGTTAGTATTTCCAAATGAAATGCAAACGTTTTCGTATCAATCTAATCCTACTAGATTAAGATCTTTGTTAACTATACAGACAAACGCTACTTTCATTTTCATATACGTTCTAATAGGATCTTTCTTTCTTTCTTAACGAGGTTTCCAACTCCTACATTATATATATCAATATCAACTTCAATCTTAAAGAAAAGAAAAGAAAAGAAAAGAAAAGAAAAGGAAAAAAAAAAAAAAAACGAAAAAGATTAATGAAATGCTGTATGTCGAAACATCAAATATAATAGAGTTATTATACTATCCCCCAGCGTCAAATCCCCGCCCCAAATCCCCGCACTCTCATCCCCCCCAGCCTTCCATCCCCGGTAAAAATCCCCAAGCATAAGTGCCAATTACTGTGATACGTATTTAATGGACACGATAGTTTTCTTTGGAAATAACTGTCGATAGTTGCCAACAAGATAGTTTTTTTGGAAATAAATGTCAATAATTGCCAATAAGGTAAAAGTTTCATATCCAAGCATAAGTACCATATCTTGTACTATCAATACTATGATTAGCAAAACCCAATCCGACCCGTGAAACCCGCCGGCCCAACCCGACCCAACGTTTTATGAAAATCAAACTGACCCGACTTAACCCGACCCAACCTGAACCCGACCCGACCCAAGATCAAACAACATGCAATCCAACTCAAATCAACAATATACAATAAATAAAATCGATATTACACATGTAAATATTATTACTAGTATCGTTTTATCATATTTTTTATTTTTATGAAAATCATGTTGTAAATTTTTTTAATAGTATTATACAAAAAATATTTATACTTTGTGATATAACAATTTATACTTACAATGTTTACTATTTATACTTTGTCCGCTGGGAAAATTAGTTACATTGGTAGTTATTTGGTCAAACTGGAGATTTGACTTGAGAATTTTTGAGATTTAACGTTTTTTCATATTCTTGATGTTAGGACAATTTTCAAAAGTTTTGATTATAAATATTTATACTTCGATTCTTTAATATTTGTACTTCTCTTTATAGGTATTATTAATATTTTGTATATTATTTTTTCTTTCAGTAAATATTAATATTTTCATTATAATGTAGCACATATTATTTCAATTAAATAATTATTTTAGCAAATATGTAAGTTATTATATATGTCATATTGAATATATATACCTGCAGCATTAAGTATTATAGGTTATCTTGTTAAAATAATATTTGTGTATTCTGTTATATGTATTATTACTTCAAATAATTAGTTTGTTGGAGTTATTTGATTGGGTATTTGACTGGGGATTTGGTCGGGAAATTATTTCAAAAGTTTGTATTATATGTATTTTGTCTTTCTTTATTAACTAGTTGTATTATGATTGGAAAGTATTAATACTTACCCGTCGCCCTCATTAGATTTGGTCAGAGCGGGAATTTGACTCGGGGATTTAGCTGTGGGGATAGTTATCATTGAGCGGGGATGCGGGGATTTTTACTGGGGATTTAGGAGCGGGGATGCATATCTTCTCCCAATATTATATTGTTTCAAAGAGAAAGATGCATGTAAGGACTAAAGACAATGCTCTCCGTGTAGAAGGTCGTGGATTCAAAACCCAGATAGACGGTTTTTACAGACTTTAATTAATTAAAATTTGAGTGATTTGACCTCTATTTTATCTTAAAAAAAGAGGAGAAAGATGTATATACATACGAGATAGAATTACAAATGCAAATGCCGTGTGAATATGATATGATGATAATGAACTCCTTGAGAACTTCTCTACCACCATCCTCCTCAATTTCCACCTGTTGTTGAATTTATGCTCTTCCCTCGGCCGGCTCACTTTGGTTTGTCTTGCTTCTCAGCCACCGCACCGGCCAACGCGCGTCTTTGCTGATGATTCTCTGAACTGTCTTCTTCTCTTGATCTATACTCCATAAAGAGGGATAGATTTCCAAGCACCTCAACTATACCACATCATCATTATTATTAACCACTGATTTTGTTTGAAACTCTTCATCTACTTTGATCCAATGACTTGTATTTTTTTTTCTCTTTCATTAAATAGGATAAATGTGATATGTCTAGAACAAATTTTGACCCTTAAATTTGTCCAACATTTGTATATGTTCTTATTTATATATAATTGTATTATTATTATTATTATTATTATTATTATTACTATTATTATTAGTTACTTACATAAAAAATTTACAAATTTTTCTTAAGTTTTGTTTAATACAAGTATTTAAAATTTTATAAAATTCATAGTTATTTATTTGATACCATTTTTCGGGGCGAAGCCCGAATTATAGCTCTAGTTAGATAATCCCCGGCCGAGACCGGTGTATATGGAGGTCCACAATTCTCCTCCCACCACCAGCCAGCCTCCCCTCTCTGCCCTCCCCTCTTTTGAAATCCCTCTTTTGTATCTCTTGATCTTTCTTTCATTAGTCATCACAAGATTGCTCCAGTTATTAACATATACTTCACATTGATAGTAAATAATTAAACATCCACTTTCTCTTTTTTGTTTCTCAAAGTTTTGCCTCTAATTAAGAAACACAAAAAAAAGAAGGGTATATGCACAATAAATGAAACAAAAAAATTAACAAGAAAAAAGAAGAAGAAAGCAAAAATAGCAAGTAGTGAGTTAACTAATCTCTCACAACAATGTCAGCCTGATGCAATTATCATGCTTTAAATTACTTGACAACAATTGTGACACTGCTACTTGCACGGCACAACGGGTGACGTTTCCTTGTATATCGAATCCAATGAGCGATACCGTTGTCTCTTCGTTGTGTTCATCAGCGGTATTTCCGATTCAATCTCCTCTACCTTCCTCTTCGAACCCGAATCCGCCCTATTTTCCTCTAAAGCGTCCTTGCAAAACTCGATGATGTTCTTCCATGGCAAGTTGGAAAGATGATCTTGATCTCCTTGTTGCGCCTCTGGTCGTCCACTTAATTGCATGAGCCGGTGCGCCGCTATCATGTCTGGCAAACCCAGTTTCTTCATTTCTAATCGCCCCGACATTGCGTCTGTGCGCTTCGCCGACGTGCAATGCAAGAGACAGATGGTGATCAAGGGCCAGCAGGCTAGGAAGGTTGAAGAATGGAGCTAGCTAACTAGGTATACTTTTGTGTGTAGTGCATAGATATATACTTTAAGGGTTTGGAAATAGCGTGTGATTTCTGAGATCTATATATATATATATATATATATATATAATGATGATGATGATGATAATTAAACGCGTCATTTTGAGTTTGGGATATTGTGTGGTGGGAGAAGAGTCAACATGAAGAGGTTTTTGGCATTAGTTGATTGATTAATTATTAAACAAGAGAAACGGACGTGTGTTGCAAAAAAATAAAAATAAAAATAAAAAGAAGAAAGGCATTGAGAATGTGATTATTGTTGAGACTTGAGAGAGATAATTAGGGAGCGAAAAACGTGGAAAAAGATATATATATATATATAGGAAGGTACCAAGAGATTAATTTGTAGCACTTTTCATTTTATTCAATTTATTTAATCTGTTATTATTTTTCTGAGATGTATATGTGCATTATTCTCAATGAACACGCACATATCTCTGAAAATACTAATTAATTAAGTCGTTAGCTAAAGACGTATATACATGTCAATTCATATATACTTGTGTAGGGAATTAGATATTCACACCGTTGACCGGTGTATATATGTGGACTGTGGTGTTAAACAATATTAATTATACAATATAGCACAACTATTCAGAAAGAACATACACAAAACAATAATCTCATAGATAATATATGAAGATATTTAGGAGTAAATTTTGCTCATCAATAGACCATGTTAAAGTAATAAATGTTGAACGGAAGAAAAGAATGACAGGTTCAAGTTATACGTATATGGTGAATTATATATAACGGGAGGAAAAATTTCAAAGATACTTAAACTTTTTATCTTATACTGCACCACTGTCTAAGCAGTTAAATTAATTTCACATATGCCCAAATCAAAGGCAATTTGCGCTCTTTAGTCTCATATCAACTTGTCAATCTCTGTCTATTGCTCGTGTAACTTGGCTGTTTAGGTAGTACATGAAGAGGTTAGAGGGTGCAAGTTGGATTCACACTCTTAAGTTTTGGTATTGGTGAAAACAACTTGACTGTTTAAGTCATGGTAGAGATAAGATAAATAGTTTGGGCATCCATAAAATTTTTCCGATTCAAGCCCCATTGGAAAAAAAATTATGAAAATAGATATTACAACATTAGCAAAGCGGTCCAGATATACAGATACCAAAACAGATATTAGTTATAATGTAAAATATATCCAAATTGAAACATTAACAAATTATCTTGAAACAATTAACGTATTAACTTGAAACATTGTAATATTAAGTTGAATAACGCAAATAATAAATTAAATCATCTACTTGAATCACTACTAAATCACATAAATATTACCTTAAAGTTGTTGAGAGAGCGTATGGGAGCAAGATAAAGTGAAAGAGCAACAAATGAGAAAATTATATCATTTGTGTTTCATTTTAATCTCATTAAGTTTCAGATTAACTTTATAGATGTTTCATTTTGATCGCAACATGTTGCAGATTAACGTTAAGTTAACTTTGTATGATGGTATCCCCGACGGTATCTCTTACGTATCCCCATAGCATTTTCCTTAGCCAAGTACTCCTTGTTTCAAAAAAGTAAAAATTAAAATGAAACAATTAACAAAAAGGGAAAGTGAAGTGAAGTGTTAGTGTAACTTCCACCAAAATATGGTAGAAGTAGAACTAGTGCTTTGCACCTGAAACGCGCTAATTGCGTAGCCATGACAAGCAAGAGCCGAGATAGTTTGTGGGCAACCAGAACTACCATATATATATATGGTATCCACTTGTTTTGTTTTTTTTTTTCTCTGATAAAAATATGGTGTCCAATTGTCATCCCGGTATTGTAAATTTGTAAAGATTTTGGAATGTTGTTTGGCTGTCTTTATGATATAAGTAAGACTAGTTGATTTGAATCAAAATCAAGTCAAAAGTGTCAAACAATATATGGTTGAGACTTGAGATCAGCCTCGGACTGACACTAATGACTTGCCCAAGAACTGGAAAAAGAAAAAAGAAAAAGATGAACTGAGAAAATAATCTGCTACAATTTTTATTTATCTCCAAATAAGGATTCTTTCTCTCTTATAAATTGAACACACAAGAAATCGATGTATTGTGTTGCTCTTTTCAGCCAACTGCTCATCCTCCATCTTTCAGTCTGAACTCTGAACCGTTTGAGAATGATTTGATTTACATACTGAAGTATTAGATCATATATGAAACCTTCCAATTGTGCATTTCTGTCCTTCTACTATTCTTCCGTTACCGAAGAAAGTTATTGCCCTATAGGATAACTTTTACTTCCATACCAAAAGCATATATAGTGAATTAAGATGCTTGAACCCGTTATATATAAATTTAAAGAACCAAGACTTGCAACCGTAACATCGGTGAGACGGTGACATCTAGTTGAATTCTAAAAATCAAGACTGACAAGGGACAACCATCACTTGCTTTAGAGTGGAATTGACTATCAAGATTCAAGACTCGAGAGTCAATTCTATCAAAAAAAAAAAGGAGACTCGAGAGTCGAGAGGTGGTCCCGTTGACATTTGGATCGACTTTTGAGCTGCTTGGCAAATGAATCGTGATGCGTTCACAAAAGCAGAACATTTTTTCTTTCTTTCATATATCTTTTGAAGAATTGAGTCAAATCGGAAACACGGTGAGTCTATTAATACATACCTATTCGTTTAAAAGAAAAAAAAAAAACAAACGACAAATTTATCACCTGCTTTCATTGCTATTACATAATATTAACGTGACAAAATTTGAAAACAATGTTGTAATTTAATCAAGCTGATTCGCGCATGTCTCTCTCTTTTTTTTCAGCTTCTAAAATAGATGGAAAAGAATAAAAAATGAACTTAATGCTTAATAGATTTTGTGAAATAATGTCAACAGAATTTTACAACATCTGTTTACCAAGCTTCCTTTGAAGTGTTCAAGAAACTACATAAAAAACATTCCTTTGCTTGATTGTAAGAATCAAGATGGATAAGACAACAAGAACAACTAATGTATTTTGTAATGTAGAATATTTGCATAATTAGCTCAACTCAAAACTCAAAATACATATAAATCAATCAATTTATCGAATCACAAAACTTGCCTCAAAAAGAAAATTCACTTCGCAATTACTATCATTTATCAATGGATATAAGGAACTATCTGGGAAAGTGGAAATGATAACACATACAAGATATTGCCAGCTTATTGTTCTTTTTAAGATACTGGTAACAATGTGAGCCGCATTACGAAGAATTGATGACAAAACCTGTGTACTAAATGCAAACTCATCCCGATTTCCACTGCAAATTTTATATCAAATTCTCACCTACAACTCTACAAAAAGAACTTGTAACACCATGCATACAACCATGTCAGGGAAAAGGTGGTAACAGGGATACCATCTACAACAATTCATATGAAACTAATGTATATTTCCACCATGAAGTATTAATCGATAGCAATGATGAGAAACCCAACTGAAATGTACATGAGAAAGACAGGATAAAGTGCCAAGGCCTTGCGTCTAGGGTTCACAGCTGCACTCATAAAAGGGTATGCTGCCCAAGAGCTCCATGCAAGTGTAATACCAACCACGACTATTTTAAGGATAACATTGTCTTTGAGCATGCAAACAAGAGCACCAACATCCAGTGGGAAGAGGCAATACCCCAGGAGGCTCAAGCTTTGGAAAAATATGATGTGACCACCCTATAAATAATCACATACCAAAAAAAAAAAAATCACATTTATTGCCTGGGACAAGAACTCAATCATAACTACAATGTAAGACTAAACTAAATTATATTCTAGCAAGTCCAGAACCTTGCTAAAGGACAATATCTAACAGCTTTACCAAAAGCTAAATTAGGAGATAAAGAAAAATGAAGTGGTCAGAAGAGAGTGTACCAGGAGAGCAACATTTAGAGTAAGAATAACAGCTCCAGCAGCAAGCACCGCAAATGCAACCGCGAACACTTCAGACTGAAACAAACACCAAAAAGAAAAATAAGGCTTAGTCATGCTTATTCGTACCGCACAGTGCCAACCTTTAAGAATAGGTCGGTAACAAATCAATCTCTGTCAACCCAAACCATTAAACAGAGCCATTTGATTACCAGAGAACAACTATATTGGAACATTACCACTTACGCTAAATTTGTTTTTCTAGCTGCTCAATTTAATTGCAAAAGTGGCCCAAAAAAAATATCAGGAACAGTAGATTTGGTTGGAACAAGGTAAAACCAGCAGCAAAACTGGTGCTTGTACCTTACTTTACACTTGGCCATGTTCCAAACTCTCACCATACGAACATCTCACAAGTCAGGTTCATACCATAAAACAAAAGCACAACAAACTTTTGACTCCATTATCTTCTGTATTATAGGTCTCAACGCATATATGCAATGTGATATGATAAACAACCTCCTGAGATAAGTTCTTGTCATAACTACAACCTATACTAATTTTAACCCTAGGCCCAGATAGTGTTCTTCTTATATAGGTACCATAACACAGGGATCGGAATCCCGAATCCGTTGCTTGTCTAAAAAGAAAAGCAAACCCTGGTTTTCTTGATCACCGAAATACTTTGAGATCAGTACAGTAAAAAACCAAAGTACTTTGAGATCGGTGCGGCAACCGATCCCGACCATCTGATCGGAAAAGCAGACCCAGGGTCTGCTTTTCTTCTCAGAAAAGCAGCATATTCGGATCCATAACTGTGATACAGTAGAACTGATAGCTCGGTATTCATACCCATATACCATACACTGACATGGAATGAATTTGTACAACTCCGAATGCAGTTATTCTGGTTTAATCTGAAACTGGTAACAAGTTCTTTGAAATGGTGAACTTTTATTGAGATCCAATTCCAAACATTTGGTAACAGGAAACCTAACATAACAGTATGAACTATCCTCAAAACAAAAATTGAATAGCCAGAACCAGATCTGCGCACCTTCTTGACGGACGCAGACCAAGAGAGGGTGAGCCCTAGAAACACGATGAAGAAGAAGGGCCCCCAGAGATCCCAATCCCTGAGCGCCTTGCCCGGATCCTCCCTGTTCGGGTTCGGGAACACCACGAGCTTCAGATTGCTCACTATCCTCGCCAGATCGCGCTTGACGGTGTCCCAGACGGGCTCCGTCAGGGTGTTCGGCGGAGATCCGAACCCGTCGGCACCAATCGCGCCGGGGCCGACGGGCACGGTGGGGACGACGGTGATGGGGATGGAGGCGGGCACGGAGGAGGAGACGGGGGGAGGAGGAGGAGCGGGCTGGGTGGAGATGGGGATGGTCGCGCGGGGAGGCGAGGGCGGGCGCGCCGGAAGGACCGTCGCGGAGGGCGCGGGAGCGGCGTAGATGAGGGACTCGATCTCGTCGATGTCGGACTGGGAGGAAGGGTGGAGAGGGATGGTGTCGTTGTCCGACATTGTTGAGATCTGATGAGAAGAGAGATCTGAGAGGAGATGACTGATTAGATTAGCCGCGAAGGAAAAGAAAGAAAGGGAAGGGGTCGTTGGAGGACTGGGAAAGAAGAAAGAGGGCCGAGTTTCCTTTTCTTTTTGCTGCTGCTTGTTTTTGCAGTTTGTTTATGACTGGGATAGAAGATAGCAATGCAGTCTAGCACGAATCCTGAGACAATTCTACGGCCCTACAGTCTAGAGATGCGAGTCTGCACGAATCTTGAGACAATTCGACGGCTCTGGGGTAGTGGTCGAGCCCGCTGGATGTATACGGTGGGATGTTAGTTGGGCTGCGTTGCGGTTTTCTGAGCTTGCGAAGTCGCTGAAATGTGAATGTTTGTGGGCTGTATTGCTGTGTAGAGAGAAAACCAGGCCTAAACTTGCAATTGGGGCAATTGCTCTATGCAAGTATAGGCAGTGTGAAATTCAATGATACTTACTAGCACCTCACAGCATCTTTTTTATTTATGAATTGCTAGATTTTAAAATTTCTAAGTCTATTAAATTAGGAAAGTAAACCAAGTTTAGGAGTTCGTCGTTTAAAATCATTCAGTAATTGTTAAATTAAGTTAGTAGACTTGCTTATGTTGCATTAATACCCATCCATATAACTTTCAAGACAATGCGAAACATGAATATCATTTCTCATATTCTTGTTAGTTGTTATGAGATACAAAACTAGAAGAATGAATTTTCAGAACAAGTCAACTTTTTGCACAGTTAGGGATATCAAACTGCAAAATAAGCGAATGCAAAAAAACAAAAAAAACAAAAACAAAAACAAAAACAAAAAAAAAACAAATTAAAATGCTAAAGAAAGTATCTAATTATTACCACATTAGCATTCATTCATTTGACAATCAAAATTGTCAATCTGAAACATATATCTACCATCCTATCCTCTCAACCATTCTATCTAATACCCTATTCAAATTAAGTATCTACCGATAAACAAGCTAATTTTGAGCACACTAAAAGCTAAGATCGAAGGAAAAATTAATAGAAAAAATGATTAACAGTCGGAAGCTACAAAATTCCTTTCGCACCCCCCTCGCTAAAACCAGTCAAAAATAGCCACCAACCACCCTTTATTCTTCTCAGCAGTGTCTCCTTTAGGCGCCGGTTAATCGCAATTTAGACCGTCACACAGCTCCAATATAGGTCCATCATACTTGCTAATAAACGGGTTTACTCGGACCCACACCAATGAACAAATTGAAGCCAGAAGAACTGACCAGACGATAACTATAGTCGGCACTCTATCCTGTTTCCCCATGCAACCTTTCAAAAACGGGTACAAATGCAGAATAACCCAAAACGAGAAAAATAGTCTCCCGAAAAGTGGGCCCCACGATTCATATCCGTCCGCCATTGCATTTGAAACTCCAGATATAATCCCGATGAAGTTCAGTACTAAAAGGGTCATTGGGGGGATCAGAAGAGTTGTC
The DNA here is from genome assembly GCA_030179965.1 of Cyperus esculentus. Lineage (NCBI taxonomy): Eukaryota > Viridiplantae > Streptophyta > Magnoliopsida > Poales > Cyperaceae > Cyperus > Cyperus esculentus. The sequence goes on from JASGLE010000027.1 coordinate 2,762,224, forward strand.
CACTTAAAAACGTATAATTCTGAGAAATCCTCATCGTCGCCTCCTTTTGACGTGACAGTGAAATTCGTATCAATCCCGGCTAATACCTTGAGAAGGCCTTGAAAAAGTGCAAACAGGTGAGATGATGCCCCGCCGATGACCCAGAATTGCTCATTTCGCCACCAGTCATCTATTCCCACATGGCCCCACTGCATCTCAAGAATACTAGTTGCCGCTATCGAGACAAATAGTGCCATGAACAGTAAGCTTGCGTATATGTCAATCTGCACAAAAGCAAAAGATAAGTACCGAAATCACCACACATATAACAGTAGTGCATTTATCATTGCATTTAGTTGCAACATTGGGATAAAAAAAAAGTGTGAAAGTCAAGAGGAATATAGTGAAATGATACCTCGGGCACAATGAACTTGCCAGTAAGGAGACAAACAGCTGGTAATGTACAGTACACAATCAGTGGAAAAGATGTCCAAGGATAGATGACTGAATTAATATATGAGAACCGCTCCAGCCACTTGAGGCCACCTTGGTAGCCGTACCAAATGGGGCAGTGCTTGCTGAGAAAAATCTCAACTGAGCCAAGGGCCCACCTCAGCACCTGGTGGAGACGATCAGAGAGGTTTATCGGTGCTGATCCCTTGAAAGCAGGCCGCTTTGGCATGCAATAAACCGATCGCCATCCGTGACAGTGCATCTTAAACCCGGTAAGGATGTCCTCCGTCACAGACCCATATATCCATCCAACCTGGACCAAAACAAGTGCGAAAATAGCAAAATAATGTAAAATTTATTGGCATTGTCAACACAGTTAAGTCATTTGAAGATTCATCTTTTAGCCTAAACCCTTAAAATTATTTCTAGTGTTCCCTATAAGAAGATGCCAACAAATGTTGACAGCACACAACGATAGAATGCAATCAAAAGTCTCTAATATTAAAATTGGCCTGCCATAAATTCAGGAACCAAAAAGAAGTTAACTTTACAATCGGAACTCGACGAACTTATTGTGATTCTCCAAACTACAGAAATTCATTGAATGTTCCACATATAATAAAAAAATTGAAAACGTCTTCCCTAATAATAATAAAAATAAAAGAAAAAAGGTTCCCAATGCTATAAACAAAGATACTAAATGTACTGACCTCTTTGCCCCATTCAGTTTTGTCCTCGTAGCCACATCGAATTACATGTAGACACTCTGACAGATCAACAGTGGCAACAACCCCTCCATTTTCATTCAGAGTTGAGGCCACCAAAACTGATGATTGGCCAAATTTCTTCTCCAGCTTTTCACGAGGTACCAATGGCTCAACTTCTGTTTTTACGCCTGAAAGTAAAGCAAGAAAAAAAATTATCCCAAAAGTACCTTTTTCTCAGAACTTCTTTAAACAATGAAGGAAAAGTTTCTATGCTTGGAATATGTCCAACTGTAAAGAAGCCAGAAGATGATCCTAGAATCATACTTACAAAAATCATGCTGTTATATGGCAAAAACTTTATGTAATTCAATTTAAATGGAAATAAATTACTTTCAATTATGGTAAAAATTAAAAAAAAGAGAGAAAAAATAAAACCTATGATCCAACAAGAAAGCATATAAGAACCTGACCAGGAATTTCTTCGGTTATATCCTCGAGTGCATGAATTTGACTAGAATCTCTATGCTTTGATTTATCTTTGTTTTTCCTACTTTGCTTCTTGTTCTTGCACTTTTTCCACTTCCTTCTGAATCCAGAACAGAGGCAGCAGCATTTCGGCCAGCAGTTGCATGTTTTAGTAGGTGACTTAGCTTTAGCTGGAGCATCATACCCATACAGTGCATGTCTTCTGAAAACACACCCGGTACCAACATATATTGGCCCTTGGATTCCATCTAGTCCCTTCATATTTATCTGTTCCGAGAAGAAAAAATATCACATTAACACAGGTTTACATTCCCCCATAACCTTTATCAGGGATCCTCCCATTTTCTTAGTTTGCGTTGTTGAAAATTGCAAACAGATCCTAATCAGCTGTTAAATGCATCTAGATAGGCCTTTTCCCTTTTTCTTCATAACATTGATGAAAATTTTTTCTGTCCCGCATCTAGACGCTAGTAAAAAACTCACACATGCAAGTTGGGAATTCATATGGAAATTTGTTTGTGCAAATAATATTAGAATACAAAACGTAAGGACCAGGAACAACAAGAACAAGGAATGGTAATATACTAACGTTAGGTAGGAAGGCACGAGCATGATGTATAAATTTAAAACAACAAAGTGTTCAAATGCAAATGGATGAGAATTAAAAATAGAAAGGCACAATGAAGAAGCATATACGTACATCAAAGAAAACCACATTACGATTTGAGTAACGGTCATGGCGATCAATGCCGTCAAACCTCTGAGGGAATTGCACATAGCATATTTTCTTGCCACTTATTGGGTCCATCATGAAACACATTGCTTCTCTCAACGCCTTGCTATTGTTTATATAATGGTCACAATCCACATTCAATATGTAAGGCGCATTTGACATCACAGCTGACACCCGTACCTGAATTTTCCAACCACAAGCACGTTAATAAGCAAGAAGAGAGAAATAAAGCACTTGCTCTATACATGGCTATTGTTTGCATACAAGGAATTCCAATAAAGCCCCAAAACACATACAGTGGGAAGAGAAGAGAGGATGAATTAGAATAAGAAAGAAAAGGTATATTTACCAAAGCATTCATGGCACCGGCTTTCTTGTGGTGATCATAACCCGGCTTCTTTTCACGGGAAACATAAACCAGCTTTGGCAGAGGATTCCCGGCATCGTCTAAACTACCGCTGTCTGTAAGTACCTGTACAATGCCCACAAAAGGTTTTTAAGCCTCTTTTGCTGTGTTTGTGCTTCCAAATACATATATGTGCATGCAAGAAAGGTGTCTGAGTTATTTCCATAAACATCACACAGGAAATAACAAAAGATGCACAAAAAAGGGGTAAATGAAGACCTGTATCATGGCAGGATGATCTCGGACATTATTTCCTGGCCATGGGGAACCATTTTGCAAGCACCATCCTTCTTCTGGAACCTTCTGAGCCGCCTCAACATAAGCATTTATTTTAACTTTAAATTTCTCGTACTCTCTCTACACAATAAAAGGAATATAGTTTTCAAATTATGATTACAATCATTAGAACAACTATCCAACAGATGATAAAATTTGCCACTATAATCAACCTTCATGGCACGCCGTTCACGCACAAAATCAGGATGCACCTTATCCTTCAAGTAGTCAACCTTCTGTGCAAAGTACCACTCAGGGGCACGCGGCTCAATGCTATACTTCTTGCAAAATGGGACCCATTTCTTGGCAAACAGTGATGTCTCAGATATGGCTTCAAAGGTCAACAGCGCAGCCCCGTCATCTGAGACATAGCATGAGACCTTCTCAACTGGGTAATCAACAGCCAGGATTGAGAGCACGGTATTTGCAGTTATTAAAGGTGGTTCTTTCATGGGATCGACTGTACTGACAAAAACATCTATGTCTGCTAGCTCAGATGGTTTCCCTTCTTTCTCATACCTGCATCAAAATTCATGCATGATTTAAATCACCTCAAACAAGAACTAGTTCAGGGAATCTAAAGATTGGTGATCTCATTCATAGTTAATATTAGTTATGTTTTCTTAATTGCTTGAGTGTTCCATTGTTTAGCCAGTTCACAATTCTCAATCGCTCATTTTATTAAACATCGAGCAGAGGGCTGATCAACTCCGCACAAAAAGAAACATCGTGAAATAACCATGCCAAGAAAACTAAGTTTACAAGTACAGGTTCATTTCTATGAATTTTAGAATAGAGATATAAAAAGACATCGATTACCTAAGAGTGAGGCGATCTAGGTATGTTTCTCTCTCTATTGGACACCATTTGGGGAACTGATCCAGGATCCATGAAATGGCAAACCACACTTCACAAATAACCGAGGTAAGCCACAATCCAAAAGCATCCTTTACAGGATGTAGAATCCGATAATGAAAAAACAATCCAAGAATCGCAAGCCTCAGCAGTATCACAATCCTGTAGGGGTTAATCTTGCTTGATGGAATAGGTACTTTTCTTGATAATGGCTGACGACTTTCATCATTCCTATTAATATCAGATGGATTTAAAAGAGTGTAAGTAAAAAAAAGGATAACGAAAGTTGTTAGAGCCAACGCTGCTTTCGTTTGCTGCCTGGGGGGGGGGGGGGGGGGGGGGGGTGTGGGGGGGGTGGGGCATTCCATATAGATGTTGTTATACACTATATCTTTCTATCTGGGTCATTATAAATTGGTTTCATATGAAAGAGCATACTTACATTGGCAAATTGGGGTTTTCTAAGTCGGTGTCATTAAACTGGCCCCCACCGTCAACAGAGCACTGGGATTTTACAAGGTCCTTTTTTCTCCATTCTTCAAGCTTCTCTTTCCATGCAACTGTTCCGTAACCATACAATGCCATGTCTTTGTTTGGGTTTATCTGCGTTGATTTATACTCTGCACAAACACAGCAAATCATGAGTTTTAATAATTGATCTTATCATTAGAAAGAATTTACCGATACTTCTGAATCATTTGCAGAAAGTACTTACGGTGGATAGGAGACATGAGATGCCCACCAAAACCAGCACTCGGTGAAATTATTAAAGCATGGCTATCAGGAGATATTCCACTAGACTACAAATAGAGGCACCAAATGAAAAGCAACTTAACACAAAAATACCAGATTTATACTAAATTACAACTCATATGCTAAAAGGTAACTAGCGATTGCAGTTTTTTGGATCACTAGTTGGGGTTATGCTCAATGTCTTATTTCTCAAATTATCTGTTTCTCATTCTCATCAGGATATCACAACCAATACCTAATCATGCAAAAAGAAATGGGATGAATAAAACAATCTGTCATATTATATACCTGGGATCAGTACTCAAAATCAATAGTGCAATATTGAAACAACCATTACTCCTTTCATATAAAAATATAACAATTCTAACAATCTATCTTATGGGAATGCAAAAACATTACTCGTAAGTATCAATTTCTTTCAAATACTTGAAAAAATTATATTTGAGGTCTGATATTCACACAGCATGTGAAACATGTATACAAGCATCAGGCAAGACTACTGTACCAGCTGGTGCTATACTGCCCACTTAGGTAGTTTGTCAATTTATCACTTTGAATACCCTTTAATGGAACTATGGTACAGTACTTAGGCAATCTGATTGAAGTTAAACAACCACAACTAATGTCCCCCACCCCAAAAAGAAACAGTAGTTATCTCTTCATATTTTGGCTGATCTGGATGACTGGAATATTGGATCCGATCAGATGGCCTGCAAGCAGTTTGAATGCAGCGGATCAACCATTTAAATTACTTTCAAAAGTTTAACAAGTTTCCTCAAGTACCTCTTCGCCATAGGTGAGAAGTGGTATGTTTGGTTCCACATGGCGTAAATCGAGAGTGGCAGCATATATACTAGAGCTTTGGCCAATACTAGACTGGCTCTGAAGCTGATTGTTAGGTAACCGAAAATTATTAAACCCATTAGTTCCACCAAAATTTAGTTCGTCAAGAATGTCATCTGAACCTTCTTCCTCCTCATCGCCTTCAACTCTAGGACTTCCTAGATAAATTATTTAATGAAAATTAAAGCTAATACATGTAAATTATTTAATTTATACACATGACTGCATGGCAACATAATAAACACTAATATTTGATCCAACAGTTTCAAAAGCTTTATCTAAATGCAAGTTAATACACCTCCAACTTTTAAGGAACTGTCATGACAACAAAAAATGTATAAGATATAATGACATAACTTACAGATTACCAAATCTGCAAGAAAACAGTGATACCTTTATCGTATATTCCTACTCAAATTATCAACCCAACCCCCGTTTTCATAATTTTATCCTTCTTTGTCTCTTTCTCTATTGTAATCTTCCATCTCTTTTTTCCCTTACTTAACAGAATAAAAATTTCCCTCAAAGTATGTGCTCACAGTTCAGCACCTAATATTATGACAATTTGCGTAACTACTCGCATGGCTATCTCTAATATGAACTAACAAAAGAAGTTGAGAGTTTCAAACCTTTGAGACGCTTAAATCTAGTCTTGCACTGAGGACAAGCTTGTGTGCCTTCCCTTCTTTCGTACTCGTAGCATGATCGACATATAGGAAAGGCACATTCATTACATGCCACAAAAATTCCTTCTTCCGAACATTCAATTTCCTCACTACAGATTTGACAGATTTGCTCGGGCTGCTGCTGATTGGATCGAGCCTGCATAGAGAGAATCATGACAAACGAACTTTAAGTAGCTTCAAAATAGTGATTCATCAAAGTGCATAATTGCATCAACATTGTTCAACTAAGTACATAGCTAAGCTTGATTCCTAAATCATCCTGCATTTTGCTAAACAGAGATGATTAACAGGACATTCACCATTGTCAAGATGGCTTTTGGTCTCGATCGTAGCAAAGAGGGGAGCTGAGAAAATGGGTATGTTATTAGTAGTACCACCAACACAACTCTCTCTAAGGGTTCATCTTTTGTTAAAAAAAAACACAAAATAAAAGGTTAAAACTAAAAACTCAAATTTTTCGGAATCAACTTTTCACTAATTTTAACTTGCTTAAATTGGGTTTGTGCTGAAGAAGAGAGCATGACACCTGTGGCAAGAAATTACTTAATTAAGGAGTAAGAGGAAACTCATTTCTACTAGTAAAATTAAGGTAATTAAACTCAGGGACATTATTAAAATAATAGTGAGGAAAACTAATTGAAAAAAACTTAAATAATAAAAAGTAAAAATTTAACAAACACTCCATGACTTCATGACTGATGTATAATAATGTATTTATAGCATAGTAATCAAATTGAATCTGATCAGAGAGAGGTTGGGTTGCTTCTGTTACTGTAGCCACTAACAAAAATCTCCAAATTTACCAAACTAAAACCATTCTTACTGATAAACCCAGAGAGAGAAATAGAGAGGGGGAGTGACCAAACTGATCCTATAAAATTGGAGGAGGAATGCCAAATAAAAGAATGCCAGATTGTTTGAACTGTTGAAAATAGCTAATTGGTGATTTCCACAACACAAGCCCACAACTCACAGATAAATAATTAGAAATGAATGCAAAGGAAAGAAATAAAGATGATGATGATGATCTCACCTTGATTGTATCATCCGCATTGAGCACAAGAACTTGGTTCTTGGTTCCAGTCACAAAATATCCACTCGTCGACTCCATCAATACTTATCTCTCTTGAGATTTCAGAATTTCTTTCACTTCCCAAATTTCAGCAACCAACAATAAAAAGTAAAGTACCCACAAATTTCCTCAAAATGCAAACTCAGTGGGTGTGCAGAGAAGTCGGACAATGCAGCAAGGAAGGAATTCAAACAAAATCGCCCAAAATCACACTCTCTATGAAAAACCAGCTTCGCAATTCACAAAACCTTCTAACCAGGGAGAGTACAACAGAAACCAAGCAAATGCAGGAAAAAAAAAAAAAAAAAAAGGACTCCTTGTCACGCTTGCAAAGAGAAACTTAACCGAAACTTCACCAAAGGAGTTTGTCTGGCTTTGAGAGAGGTTGATCAGGCTCTCTCTTGCACTGTTGCACACTTGCACTGCACAAAGAGGTTGAGACTTGGTTGGGGTTGGGGTTGAGAGGGGGGGAGAGTGGAGTGGAGTGGAGGAAGAGAGGAGAAGGAGAGGAGAATGGGAATGGCGCATCAAATAAAATACATACGGCGAGAACTAGGCGACGCGGTAAAAGGACACAACAACACACTTTAATCAAAAATAAAAAATATAATATATATATATATATATATTAAAGATTGGAGCCAATTCTGTAGAAGCCCCTATGGAATATTATAATATGGAATGAGAGGTTTATTGGTACTGATTTTTATTTGGTTCCTTGTCAAATGTCAAGTCAAGTACATGTTTGGTTTTTCTATGGGTGCGGTGAAAATATATATATGTTATGTTTCGGAATGGATCTATTACATTTCGGATATGTCTATAGATGTATTGACAGTTTTTCAATGGACTCACGATATTTCTCTATGATTATTATTATAAACTACATTGTGAGATCTTTGAGAAGCATGTTTTTAGGACGAATGCAGTTGATCCTATGGATAAATCTAAATGATTTCTAGTACAGACATTTTTCTTTAAGATTGTCAATATTTTATTAATAAAACATAGATACATTTGTATGTTCTTTCAGTTTTTTCTACTATAAATTTATACTTTGAACTTTGAAGTAAATTAAAACTATGCACATGCTATGATAAAGTCATGCCATAGTGATAAAAATGAGATTCTTGCCGAATCCGAGTTTGCTGCTCCAACCATAATAAAACTCAAAAAACAAATATGTCAATTAATTTGTATAAATCACTAGAAAAATCTTTTGGAACAGTTTCCAATTTGTATGGTATCACTAGAAAAACAAATATGTCAATTAACTACAGCCCGTTTTCATGTGAAAATAATTATGTAATTGTGCTAAATTACTTTATAAATGCTGAAAAATAGTTAACGTGAAACGATTTAATTTAGAAAGCAGGGTACATAAACTAAAAACAAATATTTGGTGGGTGTGTTTGAAATGAACGTATCAAATTATCAATAGAGGAAACCAGAAGGGAGGGGCTTCCCTTGCGTTACAGCTCAAGTACAGTACAGGACATAGTGATAGAGTTAACGTTATTTCTTCCCTCTGTTTTTTTCTTTCTTTTTCTCTGCTTTGCTTAATTTTATTTGGCGTTTGGTCGGACCCATAAAGAGGAAACTTTCTTTTACTAACAAAAAAGAAAAGGAGGAAATTTGGGGCCACAGGCAATGCATGTCAACCATATATATATGAGCCGTCACAAAAGATCCAAGACAGCTCATGAGCAATTCAGCCAGGGAATGAATGTTTACCAGCTTAGAAATTGTTGGTTTTACTTACATTATACAATTACAAGCATTGATTAAGTAGGGTTTTTTTTTCAGTGCACACAGTAAATGCTGTTGGTGATGAAATTATATGATAGTGGTAAAAAATATTTTGGATTCATGTAAAAGAAGAGGCATCCATTGACAATGGTTATTTTGACAATCTTAACAATAGTATTTTTAAAAATTTTATAAAAAATCACAGAAAATCTTAAAAATAGAAAAAAATTTACAAAAGTATTATTTAACTTATAGATTGATTATGTTTCCGATTATATTCAATTTAAATGATATTTGATAGCTCTTTAAAGATCCGTTAAATTACAACCATTAAAAAATGTATAAAATTTTGATAATGCGTCAAACGATATTCAAATTGATTGAAACTTGAAATATCATCAATCTATAAGTTAAGTAATGCATCAATAAAAATTTTTCCATTTTAAAGATTTTTTATGAATTTTTATATTTTTTTAAAAAGCTTTATTATCAAGATTGTCAATATAGACATTTGTCAATTCATCCCTCTTCCACGTAAAAAGACCAAAAGTGTCGGAAATATACTAACTTTTATCCATAGGAAAAATATTGATTTAAAGTATCATTTAATGATATATTTTGTTTTATAGGATTTTGTAGTTGAAAAGTTGATGAATTTCATGTAGACACGAAATGCGCATTAAATGTCATCATTCATTTTTTTTGCATGACAGTTGTAAATCACTCTTTAATAATTATTGATTGGTTCCAACTTAAGTTATAATAATCATGCATGCCGTGCTTACGGAAATTAATCATATTAGTGTTTGTTACGTGAGAAAATAAAAACAAGAGCACAAATTACTCCCTAAATCGATATTATAAAAGACAAACACTCTTCAAAGCAATGTTATCGGAACCGGACCGGAGATCAACCCGGAAAAGCTTTGGGTCATTGGTTTATTAGTTCGACCGTCGGGTCAACTGGTTCAACCGCTAAGTTTTTTATGTACATATATGTACAGTACATATAGTCATATAATATGATAATTAAATATTTTCTAAAAAAAATTTTAAAAACAAATATATTATAAATAATCATATTTTTATATAGCATTACAAAGCGGATATACTAACTCGAATTAAAATAAATTAGAATATATAACATACTATGTGAGTATGGGACCCACTCTCTCCTCATTGGGTATATATTAAACGAAGCAGTAGTCAAAAGTTGCATATAACCGGATTTTCAACCAAACCTGAGACCGCGGTTTTGAGAAAAAACCGGACAAAAAACCGTTTATCACCGGTTTACTTGCATGTACAGTCCTTTAGCTGAACCAAACCGTAAAGGGTCCGGTTCCGGTTTTTTACGGTCGAACCGGCCGGTTCGGTCCGGTTTTAATAACGGTGCTTCAAAGGAAATAATATTCTTGAAAGATATGGTTAAAGAGAATTGTTAAGAATATAACTAGAATAATTTTTCTTCACGATTATAATTAAGAACCAAACGAGAGTCGATGGACGCATTTATCGCGGATATATGGATTAGATATAGTAATAGTAAAAATATACAGAATATTACAGATTATTCTTCTATGAATAGTACAATGTAGTATTTATCGCAGATTATTCTTGTGTCTTCTTCTTCAAAGGAAAAAAAAGAATATATAGTACAATGTAAGGTGCTTATATAAGTTATATATGTTGTTAAGACTAACTAATATAGAGCCCACGTATTGCTTTGAGCTGAAATTATTATTCCTCATAATAAATTTTTAAGATAATATGTTGTGGGCCTTATATTGAGGAAATTGATATGATCAACGGTTCCGGTTTCTTATTTGGGGAAGATAGCTCTTTCATATCATTTTTTTCCAATATGCTGTATTTATACTAGAAGCGTACCCGCGCATCGCGAGGGGAATTTCAATTTTTATTCAAGCTAACGATATAATGATGAATTGTTTTTTCAATATCTGAAGAATAAATTCATGCTCGTTTGTATGTGCACAGACTTTCACGTAAGCATAAGCTGAAGCTTTATCGGTTCAATCCGTGAGAGTGTGTAATTTAAAGCAGTGACTATTCGAGTACTGAGAGGGAAAATTTTTCTCCATTTGATGAAAACCGTGACCAAATGGACGAATCCAATTTTTACGTGCTTTTTATAATAGTATAAATATAGTAAAGATTCATATCATAAATGATGAAATACACTTACATGCATACGTACATACTGATATAATCAAGGATTGGCCAAAAGAGTTCGTTGTGAGACTTGTGACTCGTATATATCCAAAATTCCAAACGCTTTAGTGAGGCATTCATTATAATCATAATCCCTAAATTTATAATGAGGGATGACAACAGCAATTGCTATAGTGTATGGAGATTACTATAGCTCATTCGATCTGCATCCTACGGTCCGCTTCTCTTCTTCATACGTCACGGTGCAACGTCATCGATCTCCTAATTTTTTTGCTTCCACTTGTTTTTGTCCTTCTCGATCAGCTTCTCTTCATCTGCCCTAACTAGTAACTCCGCCGGTGGGTCTAGGCAGCTACCCTCTCTTAACACGGTGTGTGCGCGGTTGTTGACTGTGACTGCGCGTAGTAACTGTGGGCCACGAGTTTGACACGTCTAATTGGTCGGGTATTGCTGGACGAGGCTCATGGTGTTGGAGTTTTTATCCCTCTTTACTTTCTTCTTCGCACGTACAGTCTTTTCGGTTCGTCGTTGGTTTAGACTAAAGAAAGATGAAGAATATAAAAAATAAATAACAACAAAATAATGGTATCCAGCTCCTTGATTATTGATCTATCTTTTTGTTTATAATTTTAGTCAACTGTTAGTTCAATATCTCCAAAAATAATAGTTGAGAACAAATAAGCAAATATAAAATTAGTATCTAATACAAGTTACAATTAAACATATTTCAACATACATATTAATAATAAATTAGTAACTAATTAGAAATCTATCTCATTTATTGATATTTAAGAATCAACAAATAACTTTTTGTCAACCCCTTACAATAATATCAGTCAAGTGCCCATCGAAATTATAACTATTGTAAATAAAATGAACGTCAGAAACAAAAAAAGAATAAATAACAAAGAAAAATAAAATAAAATAATAGATAACAAAGAAAACAAAGAGATAGTGGAAATTAATGTATAGCATGAACAAATCTTGGAAGATGGTTCCGCAAGTCAAGAAGACACCAAATCTGCCGCTTTTGTCTCTTGGAGCAAGAGGGAATATATTTTTCTCCACCGGACTTCAAATATTCCAAAGTAAATAAATACTATAGCATGATCAAATCGATTCTAACCATCCGATCGAGAAAAGCACGCCATGCTTTTCAAAAAAGAAAAAAAGAAAACAAAAGGCAATCGATTTGGACTTATCGAGAAAAATTATTGCGAAACCCAACGAATTTGTATTTCAACTAAACTTAGTTTCCATAATCGTCGTGCTATAAATTTTCACCCTCACCACTTCCTTTTCTCAATCGCCGGTAATTTTTGAAAACGCTCAGTTTATTTGATTAGTTTGAGGTAGGAAATAGAAAACCATGGATAAAGGAAAAGAAGGAGTTGATGGAAATCATTAGCATGCATGGTCTAGGAAGCTAATATATAACAAATCAATATAAATATTGTGAAAACAATAGGAATTAGTTTCCACAAACCCGCATGCTAAAAATTTCCATCAATCATCCCTTCTATTCCTCAACCACCTACAATTTTTCCATCTAACCTATACATTTTTCTATGGGTCTAAGTTGTGATGAAAGGGTCTTATATAGATGATTGTGTGAGTGGTTTTACAATACCACTTAAATGTTTGTTCAATGTTTTATTGAATTTCATGTGCCACTTTATTAATCGTCTCAACGGTTACAAATTTGTTGACAGATACAATGAATCACAATTTCTTCAATTTAATGAATGAATATTTAATATAGGTATACCATTCAATGGATATTAATATATTCCATATCCTTACTCAATAAATGGAGATTGAATTTTTTGACCTGAAAATTCTATCTTTCCTAAAAAAGAAATCTCAATTGTTAATTGTTTACTTGGATTGATCACCACCGTTGATGCACATTAATGTTCCGGCCCATTAAAATTTAAGACCCATGTTAGTTTCTTCACAAGAAATTAATGAGCTTTCGGCTCTTTATTATAAGATATAATAATTTCAGTCAAAAGTAAGGCGTAAGCTCTTCTCTTCTAAAATGTGTCAACATTATATTCATTTAACCTATAAATTTTTGTATGGGGCTAAGTTGGGATGAAAAAGGCTTATATAGATGATTAAGTGGTTTTACAATACCACTTAGGTATTTTGTTCAGAAGTTTCATTGAATTTGATATGCCACTTTATTACTCGAATCAACAGTTACAAATTTGTTGACAGATACAATGAATCACAGTTTCTTATACAATTTAATGAGTGAAGATTTAGTATAGACATACTCATTGAATGAATATTAATTCATTCCATATTTCCTCATAAAAAAAATGTAAATTATGTAAGTGTCTTCTATACACAATGATAAGATGTTGTCAAGTACAATTGTACATATAGCAACCATCCCATCTAGTATGAATTGTCATGATAATTATGTAAGTGTTGGATAAAAAGATTCACAAATCACAATTTTTTTTCAAAAATCCTATGATCACCAAACGAGCCTATTTGTGATTTTTGATATGGTAGTATACCGTAATTACGTTGAAAAACAATTAGCCGAGAGATAAATTAATAAAGGGGTGATTTACTTGACAGCTACTGTTAGGTTTTTTGAAAATAAATATATAATTAAATAATTAAGAACCAGTCTTTGGTCTAGTGGCCAAGGGCAACGCTTTCCATGTGGAAGGTTGCGGGTTCAAAATCTGGATGGGGGTCTTTTATAGACATTAAAATTTGAGCGGCTTGATCCTCATCTTTATCTCAAAAAGAAATTAAATAATTAAATCAATAAAGGGGTGATTACATAAAACAATGTCACCGGTTGATTGTTTTTTATATATATATATATATATATTTTAATGAAGGCTGATGGATTTTTAAATATGTCATTGCCTGATGGATTATTTATTATAAGATTTGTTGGATGGATAATTTTCCTAATTCATATTCATACTTAGGCCCGTTTGTTTTTATGGTTTTCCATACAAACCAATGGTAAGCCGATACACGGTATACAGGTATTGGAGAAGGAATGTACATAAGCTATCCGATATATAGATACTGCCATACTGGAGAAGTTAAGACAGTTAAGCAATGGATTAGGCAATTAAGACGTGTTTTCCTTAGTTTTTTTTTTTTTTTTTTTTTTTTTGCTTCAAAGTTCAAAGGATGCTGTAAAATCTGCTTTGCCATGCTTTTATCGGGAAAAATAAGTACGCCTCACCAATTTCTTTCCTTCCTTGAAATTCTTTCTTTCTTTAATTTATTTTATTTCAAGTCCATGGTGGCTTTTTCCTTCTTTTACTGACAACAGGAATTAAGGAAAACCGGAGGAATCAAATTGTGGTTAATGTTTCCACTCAGGAAAGGAAAATAAAATCTTAGAAGCCTCTTGCAGTCTTGCTATGGTGACATTTTTACAGGAAAAATGACATGTTAGGATTTATCTGCCTCCTGAAACAGGATGATGATCGTCTGACTCGGGTCATGTGCCCTGAAGCATGTGACTTGTTGGATCTTTTCGGGATTCAGGTTTGCCAGGTATTCAACCGAATCCCGAGGAGATCCAACAGGTCACATGCCTCGAGGCACATGACCCGGGTCAGAGGATATGAATTGCCTGAAACATGGAAATCAAATAGCCAAACGTAACAGAGCCACAATCAAGTCAAGTACCAAGGAGTATTAACCAATGATTACTGGAATTTAACTTGTTTTACAGAATGTATGTGAGATATTTAAAAAGCTTAACATGTGAATTACATACTTATTTTCGGAAAAAAAATTTTGTCTATCCCTAAAAAAATAACAAATCTTAAAACTATCGCTCTTTTGAAACAAATCTTAAAACTATCCCTATTTTACTGCGGTCACGGCCACAGCGGTCAGAAGAGTAAAAACTTATCAAATTTGTAAAAAAGTCGCGTCTGAACGCAGATTTGACCGCAGAGTCTGACCGCAGCGGTCAGACAAAGCGTCTGGCCGCAGCGGTCATATATTTTAAGATTTTTATTAATGGCATCATGTAGGTCTCGTCGTTAGCTTTCCATCGATAGGTCATATGCGCAAATCGGAGTTTCCTATCAAAAGTTATGAGTATTTAAATGTGTATATACTCACAACGACTGAATACAGAGTTACAATTTTCTATCAAGAGAGTTGCGTCTGTATACAGACACAATGTCAGAATGCACATGCAAACACCCATAACTTTTGATAGGAAACTCCGATTTGGGCATATGACCTATCGATGGAAAATTAACGACGAGACCTACATGATGTCATTAATAAAAATCTTAAAATATCTGACCGCTGCGGCTAGACGCTTTGTCTGACCGCTACGGTCAGATCTGCGTTCAGACGCAAATTTTTTACAAATTTGATAAGTTTTTACTCTTCTGACCGATGCGGCCAGAATGAACAGTGGCCGTGACCACAGTAAAATAGGGATATTTTTAAGATTTGTTTTAAAAAGAGGGATAGTTTTAAGATTTGTTATTTTTTTAGGGATAGACAAAAAATTTAATCCTTATTTTCGATATGGAAAAGAAGGCCTCAAAATATAGATAGATATATTTTCTTTTAAATTGTGTGCAGAAAGCCAGAAACCGAAAGCCTGAAAACACAGCAGTAGCACTAAGACTAAGAACTTTGACTGCAGAAAATCTTTTCACCTGAGTCCTGACTGAAATCCTATTAAATCATTAATCCTCGGAGAAAGGACGAAATCCATTGTATATTTGATGAATGGATACGACGAGTTAATCTCTTGACATTACTAGAGCACATTCTCCTTTTAGTCCAGCTTTTAAATTTTTTAATAATAAGAAAATTTCGGGGCTCCTTAGCCAGGAATCAACGACACTTTTCACTTTTGCCCCTGTTTATCGCAGTCAGAGTCAGAGAGGCTCACAGCTTCCCATATTGCCATGCCTCGGTGGTATTTTTATACGGGTTATTATCATTTTTATGCGTAGAAAGTTAAGATCATGATACCATGTGGACATGGGGACCGACCGATGAGGCGATGATCTTAAGGCGTGTTCGATTGTCATGGAATTATATGGGGTGGGAAATTTCAGGTATGGGAACCTACACATCAAATTCAGGGAACCCGCACACATGGAAAAAAATATATAATGTGCAAAAATGAGTGTTCGGTTGTATCATGGAAATTATGATGGGAAATGTTATTTTCATATGGAGATATTAATATTAGTATTAATCATCATCATCATCATACTGTTGTTGTTGTTATTATTATTATAATTATTATAATAATAATAATTTTGCATGACACATGATTTTGTAAATAGATCTAATTATTTTTTCCCATCAATTTGCATAACCAATAATTATTTTTCTTATAAAAAATTTTTAATATATCTTCCCCCAAAAAAGATATAATTATAGTTGCAATTATGGTTGGAACATTTTAATTTTTTCAGATTATTATGGATTAAAAGGGACACTACATGAAATTTACAGAAAACAATCGTAATAAATAAATCTAATCAGGTGGACATAAACATAAAGTGGGCTATTAATCACAAAATTTAGTTTAATATCATAATTAAAAGCAAACTAACAATTAATACAAAAAGGAAGCAAGTAGCACCCATGTACACAGTGGTGGGAAAAAACAAATTAGGTCCAATCAAATTTTTTTTCCCACATATTTACATAGAAGTGGGAAATATCATGAGTAGAAGACCCCCATCCCACATTCATAAAACTGCCCCCCGAACACCTCTTCGAAAATTTATCCCACTGGGTGGGAAATCACACTCATTCCATCATAACCCATCCATCTGGACGGAGCCTTAGAGAGGGATCACAAAAGGCGCAATAATTTTTCACTTTTCAGGAACCATTGCCATCTCCGAGTTCGTGTCTCTCTGTGTTCCTTTGAAATAATATTAACACTTGAAAATACTATATGTTCAGAATAATTTTCAGTAGTTAGATTAAAAGACTTGGCTCAATCTTGTCTGTTCACTAATTAATTTGGACTTTCAATTCTCACAACCGACCAAAGCCCAAGAACGATATATGCATGTCAATTAAAGTCGCACGCATCCCTCTTCTTAATTGTTGTTGCACCTCTCTTTGTTTTTTTGGTGAAACGTTGTCAAAAAAAAAATTTTGTTCTTTGTATCCCTAAAGATAAATATTTTAGTATTTTTAGTACTTAATTATATTATGTTGATATAGTAGGAAGTCTGATGTTATTCTAATTTTTAAATATAATATAGAAATAAATAATATTAATATCCCACTGCAACGCGTGAGCACTATACTAGTGATTTTTAAACCGACAGTTTTTATCAAATTGATCTTTAGTAAATTTTAAAGTACTGGTATAGTCCTCAAAATATTACATATGTTCATGTTTTGATTCTTAAAGTTTAATTTCAAAACTATCATTAAATCCTCTATAAAGTTTTATATAATTACAAATACACATTTTGTAATCTAATCTATAACATTTCTCTTTATAGAAAACTATGTGACGCACTTTTCACAATTATCATGTGTATTCTATTTACTAAGGGTATGTTTGGATGGCTCGGGAATAGCCTGTTCTGAAGAATAGAGTGCTGTTCCAATTTTAAGGCAATCCAAACAACAAAACTGATTCTCGGATTAGTCAAGAACAGGACTAATCTACTATTCTAGCAAAAAGATGGAATAGCAAGAACAGCTACCACAGAACTGTTAAAGAGAATCTATTGACCAATAGAATATTATTTTCCTTCTTATAATATTATTTTTCTCCTTCTCCAACTTCTGCTTTTTCCATGAAAGAGAAACTGGGTGGGTTTTGGTGATTTAGTTCTTCAATCGCAAACCATCACTGCTAGAGCTTGAGATTAGCAAGGTCAGTGCTTTATTTGTCCTCTCTAGACGGTGAGCTATCTTTAGAGATCCCGATTGACTATATATACTGCCAGTTTCCGCTGGTATTATCTCCCCGTCACCATTACCTGATTGAGAAAGTATGAACGAAATTAGGCCATCCATGGGACCATGGCTGTGCTTTCTCGGTTCTCCTGCAAATAGCTCTTTCATGAAAACGAATTAATCAAGATTTCAATCCAGTAAAACACTGGAACATGCAAATTGTACACTCGCATCGAATTGGTGCAAGATTTTTGCACCGATTTCTTCATTGATTTTTTTTTTTATCTGAGTGAAGTAATTAATTAACAAATGGATTTTGAAAACACAAAAGATCATGGTTTCAGGCTCAGCATGTCCCAACCGGTAAACAATCCCATTTCATCGAAAATTTGATGTATTTAATTTCGAAGAAATAAAAAAAAAAGCACAACATACATAGTTATTTTGCCCAAAAAGAATAGAATAATAATTCATGTGAGTTAAGCTTTTATTTTGATATTGAATATTATTAATACATCATGAAAATGAATAACTAAAATAAGAGTCTGCTCAAAACAGATAGAAAAGATTTCATAGGGAAAACAAATAAACAGTTGTTTATTCATTTTCATTAATCACTATTTTAAACATACAATCCAAACAACATTTCTACTATTCCGAAAAGTACTAAATTTCTACTATTCTTTAACTAATCCAAAACTCACTATTTTTTACTAATCTCATCTACTATTCTCTATTTCTCAATTCTTATACTAATCCTTGCACGATCCAAACGTACCCTAAAGCTGTAACTTGGACTTCACCCCAAAAAGTGGTATCAAATATAAATAACTAAGAATTTTATAAAATTTTAAATATTTATATTAAACAAAATTTGAACAAAAAATTTAAATTTTTAATGTAATTAAATAATAATACAATAATTTATAAATAAGAATGTATATAATGTTTGAAGGGTTAAAATTTGTTTTAGACATATCATATTCATCTGATATAATGAAAAGAGAAAAAAAAAATAAGCAATCGGATCAAAGTAGATAAAGAGTTTCAAACAAGATCAATAATTAAGAGCGACATGGCATAGTTGAGAACCTTAGAAATCTACTACTCTTTATGGAGTATATACATATTATAACAAACTTCCTCGTAAATGGAAATTAGTTAAAATAACAGCTTTTAACAAAAGGAAAAAAGTATCAGTAATGACTAATGCGCAAGTTGGAGAAGCTTAACAGCTGACCCCCGTTTCCAAACTTTCCAATCCCACCAAAAATGAACAGTCGCCATCATGAGATGTGATTCGTAACAACTCCGAGCCGGACGCGCATTGGCCGGTCTTACTTGTATAAGCAAGTCTTTATAAGCCTAGGTTTCTTAGCAAATCATGGGTCGTAATGCGTGCATCATAAATATTACTCATAACCCAGTTACCAACCATATATATATATATGATATATCTATATTCTATACTCAGGGTATTGTTAGCGTTCACCATTTTCACTTATTCACCGGTCCACCATATTTTTAATTAACAAATATTGATTTTCATTAAACATTTATATATTTCCGATCAATAGATGTTTTTTTTCTAGTAAACAGATACACTACGGTTTTCAGTAAATATTTTATGTGGCTGTATTAAGCACATAGGTGTGCTTACGTGGTGTGTCAGAACTGTGGGAGGGGTGGATAGGTTGCCCAGTATATGAGGGTTCTACATGTTTTTCCAGTATACGTGGCAGGTTGCACCCAAAACCTGTCAGCTTTCACCCAAAAAAAGAGAGAAAATTAAAAAGGGAAAAAGGAGAGGGAAACAGACTAACAAAGTATCAGCATGTGGAAATTAATACAAGTTGGCTTCATTATGGATTACTTTGCTTAACATCGGAATGGAGTACTCTTTTCTCAACTGATTATATTATAAATTAAAAGTTCATTTTGCATATACTCAGTGTTTCAGTGGTTTCAATTTTTACAACACCGTTCCATTTTGCATCGATTATGTTAAAAGTTCATTTGCGGTTGAAGAAGGTTCTGGACTTCTGGACCGGTTATATAATATTTATGCTTTGAAATATATAATTCTTATGAAATGATTGCCATACAATTTCCAATATTAATTATCAAATTGAACTTAAGAACGCTGAAACGCTCTTATAACTTTGTATTATTAGCTATTACTAATGCATAATTAAATTGAAACAATTTCATTAGTATATATATATTTCCTAATAGAAAATGCATTTCACAATGAAAATAAATTGAAATTACAGATATTCACGTACTGAAAAAAACGTGTTACTCGATTGTCAAGTGATTCTCGTTCTCCTCTTCTTAACAAACATGAAAATAAAAGCATAAATAATATAATGCAATCTACATTGCACAATAAATTATCCAAAAAGTACTCCTGCCATCCAATTTCATGAGTTAAATCGCAAATTAATAGCTAAATATATTTTTTATTTTCAGAACTTCTATGTTTCTGAGTAATTAATCATTACAAAATAAAAAATAATAATAATAATAATAACACATTAATGACCTCTTAAAACTTTATTTTAAAGAACTTTATTTTTCCAAGTGCCACAGACTTCTTCATTTCCAGACTTTCTGTACCAAAAAAACTCTCAAATGAGTCCCTGATTTAATTCATTTTTCGCTGCGGTCCGTCAATCGCACGGAGAGATGCGGACTTTAAACATCTGTACTGTAACTCAAAAAAAAAATAAAATAAAATAAAATATCTGTACTGGTCTACTGAACTTTTTTTTTTTTTTTTTTTTGAGGAATAACTTAACTTCTTTGTACTGGAACTTCAATGCTTGGATATAAATTCATGTACAGAACTGTCCCGGGACAGCAAATTTAAAGCGCTGAATGTTTGGAGCCAGTACCATTTGGCAATATTTATTGTCCTGATAGGCTGATAGTAAAAAAAAAAAAGAAATTAGACTGAATTTTACGTGGTGGCTTCTTGATCCTTCTAATCTTCTCCTGTCCCGTATATATGCTCGGTTCTTCACTGTCTATAACTCTGTAAAATGAAATGCAGAACGCTATAGGAGAGGAGATTTTGGAAACGGAGAGGATTGAATGCAGAAAGGCAGACTTGCAAGCTTTCAATGCAGAAAGGCAGAAACGCGTTTTTCCTCTTCAGTTTTTTTTTTTTTTTTTTTTTTTTTTTTTTTTTTTTTTGGAGAGATAATCATCTTCAGTTACTGATGCTAATTTTTTTTTTTTTTTAAAAAAAAGAAGGTTTACTTATGTCTAAGTCATGAAAGTGCAGTGTGTGATTAGCCTTCAGGCCTTCACCCTTGTATTTTAATTTCCATGTTCTTAGTTCTTGGTAAAAGAATATAAAAAGAGGAGGGATCCAATAACCATAGGCATTGGTACCTACGGTGACAATTTCTTTATTTATGCATAAATTGAAAAATCTAAACCGTTAGATGTATTCTATATTATCTCAATAACATATACATAAAAAATAATAAAGTTTTAACATTGTTTCGATAGTCATCAAGAGAGGAGAAAAAACATAAAACTTGAACCGTTGATTTTTATTAATACTTGATGCACATGTAAATAAAATCAAAATGATATAATTTTTTGTATACACATAAAATATGATATATACAATATATTATATCAATAAGTTTTGTTATTTAATAATTTAAAATGTAGTTATTTAAGATTTAATTTTATAGTCACCGACCGGTCACAAAAAAACATGGTTATTTGATCCCTCCTCATATAAAAATGAGTAAAGCATTTTCAAAAACATTTAAAATCAACTTCAAATTTCGATTTATACGATTCAATCAATTTTTTATATCAAAATCTTATGGGATACAAAAAATTTCTACTTTTAATAACTTTTAAGTATTTGTTTGAGATATTTTAAAAGTAGCGACCTCAATGGGTCACCGTTCCATTTAATAGAAATGAAATCATACACGTAGTTCAAAACAAAAGATAGTGCAAGATATAAAGGCAAGTTTTCTGTCCTCCCCTAACGGCTTCAACAAAATTCTACCTCCATCTATAGCCACAGACGGCCTATGAAAATAGAAATTTTAAAAGTAAACATAAAACATGGATTATTACAAGTCTCTTTAGAAAATCTCAAACAAATACCGTTGGATTACAACAATAAAAAAAATGTATTTAAATTTCGATAAGCCATCAAAGAACGTTCAAATTGATTGAAATTTGAAATACTATCGATCTATAAGTTTAATAATACTGCTATAAACTTTTTTATTTTTAAAATTTTTAGATGTTTTCTCAAAATGTTCAGAAATTTTGTCGTCGTGATTGTATATCCCTCTGTATAAAACCATCCTGACTTCTCCAAAAACATGCAAGAACGATTACATACCAATCTACCCATTCGTAGTGCTGTCTATTCTTTTGTCTGAATGTCTGTTTGCTGCATCTCAGTCAGTAATAAATATTATAAATTATTTATTTCCTTTTTTTTAGGAAAATCAGTAATAAATTGCCAAACCAAACTGCGCTTTGACTAAACCTGACTAACTATCTTTGTTCAATGCCATTGCCATCCCCCATCAGTACCTTGACGGGTAATCTGCATAAAAGATCGCCATGTACATGTTGGGCTGTGAGTTGTGAGCACTGCGAGAGACAGTGCGAGAGTTGACTGCCGTACAAACTCATGGAAGATAGTAATAAGAGACTCGGGATGTTCAATTGGTCAGTTCGATTCAAACCAAAATAATTTTATACAACCAAATTAAACTGAAGTTTGTCAAAATACCAACCGATCCAATCTTTTTTAAATGACATCTAAATAAACCGATAACCAAATAAACCAAAATTTTGTTCGGTTTATCCGATTAAACCGAACTAACACTTGTTCACGGGTAACAAAAAATATTGTGTTACCAAATTAAGGATAAAATAGACATATAATTTAAAAAAAACAAACAAACAAGCAAATAAAACTTACAAAAGAAAGAATATTGAACAATTTTTATATATAACCATCATTTATATCAAATAAAATAGATTTATTTAGTATATTTTAGACTATTCGGTTTATCTAATTTACCAAAACACAAGCCGAACTAAATAACAATAACCAAATAAAATTTTAAACCGAAATATCCGAACCGAATAATCCAAAGTTTAACGGTTAGGTTGGAATCCGAATAAACCATCCGTTTGAACACCCCCCAAAAGAGACTAAAGCGACGCGACTACTCGGTCTCCCACCAAACTCACGTGACTCCCTTTCTCATCAGATTGTGTCTGTGTGTGGTCACTGGTCACTGGTTGAGACTGCAATTTTTGGATATTTTCTTAGTACACAGGACACCGCAACTCCGCAAGCATAAAAAATGTCCCAATATATATGCATGGTGGGGTGGTCGATATCATGGAATTTTATTATTCAATTATTTTCATGTTATCATTATTATTATTTCAAAACTGCTTCAAAATTTATACAAAAATAAACACATTAATTCATGTTGCGGATAATCCAAGTATCTAATTCTAACCATGGCTGAATTTCAGTGGTAGTAGGAGTACAATGCGAGATCCGGAGACGATATCAAAAGATTCGTTTTACATAGATATATTTCTGGATTCCCTGCCTGTAGGAAGTAGGATCTCAGCTCCGTCCGTGTGGGTACGGATATTCTCAAAACATGACCCATTCTATTTGTTTGCTTTTGCTTTTGCTTTTCTTGAACCAGCTGCATGTGCTCCTCTAGAAAACCCGGGAAATCTGAAATTTTCAAGAGGTTTGCTTGGCGCCATACCAGAAGTTAGCGCACTATTTACTCATATTTCATACTACTGGCATTTCGGTTCATCCCGTCTAGTTCCAGAGGAAGCTGATATGTATGTTCCTGGGTGTCTATTTTGCATTTTATAGAACAACGAAATTGTCAAAAAGGATCATAATATTAATATCAGGAATCAGGATGGTTCTGGTTATTATATTTATAGGTAGATTTAGTAAATTATTTTATGCAATGTTAGCATGACAAGATGCATTTTAGTTGCTGTTACTGTTAGACGATACATGTCGATGTTATAAATCAAAATGGGCCGTGCAGTGAGCATATATAGCTATGAGTGTATGGTCTGCAAAATATGCATGGGCCAGATACTAATTGTGCCGCAACAATCATTTTATTTTAAGGACAATTTAAATGAAGATTAAGACTGTTTTACCAACCACAGCAGTACAGACAAGACGAAAATATTTAATATATCATCATTTTTAAAAACTGAAAAGATTTAATATATCTAAATTTACATAGGCATTGTTATTTGGTACAGATTCCTCACAGAAGAATTTTCAGTTTCAATAATACAGAATTATAGATACATTAATTCCGATCAAATTTTCCCAATTTATATATACACCAAGTTTGATGCAGTGTCTAAATAACAAAAACAAATTACTTTATTCTTTTGATCGGACTAATTAAACGAGTAATTCGTGAATATTCTCTTAAAAAAATGCTAGATGTAAGAGCGTCGAGGCCAGAGCTGCTTTAAAAAAAAAAAAGAGCAAAGCATCCTTCACCACATCAAACAAACAAAGACCACGGTTTTAACAAATTTCCACTAAATAATGAAAATTAACTTATGTTTGCAATAAATAATCGCTAAAAAGCTACTGACTTTCTCATTATGATCACACTAACCAAAGATGTCAAGAAACTTCACACTATTTTCTGCAAAAATTACTAAGCACTACAACCTCAACATCTTATTCACAGCACAGAAATGGAATAGCAATGCAATCAACCAATAAAATAACTGCTATAGGTTTTTCATAGATATATATTACATAACAGTTAAGGGGCAAAAGGCAGGCAGCACCATCTCTCAAAAGCCTGACAAAGCCACTCAAATAGATTTGGAGGTTCTAAATCTGGAGCCGTGGTCGGTGCAGTGGGTAACTCAGCAGGTAGATGCCAGTGAAAAGCACTTACTGCATTGGCAACACCATCTTCATTCTCTATTTCTCTTGCTAGCTCTGTTGCACGCAACTTCACCTACAAATAAACAAACAAGGTATGAACTATGCTAATTCAAGTAAATTATAGACCTGTGCATAATTCTGTTTAAGACAAAATTATACTCCTGTATCTTCTACCATCTGTATTTAACAGTTTTGCAAGATGCCACAAATTCTCTCCATAGCAGATGATAATTAAGAAAATATACCACGTAAATTGAGAAAATGAATGTAAAAATATTAATTTACCCCTTTTATTCGGTAGCAGCTTTGCAGCCATCAGGAATGATAAATTAAAACTAATAAGAATCTTGCTGTTGAATGTAATTATTTTCATATAAATAATTATCTTATACTAATTAACTAGATGTGTACCTCGCGTTGCTTCGGTATGTATGTATAGTTAGAGTAAATTACTACTATGTTATTAAACTCATGGAGGCCTTCCATGAGCTTAACACCAAAAACAATACAACATATATATCAAACCACATTCAAATTTTGATTTATATTGCTCAATAAATTCTTTATATCAAAAATCATGTGGCATTCTAATGTTTTATGTGTACACAAAAAATTATATCATTTTGATTTTGTTTACATATGTATCAAGTATTAACAAAACTCAATTATTCAAATTTTATGATTTTTTTCCTCTCGATGACTATCGAAACTATGTTAAAACTTAATCATTTTTTTGTGTATATTTTATTGATGAGATGATTTAGAATAAATCTAACAGTTTAGATTTGTCAATTTATGTATAATTAATGAAATAAACACCAATAATGTGATTTGTTCAATGATTTTCAAATAAATAATCCTTGATATATATTACCAATAAAAAGTACCAAACTTTCATTGATTTGATTTGATTTTATATTATATTATTTTCTGAAAAAAAAAAATTGATCTGATTTTCGTTTATCCTTAGCCATTTCTAAATTGCATAAAAATCCAGCTTTTGAGTTTAAAGATGTGCAAAGTGGGTGCACTGCATTTGTAAATCTGATATCAGATAGAAATTTCCAGAAATTATTGTCATATGTTTTTTAGCTTGTCACGTGTCTTTTGAAACAAATTATATCTCGGTTGGTGCGAGAGTTACCTATACCGTAGAAAGTATTATTTACTGTAGCCAGAATTGTTCCTATTACTGTAGAAAACCCCATCTGAGTTTAATATACTATTAAAAGGATTTGTACATGCAAACATCTAGAATGGAGATTTTTAACTTTGCCCAAAATCTGAAATGAGTCAAATTTATACATCAAGTTTTCCATATAATCTGAAATAGCACACGCGAATTCAAGCTGTAGTCCAGCCTCATGTTGTGAATATAAATTTTCCAAATGTAAATGAAAATAAGGTACCTCTGGTTCGAGCATAAATTTGAAAGCACTGCAGAGACGTTCTACAGTGAGTTCAGATATAGGGATTGGAGCAGGCCCCACTCCTTTTGCATGGATCCTTTCTCCCCAGAAAAATTGATCACCGAAGAATGGAATAATTGTAGTTGGACACTGCATAAGCATTTCTTAATTAGTATATGGTTAAATACTACATACACATTTTCTCTTAATATAGATGCATTAGAAGTACAATACAATAATCCACCTCTGTAATACCTGCTACAATAATATTTCAAAAAGCCTTGGCATATTGATAATAAAACTGTAGTTATATAATACTGAAAGGAGAAACAAGTAGAGATTTAGGTAGAGAATTACTCCAGCTCTCAAGCCAGTAGCTGTTGTGCCAGCACCACCATGATGGACCTGAGAATTATTCAACAAACTTTTCATAATTGCAGCAAAGAAATTAGTATTAAATTTTAAGATTTATGACAGTTTTCTTACATACCACAGCAGTACAGCGTGGAAACAACCAGTCATGAGGGCAGTCGTCCAGAAGGTACACATCAACAGGAACCTCTGATACTGTACAAACATTACAAAGCGAGGGTCAACTTTAAGGTTACATTTCACTGCAATATAGCAAGTTATTTGCAATTTTAATTTGTAAATTGTGTAGTATTTTATTATAAGGCTTGAAATGATACAGAAAGAAAGAAATGAAATACTTGGAAAGAAACACAAGGGTCACTAAAATACTTACAACTTCCAAGAGACCCCCAACCTCGACCAATAATACCTCTTTGACCAGTCTCTTTCAGAGCTTCCAATATGATGGCAGTTATATTCTTCTCATCGTCAAGAGGCTTATAACCAAAAATACGAAATCAGATTATGTATGATCATACTAGAAATTGTTATAAACTAAATGCACGATTAATTTTGATATGATGCTTACAATAGAGCCAAAACCAATGTATATAGGTTTAGATCCTTGTTCAATCCATTCTACAAGCTCTCTCGGTGGTTGATATTTGGGACCGAGGTTCAGAAAACAGTAACCTACTACATCCACCAGCGGACCCCAATCTGCAATTTGAAAATGATGTAAGCTTCAGCATAAATTTTGAATTCAAAATTACAGCTAACCAGAGTCCTCTTGGGGCCTTGGGCTATTCTGAATAGCAGACACTCCAAAGAAAAAGATTGTAGTAATGAAGAAGTACCAGGAGGTTTTGGCACAAGCTGCGGGCTCCACATGTAACCAGTTGGTAAATGAGATATGGATCCACGATATGTGCTGAAATATGCTATTGGAGGCAACTTCAACTTCTTTTTTCTAAACTCATTTATGTACCCTCTGATACCCCACCATACAACCAAGTCGACTACCAGATATGACAGCTGAAATGGTAACACACAATTTAGATTATTCTACTGGCGAATAGCAGCTAGCATCCCCAGGAGTTCAGGACACAACCGTTACATAACAACAGACTGATCAAAAGTTTAATCCAGACTTTAAAAGGTGCTTTATCTTTCACCAAATCAATCAAATTTAAACAATTTGATCTAGATTTATGAAGTTATAAAATTTGGTTTTCTCAATTAAAGATGCCATTTCTGCTTAAAGTCTTATAGTTAACACTGTTTTAGCGTATAGCATTAAATGTTCAAAAGAACTATTAATTTGGAAATGTTGCAGTACTTTGCAAAAGGCTTACTATAAATATGCATGCAAAGATCAACCAGTATGATTGTCTGGTTTAGAGAGAGAGAGAAAGAGAAAAACAAACCCGATAAGCAGCACTCTGAGGCACACGTGCAAAGGGATGAGGGAATTCATTAGTTGGCCTGCCTATAAGTACCAGTTAAATACATATCATTTTGGAAATACGGGTCAGGATCCATTAAAAATATATCAACTTAACAATCTAACAATCATCAAAACTTATTTCAAATTTTGAATCTAACTCATGTAATTTGATCTATGTTATACATATAAATGTAATGTATCATGCATATGAAAATGATGGGGCTTACAAGTCTACAAACATTTTTTATTTTCTTAGAATATTTTATATTGGTTTTTATTTATAGAATATTGTCAAGACTTGAGGATCCAAACCCTTTATCTATACTAATAATTACTTGTGGGGAAATCAATTTTCAGGATTTGGTTGCAAATTTTTTTTATCCTAAATGAACAGCACCATGTTCTTTGTATGCTAGTAGATAAGCTAAAAAGATGCCAAGTGATTTAAAGGTCATTTTGCTGATATTTGAGTGTTACGAAAATAAAGACTTACGTCCATGGCATAGTAAAGAAAATGTGAAGAGGAACCCCCAGAGCCTCAGCTACATGTACATGCCCTGCCAGCATATAAATGAACAATTAATTATGGTAAAGAAGACTAAACATTAAACATGTAATACACACCAGCATTGCTGTTAGCTGCTGGGGTAGGTACCTAAAAGCCCAATGACTTACCATAAGCAGGAGGGTTAGCAATAATCGCTTGAGCCTGAAAAGGAGCACCAGTGTCTAAATCAGGCTCTGTACAAGCTGGAAGAAGAGAGTATATGATTTCTTTTAGCTGCTTCCGTTGTATGGAAATCTCTGTCGGCCCGGACAAGAGAAAACCTTTGGTCCTAGCCATATCTGCCAGTTAAAAAATTACTAATAACTTAAATACAAGAACAAATCATCCATAGAAACAAAAACAACAAATCAAAAAGGATTTCAATTTCAGAGGTGGCAAAAGGGAAGAGACATACATCCAGCCATTATTCTGGGGTCCCCGCCCAAGGGGTAAAAGTCAACACCAGAGGACTTCACAAACTTACGGAAATTTATATGTGTAGCCAACCTCACATTATGGCCAAACTCCTGTAATTGAAACACAGGTTACAAAGTGAAACACAATACTAATATATTTTCGTTTTTTAATACTATCACAAAGATGACTACAGGTAATTTTAATGAGGTTCTTACATGCAAAATACTGCAAATTTGCAAATCAGATGCTCAATATTCGATATATTACTAAAACCTTGGGTATGTATATCAAAGCTTTTAAAAACTACCTTTGGTACAAACACAAACTTCAAGAAAAAAAAATCAATATGAGAACGTAAAGGTACCTGAAGCCTCTTGGCAAATGCAATGAAAGGCTGAACATCTCCTCTGGTACCAACAACTAACATAGCTACATTTAACTTTGGCACTAACTTGTTATACTCCAAGGCTAAATCTTTGATATTAAAACTATAAGGGCTGGACTCAACAGCATCGAGTTTTAAAAGCTCTGAAGCAACTTTAGACCCGCTACTTACATCCACCTCCACCGTGCCGTCTCGTTGTATCTTTACCAGATTTTCAATTATCCTTTTCTGCCAAAAAAAGAGAAAACATTATAGTGGATTTTAAAGAAGTATTATATATGCATGCAAGCCTTAACTGCTTTAGATATTAATCTGGTACATTAAGCCAAGTTTATTTGCATATATCTCTGTGTATGTGTGTCATACTGTCATCTATTCAGTAGCAGTTTGTTGATGAACAAAAAACATTTTAAAATAAATGGACTACCTACAGTGTTTTGGCTAATAATTTCTGATTATTAATTTTATCAAAATGAAAAGATCCATCTATTCAGTAGCAGTTTGTTGATGAACAAAAAACATTTTAGAATAAATGGACTACCTACAGTGTTTTGGCTAATAATTTCTGAATATCAATTAATAATTATATTAAAATGAAAAAGATTATTGTGAATTAATCATGTAATTCTTACTAGACAATGAGATATAGGAATGAACTACTTAAAACATAAACATCAAGAAAAATGTACCTTTTCCTTGTCTGGTAACTTGTCAAGTGTCAAATCAACCCTCCTTTCCATATTGATAAGATCATGGCTTCTGGATGATTGGCTGAAGCTACTCGGTCGTGCCGGAGCAGTATTACTATGCCCTAAAACTAACCCATGCCAATGAACAAGTAAACTAATCAGTAATCAACAAAAACTTGAACATAAAAGGCATGCATAGGCATACCGATTCATCTAAATCAAGTATTGGCTCACAACATTCTCAACCAAACCCCGACTTACATCAAATATACAACTCCTCGGTTCTGTCTGGCGCATAATAAAGTACCAGTCAATCATCCAGGAACTTCCAACACGGCATTTGCATATGTAACAAATTCACAATTTTACAGAAGTGATCAATTTCATCACTAACCGTGGTTTAATTCTATAATTCTATTCCAAAGAGCATAAAGGAGAACGCAACAATTGGAATTTTGTATAATTCCACACAAATAAACCCTAAGTTTACATATATTCATCCTCATAAACTCAAAAAAGCGTACTGGTAAGAACAAGCACCGACCGGGTTGAGAAGAATCTACTAACTCCGCCTCGGACGATCCGGAAAACCTCTCATCGAGCGATCTGACGACAAAATCCGCAATCCCGGCCAGCTCGGGCGAGGACCCCGCGACGCCGCGCCTCTCCCCCAGCTCCTCCTTGCTCCTCCCCTCGATCCCCCCGCACTGATTCAGCACCTCGATCTCGTCGATCCTCGCCATCTCATCTCAGTCAACAACGCGCGCAGGGCAGGTCCTCGGATTTGCCCGATGCGGATGGATGAGGATGACTGCGGATCGAACAACGCATAGGTTGTAACGGAATCATAAAAGGGCAAATTAAATGAAATGAAATGAAATGATGTTGTAGTGATGATATGTTTTATGACGAGTTTAATTGCGCTTTGTTGTGCTTGTACTTACCTAACATTCAATGCGCAATCGCCATCAGCCAGTCAACAGCTATATGTATGTATGTTATGTGTGTGTGTGTGTAGTTATTATTATGTTTAATGTATGTGTGAATGTGTGGTGTGATGGATGGATGGATGTTTGATGCTTCCGAAGGGAATGGAGGAATGGAAATAAAAGAGAGTTGGAAGTTTGGATGGTTTTGGTTTTGGTTTGGTTTGGTTTGACGTTGTTTTCGGCTTGAATGAATGTGGATGAATTGCTGGGGACACGTGCAGGGACTCAGGGAGGGAAGAATTATTTTTTTGTCTATGCCTAAAATAAAAAAGAATTCGAAGAATATGCCTGGTCTAATAAGAATCACAAGACTATGCCTAATTTTTAAACGCTATGTTCAGAAGGTCTAACCAAACGCCAGCGTTCGGTTTATTAAACTATCCGGACTTAAAAAATTTTGCCAAAATTTCTCTCTGAACGCCGATGTCTGAACGCCGGCAGCTAGGTAGACCTTCTGAACGCCGATGTCTAGACTTAAGTCTAGGAAGTTAAAAAAACCGAACGCTAGCGTCTAGGTGGACCTTCTAAACGTGGCGTTTAAAAAGTAGGCATAGTCCTCTGATTCTTATTAGACCGGGCATATCCTTCGAATTCTTTTTTATTTTAGGCATAGACAAAAAATTACATCCGGAGGGAAGTGGTGGAGAAGTTTTGCTTGGGGCAATTGGGCATGAGAGTGATGGCAAATAAACCTTTTTTAGGTTGCATGAATCATTTGTATGAGGTTTGGTTTTTTGTAATGAGCACTAGGTAGCGTCCACCCTTTACTTATCCACGGTCCACTGTATTTTTAATGAACAAATATTATTTTTCAGTTAACAATTATATATTTGTGATTAATAGATATAGATATCATTTTCCAGTGCACATATAAACTACGATTTTCAATGAACATTTATGCAACTGTGCTAAGCACATGGGTACACGTGGTGTGTCAGAATTGTGAGACTGTGGGATGGGTGGATGTGTTAGTGTTTATGTACTAGAGAAACATACATATTTATATTTATATATATATGGTGTTCACTTGTTCATGGTTATTCTGATTTGGATGATTTATTCATTAGTTTCCATGAATTGATGTGACGTCATGGCTTGTGTCGTTTACGACAAGAGCAAGTGATATGCCATGATGGGTATGACGTCAATTCTAAAACCCTCCCTGATCTATGATAACTAGCATGGTACTCTAGTTGATCAGATAGGATCAGCATATGAGTCCAGCAGATGGGTTTGTATCACGTCCCATTGATAGCGCGGCTATCAACTAGATCATATGGATGCATGTGCACATTCTCTGTGACATGGTATTGGATTGACCGTGACGAGAACATGACAAGGGATGTGTTATGTCATTCATGTTCTTGTCAGTGTTGGATTCACAATTGAGGTTGTCATGATCAAATATCATGACTGCACACTGTGACTAGTTTCCTATCCCAACCGTAACAGGTGGCATAAGGGATTCCAGTTCGGTGTGTAGAATTGGTAGCTTGGATCATGGATGATCAAGATACTGGAATGTCTCTCATCATAGATGAGTTATGATATCCTCTGGGCCCCTTGACATTATGGATTACACACGCGCGCAATGATTAATCTTAGTCATGTGTTTAATCTATATGGACGTCAAGTAAATGATATAGTCGTGAGGATGACACAATCCTGCCTCGGACTGATCTTGGATATTCATATGACATAGAATCAACACAAGTAAGGTACTCTTACTCAGGATCAAGATACTACATGGACGTGCGTACTGTCTGTATCATTTGGGGATCGTCACGTGGATGGCTTGACACTGATGATGATCAGCATTGAACAGGTAGATGAGAATCACTGTTAATGCAACCCAACATGATCCAGATCCCTATAAGGTCACACCTACAAAGGCTCTCGACCATTAGTCCTGTTCAGGTTCGTGTCACGTCGGCGAACGTGTAACGAGTGATGGCAATAAGTCAAATCAGGCGCGGCCTGACTTGAGCTTGATTGGGCATCATGATAACCTGAATATCATCATGACTATGATGTTTTGATCTTATGTCTCGAACATATGAGAGAATACTTGTCATTTGGTTCTGTCAGCAGTTCCGTTATAACGCAACATATGTTGCGTTATAACGGAATCTGTGACAGAAATCTGGTTCTGTCAGGTGTTGCGTTATAACGCAATATTGGGTGCGTTATAACGCAACTTGACAGAAAGGCAGATTAGGGTATGTGATTAGGGTTTCCTTAATCACTCTTGACAAGTATAAAAGGGAAGGTTTCATACACGAAAAAGTAAGTTTTTTCCAGCCACCTTTCTTCCTCTCTCTCTCTCATGTGTTGAGAAATCTCCTCTATCAAACCTAGGGTTTAGGGTTGAGATTCATGCGATGAAAAGATCGAAGGACCCGCCGGCAACGTCTTCTCGCCTAGACGGACGGTGGTGGCCGACCCTTTGGTGGACAAGGGTGACGCGCGCGACGGGACAGCCGAGAGCAACCAATCACGCGTTAAAGGTATAATAACTACTGCCTCTCTATGCATGTTATTGTGTAGATCAGCGATAAGTCATTCGTTTGGCAAGATCTGATTGAACTGCACATGCTTTGGTTAGAAAAATTTTAATTTCCGCATCTCTAGCCATCGTGCTATTCCTTTCAGGATGCAGAGGCAGAACCAACAGTAATGCCAGGGGGTGTCCGGGCACTACCTTGGCAAAAAAAAATCAACAACCCTCCAAGCTTATAAAACTATTTTATGTTGATTAGCGGAAGTGATTTGGTAGTTTGACCTTTATAACATTTGTAAAATATTATAAATCGACACTAACTGTACAAGTACTCATAAAAAATAAGTTGCTATTAATACTAATAATTTTATTATGCTAATTATTTTGTGCAGCGTATTTTTTATACTATACAAAATACATTGTATATTAAATGAGTTAATAAATTCGAATATCAATTTATTTAATATATATACTAAATTACTAACCATGCAGTATTGATTTTGGCATCCTTTTGGTATCTACGTAGCAACTTACTATAAATTTTATTTAAAACGTTATTTCATGACACATATAATGGAAAAATCAAACTTCTTTGACAGTTATAATTAAATTTATAGCTGAGGCCTAGCTCATACAATAGACTTGCATAGTTGTTAAAAATTTTGTATTTTTCTTCTTCTGTTGAAAATTTTTAGATAAAACGAAACAAAGTAAGAGGCAAGGTAAATAAGTCATGAAGCCAATTAAATAAAGTATCAAATAAACTTTTTTTTTGAGATAAAGATGAGGGTTAAGCCACTCAAATTTAAATATTTATAAAAGACCCTCCATCCGGGTTTCGAACCCACGACCTCCACACAAAACTCTTAATGTTGCAAATGAGATGGATGAATCCAATACTGATATTTCAATAAATATTCTGATTTTTTATAGTTTAATTGAATGACTATGTACTGTCTACATATGTGTATTACAACTTGTAAGGCCTCCTAAATCTTGGCACCGCCTTCGAAACCATTCTGGTTCCACTACTAGATAGATGGGTAGTCTACTTTATAGGATAGACTCAACATATTTCTGTTTAGTAATGATATGTAATAATTGTTTTGTGTTTCTTTCTCCATTTGAATATTTTGTTTAATTTAGTGTTGAGACTGAATACTGACGGAGGAGAATTTTTTGGGCCCATAGACAGTTTAGGTGTCCTCTTATCTCAAAAAAAAAAAAAGTTTAGGTGTCCTCTCTCCTGTGCTGGGTGGGTTTAGGGAACTAACTAACACTAACAAGGGGTCCCAATGTTAGATAGGACAGATCGAGGATGACGTTGAAGCATGGACCCGCTTGGACATTGCTCCACCTGTCCACCATGTTCGATCAACTCGAGTGATTTCTTACTAAGTTACGAGTAATACCTAGCTTCCATAGAAAAACTATCTGTAGCGTCCAGCCGTCCACAGGTTACATTTCAAAATGTATATGTTACATTTTGTATATGTCTATGAGCAGTTTTTCAATGACGCAAGATGTTTCCCATTTTTTTTTTTTTTATTTTGTCTAAGCCTCTGAGGTATTGATATCTTATAGGGTTCGCCGTGGCAGCAAGGAATGCAAAATTCAGAGGGATTTTGTGAAAAACTGAAAATATATTTGGTTTGGAGAGCCGGCTATCTTTTTTTGGAGCTATGTTAGAAAGAAATAATGAAGTAAAAATGTTTTTTTACGGGAGATTAAGTTCGAAACAATTCACATATATCAGATTAAATTATTCTTTAGACAATTTATATCTAGTTAACCATGGCACTTTGCTGGACCGTTTAGATCAAATCCAAGGACCATAACAAACTATGGCACTTTGCTACCATACCCTGCAGTTCCCCATTCTTACATGATAATCGTTTTACAGCTATTTATTTTTTGGCTATTTCATAGTTATGGATCGGATGAAATATGAGTCGTTCATTTTTTATAATCAGATGGTCGCGATATGTCTTATAGATACAATTGAAGAGTCATGTTTAATAAGAATCGCTCGATTCAAAATAAAATGTTGCTTAGTCGATTCATAACTGATTCACTCTTATTTTTTTATTAGTATGAGTAGGAATGACATGAAAATATTTATCTTGACAACAAATTGAAAATCAATCTCAAATAGGTTCATAAAAAAATTTGAAGGTATAAAATCTTTTACAAATATGTTGATAAACTCATATATATTAACTGTGTTTTAAATTTTATTAATTTTAAATGTCATTTAACATTCCAATAAGAATAATTACATATAGATTGTTGTAATTACCATACAATTTTAATGGTTTTTAATGAGGTATCAAATAACATAAAAATTAAGTTGAATGAAATTTTGAACACAATCAATCTACAAGTATATAAATATGTTTGTAATAGATTTCTAAACTTATTTGAGATTCATCATGATACTTGTCAAGATTAACATACCTTTCACAATTTTTTTTAAAAAACGAAATTGAAAAACATTTTTTGCGAAAAGTAGAAAGATTACGGGAATTTTTCGGTACACTAGATAGACCCGATTTAATTTTTCGGGTCATATTGAAGGACCCGACAAATTAAATCGGGTAGTTTTTTTTTTCAACCGAATTCAATTCGGTCTATCCATTTTCAAAATGGGGTGGGTGGAAAAAAAATTTTCAAAATGGGTTCTGAGTGTAGCATTTCGATCTCAAATGCTAACGTTAGTATAATAGTTTAACTCTATATCATATTATAATTATGATTAACCACATAAGTACTGAAATATAGTAAATAAATTGGTGCAAACCCATTTTGAAAAAATTTTCGGGTGCAAACTCATTTTGAAAATTTTTTTTCCACCCACCCCAATTTGAAAATGGATAGACCTGAATTCGGTTGGAAAAAAAAATACCCGATTTAATTTTTCAGGTCCTTCAATACGACCCAAAAAATTAAATCAAGTCTATTTAGTGCATCGAAAAAATCATGTAATCTTTCTACTTTTGACAAAAAATGTTTTTCAATTTCGTTTTTAAAAAAAAAAATTGTACCTTTCATCCCTACCTTTTAGGTTTTTTTTCTCCACTTCTGTTACCGTTCTCAGATTATACTTTTGACAGTTGAACACTGCTGATTGATTAGGATGTTTTTAGCCTTATCTACGGAAGCAATCATCAGTTCTTCGCTATACAACAATGTTAGTACTACCTGCAGTAAGATGTCCACTTCCAAATATTGACAAATGGCAGGTGTGGTGACATCATGTGTATATAACAATTTGTTGTTGGTGGTTGGTGTTTGTCTGGCTAGAAAGATACGAAAGAGCATATAAAAGAAGCATTATTAATTACCAATCCAGGAGATGAGAAACAATAGTGTATGGAAGCAGTGGAAAAAAAATGTTTGTCCATCCCTAAAAACAAAATAAATCTTAATAGTTACTTTCTTTTCAAACAAATTTCACAACTATCTCTACTTGATCAGTAATCACGACCACAAATCAAACTGACCGCGACCTTTAGGTTTGTACTTATAAAAAACTTATTCAATCACCATCATCTACAGCCTGTGACCGCTGTAGCTATATATGTCAGTTTGACTTGTGGCCGCAGTAGTTAGATGCAGCGGCTAGCTGCAGCGGTCACATACTGATAAATTTTTGAATTTATCCAAGTCATCATCTCTAACCGCCAGTGGTGGAACCAGGAATGATTTGAAGGGGGTGCCGAGAAGCCCCCGATGCCTTAGTCTCTATATAATTTTCTAGAATATCAAATCAATTACGTATAAAAAGATTAAATGATAAAGAAAATTTCTATAATTATCATAATATCCAAATTTCCAAAATATGCATATACAGTTAATAGATTAAGTACTCCCAAAAAATTAAAACTATAGCATTAAAACAAACTATGTATTAAACAACAAATAAGTAATCGATGAGTCCTCTCCAATGTCTTGGAGCCAAAAAAATCAAAACAACCTACATAGAGGAAATTTAAGAAACAATTTAATAATGAGGAGGGATCCATTGGCAATGCTTATTCTGATAATCTTTAACAATGGAACATTTCAAAAATTTATAAAAAATTATAGAAAATCTTTAAAATAAAAAAAGATTGATGGATACATTACTTAACTCGTAGATTGATAGTGTTTCAAATTTCGATTGATTTGAATATTGTTTGATGGCTTATCAAAATTTTGTGTATTTTTTAACAGTTGTAATTTAACGGATCTTTGAAGAGCTATCAAATATTACTTAAATTAAATATAATCAGAAATATAAGCAATCTATAAGTTAAGAAATACTTCCGTAAACTTATTTCTATTTTTGAGAATTTATATGATTTTTTATAAATTTTTAAAATATCAAATTGTCAAGATTATCAATATATGAATTGTCAATGGATCCCTCCTCTTTAATAATAGGTACATATACAACCATTATAATTAATTGAAACTTTTTATTAGATAACATACCATTAACATATCATGGTATGAATGTATAGGGGTGTCGGAAGGGATCAAGGCAGTGCCCAGGCACGGCCTTGAACAGCCCTTGATTCCACCCCTGCTAACCGCAGTAGTCAGTTTGACTTGTGACTGTGACTGCTGATCAAGTAGGGATAGTTTTGAAATTTTTTTCAAAAGAAGAATAATATTAAGTTTTTTTTTTTTGTAGGGATGGACAAAAAAATTTTCCAAGAAGTGCAGCACAGCACATACACCAGCTATTTTTTTTCTTTTTCTTTCTCTCTATAATTAGGAGAACTACACCAGCTGTT
This sequence comes from Cyperus esculentus, assembly GCA_030179965.1. Classification (NCBI taxonomy): domain Eukaryota; kingdom Viridiplantae; phylum Streptophyta; class Magnoliopsida; order Poales; family Cyperaceae; genus Cyperus; species Cyperus esculentus. The sequence continues at coordinate 2,800,806 of JASGLE010000027.1, forward strand.
ATGATAACAATGTTTTTTTTTTTTTTTTTTTTGAGGAAATGCCCTTAGGCTATAGCAATGTTGTTCATGTGACAGTATCAACCGCATTCAATCAATGATGCCAAAAATGAATATTCACTGGGGCTGACACCAGCTTCTAGCCTAACCTAAAACTCAATTAGAAATTTAGAATAGTCTACTACCGATCTTGGTTTCAGAGAAACCCTAACCGCCAGAAAGAGAGGAAAAGAAATCCACCCGATTTGGTGGTAGAGGTCGCCGTCTTGCCGGTATAGCGGCGTCTCCCCGCCACCACGTCTTATATTTCTTCTTCCCTTCTCTCCCTCTTCTCCCTTATAGTCATTTCTCGTCTCTTTTCTCATATTGTAAGTCTTTTTCTTGAGCTTTTTCGTCTTTCGTCTCTTTGTCGTGGTTACAAGTTGAAAATGGAAATCAAGAATTCTTTCTCCAAGTTGCACAAGCTCCTTCAATCTTTGATGCTATTGTCGACAATGAGCAGTGTCTACGGGCCAATGGAAGCTTATGTTTTCGATAATGGTGGCGTGCATACAACCGGAGCAAATGAATAACTACTTCGAGCTAGACTACAAAAGCATAGTTGGATTTTGCTTTTGATTTTGTGATGTGGATTTTTCATTAACTAGTCTTTGAATTAGAATGATGTTATTTTTGATGTAATTTTGGAGGATTCAACTTTGTAATGTTTGTTGTCTATGGGCCAATGGAAATTAAAAAAAAAAAAAATCGTCAAGCCCAGATTTGGGTAGCCACAAATAAATTTCAGGGCAAGAATATATATAGATAAACGAATAAATAAATATATAATGTATTATCTGCCAATGCAATCTTTGAAACCGTAGACTGTAGGTGAATGACAAGGATCCAGACAAAAAATTAAAGATAAATAAAAGAATCAATCAATCAACTTACTTGTACACTTATCCAATCTGATATATTTTTCTTTTGGCTGTCGATTTAGTTGTTTCTTGTTTGGAAGAAAAAATCAGCAGCAATAGAGACAGCCAGTAGTTGCCAAGAGAGAAACATCTAGCGTCCATTAAAAAACTGTCTATACATCTGTAGAAGTGTACATAATGTAACAGATACATTCCGGAATGTGACAGATACATCCCGAAATGTAACCTATAAACACTATAGACAGTATTTCTATGGACACTAGGTATTGCTCCTCTTAAAATTATATCCCTCCATCCTTGCATTTTATCGCCTATAGTCCGAAGCAAAATGTGCTCTCTTAAAATTCTATCTCCACAATCAAGTTTTTCTTCTTTTTTTTTTTCAAAAGTCAGGACCATTTTTACACGAGTGCTTATCCCCTAACCTACTGCATTTTGCAGTTCATGAGAACCGAGCTAGCACGAATCTTTAGACGATCCAACGGCTCAACGTTATGAACTGCAAAATGCAGTACAGCAAGATATGAAATCGAATTGAAGGGTCATCATAGGGCCCAAAGAGGATCTTCGATTGAGTGGTCTTCAAAGGTGTGCTGCCATCCGTGATGGCTCTGGTGGAGATTGCGGTGGTCAGCCGTTTTGCTATTTTTTTTTCCAAAAAAAAAAAAAAAATAATAATAATAATAATAATAATAATAATAATAATAACAAACAGTCAAGATCAGATAGAAATAATAAAATAAACTTATTTTTTGGAAACAAAAAGGGACAAGAAAAGGTTCTTCGATTTAATAGCAATTGATATATTTTTATACCTACGAACATCAATTAACACCAGAACATCTGATATGTATAATAACAGCAGAGAACATGACGTTGATTGCAAAGAAAACAGCAAAAGTTCAATTGTTATGGTTAAAACTTAAAACCAAGTTCTCTACCCCACTTATAGAAAGCAGCAAATTGCAATATATGGGGTTAAGAGTGGTTTCCTTCAACTCTGTAAGCTCAAAGGAAAACTTTTATTACTAAATATTATAATATCTTTCTGTTTGTAAGAAAGTGACTTAATCATGCTAGTTTCAAACCTGCAATATAATCACGCTACAGAGGCAGTACCAAAACAAGCAATGCTCCAATAGCCATTTAGATTAACTATAATATGAATGTAAGCATTTATAGAAACATAATCCGAATGATGAAGTTTATAAGCCATCCAGAAGCACGTTTATGTAAACAAAGATGACACTGGTTGACATCCACATGTAGATCTTTGTAAGAGATGATTTAATTGCTGTTAAAATATCTAATTTACACTGAAATAGAGATATTACAAGAGAAAAAATAAAACAAAGCTGGACACTATAAAAGAACAAACCTTTTATTGTTCCTGCCTTTATAAAAAAGCTTGTGCCGTTTTCCAGATGGAGCAAGCCTTGAATTACAAAAGAAGAAATATTAAAAATTAACTTTATATACCAACTAACAAAGCAAAGCACATCCACAAATAAAGAAAGATAAACATAACATTTCAATAGTTCAAAACATAACACCAGTACTACTAACCAAATTTGAAAATTTCTACTGTTACCCTCCCTATTATTCTTTGAGGAACCCCTTTGAGCATTTTTACCCCTTTATCTCTTTATGAACTCCTAAGTATGATTTCTTCTAGGAACAAAAGAAAGAAAGATCCTAATATAAACCTTCTAATGGTATGTTTGGGAATGACCTAATGTGATCCCAGAAAATTAATAGTACTGAAATAGATTGCCTTGTACATTCACATGCAAACCGGGGCCTCAGATGCCTAGATTGCAACTTAAACATTCAAATACTAAATTAGAATTTTATGCCACAAAGAGTTTCAAGTTAAATATTTGATATTGCAAAGACAGCCTTACGTCTGTGTCTAAATTGCTCGGGGTCCGCCGCTATCATTAGGCATTTCATTGGGCTTATCATCCATGTTTTCTGCGAGCAATCAATATACAAAGAAGATTATTTGTAATTTCAACTAAATCATACCAATCCTAAGTCATACCATTTTTCTGCGCTCAATTGACATTTAAAAGAAAATATCATTTATATCAACTAACAGATCTGCAGCATCTAGAGGTGGCAAAATCTGACTCAATTCAAAAAACCACTCGACCCAAACCCGACCCGACCCGACCCGAGTTCTAGAGAAAGTCAAGTTGACCTGAACCTGTGTTTCAGGAGAAGTCAGACTGACCCGAACCAACCCGACCCATGTTTCAGGTAAAGTCAGACTGACCCGAACGACCGGAAACCCGAGATAACCCGGGAATAGAGGTGCAAAATCTGAGCAGACTTGAAAAACCCGCCCAACCCGACCCGAGCTGAAAAATGCCAGCAGACGTAAACCCAATACCCAAACCGACCTGAAAAAATGCCGACAGTCATCAACTCGGTACCTGACCTGACCCGACCCGACATTTTTTCATTTGGTCAAACTGACCCGACCCGACAATCTGCCACCTCTAGCAGCATCTGGTGCAGTGCTGCCTGTGACCTAACCCTGACACAGAAGATAAAATAAAATGAGGGCAGAATTCAATCCGATTTTACTGACCCCTGATTGGAAATGCAACGCCATTGCCAAACAGTAAACAAAAATTGCAACACCGCCACTGCTGCAAAACCTCATCAATTGTTGAATTCTACTGAAGTGAAATCTTCTGACAAAGACAAGAAGTTGCTTTTCCCTCGATTACAATCAATATTTTCTTCTTCCTGCTCCTGATTTGCTATCTTCTACATTTGAAATCTGAAACCATATATATACAGATGGCAATTGAATAAACAGACAGGCTTTCATGTTTATTACCATTCCTCTCAATGAATTCTTGCTGGAAAACACTCCCTTCTGATAATTAACAAAACATTTTGTTTCACAGTGCATTCTCCATTGAACTGAACTGAGATTCTCAATCACTCCATCCCAACCAGTGCTGCATCAGTAATATGTTTCTTGCCGGTCAAAGCACAAAGGGAGAAGAACTGGAGAAGCGGGAGAGGATATTCCGGAATTTTACCTGAATGAAAATGCAATCGTTTGGAGAGAAATCGTGATTTCGAATTGAGCTGTTTTAGGTGAAGAAAAGGCAGAAGGGATTAGAGAGGCGGAGGCCCAGTGGAAGCTCAGCTCCGGACAGCAACCTCTCATTATCTCAAGCGGCATTCACTCATTACTCGTTTAGTCGTTAGTCGTTACTGTCTTAATCTATACATCATAGATAATGCATCCTACTTTTGAAGGGGAGCTTATGTTGGTGCGTAATATTATAACAATAAAAAGAAAAATCAGAAATCAGAACAATAAAAAATGATTAAAACATGCAGACTTTAAAGATTGCTAAATAATAAGCCTAGATAATACATAGGGTTAAAGTTATGCTTCAATTAAATTGAAAAGAAAAATAAGAGCAAACTTTGCCAGACAGAAATATAAATCAGAAGCATATACAATTGCGCTGCCCACAAACAGAATTTCAACTGCAAGAAAATAATAACAAAATAAAAAAAAAGTATTACACCACTTAATTAAAAAAAAAAGAACCTTCCTCTTTTGAGAGAAGATGAATGGAGGTAGTTTTACAATTCAAGTAACACCCCTTTAATTAAATTAGTATCTGGAAAACGGATGTAGGAGCTTACTTATGCCTGGAATACATATCCTTGATTTTGTTCCTTCCTAAGTTCAAGGTAAATCATCAGTTTGTGAGAAACTAAGAACATCCTCGAGCAAACTAAGGACTAATTTGAAAAACTGATTTAGAAATACTCTTCTATGTTCAAAAATTAATGCTAGTTTAACTAATCAGTTACTGTAATATTACAGCCGGTTTTAGAATTATAGAAATGGGCAGAGGATATATCTATAAAAATAAAACGGGAATAGGTTAGTAAATTGTACCTCATCTAAGAACCACGACGATATTCAAGCTGCTTTGTATTTTGTAACAAAATCTGCCAAAAAGTAAAAAAGTTCAAATATTTACATAACACAAGGCAGGTAAGCCAAAATTATAGGGCTTTTAGCAATATGTTCTCGAAAGAATGTATACATCTCTTCCTTACCTAACCAAAAAGTGTAACTAAATAAATCTCTCTTTTTGTAAAATGGTGTAACTGAAAATTTCCATTAACATACAAAAGAAGTGTCGTAAAATTAACAGTCCAAACCCTCGTGGTCCTGGGGATGTAACCCGCAATGCTCAGGACAAGGTCCATGAACAAAATATGTTTGCGAAGACAGTTGAAATTACAAAAGAAGTTAAAAGGCAGCTTTGTTTATTTAAATTTCCCAAAGATGAACTTGCAACATAAATGACCTACGGTGTTTTCCCATATATTAGAATTGACAAGAATATAAGAATAAATGTGAAACAAGTTTGTTAAATGCAACTGGTGGCAGCTGTTACAGTCAACCATTAGCAAGGGCAACTAATACTGTAAAAGATTTTGCATCAATACAATTTTTTTTAGAAAGATACAAAACAAATGAAGAAGATGAAATTACCTCTCGGATATACTGTGCAATTGCCTTGCATCCTTCAATTGCCAGTTGCATCACAGTTTCAAACGTGTCCAATGGTAACTTTGCATCCATCTAAATTCAAATAGTCAATAACAAGTATAAGAATATAAATCATCATCATAACAACAACAACAGCAACTGATATATGTTCATCTTATTGATGCCAGTAATGGGTATAAACTGCATAGCTAAAAAGCTGCAACAAAAAAAATCAGTCGAGGCAGCTGGTTTCTAATAAAAAATTGTGTATACCTGAAGTAAAGTTACTTTATCCATCTTAGCAAGTATGCCAACAGTAACATCAGGCCCACCAGCACTATCTTCAGCATAATTCAAATCTGTATTCACAAGATATATCAAAATCCACTGTAAGGTTATTAGGATATCAAATCCATATCAAGGTCTGTCATGGTACAATTTGAGCGCTTCTACTTTTACTGGAGCCTCAACATACTGTGGGATTGGAGTCAACAGTAGGGAAAAAAATAAAATAAGAGAACCCAACTAAAAGAACAAATAGAACAAGCCAAAAGAATGAGAAGAATATCGTACCAAGTAAAGGCGTAGTACAAAGATACCCTGCACTACAAGAGGTGACAATGTCGCGCATTGGTATGCCAGCATCAGCAAGGGCCAAGGTAGCAGCATTGATACATGCTGATCTTGTTCCTGTTTAACAAAAATAAACAACTTTCTTTGTTCTCAGATTGATGAGATAATTCAAGAAAGACAGCACTGGAAGAAACACATGGACCATCCAGTATCTCCTGTTAATGGTGAATACATGTTGTTACCGGACACTAAATGAATTTTGACATGTCCCACAATTCTGAGTTAGCATAAATGACAGAAACCATAATTAACTTGAGACATGCAAGGAATATATGCATTTAAAGTTCACAACCTCCAACATTAGGACAATTCAGTGGTTGTCAATATACAGCAATCTATTCTTCAGATGATTACTTTTTAGTTTTCACGCATTATACAATTTAGGTTTCCAGTATTACATTAAGATGTATATTCCTTAAATAAATATAGTAAGCAAAATTATTAATGGCACAACTGTACAGTAACAAAACATAAATTCCTCACAAACAACATATTTACAACAAAAGACCAGAACAGCATATTACCACCATCAGCTTGAAGTACTTGGACAAATATGTCAATCTGCATAGAAACAAAGGAGAATGCTTTAAAGAACATCTGTTAAAAAGAAAAAAAAAATTATCATAATTTTATCACGAGTAAAACACTGACTTGTGAGCGTGGCATTAGTTTTGTTAATATGCACGCCTCCAAAGTTTGGCGAATAACTAGAGATATTTCTGTAGATCTCCTGCAAGAGGAGAACATCATAAAAACAAATAGACATATCAATCATCAACATACAAGTCTTCAACAAATGTGCAAAAATTCCACTTATCATGTAAAGTATGACATAACATTCTTTCCTTATTTTCAACACACACTTTGTTGTGGATTAGAGAAATAAGAGACGATTGAACATTTTTGTTTCAAACAATGAGAAAGCAGAGACAACAAATCAATCTCTACATCTCATAGTTGCACAAACAAATATTTTTGTGCGGTAGCATACATGGGTACATTTATCTGTTGCGAAGTACATGCAACAAATTGTAACTTAGCACAACATTTCCAGTTTGGGTACTTATAAGGTGAGTACAACTTTGGCAGGTATAGCATACGGCAACAGAATTGATACAATTATGGGAAAAGTGTAAAAAACATAAAATTGTTGGAAGAACAAACCTGTCGCCTTTAGGCCTTCTAGTCCGATCGCCTGTACTGAAATTGGCCATGCTATACTCACACCTCACCTGCACGCATTTCCTTAATAAGAACAAATTTAGAGAATAAAAGGATGTAAAATTAAATTAAACTGTATAAAGTTTAAATTATCTGCATCAGTACCAGAGCTTCATTGTTATTTGTCTGTTGACCTCTATTTTGTATCTGAAAAGAAAAACATGAAAGGATGGTCAATAATAGTACAATTAGTGCTAACTCTTTCACCTTCTTTCCCCCAAATTATACACATACACTGTATCTGAAAAACAGATTTACATCTCTAATAATCATGCCAGTAGCAATTATCTTCTGGTTGAAGGAAGTACAATGACAAATGAACATCTCATGGACACATTAAATTCTCATTTCTCAGCTAAGCATTTCAACAAACAGGTACTGTGCATGTATAGAACAAAGATAAATAAATACTAATCAGACACGATCCGAACCTCTCTTGGACCGTAAACAGCCGCTATGACCCGCGTGTTGCCCATCTCAAATAGCGCCGATCTGCCATTACAAGTTGACACATCATGATAATACCAGCACAGAGAACACAATTACAATAAAGGTTTGGAATTGGTTGCATAACATGACATACATACCCGTCAGCAGTGGAAACTACCCCGATTTCGGCCTTGAGATGCCTCATCTGTAAGCAAAAAAGCAAAGTTAGAAATCCTCTTCAGGAAGCAGCAATAGAGAGAGATAGAGAGGGTGGAAGGGGCGTACTTCGGTGGGGCGGCGGCCGTCGATGCGGAGACCGGTGAGGGGATTAACGTACTCCATGATGACGGAATGATTTCCTTCTCTTCCCTTGCGGAATGGGAATGGGAATGGGAGAGCGACTGAGAAAGTGAAGAAAGAGAGGGAGCGGGTGAATCGAATGAGAAGGGTTTTCGTTCTCTGAGTTCTCTCCTTTCTTGCAAGGGTTTTAGGAGAGCTGACCCAATCAGTTCTTGGATCGGAATCGGATCATTGGATCGAGTCTGACCTGATTGACCGTAAGAGTCAATAATACTGACCCAATCACTCTGAGACATAGAGAAGTTAAGAATCAAAATTGTTAAAATAAATTATATTCTAGTGGCCTCTTCCCTGTCTAATATGGTATATTCATGTAGAACACCTAGTCATATCACCCATATATATGAGTGATTCATGTAGAACACCTAATCCTATTCCTGCGGATCGCAGGTGCTCTGTTCTGTTTTGAACTAACTGCGATCCGCAGGAATAGGAGTGCGGTTCGCAATTAGCATTTCAAAGAGAGCTTGGCCTTAAAATAGTCTATCTGTCGCTTAAATTGGCTCTCTGTGCGTTTCCTTGATTTAGATATGGCGGTTGTGAGCTGGCATGACATGGAAATAGAATTTCTATTCTTGATTACGGTCCGCAAATAGGGAGTTGCGGTCCGTAAATAGATGCTCCTTTGTGCTCCTTCGCCTATTTTTGCTCCTTGCTCCAAATTTAGTCCGTAATAGCTCTAAAAGCTCTATTTACCTGAAAATAGGACCAAATCACAGAAGTAACTAGATTCTAGACAATCTTCTACCTAAATGCAAATGAACTTAGAATTTTAGGTACAAATATAGGTGCAAGTCTGGTTAATATGCATATATGAAATAGGTGCATCAGTACAATCAATCCACAAACACAAATATCATCATCATCCTTAGAAACTAAGAGACTACTCGCTCATGGCGAGGGAAAACAAAGAAATAAAAGAGTTCATGATAATAAGAGAAGAGAAAAAGAACAAGGATGGCTTCAATCTTCGTCGCCTCCAAAGAATCCTCGCGAATCCGTCCAAGAAAGCGGTGAAAATCCAAGCAAAACCAAACTCCTTCCTCTCCTCTATGGCGGCTAGGGTCTGGAGCAGCAAAAGGGAAGAGAAGAGATGAAAGAAGATACCAAAAACGTCCAAAACATCTTTTAAATAGTCTAGGGTGGCTAGAACAGAAACTGCTCTGCTCTGTCCTGCGGCCCCGCGAGAATCCAGTTCCAGCACCAACTTGCTCCGAATCGCGTCCAAATGGCTCCAAAAGCCCAATTACCTGAAATTTGGACAAATGCAAAGAAGTAACTATAATCTGAACGTACTAATACCTAAATGCATATGAACTCAGGAATTTTAGGCCGAAAACAATGTGCAAGTCTGGTAAAATGCAGATATGAATGCGGTGCATCAATTCTATTGTTAAATTGATTTCAATACAATCTACAAATTATATGCATGATAGGCAGTGTCATTTGCTGGTATTTTATTTGGTATATTTTTTAGAAAAAAAAATTAATCTAGAGATTAATGTATTGAACTATACATAGCACAGAACAAGCCAAGACATTCTCTAATTTGTTACAGAAAGACTTAGAGATCGTATGAAATTCAGTATCACACGCGTACACTAAAATGATTTGATGGCTTTAACCTTCATCTCAAACTAAAAATTAAAAGAAAACAACAATACTCCAGCATGTTTATTCTCAAAAATTAAGCGTATGACACTAAAACAAAGCAATCTCTTCTGAGTTCTGATTCTTGATTCCTCAGTCTTTAATTTCCAGCTCTCAAACTGGAAATGAGGCTAGCAGCTAATAATTGGGAATAAAGGAGAAACTCAAACTCGGCATGAAGCTTGGCCCAGCCCATAATTTCAAAATATGGGTGCCTTTTGTTTTGCTGGATCATAGCATTTTGAAGCTTGAGAATCCGTTGTGTTTTATTTCTACGTTATAATTAGGTCTTATTTGTTAATATTGGGCTTTAATGTAATTGATAGCCAATCATTTTGAACTTAATCTGGTCAAGAGAAGAGGAGAGCAGCTGTGACTAAAAATGGCTAGATTTATAATTAATTGATATTGCATGCGTTTTTGGATGAAAAGTTCTTGACGTTCCATATCTATACTATATTAAAAAACACGTAAGTATTGGACGTCTCCATTTTTTTCCTTCTCCTTCAAATTTTTTTAATTGCCATTCTATCCCTTAATCAACGGTACAGGTCAAAATACATTGATTTCAAAGGTGTTGATGTTCTCCAATTCAACAACTTCCTCTCCATTTTGGTTCTTATAAAAATGGAAAGATATCAATCTTGGTACGGAAGACATCAATGTTGATTAGAATTTACATTAATGAGGAATTCATGTTTTATATTCTAACATTCAATTAATTTAGTGTAAAGACGAAATTTAAATGGTAAATAATTAGCCAAAAACCAAAAGCACGTTATATATATTATACGGTATGAGATCAAAATCTAAAGCGCCCGCACATTAATGTGTGGGTTTCTTGCTAGTTGACAAAAAGAGGAAAAAAAATACATATGCAATATATGGATCTACCGAGAAGTGTCCATAGCATCAGTTTTATAGGTTTTAATTTTGGACCAAGTTTTGTACTGTAGCAAACAGTGCTCACAACAGTGATTCAATATTTTTAATATTAACAGCCGATATGACAACAATCGCTTGCGAATAATTATTAACTATATTTTTTAATAATTTATTTTTAAAAATTTATAGTTCAATCTTGATAAAATCAGATAGCAGGCTGCCATAAAAATATATAGTTCATTCTTTTCTTCTTTTCTAAGTTCTAACAAATAATTAACACGTATGAAACGAAATTCCTTATTAATAATAGTTTTTGATAGAGTTTTAGACTGAGCAACATAATTAATTAATTTTAATAACCGAGCATTATAATTATTTGAAAGCTTCAATTTCCATATGAATACTATAGCAATAAATTTCAACTTCTTATAAAGATGAAAATAAATCTTAAATCCTTAATTACATACAAGATACAGTCTTTAGTCATTTACCAGAATTTCGAAACAAAGAAAAACTAAAAAAAAAAAAAAAAGCAGTAGGAAAGAGACAAACTGACGAAGCTGCGGCGACGTGTTAATCTGTTAATCGGTAGGAGCAAATTACTTTACTTGAAAGTCTGAAACAACCTTTAGTCACTAACCATCATTCATCAATCATTCAATGTCTTTACTCTTTACCAGATTCCACATGAACCGATAAGACCATCCTTCCCTTCCAAACCCCAAACACAACCCTCTGGCCTCTGTATTGCAGGTCACCTTATCAAAACAACACAACCCGTTACAAGTAGAACACTCACAGAAAATCCGAAGCAGGTCGATAGTGCGAATGTTAGATGGCATTTCCAATTCATATCCTCTACTGCGCAGTACTCCAACCATTAGATCGGCTTTCAGATTCGTGCAACTCAATCTCAGAAAACCCCTCCTATAATCCGTATCGTTGATTCGCTGCGCAGTAGAATACAGCGCAGCAGAGGATAAATACGAGCAGATCGCTACCCACTGTACTTTTTTCTCTGCTTCTGGAAGAAGAAGGAAGGAAGGAAGAAGAAACCTGAAAGCGAATCTACTCGAACGAACCAGTAGAAGAAATCCGAAAACAACAGGAACGAACAAACGAACGAACAAACCCTAGAAACCCTAACTGTTCCGATTGAATCGATGGCGTCGTCGAGGGTGACGTCGCCCCCGTCGATCTTCTCGCCGCCGATCTCCGACATCCAGAGCCCCATCGCCATGGACTCGCCGGGGAAGGCGCTCGGGTCGATGAACATGGAGGATTTGTTCCGGAACATTTACGGCGACGAGGGGGGAGCCGCGGGGATTGGGGGCATGGGAGTCGGATCGCGGGCCGAGGCCGGCAGCGGGAAGACCACGGACGAGGTGTGGCGGGAGATCTCGGCGGGGAAACCTAGGGTTGACGTCGGGACTTCCGGGGCGGGAGTGCCGGGAGGCGAGATGACGTTGGAGGACTTTCTGGCGAGGGAGGAGGAAGGGAAGCCGAGGGTTAGGGCTTTGAGCGGATTGGTGGGGTCTGTGAGTGGAATTCATGGAGATGGGGCAGTTGGGAATGCAAGTAATGGGACTGCGAAAGGGAGGAAGCGGCCGATCTTGGACCCGATTGATCGGGCTGCGATGCAGAGACAGAAGAGGATGATTAAGAACAGAGAATCGGCTGCCAGATCAAGAGAGAGGAAGCAGGTATTGTATCAGTATCACCCCCTTTTTCCCCTTTACTTGATAGGAATGGAAATGTGGCTCTGAATCAAATTTGAAGTAGGAATTGCTCCTAAAATCAAACTGGAGCAGCAATTTTTAATGGAATTAGTCAAATTGCGGCTTATTGAAGTCGAATTGTGGTAATCCGAGAAATCGGACATCTTAGTCTAGAGGAACTAAATAATTTAGTAAAGTACCTTTCTCAATGTCAATTTTGTACTATGATCAACAGTAAAACACACTAACCCCTAAAATTTTTAGATTTTATATGCTTTGTGATGCTACCCATAATTTTTATTTTATGTGGTTTAAGGTGGTACCCCTGAATTTGTATTATATGAATTTGGTGCTTGTGAGTTTGTTTATTCTTTGGGTGATGTGTAAGTCTCGGTTGAAGAACTTGGATGTGTTTCTTACTTAAGTAATGGATAATGGTTTTGTAGGCATATGTTGCTGAGCTTGAATCATTGGTTTCACAACTGGAAGAAGAGAACGCTCAATTACTTAGATACCAGGTAATTTTTTTTTTATTGTTTTTTAAATTTCCAGGAGGCATGGAATGCTGAATAAATTTGATTTTTGTTGGGTACGTGATTTATGTAATGAGAGAGATGTTTTTTCAGCTGCAAAAATATTCCTGTTTTTGTTTTTGTTCCATCATGAATTCATATTGTATGAGCAAAGGTGACTAACTGTTTCATTTAATAACAGGAGGAGCAGCAGCAGAGAAGGCTTAAACAGGTACATATCACAATAGTTCTTGATTCACTGTTTGGATTGATCTGTCATGAATTGACCAAAAAACTCAGTATGTTTTTTTCTAAAAAAGATTGCACTTGTTGTGATTCTGGGTTTGTCATTAATCTTATGTGTAATTTGAATTCCGTGCAGTTGATGGAAAACCTCATACCAGTTACCATAGGAAAGAAACCAAAACGTCAAATTGGAAGAACTAATTCAATGGAATGGTAGGAAAGGGATGTATCTTGTTGAAAGATTTCCCCTTTCAAAATTGCTAACATAACTAAGGGATGCTCAGAGAAACCCGAGAGCTAAAAGGATTTGTAGAGACTAGAGAGAGATGGGTTAAGAAGGCATCAGGCTAGATGTGTTTCCCTCGCCACTGTTAAGTTATGTTTATTCGAGCCGGTAGGCGCGTTACTATAGGATATGAAGAATAAACTGGGAGAATTTGAAGTATTGTATTATTTTTATTAAAATACAAAGCACATATCTTCAGTCTCCTACATTGTTCTTTTCCCGTTTATTTGGCTAGCCGGGAGAATGTGAAATATTGTATTGTTCTTCTTCTTTCTTCTTCTTTTTCTTTTTGAAACTTTGTATTGTAAAAAAGTATATATTTCAATCTGTTTGTTGTTTTTTCTGGCTTTAACTCCTTGAGATGCTACAAGTTTTGTGTTCTGATCCCTGTGGGTCGGTTTATTTTCGGTTTAATGCACTTCTGAGTTTTCAAATCAATAATAGGACACTGGATAGATCATATCATATGGGTTCAACTTTTCACTTCAGATTGGTGTGGTTTTGGATGAATTCGAGTGCTGTCATTGTGCTTAAATGCAAATGAATTAGGGACAGTAACGGCTGAAACCGAGACACGTATTTTCTTACCATTTGATTCGGATATAAGCTAATAAGCATCCAGAGCATGTCGAATATGCGACTTTTAATAGAATTGTTTCAGATTGTGTAGGATTTCTGAATAGACATCTCAGATGAAGCGTTATGGTTCTGTGATAGAGAAATTATGGCAGTATATGCAGGTTCACAGATTATTTGGATTTAAACAAGTGTTTGGTTTGTCTATTCCAAATCAATTATTTCTTGTTACTGATGCAACTCCTTACCGCACGACATTTTGTTTTGTTCGAGCTTTTGCACGTCTGGACAAGGTAGGGACGTAATATCTCCAGGTTATATTATCGGATCAGATTTTGCCGGATTACCTAGTTATCATAACATATCCTTATTCCTAATAAAAAGCAGATTAAATTTTTTGACATGAAAATTCTATCTTCCCCAATGAATAAATCACAGCCGTTGATTGTTTACTTAGATTGATCATTACCGTTGACGTACGTTCATGTCTCGGCTCATTAAAATTTACTCACAAGGGATAAGCTTTCAACCCATTACCCACATGCAATACAGTCATATATATAAGAAATAATAATTTCAACCCAAAACAAAACATGACTTTTACTGTTCTAATGTAAAATATCACATCCTGTCGCCAGGATGGATATGGTTCGCTAAACACGAATATATTAAGTCGCATAACAGGACCTTTTTTTTTTCTACGCTTTTTTGGATGAGTGCGGGAATAAAAAAAAAAAAAAATCTGTTTTAGTTGGATATAGTAGACAGTGTAACCATTTTCGATTTTTTTTTTTTTATACAATCAATAATTGACGATTGTCAGCTGCCTCAAGAAAAACTATTCCTATTTCATTCCCTCTTCTTAGTTCTTACCTCTTGCTTTCCTCGCCTTCACTATTTGCTATCCAAACAGGATGCTAGGAAGCCACAGCTTTTGTTAAAATTAAAAAAAAACGAATATGAGAATGCTAGTAGGCATCTTCATTGTTATCTGAGCAACTCAGGTAAATACCATTACTTGCAGAGTTGCAGTCCAAAGGAAGTAAACAAATAAGGACAGTGCCTTGTAAAATTGTGAATAAGTTACATTCTAGTACGGGAGCACAGGCTTAACAAAAAAAAGGAAAAAGAGAGGAAAATAAAACTATGAACTCATAACATCAGCAATAAATATGTTGCCTGATTCACACCACCCAGCAACTACATCTTTGCTTGAGCACTGCAGTTGTTGCAACAGAGCAGTTTAGTGCAAATGACATGATAGAATAGGAATAGTTGAAATGGTACTTATATCGTATATTAATTGACATATTACATATAGATAGCCTAGCAATGCAATATGACAATTGCTTGATGATGTACCAAGAATCACTAAACGGACCACTTGGATTTTCACAACACCACATGAAGTATGGTGAAATATTACACAAAAATCTTATTGTTCTGTATAGACATGGATGTATCATATAGATGATCAAGTCACCAATGTTAGGTTTTATATCTTCAGACAGTCAAGTTTGCCAAAATAAGTATGTTAACTAATTTTTCATATCTAAATACTGTGTATAATGAACCCTCAATGTTGCTTAATATAATCACGGTTAGCTGGTGAACGTTTTACCTTTACGTAGATCAAAAGACCATTAAGCTTGCATTAAATAGTAAAACAGTTAAATGTTGTATAGAAACAGAAGGAAGATAATAGACAGACAACCTTGGAAAATCCCAACCAATTAGAATCTCCCCTAAATGAGAAAGCTTTCTCACTTTCGTTCCAGTTCCCACACATCACCTGTAGCAAAATTCATGACCTGAGAGTCTCATTGCCTATATGCAATAATTGCAAATAGATTATATAAAAAAGAATAGACATGTGGTCCTTAAAAAACTTGCTCGACAGATCCAAATTATTTTTAATAAAGAACGATTACTTGAAGCATTCATAATGATTATACAACAGGAACATTTGAAACATTGCAAAGAAACGTGATTAGATCAGAGAGACCATTGAGGAACATGTATACTCTTCAAAATGAGAATTATCATTAACATCCAGTTAAACATAGAGAAATATCCCACGTCTATGATTGATGCAAGATAAACGGGATATTTGCCAATTACAAGGGTACAAATAACATTCTGATATTACCAGTAACAAATCCAATGATACTTTATCTTATATATCAGGCTAGCTATTAATGAAAAAGAAACTTAAAAGCAGGAATATACATACCTCGTAGTCTACACCTTGAATATAAATATATGAGGGGTTTATTGAGGAAAATGACAGCCCTGTTATCTGCACAAGTGCATGAAAGAACAACGTGATAGATATTTCTAAAATCAAAGCTAAAATTTTTAAGAAAGAAATAAAGAAGAGACCAACCTCATACTTGGAGCAGTTGGACCATCTCGACAAAGCTGTCCACCTGTTATCAGTAACAAATGAAATTAAGAACTCAAACAATGAGCAAGGTTTCTTTTTTTAAGATTTTAAAATAAATGTATGAACCATTAACAATATAACATAACCTTCTAGGATCTAGAATTGTCAAATTTCGGTCTGATCCACCAATTGCAATGGAACCAGATGTGGATACAGAGACAGCATATATCATATCTCCAATGAAACTAGAAATTCTTTGTACACACCCACCATTTTTATCTGCCCTCAAGTCCCATATGCTCAGCTACATAATGTAAAGTTAATAACATGACAGGACCAGCAAACAAAAAGATATGATAATCAAATTAACGCTAACCTGAGAACCTTCAGCCACAGCTAATAATGGAGAGCTCCCATTCATTTGAGTTGAATCTCCAAAAAATGTTAATGAATTTGGATACCATAATCTAATTCAATGAAAAAGATGCAACTTAGAGAAGTACCAACACAACAATAATGACAAGTTATAATCAGAAAAGAAGGGGACCCACGTGCGAAAACTACGTATAGGAATGTCTTGATCATAGACATCTACACTCTTGCAGAAGTTCCTAGCGACTGCAACCTGAAAATAGAAGTTCGTTAGCATATAAATTTAACAGAGAAGGGTTCTGGCACCAAAATTTTTAAGCGCAACAATTTCCTGCTGCTTCATTTTTCCAGTAGAAATTCAATATATAAAGACCAAAAAATATATATCAGAACTTCCATAATTGATATGCTATATATCATAAGGGATGCATGCACATCCAAAATTTTCAAGACTACATCATTCAACCAAAAAGTATTCAGAATTTGGTTCCATGAGTTTTGTAAAGACTTTGTGAGGAAAAAAAAAATCATAACATGAGGAAATACATCAAGGACAAAACCATCTCATACAAAACTAGGTTGCATCTGCAAGTTATAAATCAGAAAAATTTACACCAATTTATCATAAAAAAACTTCAAAATAATCCAACTCTTGTTTTCTTTTTCTTCTAAAAGTAACCGCTAATAACTTTGTAAAGAAACTTAGGAAGGCAAATTAATATAATAGATAGTTCGCTTTTGGCTCTCAGATCATGTAGCATCTGTTCTATGCATATGTTTCATTGGTGGTAATTGACATGAACTTTAGCAAGCATTGATGCAACAAAAGAAAGAAAGAAAGAAAAAGAAAAGAAAGAATGTTGCTACTTGCTAGTAACCGAGAGGATGGCGGGCCTTTCATAAATCAATGCTTGTGATCAAGTCAAATGCCATCTCATGCTAATTTTATTGTCATCATCAAGCCAATAAAAGAACTTATACATAAGTGATGTACAGCCTCGTACAGACATAACTTGTGCAATTATATGTTACATAGAGCAATTAGCTTATTACTTGATTAATCCTGCTGCTAAATAGATACAGTCTAGCAAGCCGGAGAATATTTCCAAACAATGAGCAGGGAGCAGAAATAGAAAATACCCTCAGATCCATAGCTCTGTTCTGAATATTTATTGATATCAGATCACTAGATCTTCATCTAAAATTAATATATGTTATCTAGCTTCAGTACATGAGGAGGTACAAGAGCGGAAAGAGAGAGTGACAGGTAGAGGGCACATACATGGACATGCATGCATCCATGCATAAATCATCCATCCATGTAGAAGATAACTCATGGAACCAAATTCTGGTACTGGAACTTCACAAATTTTTAAATGTCATCATGAATACTTTTTGCCATTAAATTAAGGTAAAAGGGAAGGAAGAATACAGTGGGCCAGTGAATTGGGCTGAAACTGGCGCCAGCCCAACTTGCTTCTCCTACACCAATATCATGTGGCAGTACAGAATATGATAGCCTGTCAATGTCTAAGAGAATATTACTTCTAATGGGGAAAAAACTTAATTTCATACCAGTTTTAGCAATTAAAGTGAAAAGATTAACATGGTACCAGAAGTGGTGTCCAATTGGGAGACAATAAGATGCCCATAAGAATCAACCGTGCCCAGAATCAAGCAATCATCACCTGTATCACGGCACTACATTAGTATGTTTAAACTACAATAAATATCTATAAATTTAACTTTAAGGAGCATGCCTTTGGATTCAGCAAGTACAACACTTTGAACCTCTGATCTGTGGGGGCACCGATCCAAAACTGATGCTTCCAAAACCTACACACGTAAGTTGAAGTATCAATAAAAACATGCACATACGAAAGATAATTCAATTGAGCAGACAATTACGAAAATTATAGATTGATAATGTTGTACGCACCTGTGCTTCAATAGGAATCAGGAGGCTCTCTTTTCCCTTAGCAACCATGGATCCTTCCATAGATACCTTCAACACAATGACACAAAAAGCAGTACTATTTCAGATTCAAAACCTATAACCCGACAATGAGCACATAATGCAGATACTAAACTGCACTTGTATGTGAAACAAAATATCCAATTGTCATACATAAAAGAATTTTGAATTATTGTTAAACCACTAACTCATAACAGCATACCAGCTCAGAAAGAGCCTAACCCTCCGTTTGGCAAGCGTAGTAAATTAAAACGGAGTAAAACACTAAATCACCTTAAAGCAGTAGTGTTTGGTAGTAATGAAGTAAATAGATGAAGTAAAGTGAGCAGAATGTGTAAAAGATATAAAAAGTTGGTGATTTAGTTCACTACACCTGTATAGCTGCGTTAACTTACTACACCTCAAATCACTGCGTTAACTTACTACACCTCAAATCACTGCGTTAACTTACTACACCTCAAATCACTGCGTTAACTTACTACACCTTAAATCACTTCCGTTTGGTGACTTAAAGCACTTTACATCACCTTACTACAGTTTTACTACACTACCAAACAAGGTGTAAATGCACAAAATGCAAAAAGAGAGATACAAAACAAGCACCTCCAAGTTGTACACATGGCATCCGGAAGCGATGTACACCAAAGAAGACGATCCATCCTCATTCACCTAAAACAACACAATACAACAACAATCACATTCAACAATAAAGTGAACAGAACAACAGAAACTGCAAGTAGAAGAGAAGGGGGGCAAAACATGGAGTGCAAGACGGGTGGGCTGAAGGCTGGCCGGAGAGGGATCGGAGAGGAGGGAGGGCGGTACCGGCGCCTTCCTCAGACTCCTCACTTCCACTTCCACCATCTCTACAACTAGAAGCTAAAACCCTTCCAAAGAGTACGGCGTCGGTCAAATATTACTCGGCCATTTCACTGATCTCATTTTTTCAGTCAATTAGTTACATTGGGTCGAGCTTCTACTAGGCCCAAAACAACTAACTTAACCAACTGGGCCTTTTTCTGCTTCCAAATTAGGCCCAAAATAACCCAATTATTCAAATGGGCCTTTTTGGGTTTCAATATTAGGCCCAAACAAAACCAATTATTAGAAATCATTCCTCTTAACCACACATCTTATTTGCACCCCCATTTTTATTCTTTAATCTTTTTTTCTCCATTGATTTTTTTTTATACCACCATATCACCTCTGCCCAGCTCCACCACTCTCTGCCCCCTCTCTTTAGCCGCATCTCTATCCTCTTTCCAGCTGCACCTCCACCCCCGATTATTCTTTCTTTGTTCTTTTTTCTTCCATCCTTCTATCATTAATATCACCACAACACCAGCATCATGCACACCTCCGCCAACCACTCTTGTCTTCAGCTGCACCTCCACCTAACTTCCACCACCATCTTTGGTCATACCTCCATTGTTTCATCTCTTTGATATACATCTAGTTATTTGCATAAACAATATTAATGAACAGTATAAACAATTTTACATGTTAGTATAACCACTTTTCTGTTATCGTACGGAAAATGTGAAATTATATTAGAGTGTGGTTAAAAAAATTTTTAAGGGTGCAGTTATTAAGCCCGTTCTGCTTCGATATTTTCCCTCCTTCCGGCTTCCGCTAAAGCACAACCCATATCTTCACATCACCCGGGCCATTGGATCGCCTGAGATCCTAATCCACACAAATCTCAAACTCATCCAACGGCCCTCATTCTCCACAGTGATCGTAAAGTGTTATCAATATCAATAACTGATAAAAATATTTCCGACGTCGTCTCGTCTGTTCGTTCGTTCGTTCATCAGTCCTTCGCTCACTCTCAACAATGAAGGCGCTTCTCTTCAGTTCGCAGCCAAAATCTCCGCTTTTATCCTTCCCTCCTTCACCCAATCTCCCCCGCCGCACTAAACCCTTCAAACCCTACAAACCCTTAAAACCCTACCCTACCTGTTCCTACTCTTCCTCCTCCGGTCCAGCGGCCGTGTCATCGCGGCGCACCAAGACCCGGCCGGATGAGCGGCCGCCCCCATCCGCCCTCTACTTGCGGCCCACGCTGTCCCAGATGGGGCAGTCGCGCGCGGCCAGCCGGGCCGAGGTGTTCGAGTTCTTGCGGGGGCTCGGGGTTGTGACCGATGAGCTCGAGGGGCTCGAACTGCCGGTGACCGTCGAGGTCATGAGGGAGCGGGTGGATTTCCTGCACTCGGTCGGGTTGACGATCGAGGATATCAACGCGTACCCGCTCGTGCTGGGCTGCAGCGTGCGCAAGAACATGGTGCCGGTGCTGGATTATTTGGGCAAGATTGGGGTTCGCAAGTCGACTTTCACGCAGTTCCTGAGGAGATACCCTCAGGTATTGTTTGTTGGCTTTGCTCGGTTCAATGTTTTGTTGTTAAATTGTGAGGGAAATTTTGAATTGACACTCTTAGTCTGGTGGTCTAGTCTTGTACCAGTAAGTTACCATACTGGTATGGTATAGTATTGTACTGTTTCTAAAATCTAGGAAGGTACATAAGCAACATAAGAGAACAGTTCATTATACTGGTATAGTAACTTAATGAAATTTTGAATTCATTAGTCTTCCTTTTTTTTTATTAGGAAACCTGAATTGAGCACAAATCAAACATCAAGGCAGCTTTTTATGCTCCAAAATTGATGCCAGTACCTGGTCTAGCTATACAGTACCAAAATATAAGCCTGCTCTTGGTATAGTGCCAGTAATATAAATGTGGCTATTTTTTTCTCAGCTAAACATGTTAATTGGATCTTTAAAATATCAATCCCAATTCCTAAGCATTTTGCTCTATCCTCAAAAGGGAGTAGTTTGAATTGATCCAGCATGCAGCATCAGGTCAATTTTAACTTGTCCGGCAATTCCAGGTGCTCCATGCAAGTGTAGTAGTTGATCTCATGCCAGTGGTGAAGTATCTCCAAGGAATGGACATAAGGCCGATTGACGTCCCTCGTGTACTCGAGCGGTACCCAGAGGTTCTCGGTTACAAATTGGAGGGCACAATGAGCACCTCAGTTGCCTACCTGGTGGGCATAGGTGTGGCTCCACGGGAGATCGGTAGTGTTCTCACTCGTTATCCAGAGATACTCGGTATGCGGGTGGGGCGGATTATAAAACCTTTTGTTGAACATCTTGAAAGCGTTGGGTTACCGAGGGCTGCCATTGCAAGGTTGATAGAACAAAAGCCGTACATACTAGGATTTGATCTCAATGATCAAGTCAAACCTAATTTGGAGGCATTGATTGAGTTTGGAGTGAAAAAGGAGGTGTTGAGTTCTGTCATAGCAAGGTATCCAGATATATTAGGGTTTGAATTGCGGGAAAAGCTTGCTGCGCAACAAAGCTTGCTTGAATCTAGTGTTTTGATTAGCCGAGAGGAGTTTGGCACAGTTATTGAGAGAATGCCACAAGCTGTTAGTTTAAGTAGAGGTACAGTACTAAAACATGTAGAATTTTTTAAGACCTGTGGGTTCTTGTTGAAGCAAGTTAGTACAATGGTAGTGCGCTGCCCGCAAATCCTAGCTTTGAATTTGGATATTATGAAGTTGAGTTTTGATTTTTTCCAAAATGAAATGGAGAGAGAAATCGAGGAGTTGGTCGAGTTCCCAGCTTTCTTTACATACGGGCTGGAATCAACTGTGCGTCCCAGGCATAGAATGGTGACTGCAAAGGGACTCGAATGCTCTCTTGCATGGCTCCTGAACTGTAGTGATGCCAAATTTGAGGAGAGAATGAGGTATGATTCCATTGGCATTGAGGAGATGGATGCAGGGACAGAACCGTCCTTTGACATGCAGAAGTTTGCAGAACGGAGACGAGGAGAAGAATCTGGATCTGATTATGATGAAGACAGCGATTTTGACGATAGTGATGCCGATTTCTTTTAATTTCTTTTTTGATGTAAATTTAGTAACTTCAACTTGTATTTTGTTAAGCGAAAAATATGTTTAGCTTAGAAATTATTGGTAAGAGTAATTGTTCTCTCTCTACGTTTATGGCATTTCATTGTTCCTTCTCAAGAAGCCCTATTGTTCTGGTGATTGATTACCGAATAACACAGATTAGATGCATGTTTGGCATTAGAATGTAGGAGCTGGATCTAATTGATTACTGAATAACATCATTCCTCCTATAATTATGTTTGGCATGAGATGCCTTTGCTCCCTAAATTTATAATTTGGAATCTAAATTTTGATGAAGCTGGATCTGGTATATTAAAAAATGGAGAAATGATGTATGTTAGATTGTAGGGGCTTACAATGAATCGCTGCCTGACAGGTAAACACACCCACAACTAATGATCATGCAACTTAAATTTTTACAATATATGATTAAAGGGGCACATCACTCATAACGCCATTCAAATGTGCATTTTTTTGTTTTGATTGTCAGATCTGAGATCGGTATCTACGTGCTTCAACTTCAATATAGTTCTCCTTTTCAAGTCGTTTGTGGCCCTGACCATTTAAAAAGATGTTCGTTGGAATGTTTGGTGTCTAAACTATAAACAAAATGATACATTGGACGAATGGGTGGCATGATGAGCCTCTTTATAGAACTAGTATAGTGCCCACGCGTTGCAGCAGGATATCAATATTTTTTATTTGTATTTATTTAAATTATTGAATAAAAAAATTAAAATAACATCTAATCTCCAAATATATCACAATGACATAATCAATAACTTAACTTAAATATTATTTCTTCAAAATATAGAGAACAATAATAAAAAGCATCTCGTGCTTCAAGTTTTCAAGATATAGAGAATAACAACAGTAGTAGTAGTAATAATAAGAGTAGCAACGATGCTTTCGTAAGCATTTTGGACCGAAACGCTTACGGTCCGAAATAAAAAATCCGTCGTCCGAAATTTTAATCCAAATAGGTTATAATAATCTTGAAGACTTGAAGACGTAAAGTGGCTTTTTTTTTTTTATCTCAATTTAATGTCATTTCAGTATTCCAAGATGTTATTTAAATCCTTAATTACAGGTTGAGTAAATGAGAATAATGCTTTTTTTTTTTAATATCATAATGCTTTTTGACTGATTGGGGAGAAATCCAAAGAGTGGATCCATACATTAAATAGCTGCGAACGGTTGAGATTATCTGATCTAATGGTCAAGAATGGCTATGAACAAAGACTCCTTTTGGATCTAAAAAAAAGTCCTCCTTTTATAATTAGTAGGGATGAGCTGAACGACACATTTACGTTCATAGTGAATTAGTGATAAAAAATCACATCACTGAACCAATAGGGAAGTGAAGTACAGGTACATCAGTACAAAGAATAATGGAAAATGGAAATAAGCCTTTATTAGTGATGGCTATTGCAGCAGTTTGTAAAAAGAGCTTGGCAAATAATCAAACGATGAGTTTGTCACAAGAGGCAGTAGTGGTAAGGGAGTAGGAAGCACTACAAATCAAATCATGCAAGTTTTCGTACAAGCACACATCTATGGATCTACCAATGATCTTCCCTTTAGTGTTACGCAAAAGACATTATAACTCGAAGAGACCATAGAGACCTATGAAACAAAAATTATAATATGATATATACGATCTTTTGCTTAGAGGGTAACACCATCAGCCAAGTGTACAAGTACCAACTCAACCAATCCTAATGATGGCATGTAAGAAGATTGCACATAGTATTAGAGGAATAATGATCATGTTAATATCAGTAAATTGATTCCGATGATATTAAGAAAGGAGAATTACAAAAAGGAATATGCAAGAGACCCCTCAGATCCTTTTCTGTCCACAGTGCAAAATGTTGCTCCTCAATAACCCAATCTGGTAACTTGCTCTCCAATTGTATAGAGTACAGAATGATTATGCATCAGGAATCAAGCTAGCTGTTTCTCGTGGTTTCTCTATCAACAGTGAGTTCCAAGCAGCTACATGCAGAGGTTTATTGCAGCATCAAGTCTAATTTCAGTGACCAACTTTATCTTAAAGACCCTGCACCACCCTCAGATATACTGGTAAGAAAATGCAATTGGTATTGAAAACAAGGATCATTGCTAGGAGAATGTAGGAAAAAAAAAACGGAAGATATTGGAAGGACCTAAAGAAAAACCTTACAAGCACATGCACAACTATTTCAAAAACAAGGAATAATTCTAGTCAAGAAAAAAAATATTAAATCACATGAGTACCAGAATAAAAACTAAAATTGAAAAAAAAAAAAGAACTTTACTTCTTTAAGGACAGATAAGGATAGTTTAACAAGAAAATCACATGGGTACACGTCAAATAAAAAATCAGAGCTCAAAAGAGCTTACAAGATGCCATTGTACTGCTATCTATATCCTTCAGATATTGCCTATAAAATTACAACAATCTCTTTTTAGCTGTTTATAGAATTGAATTGTTTTAGCTCTAACCAGTCTCCAATGACTAACTGTGCCTGATCATAAACGCATCAGTCCCTATCATTGAGAGAATTATTCTCCTCAGGGCTGAGAACACCAACTGGAACCTGCCAGAACTGGTTAAATAGTGAAAAACACCCAAACAATACAAATATCATGAATGCGAACAATCAGAAAACACTTGGTCCTTGCACAATATTAGAGATAATTCAAAAAATTTCATTACAAACATAAAAGCGGCAGCATACCTGTAGTACGCATATATTCATTATCAAGCAAATGTCATTCATTACATCAACAAACATCCAAACAAAGAAAAAGAAACAATGAAAATCAATAGACTGCAATGCCATAAAAACTTTGTGAGAAAAAAAAAATCATAACATCAAGGATAAAACCATCTCATACAAAACTAGGTTGTATCTGCAAGTTATAAATCAGAAAAGTTTACACCAATTTATCATAAAAAAAAATTCAAAAAAAATTCAACTCTTGTTTTCTTTTTCTTCTAAAAGTAACTGCTAAACTTTGTACATAGACTTAGGAAGGCAAATTAATATAATAGATAGTTCACTTCTGGCTCTCAGATCATGTAGCATCTATTCTATGCATATGTTTCATTGATGGTAATTGACATGAACTTTAGCAAGCATTGATGCAACAAAAGAAAGAAAGAAAGAAAAAGAAAAGAAATAATGTTGCAACTTGCTAGTAACCGAGAGGATGGCGGGCCTGTCATAAATCAATGCTTGTGATCAAGTCAAATGCCATCTTATGCTAATTTTATTGTCATCATCAAGCCAATAAAAGAACTTATACATAAGTGATGTACAGCGTCGTACAGACATAACTTGTGCAATTATATTTTACATAGAGCAATTAGCTTATTACTTGATTAATCCAGATGCTAATTGTTAATCATCCATCAATATATAATTTAGAAGCCATTCATCATCTAGTGAGAACTAGAATCATCATCGGGCACTATGTTGTTAATACCATTTTTGTACAGTTTGTATTTCTGTGCCAGCTGGTTGGTACCAGAAACAGAATTCCTGATACACAATCCAGTATTTTACTGAAACCTTAAAGGTCCTTTGTAATGGTTTACTAAGACCTCCCAACTTACAGTGCCAGCTTAATTCATATTTGATTAATACATCCTTCCAAGAATAAACATACGACAACAATTAAACAACGCAAAACAATCCATAAATTCGTTCTGGTCAAGCTGATTTACCCATACCTAGCTAAAGTTGACTAGAACCAGCCCAACATCCAAGAGAAATCTTAGAAAGGAACTTATCGATCAAGCAACGGTTTTACTTTTTTTTTTTTCTGGCTTGCTTAGACTTGAGCGTACAATCTACAACAGGACCCATGGATCTCATACATTAACAAATCTATACCATCAACTTCCTTACTTGTTTCCTAAGCTTCATTTACCAGTCCAACCCAACAGCATCCTAAACAGAAACAAGTTAAGGAGCCATTGGTTCAGGATCAGCCTAAACAGATAGGAAAACCCAAGACAACAGCAGTATCATTACCATTAAACCCTAACTACACAAA
Source organism: Cyperus esculentus (assembly GCA_030179965.1). Taxonomy (NCBI): domain Eukaryota; kingdom Viridiplantae; phylum Streptophyta; class Magnoliopsida; order Poales; family Cyperaceae; genus Cyperus; species Cyperus esculentus. The sequence goes on from JASGLE010000027.1 coordinate 2,827,486, forward strand.
ACAGCATGTATACCAATTGGATCAGAATCAGGCCGGGCAGATAGGAAAACCTAGAGTGGTACCAGAACAGGTAGGTGCCGATTTGCCTAACAGTGGTGCCTTACTTATCCTTCCTTTGAAATCATGCATGCGTACAAAGTTAGTCACTGCAATTCGGTCCCCCGTTTCTGTACATGAAGTGGTTTCAAATCATGATAGTTTACATACAAACCACCCCCAATTCGACACACACATCCGACTAAATTTTAAAAAAAAATTAAAGAAAAGGGTAAAAATTAGAAGTGATTGACATCTAGAAACGACGAAACAAGGAAATTTCAGGTCATTTTGACTGACTGACTGACTGACTGACAAACAGTAATTCCTTCTTTTTTCAAAAAAAAAAAAAAGTTGCAAAAGAATGAAAGAACAACACAATTGATGAAGTTTCTAATCGGCATTTGCCACGATGGATCGCGATCGGTGACATAATAGTACTAATGAAACAAGCAGATCAAACAAAACAAGTTGATTGATGCGAATGGAGAGGAACACTCGGGAGAGATCGATTAGGTTCGTAGACTCGTAGGTAGGGTTCTGGAAAGGGAGGGGCGAGGTTTTATGATTGCACGGGAAGAAACTCGCTTCTTCAGTGAGTTCAGTCGCCGACTCGCCGTGGAACGCTTCGTCGTCGCTTGAAGTTGAACAGGAGTGGGGAGTAGAGTGAGGTAAAAGCGACATTAAATGACCTCCTAGGCTCCTACTACCTACGGAAGTGATTCAACGTAACGTGCAGTGGGGCCGTTTGGTTAGCTTAAATATTTAAATCTCATTAAGTCATTAAGTCACACTAGTTCGGAAAAAGAAAAAAGACTTAAGAAAGCTTAAACCTGAAACCATGAGTATTGATTCCTTAGAAATCCGGACAAGGCTTAAGCCCCGATTAAAAAGAGGCTTAAGGAGAAACTTTTAATCCGTGCTAAGGAGCTTGCGTTCGGAAGGATTAAGAGACTAAGGAAGCTAAAGGAAGTCTAAGGAGGGCTAAGGAGGGGTTGCCGAACGGCCCCAGTAAGTTAATGAAAGTATGCAACTATCCTTTCACATCTATAAACTAGAAAGAGGGGTAGCTCTTCAAGCCCCTCAACTATACCACGTTATCAATATTATTAACCATTGATTTTATTTAAATCTCTTCATCTATTTTGATCAAATGGTTTATCTATATTATTTCTCCTCATTTAATAAAATGATATGATATGTCTAAGACAAAATTTAAGTCTTAAAGTGGTCTAACATTTATGTGTTATTATTTATAAATTATTATATCATCATCATCATCTTTATTATATTCACATAAAAAATTTTAAAATTATGTTCAATTTATTTTAAAAATAAATATTTTTAATTTATAAGCTTTATTATTTATCTGTTATCATATTTTGGGCGAAGCCCGAGTTACATCTCTAGTTAGAAAAAATTCTCCAAATAAGAAACCTGGGCCGTTGGTTGTTTACTTAGATTGATCACCACCGTTGATATACGTTAATGCCTACTAACGTTCTCAGTCCATTAAAATTAAAGGCCCATACAAATTATCTTACGTATTATCTTAAAAATTTATTATAAGAAATAACAATTTCATCCTAAAACAAGGCGTGGGCTTTTTACTAGTAGTAAATTAAAGCGTAAATTTTTTGGGAGGTCACTGAACTTTAACTCAAATCCATAATTGATCACTGAAGTTTCATTTATCCGTTTTTTGTCTCTAAACTTTGATATTTGTCCAAATTTGGTCACTCCGTTAGTTTTTCCATTCAACTTAACGGAATAATTAATATAACTCTAATTTTAAACTTTGAAAATTATTATTTTTTATATAAATGTATATAACACGTGAGAATGTAAGTCAAAAAATTATTTATTTATTATTCTTTCATAAATTGATTTTTTGCATATATTTTTTTTCATATAAAGTATATAATTTATAACAGGTCCAAAAATATGAAATTACTTTATTTTAATAAAAGAAAAATAAATAAATAATTTTTATTTTTATTTTTATATTTTTAACATAAAAAATATATGTCCAAACTATTAAATTGATGCCATGTCATATATTCTGTTAAGTTTGATGGAAAAACTAATGGAGTGACTAAATTTGGATAAACAACAAAGTTTAGTGACAAAAAACGGATAAATAGAAGTTCAGTAACCAATTATGGATTCAAAGCAAAGTTAAGTGACCTCCTAAAAAATTTACCCTAAATTAAATCATCAACATCTCATATTTTTTTACACATACTCACTTTATTTTATTTATTTATTTCGTTACTATTAAACATTACGACTTGTGATTTAGTGATTTACTTCGCTCTAATTTATTACGGCCAAACGGAGGGAATGGGAACAGAAAAAATAGATATCTGATGCACCGTATTTATATCTGCATTTTTACCAGACTTGCACCTTTATTTTGACCAAAAATTCCTAAGTTCATGTGCATTTAGGTAGTAGAATGTCTAGAATCCGATTACTTCTTTGCTTTGGTCCAATTTTCAGGTAAGTGAAGCTTTTGAAGCTATTTGGACAAGATTTGGAGCATGGAGCATCAAGATGGCGCTGGAGCACAAACCTTGCGGGCCGCGAACCAGAACATGACAAAAGTGAATTGAATATAGGTTTAGAGATAATCCTATGAATTTCTATTGAACTAAAAGTGTTAAAAGTACCAAAACGTGACAACCGAGGGCCTTATAACATCTCTGGTTTGATTAGAAATTGATAACTTGAGTCAAAACACCGAAACCAGAACATAACTACTGTCTGTTTTGCTTGCGAAACTTGCGACCCCGCAAGCCTCTGCAGACAGTTGTAAAATAGAGGTGCAGTGTTGCTTGTGACGCAAGAGACATCTTGCGGCTAGCAAGCAGTGTTGAACCTCTGACCATTACCCCTTGCGACCCGTAAGAGACATCTTGCGGGGCCGCAAGCAGTTGATCCAGACAACATACTGATTCCGAAAACCCTGGGAATGCCTTTATAGATACTGTTTTAAGAGTTATTTACTTATTTAGTGTCTTTAATTATTTAGGAAGCCAATTTTCAATCAAAACCCCCCAACTTTTATACCAAAATACAAAAAATATTTCTTTTAAGACTTAGAATAGCATTTAGGGTTTAGTTTAGATTTAATTTCCGTACCTGTGGATTCGACCCCAACTATACTGTATAAGATCGTACACTTGCGATCGATTGCATATTTAGGAAATTAAAAGCCTATACAGATTTATGTGGCGAATATCAAAATGATATCATAATTAATATCAAACGTTAGTGTTCAAATATTATATAGATTTGCATTCGTACTTTGTATTGAAGTTGTTTGTATTATATATATTCACTACATAAAATAAGTAGCATATTAAAGTTATTAATTTGAATAGTTTTTCAATCAATTAATTCTTACTATTAAGTACTAATAAAAGGAGATTGAATTTGTTGACATGAAAGTTCTATCTTCTTCAAAGAAAGAACCTCAACCATTGATCGTTACCTAGTTTGACATACGTTAATGTTTCGGCCCATTAAAATTTAAAGCCCATATCAGTTTTCTCATAAGGGATGAGCTCTCAACCCATTACCCACATGCAATGCATCGGTAACTAAACATTTTTCTTTTTAGTCCCGATACACTTTTCTGTCTAATAAACTACTCTACTCTTTTTGAATAAGTTTGATCTCTTTCTTCCTGTTACATATTATCTTAAAATATTTATCATCACAAATAGTAATTTCAACTCAAAGTAAGATGTGAGCTCTTTACTGGTAGGAATACGTCCGTATCAGTTTCGTATCAATTTTAGTATCCTTCAACATTGAACTCGGGATTGTCTGCCACACTGCCGAATCTGCAACGTAGATCCGACGGTGCGGTAGACCTCGGGATCCATAAAAAATACTTAGTCCGGATCCTGAGGTCTAACACACAGTCGGATCTGCACTGCAGATCTGGCAGTGCGCCAGTAGATCCAAACATTGATACCGATTTGTGACATTTTTACAAGGCAAACCTTATTACTGATCCTCTGCTGTCATGTAATGTGCAATGCTTCACAAAGACCGTTAGGTGGCCTCAATAGTCGAGCTAACTCAGATCTTCAGGCAATCTGACGGTTCAAGTGCTGCACTGCAGGATGCATAACAGTAGAGGATGGCTGGTATTAGAAATGGGTCTATTTGTTTAACTGAAATAAAGGCCCCAACGCCTTGCTGAGCGAGCCCGTACATTGTTTTTTTACTGGGCTTCTTTTAAGCCCAACAACGAACTTTAACCATTTACTTTGAATGAACCTAAAATGATGATGATAAACATATATCTATATTGTATTATAAAGCATGTAAGTAGTGGACGTCTATTCCACTCGCACCTTTTGGCAAAAGAAAAGGCGAAAGGAGAACAAAAAAACTAGATAATTTACGGTGGGGGAGAGACCACCGCTGTCTCTCCCCCCGCCACCTTTTTTACTTGTTGTAATCTTCTCTTTCGTTATTTTCGTCTGTTCGTTCGTCATTTCGTTGCTCTTGTTTCAAACAAGAGACTTTTCGTATTTCTTCATTTGAGGTCTCGTTGCTAGAAAAACTTAAGATGACAGATTGGTTTCAACTTCAACAAATCATATGATGCTTTAGAGATTGGATTGTTATGAAGCACTTACCAAGTTTTTGATCCATATTGTACCAAGGACGATGATCTTCATCAAGCCGGTGCTTTCAAACTTGTCTCTTATATTGGAGATCAAATCAATTAGATTGTTAAAATAGGTTGGTTTGATGATAGATTTATTTGCTATTGTGTTATTAGTTTTGGATTAGAAAAATTTTCTGTTATTTCTATGGATGTAATGATCTCTTTTGAATGAAATTTGTTGCCTACGGGCCTTTGATGTTCAAAAAAAAGTACTGGACGTCTCTATTTTTTTTCTCCTTCTTCAAATTTCTTTAATTCTCATTCTATCTCTTAAACAACGGTACAGATCACAATACATTGATTTCAAAGATGTTGATGTTCTTCAATTAAACAACCCCCTCTCCATTTTGGTTTTTGCAAAAATAGAAATATATCAATCTTGGTATGGAAGACATCAATGTTGATTAGAATTTACATTGAGGAACTAATGCTTTATATTATAACATTCAATGAGTTTATTTAGTGTAAATATGAAATTTAAATGGTAAATAATTAGCTTAAAAACGAAAAGCACGTTATATGTATTACACAGTAAGAGATCAAAATTTAAAACGCCTGCACAACGGGCAGGTTTCTTGCCAGTAAAATAAATAAAAGCCAGAACAGATAATGCATGTGTTTCAAGTTTTGTTGTCAAAATCACGTGCCACATTTTCGTTGCTATTATAGTTATTGCAGCATATTCGGATTCATGAAGACATGGAGATGGAATATATATCAGTGTCAAAGCTTTTTAAAAAGAGAGGGTAAATTTACGGTGCTCAGAAAAAAGGGAATGGAAACATTACAATGAGAGGATAAAAAGTTTCATTTAATTTAATTTGATATTGATATTGAAAGAGACGTAGATTGGTTGCATGTCAATTTTTCTGTTCACTCTCATTTGTGAATTTTGGTATATACATAAATAACCATGTTTGTGAAATATTTTCCCGTTTTTAATATTTTTTTATAGATTTATAAGCTTTGATGTAACTTTTGTGTCAAATTCCACTTAATATATACTAAATTATGAATCATATTAATAAGAAAAATAGTCCAAACGTACTCATATTTTATAGGGATAATATAATATAAGAGAATATGCCAGCACACCATAAAAAAAAGTATCATATATATATAGAATTAGGCTACGGTAATATGCATATCATGGTGCAGTAATTAAAGCAGTTTACATATATCCAACAATTATCAACAGTGGGTGGTGAAGTATTATCGCATCGGAGCTTCGGAGGGATTTCATATCCTCCAGACTACTTGCAAATTGCAGTTAATCACGTACGTGGGTCATTGGATTGTCTCAAGATTCAAGCCTGCACGAATAGTAAGAAGATTCAATGGCCCACATGATAAACTGCAACTTGCACTACTGCAAGGGGATAAACACTCCCTCAAAAGGGAGTCTGCTGATTTGGACTTTGAGATCCTGATCTAACTCATATAGCTTTTAAAAAGGTTTTTTAAATTAATCTCAGCCGTTGGTTACAGGATCGCAGTTAGGGGTGTAAACCAGCCGAGCCAAGCCGAGCTAGGCTAAGCTCAAGCTCGGCTCGTTTAATTAACGAGCTGACCGAGCTGGCTCGTTAAGCTCGTTTATTTTTTAATAATAAAATTTTAAGTATGTTATATCAAAATTTATATAAAAATTAATATAAAAGGACTAATAAATATATATTCATACACATTTTACATAACAATTTTATATATATTTGACCATATGTTGTATAATATATTAATAATTTACGATAAGAGCAGTACAAATTGCAATTAGTAATAATTTATCGAGCCAAACGAGTTTAACGAGTCGAGTCATACCAAGCTCAAGCTCGGCTCATTAGCTTAAGGAGTTTAACGAGCGAGCCAATAACGAGTCGAGCCCGAGCCACTAATAAGAAAGCCACGAGCCACGAGTTTTTTTGCCAATCCTAATCGCAGTGCCCTACGAATTAGATCTCGCTGATTTCAGCGCCCGCCCTTGTCCATGCACAACATAACTCTGAACTCTAAACAGACTTGAGACGTTTCCGACTTTCCGTTAACCAATCGTTAAGTCCACAAGATAACATAACATAACACAGAACACTGCTGTTTGCATTCTTCATCCCATTCCGGCCGAAACTGCGAAACTGCCGGAAGGACAACGACCATCATATTATAAGGCGAAATGTAATTGCGTTGCACTGCACAGCCGAAAGTGACACGATCGCTCGAACGGCAGTGCTCATCCTCTGTAGCGCTACATTGTGTAGCGCAGGATCTGAGCCGTTGGATCGTCTCAAGATTCATGCCAGCACAGATCTCAAGATGATCCAACGGCTCACATCCTGCGCTACATCATGCAGCGCTACAGAGGATATGAAATCCATGAACGGAGAGGTGTCACGCACTAGTATGAGAGCGTTCATCCCCTAACTTACTGCACTGTGCAGTTTCACAACATCAGCCGTTGGATCGTCTTGAGATCCGATCTGGAACGAATCTCGAGAGAATCCAACGGCTGACATTGCGAACTGCACAGTACAGTACGTATAGCGGGGGATATGAATTCAGAGAGAAGAGACGAGACGAGATGATTCATTCCACAAACACAAGCTGCCCATTAACTATAAAGAAGTCCTGATCGAATGATGAAATGGTGAATGAGATGCATCTCTGACTGGGCCTCGTATGGGCCTCCCCCCCCTTTTTTTTTTTTTGATTGAACGTATGGGGCCCTTTGAATACGTGCGGTACAGCTCGGTTTTTCTCTGATGATATTTTATTGTTCTTCTTTGTTGTGTTGTACGAACGAGTGATTGGAATTTGGACCACAAATCTTAGGCAGCTTATATGAGACTAGTAAAGAGCTCACGTCTTATTTTAGACTGAAATTGTTATTTCTTATAATAAAAGATCGAGAGCTTATCTCTTATGAGGAAACTGATATGGTCCTTAAATTTTAATGGATCGAGACATTAATGTATGTCAATGGTGATGATTAAATGATTAATCTAAGTAAATAATCAACAGTTGAAGTTTTTTTTTTTTTGGAAGATAGAATTTTCATGTCAAAAAATTCAATTTCCTTCTATTAGGAGTAAGGATACGTAAGTGTGTTACTTTCACATCAAAATTAATGACGCTTCGTGTGACATGTGGATTGGGGTGATTAATGGATTAGGTGGAATTACCAAACAAAATAGTTTTATTTATGGATTAGGTTTAGGGATATATCATATATATATACATAGCTTATGATATGATATCTCTATTGATCAGTTGATATCATCGAAAAGGTACATGAGATGGGAAACTAAACGAGAGAACTTTATATTGTGAATTTGTGATATTTTTTTATGAGGAGGGATTCATTGACAATGTCTATTTTGACAATCTTGACAATCCCAATTTTTAAAAATAAAAAAAAATAGTTAGAAATTCTCAAAAATAGAAAAAAGTTTACGGAACTATTGTTTAAGTAATAGATTGATTATGGTTCCGATTATATTTAATTTAAGTGACGTTTGATAGCTTTTCAAAGATCCGTTAAATTACAACCATTAAAAAATGTATGAAATTTTGATAAGCCATCAAACAATATCTAAATTGATTGAAATTTGAAACACTATCAATCTATAAGTTAAATAATACATCCATCAACTTTTTTTCATTTTTAAAAATTTATATGATTTTATTCAAATTTTTTAAAGTTGGCATTGTCAAGATTGTCAAAATAAGCATTATCAATGGATCCCTTCTCTTTTTTTATTGAGTTGAAGAAAGTTTGATTGGTCTTGTATATTAATGCCGACCTAATTGAATACGAACTTACATGTGTTGTGTATCGCAAATACACACATAATATTTTTCTCAACCGATTGTCTTGTTTTTTTATGTAGTCAACTGATTATCATGTTGGGAATTTTGTTTGCACAACTCTTTTCATTATTTAAACAAAGCATGTTATAGTTCTAACAACTAGAGAATTCTATCAAGCACTACTTTAAGATTTTTAGCAGAATTTTGTTCCCTTATCAGAGCAGAATTTAAAATCGATCAAACGATGCACAAAATTATATTACAATAATAAAGACATTCACGATACTTGATCTTGATATAAAAAAAGATAATTTTATAGATAGGATGTATAATTAACTTTGAATAAACCGGGAACTTAATTGGCTCATTCTAAAAGGAAAATAAAATTCACCATCCAGCGGTTCAATATTAAACTTGACTTGAGATATATAGTATTTAATTTCGAAGATATCACTTACATTGTCATGATAAAATTAATTAACGAATTGACGCATGTATTCTTCTAAAATAAGTTATTATACTTATCCTTACTCCTAATAAAAGAAGATTGGATTTTTTGACATGAAAGTTCTATCTTCTCCAGAGAATAAATCTTAGCCGTTGATTATTTACTTAGATTGATCACCACCGTTGAAAAACTTTAATGTCTCAACATATTAAAACTTATGACCCATATCAATTTTCTCAATTTAAGACCCATTACAAATGATCTTAAAAAAATTATTATAAGAAATAACAATTTCAGCCTAGAGCAAGTCGTGGGGTCTTCAGTAGTATTCATAAACATAACAATCACAACTTACGTGTGATAGTTTTCTTTAACGTGAAAAAAAAAAAACATTAAACTTACATAAGACATTTTCAAGAATAGTGCGTTCCTTATTATAACTCTGACAGTGCACAAAACTCACCTCAAAAAAAGTTCATTAGTGTTTTACATAAAAAAAAAAAAGTATTATACGGACAATATGTAACTCTATCTATACATATGAGTAAAATTACGGTGTTCTTAAGCTTACGGAGGCCTCCCATAAGCTTAACACCAAAAACATATCAAATCATATCCAAATTTTAATTTATATGGCTCAATAAATTATTTATATCAAAATCTTATACCATGCAAATTTTTTTCATTTTTGGAGATTTTGAAGTATTTATTTCATATTTTTTAATAGCAAGTATACAATATTAATAAAATAATCAATATTTATAATTTAAAAAAAATCTGAAATAAATGCTTAAAAATCTCTAAAAATGCAAATTTTTTTCATGACACATGATTTTGAGATAAAGAATTTATTGAGCCATATAAATTAAAATTTAGATATGATTTGATATGTTTTTGGTGTTAAGCTCACGGGAGGCCACCGTGAGCTTAAGAGCACCATAGTTTTACTCCTATAATTATTCCCCCCGTTTGGCAATGTAGTAAAATTGATTTAAGGTGATTTAAGTCACCAAACGCAAGTGATTTAAGGTATAGTAAGTTAACGCAGCTATATAGGTGTAGTAAACTAAATCATCAACATTTCACATCTATTTACTTCACTACAATCAAACACCACTGCTTTAAGGTGATTTAGTGTTTTACTCCGCTTTAACTTACTACGCTTGCCAAACGGAGGGATTGTGTATAAGTTGCGTACAATACTGTGTACGCTACCCATTATTGTGAAACAGGACCCACCATTTTTACCTTTAAATTCCCCTTTGCTTTACAGTTTATTCTCCTTAGCTGGATCTACTTTTTACCCCCCACTGGGAAAACAAATCCAAACCTACGTACATTCAAAGAAATTTGTGTTAGACTTAGATGAGATGATCTATAAAATTCCATCAAACCAGCATGAAAAGATGAAAGGCTGATGAGGAGGGGAGGGGACAAGATTCTTCCCTTTCAAGCAACAGATTAATTGGAGACATTGACTTTCTAATAACGAGACAAAAAATAACTTCTATCATTTTATCCCTTCTATAATTTTTTTTTTTTTAAATAAGTCTGCTACAGATATATATCTCACAGGAGATTATCAACTTCATTAACTGTAATTTTCATGTAATTTCAGGTAGTTTTCGGTTTTGGGTCACCAGTGATGGCCTACCAGGTCATAGTTTAACAAACTGGAATAAGAGAATCAGTTGACCTCACTTCTCTGCAGTTGGATTTCATGTTGTTGGCAATTTGAGAGCGCGCTCCATCGCTGGTATCGTATTTGAGAGCGCCACATCGGATTCTCAGAGCGATTTGGGAGTCCCGTTGGAGATGCTCTTAAGCATGCCAACCACAACTTTTTCACACATGCAGTAGGTCTTGTATTTGCAGCAATTTCTAAGGAGTAAGGAGAGATGTATGTTATGTTTTATTTGATACATAAAATTCTATTTTTATTTAAAAAAAAAAAGAAGAGAATAAGACTATGACTTGGATGCTACACGTAATTAGTGCAACATTTTACTACTACGGACTTTTAAATCGTTCAATCACTTTTAAATCCGTGTACTCCAAGGAAGGAACGAAAAAAATTAAAAGCTAAAATATTGAATTGGTCATGTTGTATCTCTCATACATTGCTTTTACTACTATGCTGACTCCACTTTCATAATTATTGTTATTTGATATTTCAAATAAAATTAGTACTTGAGAATAATTATTGTTAGCACGTGGTTAGACCTCAATCTTGGATCTTAATAGTTTCATCCATTAAGATGGAGTTACAATGAATCTTGACAATTTCATCAGCCAATCTTGAATTATGATAGTTCTCGTCTCCATTAGACAATCTGAGCGTGAATTTTAGAGCAATCGAAGGATTCAAAAATCTCTAGCAAAATGTGACACTAACTACGCATAGCACCAAACAATATTTCTAAAAAAATAATTATGATATATGCGTATGCTATTTTGTTAATTTTATTTTGGGATGGGATGTGGTCTATGGACATAATTTGGAAGAGCAAGACCATACATACATACATGCACAAAATAAAGTCGTTTTGTTTTTTTGGTGTGTGATGTGCTTTAATTTGCTTTGAAACCAAAACCATTGGTTTGGAATAAAAGTGTGGTAAACTATACCTATTCATGCATAAATAATGAAGAGCAAAGACTATAAAAGGGGGATAATGGGTCACTTCTTGCTTTGTTTATTCAAAACAAGGACATCGTTACTATCAATATTAATCCCTTTTTAAGCAAATATCTTACTGGAGTCCATACTAAAATCTTTATCTGAAGAAAATATCTTACTGGAATCCGAACTATATCTTTATCTAAATAAAAAATCTACCATTAGTGCTACACTTTTATTCCCCAAATTTGTTCAAAATTCTACCACCATTTAACTTTACAAATAATTAATAAGACTTGCATGTATGGATATTTTGATTTATGGTTCTCATCAACTTCTTTATATCAAAATATCTTAGAATACAAAATTTTCCAATTTTCAAGTTTTTTATATAGAAAATAGTAAAGAGCCCACAACTTATTTTGGGTTGAAATTATTATATCTTATAATAATGGGCTGAAAGCTTATCCCTTGTGAAGAAACTAAAATGGGCCTTAAATTTTATTGGACCGGGATATTAATGTATGTCAACAGTAGTGATGAATACGACTGAGATTTCTTCTTTGCCCAAAGATAAAATTGTCATGTCAAAAAATCTATTTTTCTTTTATTAGGAGTAAGTATAAATACGTATGTACAAAGACTGCATAGTTTGTTAATTAACGATTATGTATTATATGTTGACATATAGACAGACAATCACCATTGGACAAAAACTAGATAGTAAAAAATTCTATTAGTCTGCTCTCAAATCTCTGGTTAAATCATTATTTACCCTGCATCACCCCCCTTTTCTCCTACCCAGTACCAAAACACCTCCAAATATCTTTCCACATCATCCTTCTTTTTTGCTGGTTCTAAAATATCTTCGAAGTTACTTCTGAGTTCTGATCAGCACCATCCAAGTTCTTATTGCCAATCAACTTCACCGGTTGCACATTTGCACATTTCAAAATAAAGCTAACAGCTGCTCCCAATTAAAGAAAGTTACAAAGTACCAAAGAGAAGAGGGTAACATTATCTTTTTTTTTTTTTTTTTTTTGAAAAGATGGCAGCAGCTGCCATTAGGGTAACATTATCTATTGAAGTGGTCACTAAAACAAAAGTTACATCAAGGTCGGCTTAGTGCTTGTTTAGAAAAAAATAATCTCGTACCCAATAACCCAATTCAACATATCTGCATATCTCAAATGCATCTCAAGTTTCATAAACAGAAGTGAGTTGTACAAGTATCACCTCTCTTTATTTTCACATACTAGTAAAGAGTCACGCGATACTTTGGGCTGAAATTGTTATTTTTTATAGTAAATTTTTAAAATAATGTGTAATGAGCCTTATAGTGAGGAAATTGATATGGACCTAAAATTTTAATGGGCTGAGACATTAACGTAAACGGGTATTAACTCAAATCAACAATTCTAATATATCTAAGAAAATGATTAACGGCTCAAATTATATATTATTTGAGGAAGATGGTCCTTTCATGTCATTAACATAAATCAGTAAATTAGCAGTTCTGATCTATCTAAGAAAATGATCAACAACTCAAATTATATATTATTTGAGGAAGATAACCCTTTCATATCATTTTTTTTTCAATATGCTTTTATATATAGTAAGGATATAAAGATCCTACAAGATAGTATACTACAATTTGGGGCTATACAGACAATTCAAAAATTCTTTTGTTTTAATCAAGGTTTTATATATAAATAAAATAATTTCCCTGCATCTTGGCTAAATGAGTACCAAGAAGCACCTGAAGGAGAGGCTTAATAAATTTGCAAATTGTCAACAAGAAGATTAGAAGAGAATCACATCACATGATCACAATCAAACTGCAGTGCTAAACAGTAGTTACAGTACCATGAGTTTGAATTGAAGTCTTTTACTCAATTTGAGCAGACAAGAAAGCCTATAAAAAAAAAAAATGCTTCGTAGTCTGAATATTTTTTTCATCCAAATTACACCATAAAACACAATAAAAGCAGGCGACAACAAGAGCAAACAGCGGATAAATAAAACAAGGAAAAAGGGACAATGGAACTTGGAAGAACGCATAATATCATCCAAGTTGAAATGCACATATCGCAGGCTTAAATTAACAGTCGCAACCTCTATTCACAAGCCAATTTGGTATCAAAGCTACTCAAGCAAATTGCAAAGGCCTGGAATGCGGACAAAGGGTACCTATAATCCATAGTAAACATATCCTTGGCCACTTTGCCAAATTGCAAAATGATCTTGTCAGGGTCTGGTGTATTGGCAGGAGCAGCCGGCTGAGGAGCCTGACCGGCTTGAACCTGGGGCTGAGCTTGTGGTGGAGGTTGACCTTGAACCTGGACCTGGGCTCCACTTGACCCACTATTGCTCGGCCCACCAGATGATGCCTGGGTTGCAGCTATTAGCTGAAAGTTCTTCACTGATGCAATTGTAACTCTACCACGAAAATTCAAACACCAGCACTGTAGCTGCTCATGCCACCTAGGTGGTTTGTTTTTCAAAACAAGAGGTCTTTCCTTGGGCCATATGCTGTCGTCTAGATACCGGCTGCTGTTAAATTCCGATGGGTCCATGATGGACTTGGAAATAGCTGTGGATGTAGTGCTCCGGAAGGATTCTTCAAATGTGTTACGTGATATTAGCCGATCAGGTTGACCAGGCACTGACCGATTTGGCTCTAGGGAAGCAGCTGGGATGGAGTGCATAACACAATGCATACGTCGTGGGCCCCGTGTACCAAGCACGTTAAGCTCATAGCTCACTTGGGCAATGTTATAGCTGCCAGACGGGACTTTCGGGGACACCCTTTTGGAAGTAAAACGACGGCTTGAGCGACCTGGGTTGGAGGTGGCAGGGTCGACATAGTACGGAGGTTGTGTATCATATATTATAAACTTTGTACCAAGAAAATTTGACCTGCAAGTAATTTATCATAGCTCAGCATTTCAATTTATAAATGTCAGTGAGTAATTTACATACTTTCTTCAACTGATGCTGGTTCAGAGCTGCACCCATGTGAGTGGAGCAGAGTGAGGCTTTGTTTAAAGGTCAATCAGTCAAAAAGAGAATATCGAAGCAGCAGGGTAACAATTCCGGAAATAAATTAAATAACAGAGATCTCCTTGGAACCAATAATTACAATGGACAAGAACTATAAATTATTTAGTTGGGGATAAATTTAATGAAGTACCTAATTTTGCCAATGTAAGTGCTGCTTGATCTTGAAATATGATCAGCATCCATGGATATAATATATTCAGTGCAAGTGGCCTTGCGATTCCTTTTGGCCGACAAGAGGAATTTCCCGTTTTCAACAAGCACGGCTGAAAAATTGAAAAAATTAAAACAAGATGCAAATAACAATTAACGAGCTAAGGAGAAAATCAAGGTAAGCACATACCAGGGCTGAGGCCTAAATAGAGATGATAAGTTAGCTTTGACTTATCCCTCTTTATAAAGCATTGCATCATCCCATCACGAGGGCCAGGCTGAAAAACGATAAAAAAAACTATGTAAACTGATCTAATTAACCTTTCTGAAGAAATCCAGAATTTTAACAAGTAAATTTAATGGTCAAATCAGTTAACTCTACTGTCAAAGAGTTGGTTGATTTTTACTTCAGAAGAATTGTATTGTATATTACTTCTTTTAAACAATTATATTGTTCCATTTGTAAGTATAATCATATTTTATAATTTGAGACCTCAATATAAGTTTAGAACTTGTCTCCAGATATATAAATGTGCATTTATGCACATAAAGTCACTCCTTGGATCAAAATGCAAAACAACAACAAGAGAAAAATATAATACCTGCTTAAGAGAGACGGGGAATGTCAACTTGCCAGAGAATTCAGGGCTGATAACAATCTCTTGACACATTTCCCTCCATGAACGGCAAACTGCAGCACAAGCCACCACATTTTTTCTTCCTGGCCACACACTCTCACTGGCCTCCAACCTTCTTATAACATCCCGTAAAAGCTCAGGAGGAAGGTGGGCCCACTTGCTATCCTGGATCACTGGCCCGGGTTCCTGCACCTGGTGCACTGAGCTCCCTGATTTGGCCCGACTACTATGACCCGTCAGACCGGACAAGCCAGCAAGGGCAGCCTCGAAGCTCCTCCGGGAGATGGAACCCACCCCATCCCTAACATCTCTTGTGATTTTTCTAAATGACATTTATTTCAGCATGCACCATACAATTATTGAACCTGCAGAATATTCAACAAACAGCACGTCAGCTGAAGTTGCTAGGCATTTATAGATGGAAAACAAAAGTCTTCACTTCACTAATATAGTTATATGCACCTTTCAATGATAGGATTGTGGTTCTTAAATCTTAATCCACAAATTCTCAAGTATCTATACGGCTATACCATTAAATCAAATTGTAATTAATTTAATATTTTCAGAAATTAAATCAAATTGTAATTAAGTTGAGACAATTAAGAGCCAAAAAACCTTCATGAAAGTCCGGATGCAGTCATACTCATCCCAAATTGGATTAACCGAAATGTACCTGAAAAAAATGTACAGAGGTAAGTACCAAAGAGTGAATCTAAGTACAGAAACAGAAGCAACTATTGCCATTGAAATTAACAAAATTGTACAAGAAAACTATTGCTACTTTATAGCATGGTGATAGAACAATTGGTACCAATCAAGTCAAGAAATAAATTGTCAATTGCCAACTCAACCACTAAAACTCCATACCCAAAGTCAATGATTGAAATCTGGAACCATCTTAACAATTTCTTTTTTATTCATTTAGAAAATGAACAAAGGAAATTGCCAACTCAACCCCCAACAGATCAATGACAAAGTCAAATTAATAATTTTCATTTTTTATCTTAAACACATCATTTTCACGGGTGATGATTTTTTAATTTAATTAACAAACTTTTAAGTTGGGTACAGGTGTACACGGTACAACTAATAAAGGCAAAAAAAAAGAAAAGCAGAAATGATTCAAATGAACCAAATACATAAACAATAACAGCAATTTAAACAAACCAAGAAGGAATAAGAGTGACAACTAGAAAAGAAAAGATTATCATTTGCAACACAAACCCAACAAAACTTTGTGGTCTTAAAACTAATAAACCTTGCACAGCTTTCTTTCTTGTGGTGTTAATTAAGGATTGATTGTTTGTTATTTGGGACATGCTGCTATTAAACCAAGAATTAATTAGATAAGAACAAGAGAAAGGGAAACGGTAGATTTGTTCCTGGCACATTTTTAGAAATCCAAATGTAGACAAAACCTAAAAATACCCACAAACCCCCTCCCCCTTTGCACCCTAAAAAAGCAAAAGATTTTAGCTAAAACAAAGGAGAAAAACACTACACACAAGTCGTGAGATCTGTAAAATTACAACTTAAATTATTAAAAACAAAAAAAAAAACTTTTATGCTCTTAACTCTCAACAAATATTCACAAAAAGGCCCCAATTTATTCCTATTGTTCTCAATAATAACCCCAAAACTCTCAAATATACCTCAAATCGGGCCCCGAATCGAGGAGAAACCGGCAAGGAAACCCCAGCGCTGGAGCTGGTTCGAGATCCCTCTAGCTAATTCGATCGGATCAAGGAAGATAAAAGAAAAGAAGTAGTAGTAGACTTTTCAGACCGATCTCTCTTTCTTTCGATCTCCCTCTCGCTGGCCCTAAGAGCAAGCAAGGTCAAGACAGAGACTTTGGTGAAGAAGAAGAATGGCACGGAAATTAAATAAACAAATACAGACAGCGAGCGAGCGAGCGAAAGAGATTAGACTAGAGAGAGAATTCAAGAAAAGAAAGAAAAGTAGCTGCTGTGCTGTGCTCTGCTGCCTCTCTCTCTAGTCTCTACTAATAGTTTATCTATCCGCTACTTTCTCTCCAAGCTCCTGGTCCACATCCCCCACCCCAATTCATATCCCCTGCTGCACGTACTGCATTGGATTGTCTCGAGATTCGTGTCAGCGCGGATTTTAAGACGATCCAACGGCTGACATTGTGAACTGCACAAAGCAGTAAGTCAGTGTCACACTACTTATATTTTGTCCACATTCGGCCCTTCCTTTACGCAACCTTGGTTGTATGGTTTGTACGATTGTATCGGCCGTGCGAATATTTGGATTATAATAATGGAGAGGTGTAGTGGACCGGGTGTAGGTGGGAAATGATGTGGAGTTGGGAGGGGCAGAGTTGACTTTTCATCAACGTCGGAACTCGGAACGGGAGGTAAGGTAACGTAACGTTAACGGCGTTAAAAGTAACGGCGTTAGTTGAGGGGAGAAAAAGTGTAAAGAAGCGGAGAAAAGAGCTTTATGCTGTCTCTGTGCGTGGTTCATTTCCCGAAGTGTACGCCAGAAAGGAGAAAAAGGCCAAAAAAAAAAAAAAAAAAAAGGCGGTTTCGCTTTCTCACTGCGTAGTGCACACCATCATTTCATCACTCGGATCTTCTGTGGGTTTTACCTGAGAATACCACAAAGTGCGGTTCCACTGACAGGTTGGTCCCATGCGTCCGGATTTTGCTGTCAGTCAAAGACTGGACCTTTCCTTTTGGCCTCTTCCCTGATTTATGATATAGATTGACAATAAATCAAGAGTAATACAGCGTCCAATTGTCCATAGAATATTTATCCATAGCGTCTATATAGTACAAAATCAGATCTATCTGTTACAAAATCAATTGTATTTGTTACATTCAAAGTGTGTCTATGAACATATAGATACATTTCTTAATGGACCCAAGATGTTTCTCATAAATCAATAATCCCCCTTTCATGGTTCTCCACTTCTCCACTGACTCCTTAGTCCTCCCTGCATAGATTTTTGTTTTGAAGGAAGATTTCTTCATTGTTTTTTCTTTGTTGTGTCCTTGGAAGAGTGTGTTATTAGAAAAGAAGACAAAGTTGACAGTGTCAGGAATCTGAAATTTTACGTGCTCCGGTCAGGGAACTGGAATTCGAGAACAGGGAAAAGTTTTCGCCTTTTGCGGTAAATTGTTTCCGAATTTAACTGAAAAAAGGGCCAGTCAAGGGTACTTTGTAAACAGTTAAAAGAGGCTTAAAGCAGCCTGTGTGCAGGTGGAAATTAACCATGAAGAGAATTTTTTTTTTTAGATAATTAGAGAGAATTTTTTGTACTTGTTCGCAAAAAGAGCTTACTTAATTAATTGATGGAGGATTAAGGAATTAATTTGATCTTTATTAAGAAAAATATTTTTTTATGTGCAACCATATTCTATTTTCTATATTCTAAAATTTGTACACCTATGCTGAAGAACTATTTATGTACACCAATTTTCTATTTTCTATATTTTTAGAATTCGTATCCTATGCTGAAAAATATTGCAGGATTATACTTTTTAGGGCCGGTTCGGTAGTTACTAATTATACATAAATTTTTTTCTATTAGAACATGATTTCATATTGCATTTAGTAAAAACCTATGAAGAGCCCATTATTGATAGGAAAAAAATAATTCAGTCCAACTAAATTAATATTTTCCTCTGAAAACAAGTATTTTAGAGGAATAAATTCGTATTAAGAATTGATAGAATAATCTGTCCAACAGAGGATTGAAAATCCGATTGGAGAAAGTTTGTAGACATAATAATACCCCCTTAAAAAAGAAAAAAAACAACATATTTCAAGAAATCACGTTTTGAATGAAGTGAACCAAAATCTATGCCATAAATGCATTTTTCAAGTCTCAACCAATCAGATTTTCAAATTTGGATGAAGCAAACAAGAAAGGAAGAGGGCATTTAGCCCTCACGCAACATTCGTGCATTCATAATATTGCAGAAAAAAAAAAAAAAAAAAAAGAGTTGGGTAGGTTGATATATTTTAGGCATGACTAACAACTCGTAAATTTGAACTTTGTTATATCAATATGAATATGCAGGGGTGAATCTTTATGGAGACCCACGAGACAAATGCATTGCCAAGAATTAAAAAAAAAAATAATAGTACTAATAAATAATCTTGCTTAGTTTACTAGAGTCCGGCTACGGTACTTCCATGAGCATTTCAAATCGAAACACTTACATTCCAAATTCAAAAGTTCGTTGTCCGAAATTTTAATCCAAAGAGCTCATAATAATATTGATATAATTAACTTGTAGAATCCCAAATTTTTCCATTTTTTAGAAAATTTTAGCTATTTTTAATGATATTTTAAAGATTGACAGACAAAATTGATTTATTTTTAATTATTTTAACAGCCATATTTCAAAAAACCATTTAAAATAGTAATAAAATTTCTGAAATGGTAAAAATTGGAATGATCCGACTTAACTATGTCAAGATTACTATGAGGTATTTGGATCAAAATTTTGGATATCAGATTTTTGAATTTGGACCGTAAGCATTTCGGTCCAAAATGCTTACGAAAGTACCATAGCCGGACTCTAGTTTACTATGATTACGAAAAAAAAAATAACTATTATTCTGCTATAATTTAAAAAAAAATTCTAAAAACTAATTTTTTATTCGAATTTGAATCTTAACGCTATTATTTAATTGTCCGTACTAAAAGTTTATTAATAATAATCCTCCAAATCTATATATTTTTCATGTCACATGCTCTCTAATTCCTTGCGTACGTGCTATATAAACCGGTAACATTCCGGATTCCATGGTCCATACAATACAGGAGTGTCCATAGCAAACAAACCAATTTTGCAAGACGAACAACACTCCAGAAGAAGCAAATAAAGAAAAGAGGATTTGTTGAAGATGCAAATCCGTGAACCCTTTTATTTTATTTTGGAGGCAAAATAAAATATTTTCGGACTAGTGCTGTAGTGCATGCTGCCGAGTTAAACAAAGTGGAAGTACTCACCATGTCGAACGGTTTTTGTAAACTGTAAGGTTTAATATCTGTATCTGTACTATATTATAGAGCATGTTATACTCTCCATTTTTTTTTCTTTCTTCTTCAAATTTTTTTTAATGCCTATTATACCCCTTAATCAACGGTACAAATCAAAATACATTGATTTTAAAGGCATTGATGATGTTCTCCAATTAAACAACTTCCTCTTCATTCTGGTTTCTACAAAAATGGAAAGATATCAATCTTGGTATGGAAGACATCAATGTTGATTAGAATTTACATTTATGAAGAATTAACGCTTTATATTCTAACATTCAATGAGTTGATTTAGTGCAACAATGAAATTTAAATGGTAGATAATTAACTAAAAATCAAAAGCACATTATATGTATTACATGGTATGAGATCGGGATTTAAAACGCCCGCGGTCTTCTTGCTAGTCATTAAAAGTAAGAATTAGTGTTTGGTCTTGTGGTTGCCGGTTAAGAGTAATGTTCTCCATATGAAAGGTTGCGAATTTGAAACTCAAATAAGAAGTCTTATAGACATTTAAATCTGAGTAGCTTGACCCTCAATTTTATCTCAAAAAAAAATCATGAAAAGTAAATTGCAAGGTTTAATTGTAGTGCTAATTATAAGCTTCCAAGAGGGTGTATTGGAGAAAAGGAATATATTTTTGCAGTGTAAAATGGATATGACTCTGCTGCTTTTCTAAGAAGAAAAACAGGGTGTGCTTTTCTGATCGAATGGTCGGGATCGGTTGTCGCACCGATCTCAAAGTGGTTCAGTGTTTGCTGCAGCGATCTCAAAGTATTTTAGTATTTCTTAACCGTCGGATCAAGAAAAGCAGGGCAGGCTTTTCTAAAAAGAAAAGCAGGTGAAAATTAATGGCACGGTACTAGTAGACTGGAGCTAACTTGTTCTGAAGGGGATGCCAAACCAAAACCAAAGACAAAGTATAGAGGATGGTGGTAGCACATGACGTGCATAGAGAAAAAAAATAAAAATAATGCAGGGAATCAATCAACACAAGCAAATGAAAAAAACAAAAAAAAAGGATGACATGAGGGATGAGCCTGTGTGTTAACCGACTTGCATAAAAGAAATGGGAAAGAAAACCCTTTTGATTAATTGATTAAGCTTCCACTTTAGCAATAACAAGCTTGGTGGATTTGGTAGCTGTGACAGTGTCTCTAATCTACTTTCAGTTATCTAATCCTGCAACTTGTCAGTAAATTAAACTACACGCTTATCAAGAAAATGTTGTGCATTTTTTTTTAATCAGAGCATTTATATATTTCGATCAGTAGATACTATTTTTCAGTGAACAGATATACTACGGTTTTTAGTGAACATTTATGCAGCTATGTAAAGCACATGAGTGCACGTGAATGTGTCGGACTGTGAAAAAAAATTTGATGGTTAACCTACTTACATAGTTGGACTATACATGTTTTCCTGATATATTTGATCTTAATTTTTTCTAATTTTTTTTTGATAAAATTTGATTTCAGTTTTTGTTTATATCTTTTTTCTGTGGTATTATTTCATTCGTCAATGATTGATTTCTGAACTCTTATCGTATATTTTGTCTCGTCTTCTTAATAATTTTGCAAGTAGGGACAGTCAGCCAACGTACAAAGTGAGTTGAAAATATAGTATAAATTTATATAATTTTTAGTTAAAGTATGGATTATTTTAAATATATGTATTTCAATTTACATATATTTGCCTAATTGAAATTTAATTAATATGTTACATAATACATATATTTTACAAATACATATATTTAGTCAAAGGACCCGAAACTTTGATTGGGTAAAAAAAAACTCCCCAATCTTACTACTTTGGGTGAATTTTTTTTTTACAATTTCGGTTTTAAAAAAAATTTGGTGAATCTCACAAAGAGAAATTTTTTTTGAGTAAAAATAAGGGTCTAGCCCTTATTTTCATAAATTTTATTAATGATAAAAAATATTTACAGAGTCATTCCCAAGAGATTGGGATTTAAAAAAAAAAAAACACTATAAGAAAAGAGTACTAAAAAAGAAAAAAAAAATACACATCAATTAGTGTATTTTTTTTTGGTTTGTCCAATTGCCTGGTGATCATGACTTGGGCTATACAATCAATTAGTGTCTATATATATCGATATTAAGATATATAACATAACATCAATCATCATATATGCATTTCAGACTAAATGGTGCATTTGACTAGCCTATTAAATTTTTTCTGGCTTATCTCAAATTTCTTGCACAATTATTATAGGGTCTTTGATAAAACAATTTTCATGAAGTCAGAGGACAGTGACAAATGAAATATTTGTAATCAAATACTTTTGTAGTAGATGGTGATAATAGGAAAAAAAAAACAACAAGAGGAGAAGTTCCAACAAACAACCCTGGCCCCCTAAACATTATAAAAAACCTAATTACATAAATTAAGGTCTCTTTCAGAAAAAGTTCAGATAAGCTTGAAAATTGGGGAAATACGTAAGGAGTAAGGACCATGCAAGCATTGTTGGGCAAAGTGTCAAAAATGACCAATAATAAAATCCAAAGAATTTGTTCTGAAGGCAGCCGTAGCAAGCAAAAAAAAAAAAGTATATTTGGGAGGTTTAAAGTAAAAAAAAAAAAAAAAATTAAGAATCTTCTCTTAGGTTTTAAATTATGTTTAAAAATAATATTATTGACAAAAGGTATCTATCTTCTGTTGGGGGTCTAAATCTGCTTTTAACTTTTATCTTACAAATGAAATTCTTCTTTTAATTTGTGCGTGGGGCCTATATATATCATGGATCAAGTTCTTTAATGTTTCTTTTTATTTTTTGTCTTTGTGTATGTTTCAATATAATCATTTCATAATTTCTTTTTTTTTTTTTTGAAAAACTTGATAATCATTTCATAATTTTCTCTAGTAACTAGTGAAGGTCACATCAGGCCTTAATCTTAAGTTCTTAATTTAAAAAAAAAAAATGATTCTAGCTACTGAGAAATTGCTAGTAGCTCATTTTGTGAGGTATTACAATTTGAAAAAAAAAATGCCATGAATGAATTTTGGGTCTCAAAAAGGGAACAGAATAACCAAAATAAGGTAATCATAGAGTGACATGCAATATAATAAAGCTAGGAATCAAACAACAAAATTAATTCAGTAAAAACTTGCTAATTAAGGAAGCAAAAGTGCTCATCTAATAGTTCAACTTAATCCAAAATCAATACTAATAGTAAGCTCTTGTCTTTAATCTTTATATCTTTAATCTTTATAGATAAATTGTTGAGGGGCCTCACTTTATAAAGGAGTCCACAACAAAAAGGAACAGATCGATCACATGTAAATATACATGACACAAATCCATTAAAAATTCAACTTAATTAATCTTCTCTTTTAAGCTCTTTTAATTTGCGGAAAAGAGCGGCTAAGTATCATGATTTGAAGCTTCTCAATTTAGCTGCCCTATTACTTCTTTTCCTTTTCTTTTTTGTGTGGTCAAATACAATCATTGAGCTAGTGACTAGTAATGCTTATGGAAGGCGAAGGCTCCATGTAGGAGTTTTTAATTTCATCATTAAGTACTGTTAGAAAATGACTTTGGGACTTTGGGTTTGATTAAGGATACATATTTTACAGTCCAGATATTCGGATACCACAAAGGATACCGTCGGGGATACCATGATCTTTGACCAATTCAACTAAACCTAAATATTCACCTTAACCTCCTAAATATTCACCTTAACCTTCTAAATATTCAACTTAATACATTTTGCCTGACAACCAATAAAAACTCTACATAATAAAAACCTAATTGCGGCATTACACTTAACACATTTTGCTTTACAGCTAATAAAAACTACTCTTAATTTAACTTGCAGCATTGCACTTTCTAACTATTTAGCTTATCCTCCTAAATATTCACCTTAACCTCCTAAATATTCAACTTATCACATTTTTTATTGGCAGTCAATGTTTAATGGTATCCCCGATGGTATCTTTTGCGGTATCCCGATAGCATTTTCCCATATTTTATGCTACAAAGAAAAATCATTGTTGTAGAACATTCTACGCGGTACTATGATAAAATTGACTGATTAATTGGGTTAGACTAATATAAAAACATTTGTATTTTGCTCGCACATATAAACAACTCAAATTATGCATTGTCAAACTCAAAATTTCGATTTATGGTTCATATTAAGTTCATTGTATGAAAGTATTTGGGATACAAGAATTTTTATTTTAGTGTTTTTTAAAATTTTAAGTATTTTTTTTGGATTTCTCAAAATGACTCTAAATATTAGTAAAATAATGCTTATTTGTAAACGAATTTAAAAAAATTCAAAATAAACACTTAAAATTAAAATACTCTAAAAATAGAAAAAATTGTATCCCTAAGTATTTTCAAATGATGAGTTTAATGGGAACCATAATTCGAAATTTCGGTTGTGACAAAGTATAATTTGAGTTATTACCATTTCCAGAGCGAAATGTAAACATTATCATAATAAATCTACCCTATTGATTATTTGATTGGTTAATTAATTATTTAACTACTCCCACTATAATTAAGTTGATGTTCTCAGTTCATTTCATGCAAAAAATAAACGTCAAATTAAAATAAGAATTTCGCAAGTTTCAAGTCTCAACGGACACAAACACAAACATAGAACGTAAATTAAATAATAACCCTGATGATAATTGTACCACACCGATTCGAAAATGAGTTAAATTTATTGTAAATTCGTAGGTAAATAGAGGGACAATTTTTTCAGAATATACATGTAAATCTAACATATATAGCCCGTTATTTGACTTGGCACTGTCGTTTGAGCCCTATCATGATTTTTCACATCCCCTTTTGTTGTTCTCTTATATATCTAATCTCCATGCACCAAATTAAGCAAACCAAATAAAACTAGAAACTCACCGGACCTCAAACATCCATTAGGGATAGGGGGAGGCATATACGACCGAATATTCATCCATAATTCTCATGAATCTAACATACTCTGCCAAACAGTATGTCATGACTAGCCTGGCATGAAGGATTTCTATCACCTACTGCGCAATACCTTACCGCGCAATAGGTGAGCCGTCCGATTGCTTAAAGATTCGTGCTGGTTATAATCTAAAAAACCCCCCTATCAATCTAAAGGTCGTCGTTGTGTACTGCGCCGTACTGCACAGTAGAGGACAATCACGCCCGGCATGAATAATGTACTTGTGCTAGAGTGCTAGTTTCTCTGTCAATAATGGGATAGCAACATCTAATTCGGCATCTGTAGTTTTGTACTGTACCGTCAAGAAAAGGGCCCATTCTGTAACTGAGCCTCCGTGCCTATCTACCTTCGGCCTCATTGAAATCAACTTGATTGTGTGTGTGTATTTGAGGCCTAATTTTTAATAAGACTGCTCTCAAGGCCACAACTGAAATGATTTCTCAGGCTAGCTTTGAAGATAACATGTCAACTAGTTAAGGCCTAGTTGTGAATGCATTCTACAGGAGAGGGATATTAATTCTTTGAGTAGTGTAGAGAGGTTCTTCATACCAGTTTGTTGATGCTCCTGTGCCTCTGCACCTTACTCGTGGTGCGGTGCCCGTCCGGCCATCACCGGCACCGGCCAACTCATGCTTCGGGTGTGTGTTGGCAGGTTCCAGTGGGTTACTTACACATGAATGATGCAAGAAATACAGGATATTTTTTGACAACATTAATGGGTTTAATCATCATCATCATCATCATCATCATCATTACTGTTATTGTAAAATTCCGTGTTTTGAATTGGCTAGATTTGGTTACAACTTTTCCACAAAATGTTTAGTAAATTCAGAAGTAATAATAGAAATTGGTAGATAATGCACGCTCGAACTCGATTCATATGCTGAATCCATGAAAGAATTAACAAGGATAACAGATGAAGAAACTTAAAAGCTATAACACACTTGATTCGTCCCGTAAAACAGATGCTACACAACCAACCAAACAATCAACAACAGTAAAACAACCCCGAAGCCGATCGAGCGCAAACAAATATACACAACCAAATTCAAAATCTGTTCAAATGTACAGACCATCCCATCGTTTTCAATCTAACGCCTTGATTCTGAAGGCGCTAATTAAATCAACAAACAAATAATGCAGAGAAGAGTTTAATAAGACACCACTGACAAATTAAAGTGATCCTATACAATTGGGTTTTCTATGCTGCTGCTGTTTCTTCCTTCTTTTCAGCCTCCGCTGTTGATGCCTTGGGCGTGGCCTCGGTAGTTGTCTCTGCCGTTACGGTTTCAGTAGGTGTTGCCTCTTCTTTGACTTCAGTAGTCTGTTCAATATATCAAAGCAGTTTTATTATGTTAATTAGTACTCTATGATTCAATTCCAAATTAACATATTTATGTTGTAATCAGGTACCAACTTCTATAACTATTTTTAATACCCATCTTGCTTGTTTAGAATCTTGAATTTAGCTATATTTTGGTAATTATGATTCTCACAGAAATTTGAGGTTAACAAATTAAAAGCAAGATAGAAATATACTATACCAGTACATATGTACATGCTTATATATGCCTTATCCCTAACATAAATCACCAATTCTGAGCTAATACAATTAGTTGCAACGTTTTTTTCCTCAATTTATTGCTCAGGTTTATAACTTTATTTTTGGAAGACAACCATGTTAGTAATCTGTATTAACATAAAGACAAATTAATTAACTAACCTCAGTAGTTTGGCTGGTTTCTCCTACAACCACCTCACGATCTTCCGTCTTCTCCGGCTCGGCCTCAGGCGCCGGTGCCCCAGCTGGCTCCTTCTTGCCAAATGGTGACAGGCCACAGTTCCCCATTGATTGGATAAAGGAAAGATTAACACTTTATCAAAAGAAAAGAGAGATAGAGATGTTGGGTATATGGTTTTGTGTGTTATGACATGAAGGATTAGGAATTAGGAAGCTCTTATAATTAAGAGGTCGTTGTTGATTGTTACCGTGGTTTGACCAACGTCTAAGTTTTCAAATTTTTTTTTTTTGAGGAAAAAAGTTTTCAAATTTTTGTACTTCAAGTAACTTGGGGAAATTAAATTGCTAAACCAACAACGGCAAGTCAACAGATAATAACTCCATAAGATATATTATAGAGCAATACCTAGTACTGTCCACAGAAAAATCGTCCATAACGTCTATAGGTTACATATTCGGATGCATCTGTTACAAAATCAGATGTATTTGTTACATTCTGAGTGTGTCTATGGACGTATGGACGCCTTTTCAATGGACGCAAGATGTTTCTCATATATATATTATACCAGGCTGCTAGCCAACTGTATATATGTAGCAGATAATTAAGAAGGGAAAATAGGGGATATTCTCCTACTTATTTATGCGATATCTTTTAGAAAATTAGATGTTCTTGACAACTGTTTTTAGTAGCAAGATTGTAAGCTGTCAGCCGTCTTCTTGAATAAATAAATTTAGCAGATGTAATTCTGAATTTTGAAAAAAGAACATGGCATATATTGAAGATCTTCTGTTCAGGGCGATTGCATTGTCAAACAGCAACAAATTGAACAATTCTGCACACCTCACAAAATTGAAGTTCAACCCCTCTTATAATATTTTTATTTTTAAGTACAATGGGTTGTTTGGCAAGGTGGTTGACTTAAATATTTAAGCCTTACTAAGCCACACTCGTTCGGAAAAAGAAAAAGGACTTAAGAAAGCTTAAGCCTTAATCCATGAGTATTGCTTCTTTAGAAATCCGGGCTAGGCTTAAGCCCCGGTCAAAAGGAGGCTTAAGGAGAAACTTTTAATTCGTGCTAAGGAGCTTGCGTTCGGAAGGATTAAGAGACTAAGAAAGCTAAAGGAAGTTTGAGGAGGCCTAAAGAGGGGTTGCCGAACGGCCCCATTTTGACTATCAAACATGAATATGCAATGATTGTTTTTATGAAAAAGGATGATAATTCTTAGGAGACATAAAATGCCAAGGGAATCATTTTTTTTTTCTTTTGATAAATAAATTCATAATTTCTGGGAAAAGAAGGAAAATTGATAATTATAAAATTATGATGGTCCTAATCAACAACATGAAAGTGAACCTTTCAATAAAATGACAGTTTATCTTTAAAATTATATTTTCTCCATTACATCAAAATTCCCAAATTTGTCGGATATTTTACAAAAGATATCATATGAGTGGATACAATATATATGATACATCCATATATAACAGGAGATTATAATTTGGCTTGAAAATATGTACTATCAAAATTGAAAATCAATGCATAACAGAGGTAAGCCTGGGTGCAAGTTGGAGCTCCGGTTAAAATACCTTTTCCTAAAAGTGTTTAAGGAAAACAAGAAGAGTACCGTCTCTTAGTCTCTTATAATATTAATAAAAGAAAATGGATAATAAGTATTGTGGTGATCAATTATTCAATTATGAACATTCAATTTAGTTTTGTCATTTGTGCACGGCATCGCCAGTTGCTTCTCTCTCAATGAACCCATCCATCAGGGTCCAAATCAGTAATATAATTTTCAAATTCCAATTGAAATAATTTTATTTTATAATCTTAGTAGATCTTCAGCAAGAAAGATTCTCATTTCATGCTTGCAAGTTATGTAGTGGCGCCAGCACTAATATTCTGGAATTTCATATGACAGCGACATGAATACATGATTTTCTCCGCAGATACTGTAGATACACATATTATATACGAGTAAGGATCAAATAACCATGTTTTTGGTGACCGATCGGTGACCATGAAATTAAATATGAAATAACTGCAATTTAAATTGTTAAATGACAAAACTAATTGATAGAAAGTATTGCATATATCATGTTTTATGAGTATACAAAAAGGCCGAATTGTTGGCATACCCATCCAAACTTTCAAAATAGCCAATTTTCCCATCAAACAAACAAATAGCTTATTTACCCATTAACTTCCAAATTATTTTCCTTTATCCCCATTTCTTTATTCAATGCAAATAAACCTTTTATTATGAATGAAAATGACCAATATATCCTTCATTCTTTTACTTGAACCAGTTTAGTAATCTCTTCCAAAATTTGAACAGCATGAACTTTGAACCAGTTTAGTGATCACATATTTCAAAATTGGAATATTAAAAGCTGGCCAAGCTTTAGCTCGACAATTTATATGTTCCACTCAACAAATTTGTCAAGTTTACCATGATATGAAATATATATGAATTTGCATGAACTTCTTACTGGTAGATTAAATTTTTGGAGCCGATGAGTTGTGTTGTCTTTACTAATACATATGCTACAAATCCAGTGCATTTTCGTTATTGACTATTAGCTTCGATCTTACTAATTTTTGCTAATATTATACTATAGCTTGGACGCCACAATCCCACTCCCAGGCCCCCAAAACGAACGGGAAAAAAAATAGACAAGTCAGGAGACTAGGAAGTCAAGAAATGTCCGTCTTATTCATTGAAAAAAAAATATATACTTTAAAAAGTTTGGAAACCCAAACATATAATAAAACAGATAGCTATGCATATTTACCTTATTGAAAGTATTCATGCTTGTGATTAAAAATATGTCTGCATATGCACCGAGCCAATAGTACTAAGGAAACAGGTATTGAAGCAAAGATAACAGTTAAATGAAGAACAAATGATAATTAAATCTAAAAAAGGGTATATTAGTCAATTTCATAACAATTTAATGGTTTTTAATGCGTAAATGTAGAAAAGGGGATAAAGGAAAACAATTTGAGTTTTAATGGGTAAATAAGCTATTTATTTGTTTGATGGGGAAATTGGCTATTTTGAAAGTTTGGATGGGTACACCAACAATTCACCCATACAAAAAATATATAATTTTGATTTTATTTACATCCGCGTATGCTACGATGGATGTGTGACCACACAAGAAAAGATCGTATCAGAAATGATGATATACGTGACAAAGTAGGGGTGGCTCTGATTGAAGAGAAGGTAGTCCAACACCGCTTGAGGTGGTTTGGACATGTTCAACGGAGACCTCCTGAAGCATCCGTGCGTAGCGGTGTCCTAACTCGTGCCGAGAACACAAAAAGGGGTAGAGGTCAGCCAAAATTGACATGAGAGGAAGCTGTAAAAAGAGACTTGAAGGCATGGAGTATATCCGAAGAGCTGCTCTTGGATAGGGACGCGTGGAAATTAGCAATCCACGTACCGGTACAATGACCAACAAATCAAGCCCCTAGCGGCTATTATTATATTATATTACTACTGTTTTCACTATTATTATTGTTATTATTTATATTTATTTATTTATTTTATTTCTTTTACCATCATCATTATTATTTATATTAGTATTATGTAGTATCATTCTCATCACTATTATTATCATTATTACTAGTATTATTATCTAATCATTATCTCTAGAACTAGTTTTTCACTATTACTATTGTTATTATTGTTCTTTCTGTATTTATCTATTTTATCTTTGTTATGATCATGATCATCATTGGTATTATTATTATGTAGTATCATTCTCATTATTGTTATTATTATTATTATTATTACTACTATTATTATTATTATCATCATCATCATTATTACGATCATGATCATCATCGCAATCATCATTATCTATACTAGTATTTTCACTATCGGACTACTATTATTTTCAAAATCATCTTTTTGGCCACCGCCACTAGCATTGGATCCTACTTGGTTTCATTTCTAGTCTACCCCAACTTGTTTGGGACTAAAGGCTTGGTTGTTGTTGTTGTATGCATCAAGCATTAACAAAAATCGACAGTTCAAATTTTATGATTTTTTCTCCTCTCTTGATGACTATTGAAACAATGTTAAAACTTTATCATTTTTTGTGTATATGTTATTTAGATGATTTAGAATATATCTAACGGTTTAGATTTGTTAATTTATATATAAATAATAAAATGGTTACCACAGTCACCAACATTTATGGTTATTGGATCCCTTCTTGTTATATATTTATATGGGGTAATGCCCCATGACCCCCCCAATCTATTCACTATTGACAAAGTGCCCCCCCAATCTTTTATTTGTGACAAAGTGCCCCCTAAACTCATCAATCCATGACAAATTGCCTCCCAATTAATAATCTCATCCATAATTGTTAAATTTGGATTAAAAAAGACTAGTCTACCCGTGAACATTATATTTAAAATTGAACAGTAATTTAATTTGGTATGATTTTTTTTACAGAAAATTGAATTACATAACTAAAATAATCTAAATGTTGTACAAGTGTAATCTGATTATACAAAAATATTATTATGCAATTAATTCAAAATATTCTTCTGTATAATAAGTTCGTATTAAACATTATTATTGTATTAAATGTCTTTCTTGGACTTATATAATTTATACAACTAGAGTTTCTAATGAAAATACAT
This sequence comes from Cyperus esculentus, assembly GCA_030179965.1. Lineage (NCBI taxonomy): Eukaryota > Viridiplantae > Streptophyta > Magnoliopsida > Poales > Cyperaceae > Cyperus > Cyperus esculentus. The sequence goes on from JASGLE010000027.1 coordinate 2,859,315, forward strand.
AATTTTTTTATTAATTATAAAATGAAAATTTTATGACTGAAATAACATGTTTTTATTAATTTTATTATTATTAATTATAAAATAAAAATTTTGTGTCTGAATTTCAGTTGTTATGGAATAAATATTTTAACAAAATAATTGAGTGATACAAACTTCAAGTATGGATACGTTAAAAGTTAAAAATCAAATATATTTGTTAGTTATATTTTAATAGTTGATGTGCACAGTTCTTTTTTATAGAAAATATTATTATTCAAATTCCGTAAGTATTATTTCAATAAATACACAACAAACTTCAAGGGTAGTATGGTCATTTCCAATCCAAAATTGATAATTATGAATGTAATTATCATTTGGGGGCCAATTTGTCATGGATTTATAAGTTTGGGAGGTAATTTGTCACAAATAGAATATTGGGGGGCACTTTGTCAAAAGTGAAAAAATTAGGGGGGTTATGGAGCATTACCCCTATATTTATTAGTAAAGAGCCATGCCTTACTTTTGATATGAAATTATTATTTATTATAATAAATTTTTTAAGATAATACGTGGCAGGAATAAAGAGGTTAAGCTTATTAAAAAAGAGTAGAGTAGATTATTAATCAAAAAAGTATATCGGCACTAAAAAAGAAAATGTTCAGTTACTGATACATTATGTGTGGATAATGGGCCGAGAGCTCATCCCTTGTGAGAAAATTGATGTGGGCCTTAAATTTTAATGGGTCGGGACATTCCATGTATATCAACGGTGGTGATAAATCTAAGTAATCAATCAACGACTGAGATTTCTTCTTTGGGAAAGATGGAACTTTCATGTCAAAAAATCTAATTTTTTTTATTAGGAGTAAGAATATCAATATCCTGCTAGTTATTGAAAACATATAACATGCTCTACATGATTACTTGCTATTTGCTAATCTAATCACACGCCAAACCTGCACCAAAAGTGTACATATTTTTGTATTTTGGTTGCGTACCCAACTTACATACTACAACTTCCATATGATCTCACATTACTTCACAGAAAGACCAACAATGTTACAACTAAAAGAATGGCAAATTAATCATATATTCATATCAACAACAATAGCGTTTAGAAATAAAATACTTCCCCAATATCCATCACAGGCATGCCCTACCAGTTGTCACCCTCAAATATTAAATACCAAGATTCTGTGGGTGGCCTATTCGGATCTGAGAAAAGAGACCCTGCTTTTCTTGATCCAACAGTTGACAAACATCAAAATACTTCGAGATCGATGCAACAAACACCGAAATTCTTTGAGATCGGTACAACAATCGATCCCGACCATCCAATTGGAAAAGCAGGGTCTGCTTTTCAGATCCGGCCTATTCGTAAGAAAAAGACGTGCTGGCGTGCAGGTGGGCTTTTATGGGCCCGGACCGATACTTGCCAAACCGGCCCATATAAGTCCAATCTTCTCAATTAGTCCATACTCAAATGGGCCTTTATGGGCTTTTATGGGCCTTTTTGGACAGACATTCTAATTACAAAATCTCTTCCCTTTTCTTTCCTTTTGAGACCCTAATCGTAATCGAGGACGAAAAAGAAAAAGAAAAACGAGGGTTTGGGTTTTGATTCTCTCCGAGCCGCGAGATTTTGGAGGTGAAGGCGAGGCATGGCGAGCGAGGAGGAGATCGCGGTGAAGGAGCCGCTGGATCTGATACGGCTCAGTCTCGACGAGCGCATCTACGTCAAGCTTCGCTCCGACCGGGAGCTCCGCGGCAAGCTCCATGTACTTCCTTGTTTTCCACCTTTTTTGTTCTTTATCTTGAAATTTTCGTAATTCGAGGGGTTTTTGGGAGTAGAGGTAGGAAAGATTTGCTATGGAGTTGTAGGGTTTTGTGTCATTGTATGGATTACTGCCAGAAAAAAAGAAAAAAGAAAAGGGATGTATGAGATATCTAGGGTTTAAGAACTGAGTGCAGGGTGAATTGTGTAAGCCGGTACTTAATGGTGGTAACTGAAAAAATAAGTGAAAGGATTTGTGTTTTTTGGGGGGAGAGGAAAAAAAATGAAGAAATTTGATAAGCTCAATGTAGGCTAGTTGCAAATTTGCAATCAGAAAGTTGATCGGGCCAAAACTGACACCAGCCTTCAGTTTTGTCGGAGGAAGTTCAATGACAGTAGGTGGATAGTGGGAACCGATCCTTTCTGTGTCTTCTCCTTGTCAAAGATTTTTTTTTATATTTTATTGTGATATTTAAACATATTGTGAACAATATCTTTCTATCTAATGCACAAATATGGTTAATTGAATTACAACTTAAAGAAAAGCTTACGTCCCAACCATGGAAGGAGAATCATTGAGGCAAATGCAGATAAAACCTTCTGAGATAGGAATTTGAGCTAAACCCTAAAATTTCTTTTTTCTGATGTACCTCAATGAAATTCATTAACCAACTTAATAGCATCAAATTCTTTACAAAAATCTAGCTTATTTTTTTGCTACATTGGATTACCAAGTATGATAAATAGGAGAACTGTGGTGTTTTTGAAATTGTAAAATTAATTCTGAAGCAGTTGATTTGGGACATGTATTTAGAAATGAAACAAAATGTGTAGTCTTACCTTTTTTTTATATAAGTGAAGATTCTTCATTTATTTCAATCATGACAGGATGTAATTAGGTGAACAAGCCAGTAATTAGCTGATGCTTTCTAGGCACCTAGTTTTGTTCCTTGTTTCAAAGATAATATTAATTAAGAATTTCCATGCCTTTTTTTTTTTATCACATTTCTAATTATAAATTTTATTGCATTTTTTTCGTTAAATTTTAGGCTTATGATCAGCATTTGAATATGATACTTGGAGATGTGGAAGAGACTGTCACTACAGTGGAAATTGATGACGAGACATATGAGGAGATTGTTCGGGTATGCTTGCTCGTCTTTGTTTTCTTTTTGTTTCTTTGACACTCAATATGAATTGTTTTTTCGTTACGATAATGAGAAATAAGATTCAGTTGAACTTGACGTTAATGAACTTAAATTTGGTAATTGGGAAAGATATCAAATTTAGTGAAGTGCATTGGTTTATTGGCTTATGTTTTGACTGTGGTAATTAATTTGTTTTTTAATCTCCTGTGAATTTTCAGACAACAAGGCGAAATATACCATTTCTGTTTGTTAGAGGAGACGGAGTAATTCTGGTTTCTCCACCACTCAGAACTGTTTGATTACAAAGTGGACTTGAGATCAGATTTTGCCTACTTTGGCATATTATGATGTATTCTAGGCTAGTAATTTATGTTTTACATCACTGATTATATCACAACAGTGAGGATGACCTGATCTGATGCTTGTGTAACAGTAGGGGAGATTTATGTAAGTTTTTTGGTTACAAGTGCTTTTGTTTTCTGTGTCGATCTTCTAAAGTTTATGCAATTTTTGTTTGTGTAACATTTAATTTCACATAATAGATATTTTTCTGAGCTATGACTTGTGAAGGCATGCATCATCTTTGTTTTTGTAATGACATTGTTGTGAGAAAAACTAGTAGCTTGATCTGGCACTCCACCAGAAAAAATAGATAATCTCAGATAGGGGTTCTCTGTATTAACTTCTCAGCCCTTGGCAAGAGAGAAGAAAAAAAACAATCTTGCTTCTGTTGGTTGGAAAAGGGTTTTAAGCCATGCTGCAATTAGTAGCAATATTGACTAACTAAAATCTTATTATAAATTTGATATCTTTACAAACTAAAGGTGACTTGTTGAATAAATGGGACACCAGCAAAAGGTGAAAAAAATTTGAATCAGGATTTGTCATAGAGGTAGCAATTTGTTTGGATGGACTGGGAAGTTGCCCAGAAGGAGGACTCCCTTCGCTATATAATTTGGCGAAGATAATTTTATGTAACACTAAATTAGGTGATAGCTCAGACTTCTGATCCTTTACAGGTGTACTGAGATATAAGAGTTGATTTTCAAAGAGCACTCTTTGCCACAGTTTGAAACTTTAGATATCCGCGATTGTAACTTGGAGACAGGTAGTGGTATCAATGGCATAGAATGCCTTCCAAAACTGAAGAAATTACTGATACGCGATCGTGAGGGATGGTATGTGGCAAATGCCGCAAACCTGAACCTGCTGCAGAAGCAAGTTGAGGAACACCACAACCATCCTGCATTCCTGTATTCTCAATCCTAATTTCGTTGAAGCAGGTCCTTCTGATGCCAGCAAAAAAGTTCTCATCGGTGCCAGTTTTCTGTGTGTATTATGTAATTAATTTGTGTGTTTATTTATAGGAATGTGAAAACTGTACCTTTTTTTTTTTTTTTTTTTACTGCAATTGAATTACAACGTTCTGGTTTTCTGTATGTATTATGACGCCTACAAATACAATGGTGCCATTGGGTGAAATCCCGAACTTGTTCTCATTGCAACTTCCATCTTGAGTGCTCTATTTTATATACAGAATTCAGTTAAGCAGGCTCGATTGTGGCTGCCTTGCTCAATTTTATAGCTGAAAGGCGTGCTATTGGAACTTGGAAGAAGGTTTCTCTTGCGAAAAAACTTTTCTTCACTGAACTCTGACAAAATATTTATTTAAGGTAATTCCCTTTGGCAAGGGAGGAAAAAAAAATCTTGCTTCTGTAGTTCGGTTATCTGGAAAAGGGGTTCTAAGCCATGCTGCAGTTCGTAGCAGATATTGTCATTAGAAAGTCAAAAAAATTAAAAATATTCTTAAAAAAGAAACAAAATTATGAGATGTATTGATTGATTGTGTTTTAAACTTTGTTTAATCTAAATGTCATTTGATAGCTTATCAATTTTTTCTGCAAACTTGAATAGCTATAATTTTAACAATCTCTTGATGGACTATCCAATATGGTTCGAACAATTTGTAGTTAAAGGCTTCATCAATTTATAATTCTCACCACATTATATTAATTCTCACCGAACATTAATTTTCACCAATCTTTTCCATTACAAGTTGCCCCCCGATCTTTTTCTTGTAACAAACACCCCCGAACTACCTAATTTGTGACAATTACACCCCCATGACTAATTAACCCTCTAATACTCTATTTGGAAGTGTGAAAAGACAAAAATGCTCCTATGTATATGTTATAATATTTATTATTTAGTTTATTTATGTTTCGTAAAATTTAATTTGTAAATTTGTATTATCTTAAAAAATATTGACGAAATGTTAACCATCCGCAGTACATTAATATTTTATTTGATATGTCAAAAAATAATTTTTAGTTTCTATTATTATAAGAAATATACAATTGACATAATAGTTGAAAGTTATATAATTTGATTATTTAAATATAGATATACAACTTATTCAAAATTAATACCAATAAAATTAGAATCAATAAAATAAATAATTTGCTTATTAATTTACAACCTGACATTATAAAAAAATAAAACACAATCTATCTAACTATTCATAAGATATATATATTTTTTATAAATATAAAATGGCATATTTAAAATCTTATAGTGCAAATAATGTACGTATTAACAACATTAAATTAGTTGCACACATATTTTTAAATAATTGTCGCTTATATTAAATTTATTAAAATGCAAGTACTTTAAATTCTAAATGTGACAAACATATCAAGGTTATTTTTGTCTTTTCACACTTCTAAATAGAGTATTAGAAAGTTAAGTAGTCATGGGGGGTGTAATTGTCACAAATTAGATTTTTCGGGGGTGTTTGTCACAAAAAAAAAAGAAATCGGGAGGCAGCTTGTCACAATAGATTGGAGGTGTGTGGAGACATTATCCTTTTTCCATTTTCATAAAAGTCTAATATCATAAATGTTGTCAATTGATCCTCGCCTTTAGATTAGAGCATGCAAGTGAAACTGAATTAGGGTTTACCAAATGCCAAGCAAACTAGACCCAAACCCGCTAAGACAACAGGTCTCACTTTCCAAAGCGATTCCATGTCCACATCCGAACCATTCTTTCTTTCAATCCTGACCGTCCATACACACACAAGTTGACCTCAAAGGAATATCAAACCCACACCACACCACACCACACCACACCACACCACAAAACAACGGAAACAAAGAACAAAATAAAAGAAAAGAAAAGAAAAGAAAAGAAAAGAGAGGAAGATCAGAGAAGAGGAGAAAATGGGAGTGACTAAAGAAGAAGTCGAGACTACGCTCACCTCCGCTCTCAAGCCCACCCATCTCGTACGCACCGCCCCTCCCTCAGTAATTGTGTTTCCGATTGAAAGCTTCTTACTGATTGTTTCTGACTCCTTTTTTTTTTTTTTTTTTTGTGATTTGTAGGAAGTGGTTGATACGTCTGGAGGGTGAGCAATCCTGACTCTTTAATTTCTCATTTATCTTATCTTATCTTATCATCTTTTGCTGTAAAACTAAAAAAAAGAATTGAAATTGATTCATTGTCAGTTGAGGGGGGAGTTCATGTTTACCTTAAATAATGGAATTATTCTTGTATTGTGTGTGTATGTGTATTGTGTTTTTTTAATTAATTAGAGTTGATGTGTTTCTACTGGTACTGTAACTGGTAAAGTACCTGAGAGGAGTGTTTTTTTTTTTTTTTTCGAGAAATTGGTGTTTGTCATGTTACCGGTTATTGCCAATAGCAACCAGCTCACTGAACTGTTTTAATTGTTGTATAGTGTTAATTTGTTCAGTAATAAGCTGTATAGATCCTGCTTTTCGGATAAGTTGGTCCTCTGATCCAGTTATTTTGGTTTTGTTATGTGCTTTTTCGGTAATTCTGAAGTCAAATTTGTACTTTGAAGTTTGAACCTAGCTTAATTAGTAAGGGCCTATTTGTTTTCGCAGCTTTCAGCGGGTTTGTGCTGATTTGGATGGTACATAGTTTTGAGTGTTGGTAATCTCCAAAAAATACCAGGATTTGGTATAATTTGGTATAAGCCAGTGCACAAATCGATAGAAATACGTGTGAAAGTTACTTGAAAACCTGGTGTTGTAAAATTTAGGCCTGAATCTGATTGGTTTTTTTTGCTTGTCTTCTGTTATTTGCATCTCTGCATACCGTGGTGAAATTGATCAAATGCTAGCTAAAACCTTGAAGGTCAACAGACCCTGAGTACATTGAAATCCAAAGAAAATATTTATCATTTTTACTGTGAGTAAAAGGTAAAATGACTTGACCCCTTGTTCCCCTAGAATGAATGCTGGACTTGCTTGGTACAGTGACCAGGGTCCCTTCACTGAAATTCTAAAAAAGTTTGACATTTTATAACGTAGTATTGGTACTTTGTGCAATCCAAAAATATACTGTATCATTCGAGTCCTGTATCGATACTAGGTTATGGTGGTAACAGTGGCTGAGTGTGAGCACAATCTATGGGGGACCAAACTGACCTAATACATACTTAAGATGCCATATCTTAAATCTTTGAGGGTTGAAAACTTGAAATGCTAAAATTATAGTGTAATTACAGTGAAATGTCTGAAATTTTTGATAAATGTGCTAGTTTCACAATCTTCGGGAAGGCTATGGCTCTCCGGGGTTCCCACTATGCACGTATATATCATATAGGACCAGTTATCTTGAGACCAGATATTTTTGCTTATAATTTATCTTGATTATATCCTTTTATTAAGATCATATGTGTTGTAATTGTAAGGTGTGGTGCAAGCTTTGAAGTGGAGATAGTGTCAGAGCAGTTCGAAGGGAAGAGGCTACTGGAGAGGCACAGGTTGGTTAACACCGCTCTTTCTGAGCAAATGAAGCAAATTCATGCTCTCTCCATCAAGAAGGCCCTCACTCCGGCCCAGTGGAAGCCCGAGGATAAACCCCAGGAATAATTGTTGGACTTTCGGAAAGTAACAATTTAAATAATTTAGACTGAATGGTTGTGTTCTCATGAAATCTTGGTATCTGATCAAATGGCAAAACTGCATTCAATCAGATAATGCTATTATGTTATGACCATGGCTTGTAACTTTCTTGTCGGACTTGAATGGTGACCTTGCAAATGCATCCTGATGGTAGATATCAAAATAATGTTACATGTAAACTTCTGCTTTTCCATACTGGCATTTCTTTTAATATTGTTTTATAACCAATACTTTCTGGTACTTTTCTTTTCTCCATATTCTGCAATCTATATATATACATGATGGTGGTTATAGTGGTGGTTGTTGGGGAGTACATGCACAAATATAATTGAATATCTTACGAACCTTGTGTTATTCGTGTTGTTCCGAGGGATTTTCTGTTTATCAATTCTCATTTGCGGTGCCGGTAACACATTTTGTTTTGCCTTTTTGTTTATTGAATGTTGGGATTTCTGGTATAATAGTATCTTGTATTTCTATCAAGGTATAAGCCGTTAAAAATATTGTATGATTACTCATGACTGTTAATGTCCATGAGAATTTGAAACCCTGGTCTTTAGAAAACAACCAAGTGCCAACTTATGCGTTTTTTTTTTTTTTTTGTGCTTTAATTTGATCTTATTTCTTCTCTCATTCTCTGTAATGAAAAACTGTTGAGGTGACATCTGCATATCATGGAGATTAGGTACCAAGTGAAGTGTTATGAGACGTAGGTGCATTGGTGAGTGGATCATTTGTAGTGCATGCCATGCCAACTAAAAGAAAAGAAAAGAAAAGAAAAGATTACTAGCTATCTTCTGACTATGAAAAAGAAGATTATCTTAGTGAGGGAATTCCCACCGGTTCAATTATAAAATCAGCTCATGTCGAACGAGGGCAATGTTTTTAACTAAACAAAGAGCATTTTGTCATTTAATATAGTTTACTCTACCAGTGAGAGGATTCTTCAATCATAACAAAATAATGTTCCCATAATAACTTTTGCTAAAGGAAGCACACTCACACACTCACACTCCGCCCTTATCTTCTTTGTGTTTTCTATTCATGTAAAGCGAAATTGGGACAATGTGCATCCCAATTAGGCATGCTTGAATATAGTTTACTCTACCAGTGAGAGGATTCTTCAATCATAACAAAATAATGTTCCCATAATAACTTTTTTTTTTTATAAAGATTCAAGCCACTCAATCTGAAATGTCTATAAAAGACCTCTATCCTATCCTCGTGGATTTTGATTTGAACAAAGAATTGTACTGTCCTCCCGAGCAAAATGTCTCAGGTACATTTTCTGGAATTCTTAATAATAACGGGGGGCAAATGGAATAAACTTCCAACGGATGTTAAACCGTTTATAAAGGTAAAAAAATTGATTCATCAATTGCATAAAAGTTCAAATTTTGTGTACTCTTATGAAATGACGATCAATTTATGGGTTCAATTGGCAACTTTTATCTGACGCAGGAGGCGTGCCTTCCCAAAAATTTGGAAACTTAACAAGGATTGATCGTTGAAGAAGTGAAATTTGAAAAGGGTAACTCAATCTCATCGCATAAATAAGATGTCAAAGAAGTGAAATCGAAAAGGATGCCTTTTTTCATCATTCAAAAAAAGAAAAAGAAAAGAAAAGGATGCCTTTTATTACAGTCAGCTGCAGAAATTGTCAATGAATTTAAGCAAAGTTCAGTAGTAAATATACACTTATCTAAGAGAGTTTGCAAACTCCATTCTTATTCAAAGTGAAACTGTGAACACATGTCAAGGCCATGTAAGTTAATGTAACGATGTAATTGAGTCACTGGTATGTAATAAATGTCTTGTAGCTGATTGCTTGAGTTAGGATAGTGAATTTAGATTCATGGACGTACTTGATGCATACACGAAGCACTCTTTTTTTTTTTTTTTTTTTTTTTTTTGTACTCGATAAACATTGGCAGCTGCTGCCAATTTTGAAAAAAATAAAAAAAAATGTATTACTTGACCAAGACCGGTTGACTTTAAGCAATTGATGTAAATGTTTTGTTTGGTCGCAACGTCTAGAGACGCAACATTAAACATTTATACCTTGAATTGCAAAATTTTAGAACGTTTTTTTTTTAATTTGTGAATTGTGATTTGTACCAACCTGAAAACTCACTCGACCCGAAACTCGACCAATTCGAGTTTCAGGGAAAGTCAAAGTGACCCGAACTCGACCTATGTTCCAGGGAAAGTGAGACTAACGCAAACCCAAACCCGACCCGTGTTCCAGGGAAAGTGAGATTGACCCGAATGACTTGAAACCCGAAACGACCTGGGAATAAAGATGCAAAATATGACCAGTTCCAAAAAGCTTCCCAACACAACTCGGAAAAATGCCGGCAGATATCAACCCGATACCCAACCCGACCCGACTTGAATCCAACACAACCCGAAAAAATGCCGAGAGCTATCAACCCGATACCCGACATATCCATTTGTTCAAACTGACCCAAACTCGAACCAACAATCTCCCACCTCCATTGATTTGTGAACTCGAGCATAATCATTGGATTGTGGACGTGATGACTGATGCGTAAAATAGGCACAGAGTTATCAAATCTCTTATTCTTTTTCTTTTTCTTTTTCTTTTCCTTTTTTTTTTTTATTACAAACGTGGACATGTATGCAAAATCTGTACTTTTGAGGGTCCAACGCCGAAACTTCCCCACTCTCTTTTCTCTTCTTCAGTCTTCAGTCTTCTGCTCTGCTCTCCACTCTTCTCCACACTCCTCTTGACAGTCCTCGCTATAAAAGGGCGCGGGACGGAACCTAGAGACCATCCTGATTTCAACGCAGAGACATTTGATTTCCCCTTTGATCCAAGCTCTCTCTTTCAACTCTCTTCTGCTGCTCCTCCTCACTGCCACTTCCGAGGTGACTGTTTTTGTCCCTTTTTTCTTCTGACCTCGGTTTCTCCTTAATTAGAATTAGATTGGATCCTTGTATTGAAATTTGTTGTTACTGAGTAGTGATTACTAAATTGTTAGTAGTCTTACTGGTTGACTTTCGTAGTGATCGCTGATTTGGTCAGTTATGTGTGTGCTGAAAGAGTACCGGTAAGTGTAGGCGAGCAATTGCCTGGATCGGTACTTGATTTTTCCTATGTAAATATTAGATTATTATCTTTTTTGCTGTCCGATTTTAGTATCAGAAGGTTAAACAATCTTAATGAAGTAAATTAGTGTAATGATGTCTTGTGAGATTTGATCAAATAAAAATGGATCATAAGAAAGATCAGTAAATGAAACGAGAAGTACATAAGTGGGAAAGCATTTAGTTTTGTTTATTAAGGGATCAGACAAGAAAACTGCAATACAAAAATAAATTAGCCAAGCAATTGAGAAGGAGGAATACGAAAAATAAAGAAAAAAAAAACAAAAGTTGTGGATGTGCCTGTGGTAGAGTTATCTTTACTGAATTGCATGGATAATGATGGATTGGTACTTAAATTTTGTCAATTGCGGTTCATGTGGTTCCCCTATGTTAATGGATTTATACAAATTTCAGTTCAATTTGTTTTTATTTTTTTCTACATTTCTTTCTACGCTTGGTTAATTTCGTACTATGTAATCAATACTTTTCTGTTAATGATGATGACACTGATGATGAACTTCCTTATAAATGACATTATATTTGTAAAAGCAATACTAATGCAAAAATTGTCAGTGATGTTTTTGTTTATTTGGCTTTACAAAAGAGATTGATTGATTGAAACTAAGAAAAACCCTGTTTGATTAGTCACTAGGAAACCATGAGCCAGGAAATCGAAACAAAAGAAACTCTCACCCAGGAAAATGGGAAAGAAGAGAATGCTATAGAAGAAAGTGAAAAAAAGGCCGTGCTGGACAGAAAAACGACACCCAAGCTGAATGAGAGGATTCTCTCTTCCCTCACTAGAAGATCTGTTGCAGCACACCCTTGGCATGACCTTGAAATTGGTACAACTATTATGGTCCCCATTTATTATTTATTTATTTTTTTTCAAGTTCTCATTTCCTACTTATCAAAAAAATAAATTTGCAGTTTTGATTTACTGAAATATTCTTTCCATTTTCCTGTATTGATTGACGACAGGCCCCGGAGCTCCAGCCATATTCAATGTTGTAAGTGCTCTTTGATAAATATATTTCATTTTGAGATTTTAAGTACACTTACTTGCAAGATCTTGTGTTGGTGTTGTATATATCATCACAAGAAAAGCAACAACAATATCATTGATTATACTAGATATCCCATTGCTAGATGAAGTGTAACATTTATAGTAATCGCAGCAGCTATCTGTATCTATTTGACTTGGTAACATTTGCTTCTTATTTTCTTTAACAGGTTATTGAGATCACAAAGGGAAGCAAAGTCAAGTATGAGCTTGACAAGAAAACTGGATTGATCAAGGTACTGATAGTGATCCTGCAAGGATTATCAACAGTGAATTGCTATTTAGATGTTCTAATGAATAAATTCTAATAAATTTTCTACAAATAAATTGTAGGTTGATCGGGTGTTGTATTCATCAGTTGTGTATCCCCACAATTATGGGTTTATTCCACGCACTCTATGTGAAGACAATGACCCAATGGATGTTCTAGTGCTCATGCAGGTAGGTTTTTGGTTGGCTGCATCTCTTACTTTTTGACATAATCAACTGAAGGTATGTCCTGAATGAGTCGTAAACTTTTGTGCTTCTATTAGGAACCAGTTCTGCCTGGTTGCTTTCTCCGGGCCAAGGCTATTGGTCTCATGCCTATGATTGACCAGGTATTCCTTTCCCTTGTCAACTAACCTTATCTTGCTCAAATTTCCTTCTCTTTTAATCATAAAATATAAATAGGTAAGTAAGTTATTGTTGGAACTAGTCCTTGAACCTTAGTATTTTTTTTTTCTATTTGTGGGAATTTTCTACCAGACATACATTTAATTCACCACTCCATCTGGATCCTGACTAAGCAAGACCTAATCTATGGATAATCTTAGCATCAGTAAACATCAGCAGTGCATCACTGATGCATTTCTTGAGCTAATATCTGCTGCAATCTCTTAAGTTCACAGGCAGTTTGAAAACTTTCTTTAGGTCTTGTCACTTGTTTCTTTCACTAAGTTCAAATTTTTGTTTGCTGGTTTGGAAAACAATAGGGGGAGAGAGATGACAAGATAATAGCTGTTTGTGCCGATGACCCAGAATACAAGCACTATAATGACCTGAGTGAACTTTCCCCTCACCGTCTCCAGGAGATTCGCCGCTTTTTTGAAGATTGTATCCTTTTGTTACAAGCTTTAAATTAATAACGACTCACTCCCAATGCATTTTAGGACGTACGAAAAAAAATTGTATAGATGGTCCATTTTCATTAAATTTGTTAATAAAGTCTCTCAGAAATTTATGAATATTAAATTTGTAGACTATTTGTAATACCTTTCATTTTGGTGAAAATTTGATATGGTTGTTTTTGTATTTTATAAAAGAAGATTTAGTAATTTTGGGTTCTACTTAACTAATCGGTTAGACAAGAAAAATGAGAACAAGGCGGTGGCTGTCAATGAGTTCCTGCCTGCACAAGTTGCTCGTGACTCTATCCAGTACTCCATGTAAGTACTTGTTTAACTGTATTTTTTATGAAAAAATGAGAAAATGATTAATAGTCAAGCTCTTGCTGAAGCACCAGCATAATGACCTTATATTTGAGATTTTATGATTTATTCAACTTATGTCATCAGTATCCTTCCTTTGAAAACTGATTGAATTAAAATCTGCCATGGTGCTAGTACTATAAGAACACAAATAGTTTGTCTGAGAAAATATTGAATTTTAAATTTATTGCAACAAATAAATTTAAATATATGTTGCCACCTTTTCCCATTTCAGGGATCTCTATGCTGAGTACATTTTGGAGAGCTTGAGGCGCTGAATATGCCTGTGGGCTTGTTGCTGGTTTGCTGGAACAAAATCTAAGTATTTTGCAGTCTTCCATTTTGATGGATCCCATTTTATGGATTTTAAATAACATGTAAAAGAAAGTGTTGAAATATGGGCATGGGCTTCTGTTTTATTTCTTGTTTGCTTTTTTTATCTGGGCATTTGCCGGATATTTCGAGGTTAAATTAATGCGTCATTTGTAAAATTCATGCATTGTGCCATTGTGCTCTTTTGTTTTCTTAGGACTTGAAATAACTTAATTTCACTGTTTTTTTATTGAACTTGGTCTGTGTCTGATAAGTATTTGGGTTCTCTTCCCCCATTCCCTGATTGAAAGAAATTTCTTTCTATAATTTATATACTTATCCATCTTTTTTAATTGCTAACTCGGCAGCATATTTCTTTCTTATCCCTTCTTTGAGTCACTCTGACACTTCACTTTTTTTTGTTTCCCCCGAAAATAGACTAAATGGTGTTTTATTGGCACTTTGCCAGTATCCATTAATTCAGACTTAAAACGTAATAAACCCATATAATATTGCGGATTTGTTATACTCGTAAATGTGTTTTTCTAAAGAATAGAACAGCTGATTGTTTAGTTCGTCCTACTATTTCGAGATCTAATGGTATCCAATCTACATGCCAAATGATAATTAAGTAGACTAGCTTTTAACAAGTGCATAAAATGTGCAAATTAAAGAGAAACATCATGCGTTCATTGAAAGAGCATCCATGCATCTATAGACATACAAAGAATATAACGTATAAGTTTGATTTTATAACATATATATCAAATTTGTAACCTATATACATTATAGATGTATATTCAATGCACGACTAGGTATTACTCAAATTAAACTAATATGTTCCCACAGAGTGGGAAAAAAAAGCAGGAGACGGCACATTTTGCTATTTGTTCGTTGCTGCATCTTTCCATTTGAAAGGTACCAAAATTTAAATTCATGTTGTCGGTTGTTTTCAATTTGAACAAAAAATAAAGACACAAGTTGTATGGGTTTGCTTCAATGTACTGATGTTTAGTGGTAGCAATTTTGCTTCTACAACAGAGAACCCAGAGGAATTCATTACGGGAACTTTGTGAACTCTGAATGTATGATTAATCATGCCTTAATCTCCTCAACATCATTATAGCTTCCCAGAAAAAATAGGGAACCTCTGATGAATCTTACTTATTAGCACCATATCAATGGCATAAATTGAACTTTTTTTTTTTGCCCATAGTTACATATAGTAAATAAAGAGAAAATCTTTTTGTCTCCTTCTTTTGTCCTTTAACTGGGCAGTGTGCTGCCTGATAGAGGGCCCAATAACTACTGAAATGCTCGTATCTTTTTCATTTTTGGTCCAAATCGCACCCCATTCGCACCGTTTGCCTTCTTTCTTCATTTCTTACAATTCAATTCACAGCAGTAACATGATCTTTGACACAAACTTAAACTAATTAAAACAATTCGGTCCGATTTTCTAAGTAAACCCTATTAATTTCTATCTAAAATGCATATGTCATTGACCCTTAAATGTCCCCCGCTAAAATTCTATTAAGATTTTAATTTAAGATTCAGATTCTCACTAATTACACATTTATTTTGACTTCTAAAAGTCGGGTCTTACTACTTAATAGTCAAATTTGTTGTATTATAGCGTTATGGTAAATAAATGTCTGCGCAAATCTGGTGTTCATACCTATCTTTTTGGGTGTTCACAACTCCCACAATGAGGTGTTCATAGTCAACGTAATTGGTATTCATATCTACGCATCGAAGATTCTGCATGGGCCATTCAAAATTCCACGTTTTAGTAAATGATTCTGTTAGGACTGGTCAAATATTCCACGTTCTGTTCGCCCTAATTTGAGTGTTCATATAATGTATTTTCGGGTGTTCATATCTATTACATTGGGTGTTCATACCTTATGTACAAGAGAATGTACTGTTGGGGACATTTAAGGAGGATTTTTTTTGGGAGACAGTTAGCATACCTGTAAATAAAACTAAAATATGTGTAAAAAATTAATGTTAATCATAAATATGGTGTCTCAAACCCTTTATTTTTCCAGTCAATCGATCTCATTTATTTATTTTTCCACAAAGCATTGCAGCCGAATATCGGAATATGCCTGTAAGAAAAATAATATCTAGTTCTTGTGACAGTTTTTTTTTTTTTTTAAAAGAATACTCTTTTGTGCTGGGACCAGCCGGTTTATAATTGATTAAATCAAACACATGTCGAACGCGGTCTCCATGATGCCATAACTAATTAGTTCTTAACGAATCACAGAACATCTTTTCATTTTAAATACTTTACCAGTGAGAAGCTTCTTAAAATTCACAAGCTAATAATGGTCGCCTAATAACTTTTTGCAAAGGAGGCGTCAAAGGTTAATTATATACTTCTTATTCATGTTCGCATGTGCACCTAACCAGTCTTCGATATGAGAGGATCAAAGGAGAGAATGTGCTTCCCCAGTTAGACATGTTTGAATTATATTTCTTTCTATATTCTTCTTCTCACGTTCACGTCCCAAATGCAATGTCGGAGCCTCGTAGGCACCAAACTCTTTTGTTTGGTTTGGTTTTCTACTTTTCTTTAATTGGTGGAAGAACACATTTCAATGGAAGTTGAGCCCAGAATGAATAAAAGATTTCAAAGACAGATTTTGCCTTTTTTATCGTGCAATTATGAACAAGTCATGGCAACCATCTCTGATGTAATGTAATAGGCGTGCATGTTCTGCCAAAAATTTAGGAGCATATTGGGGGTTAATCGTTGAACAAGAAGACTTATTTAATTGGTCAATCTCATCGCGTAATATGGATTTGAACGAATTAAAATTTGACAAGGATGTCTTTTTGCCTCGTCAGCTCCAGATGTTTTTCTATTGACTTTTAAGTTCCGTAAATGTATTAATTGCTCTTATCTAATATTGGAGATTGGAGAATGCGACCCCCATTATTAATTCTTTGAACAACATGAATTTGCTTTAAAATGAAAATAACAATAACCTTCCCATAATTTCTACGATGTCAGATGTAATATCGGCTCATAAATAGAAGTTTACAAATCATCATGTGAAGAGTTTGTAATACATTACTTAAAAGGAAATGCGCATTATTCCCTTGGAATTATGTAATAAAAGTGAAAATCGAATATATAAACATTATTTTTTTATAAAGTTAAATTTAATCATATATATTATTTAAAAATGCATAAATAACTACGAGGAGGAATCACTTGACATTTGACTTATTTTGACAAATGAAATTTTTTAAGATAATTAAAAAACAATTTAAATTGTGAAATTCAAAAAACACTTATTAAAGTTGTTGTTTAACTTATAATTTGATTATATTTTAAAATTTTAAACAATTTCAGTAATAATTGATGCCCTTTAAAATTGTGACAGTTAATAATTATACACAAATTGGATAATCTATCGAACAATATTCAAATTACTCGAAAGTCGAAACTTAAAACACTCATAAACATCTATATTTTTTTCTTTTTGCGAATCTCAATCGTCAAAAATTGTCAGAAAGAAAAAAAAAATACAGTCCATTGATCCCTCGCTGAAAGAGTTCAATCCAAAGATTTGTATCCCACTTGCAAATGGCCTAGTAGTTCAAGTGGTAGCTAATTAGGACGACTTCCAAAAAGTCATGGGTTCAATCCTCCACGCCCCACGGACACAAAATAAAAATTTTCAATAAAAGTTGTGGAGTATTCCACTTTCTTCAAAAAAAAAAAAAAAAAAATTGTATCCCACATGCCAATTGGTAATTTGGTATTGAGAAAGATCTTGCGTCAATTTAAAAACTGTCCATACATCTATAAATGTATATAGAATGTAACAGATACACTCCGTAATGTAACACATACATCCTGAAATGTAACCTATAACGCTATGGACGGTTTTTCAATAGACGCTAGGTATTACTCTTTGGTATTCGCCTATTCGGTCAAACCAACCCGCCTGTCAGCGAGAGAGAGAGAGCTCGAATCAAATCAAAAAAGGCGCTCCGCTCCTTTAATTTAGTCCGCTCTCGAGTCTCGGCGCGTGAGCTGCTCCTGCTCTGGCACTGGCACACCCCCACCGATCCGCGTTAAAAGTACTCTCCTCCTACGTGCTCTACAGCTCCACACTGTCCCGACTTACTTCCCTCCCTCGCCTTTCATCCCTCCCACTCCCACTCCCTCTTCATTCTCCTCTCTATAAATAAATACCCACCCAACCAAGAGACACACACCGATTCGATTCGATTCAATTCAACTCAGAGCACGCACATTTGACATTTCCCTCCGTAACTAACCTCTCTTCGTCGGTCGCTACTTCCAAGGTGACTGCTTGATTCCTTCTTAATTAGATATTTATTGTGTTGTGTTCGTACTGGATGTTGCTCTTACGGATTGATTGCTAGATGTTGGAAGTATTAATTACTACCTAGTTGACTTTTTTTTAGTAATTGTTACATTTGTTAGATCACATGCCATGATCTTAAGAATTGCTGATAATTGTGGTTGATCGGGCAATTGCATGGATCGGTACTTGATTTTCCTCAGGTTAAACAATCTTAATGTAGTTAATCAGTGCAATTATACCGGTACAAATTCAAATAAATTGGAAGCGAATGAATAGAAGAACCGTATATTTAGCATTTACAGAAGAGGTTGTTTAAAAAACTGAGTAAAATCTTGTTTCTTTAATCATTAGGGAAAACATGAGCCAGGAAATCGAAGCAATTGAAAATCTCACCCTGGAAAATGGGAAATCGGAGAACAACGGTACAGAAGAGAATGGAAAGAAGGCCGTGCTGGATAAGAGACCGACACCGAAGCTGAATGAGAGGATTCTCTCTTCCCTCAACAGAAGATCTGTTGCTGCTCACCCATGGCATGACCTTGAAATCGGTACATCTATCAGACTCCCCCATTTTTAGCTATATCATTTCCTTCTTCCCATGATAAAATTTTTAGTCTTATTGAAAAATTCTTTTTTTTTTTTTTTTTCCCATCTTGATCAATGCCAGGCCCCAACGCTCCAGCTATTTTCAATGTTGTAAGTGCTCTTTAATTATGAATTTTTTATTTGAGTACATTATGTTTTATTTAATATCACAAGAGAAGCTACAAAAAGTATCATTGATTGTACCAGAATTCCCATCTCGGGGTGATGCTTAACATCCACTGTAGCTATCTATTTCTATTTAAGTTCTTGGTAACATGTGCTTCTTTGTTCTGTAACAGGTTATCGAGATCACAAAGGGAAGCAAAGTCAAGTATGAGCTTGACAAGAAAACTGGATTGATTAAGGTGCTGATAATGATCCAGAGAATAATCAAATTAAAGAACTGATAATTTAGTAATCCAATGAACAAGTTTATGATAAATTTTCTCCAAATGAATTGTAGGTTGATCGGGTGTTATACTCATCAGTTGTGTATCCCCACAACTATGGGTTCATTCCACGCACTCTCTGTGAAGACAATGACCCAATGGATGTTCTGGTGCTCATGCAGGTACGATTTTGATTGGTTGTATTTTTTTATTTCTTTGAAATTTAAATGGGTTTGATGTATTTTTAATAACTAAATGTATGTTCTGAGTTAGTCTTAATATTGTGTGTGCTTCTATCAGGAGCCAGTTATGCCTGGTTGCTTTCTCAGGGCTAAAGCTATCGGTCTCATGCCTATGATTGACCAGGTACTTGTTTCTTTTATCAACTAGCCTTATCTTACTAGGGTTTTCTTTTCTCCTGACCATAAAACGTAAATAGATAAGTCATTTCTGTTACCAGTCTTTGAATCTTTAAATCTATTGTTTTCAATTTGCTATTTGATATATTATTTCAATCATCAGCCCTTTAGAAACCCAAACAAAATGAAAATTATAGCCACATCAGTAACATCATCCTTGCATCACAGAGATGCTTCTTTCTTGAGTTAAGATATTGCTGTACCTTTTTTTGAGTTGAGAGCAATTTGGAAACTTTTAAGGGCTTTTCCGTCTCACAAAGTTTATATTTTTTTCTTTGCTGGTACTGAAAACAATAGGGGGAGAGAGATGACAAGATAATAGCAGTTTGTGCTGATGACCCAGAATTCAGGCACCTTAATGACCTGAGCGAGCTCTCCCCTCACCGTCTCCAAGAGATTCGCCGCTTTTTTGAAGATTGTATCCTTCTACTACAATTTTAAGTTCTTGATAATGCGCTCCAATTTCTTTTGTGGAATCATGAAAATACACAGATGGTTCGTTTTCGTAAAATTTGATACACAAAGTCCATTTTCTGACAGCCTGGAATATCATAATCTTGTTGATATTTTTATTTGACAAAATTTAATATTTCATAAAAAATTACTATTTCTTTTTGTTTTACTTAACAAAATTGGTTAGACAAGAAAAATGAAAACAAGAAAGTGGCAGTCGATGAGTTCTTGCCAGCACAAGTTGCCCGTGATGCGATCCAGTATTCCATGTAAGTTCTTGTTTCATTCTGTTGTAATTTTTTTTTTTTTTGAGTCATTCTTTTGTAATTTTTGGAATAAATGATAAATTGCTTAATAGTTCAGAAGTATCAGATAACGGCCTTACTGAGGAATCATAAAATCTGATGTTTAGTATATTCTCTTTCAAAAACTAGTTGAATTGAGACCTGCTAAGACTGTAATATTCCAAAACATTTTGTCATAAAAACAATATTGGGTTTAAATTTTATGGCAACAAATTAAGTACGCTAATATACCCTTTTCCATTTCAGGGATCTGTATGCGGAGTACATTTTGCACAGCTTGAGACGTTGAATATGCTCTGGCTGGTATGCTGGAACAATATGTGATTTTTGCAGCCTACAGTATTTTTCAGTCTTCTTTTTCAATGGAGTTATGGGGTCTTTATGTTTCATTGATTGTGGATTATATGTGAAAGAAAGTGTTCAAGTATAGACATGGGCGTTCTTTTATTATTTTTTATCTGGTAATTTACCGGATATTTTGATGGTTGTATTGTTTGTTTTCTTATGATATTAAAATAACTTAATTTCTTCTTTTCAATGTTGGTTATTTAAATTTCTTTTGCTTGTGCCCATTCCATTTCTGATTAACTTGCTCTATCTTCTAAGTCGAGAAATCCAACACTATTTATGGCATGAAATGGTAGATTATCTCACTCTGCATCACATCAAATATGCTAATATTAAAACTTATCAAACCTTGTGTTCTCAACTTCTCATCTATGAAATTAATTTCAAGTCCAGTTTATATTTATGGGCTTTGCACTGAAACTGGTACTGGTTCCAATTTAAACAAAAGCTTCTGATAATGATGGAGAAAGCGAAATCCTGATAATGACAGCATTGTGCAGTTTTGTTCCGGTGCGTTGCGGGGACGCAAGCAGCTCAGCTCACCACATGATCTAGTGCTGGTTATTGAGCTCCTAATCCTTTCAGATGGATGCTTCCCACAATCCAATGTGGTTGACACTTGACGGCACTGGACGAACTGCTGCAGATCGTCTCTGTCTGATTAATCACTTGAATTCTCATTTCTCCTCCATACTGATTGAAAAGGATTCCCTTCAGTTTATACTTTCCTTGGTAGCGCGGTTATGCTAAGGATCGATCAAACAACCTTTCATTTTGAATCGAGCGGTTCTTATTAAATATTTTTTATTTAACTGTATCTAAAAGATACATCACGACTATCTGAAATACGGACGGTCCATATTTCATCCAATGCATAGCAGGATTAGCCATATATATATATTTTTTTTTCTTCTGCCCTTCTCTCAGCGACAACTCTTTTCCAAAAATATACAATTTACATAACAAATGATAGTTAAGCAGACTAGCTTTTGTAAAGTGTAGAAACTGTGGTAATTGATGAAATTGTTCCCACAGAATGGAGAAGGAAACAGAAAACAAGGCATATTTCGTAGTGCTTGTTACTACATTTTTTTTTTTGAATCAGTTTATTTTCCAATTTTGCTTCATAAATAAAATATTGAGGATGTTGCCAATTGATATTTCATTAGCACTATAAGTAAACAGCTACAATAGAACACAGAGGAATTCATTATGAGAATTTTAAGTCCTCTGAATGTATGATTGATCATGCCTCGTCTACCTGAGACGAGGCGACACATTCAATATACAACGAGAAGCGAAAGTAAAGAAGACAATGGCTGGCATTCATTCAGCTTATGATTTCTCGGCAGCATAGAGAGCCTTGATCTCCTCAACGTCATCATAGCTTCCCAGAAAAACAGGCGACCTATCATGAATCTTGCTCGGCACCAGATCAAGAGCCTGAATTCAGATTTTATTTGCTCATAATTAGTCGATAGAACTAAAATTTGTATACATTTGCATGTTGATCATAGGTAAAAAGTATCATACCCTTTCTTTGCCAGTAAAGGATTGACCTCCTGCCTGCTCCATCAGGAACGACATCGGGAATACTTCATACAGTACACTGTACAAGAAGTACATATACTTGAATCAATTGCAGAACAAAGGCAACATCAAGAAGAACAGCTATACAATATATTGCATACATATATGAATAGTCATAGAAACATTACCGTAATTTTCCATTGGGGCTTTTCTTGTCGGCAGGGTACAAAAATATTCCTCCGTACAGCAGGGTACGGTGCACATCAGCAACCATACTGCACATTATATGAACAAAAAATGAAAAATTTATGGGAAATTCATTTCATTAAAAATAAGATTTTAAGAATTCAATCATATATACATGATCCAGGAAACTGTTATGTGAATGAATTTATCCTAATGCACCAACTGGTAACATACCTTCCAATGTATCTCAAAGATTTCGGCGATGAACCATCTGTTGGAAATTTGCACTTCTCAACAAACCTGTACTGACAAATTGATTAGTATAAAGTTAGATTCAGTACATGCAAATGATATTTGAAATGGTGCTTACTTTGCTGTTGGACCATCCCAATTCTTTGCATTGCCTTCATTCACTGAATAAATCTTCCCCTTCTTTGGTATCTTCATTAACATAAAAGTTCATAAATAAGAACCTGGCTTACTGTTAACAAGGAACTAATAATTAGTAAGTGAAAAAGAAATACAGACCTTAATGTGAGGATGAGTGAGAATGAACTCGCCAAGAGATGGATCGAGCGTAAATCCATTAACACCGTTACCAGTGCTCAGTACCAACTGTATTTCACAATTATAGTTATTATAATTTTACATTCACAATATATATAGTACTAAATGAATAAATAGATAGATTCAATTAAAATTGCAGTATAGAACTTACTGTGCATGAACTGCCATACATGCAATAACCAGCTGCAAGCATATTCTTTCCTGGTTGCAGCACATCATCTAGACTGATATTATTTGTATCTGGCACCATGTAAACTCCAAATATCTGCAGGTTAAGGGTGTGAAAAAAATATTTAATTTACTGGAAAAATAATATACTAAATATGGACCTTAGTGTAATTTACTCGGGAAGTGAAAACAAACAATTGGCACTTATATGGAAGGATATAAAGTGGAGAACAATTTGCCCACCGTTCCAATATTCTTTTTCCTTTTAATAGGAATATGTTCTTCCTTTTTATGACAACTTACAACAGCTTTTGTTTTTTTATGAACCTTTTAATCTAACTGATATAATTAGGGAACTTAATTATAACAGTTTTTTGACAAAGCGTGTCTATAATTAAAGACTTCAATTAATTTGAAATGAGCCTTAATTACAAACATCCACAAGTAAAATCCCCATTAACATATCTTAAGTACCATCACAGTCAAGGTCAATAACTCGATGGATTAATTTAATTCACATTGACAAATAAAAAATTGTCAAGGTTTAGTTTGACAAATTCCATCAAGACATTAATTAAGTTTCTGACTTGAGGAGATAATTAAATTGATACCGTGCCGATAGAGACACCACAGTCGATGTTGGAGGAGCCATCCAGTGGATCAAACACCACACAATACCTGCGCCATAGGTTAAACGCAATCCAGATTGGTATTTATTATTGGTAATAGACAAGTTATCTCAAAAACTTTTATAAGTAATTAACAAAAAAAAAAAAAACTAATTTTGCTGTGGATCGGATGAAATATGAGCTGTCGGAGGGTCACAATATATTTTTTGGATACAATTAAAAAGACATGCTTGATAAAAACTGTTCGATTTAAAATGAAAGGTTGCTTAACTGATCCACAGCAGAACCACTCAGAAAACAATTAAGAAGAAAATGTTGTGATAAATTACTCACTTTCCCCTAAGAGCAGGGTCGACAAAAGTAGCCTCCTCATCTTCCTCTGACACTAGGATGCACTGCTCATATATAAAAAAAGAAAAAAAAAAAAAGAAAAGAAAAGATAAGTATAGTGATAGAACTGATAAAAATATTCAATTGACTCCTTTTCCTATACTAAGTTGATTCTCAAATGAATGAAAATTTAAGTATATAAAAAAAGGAAGGAGAAGAAACACATACAGTACGGCCACTGCTGACAAGAGCCTTAACAAACACTTCATTCGACAGCACATCAAGCTTCTTCTGCTCCTCCCCCTGAATTTTCCAATTTGACAGAATTAATTGTATATGTTGGAAAATGGAAAGAAATTAATCATGTGATATGATGAAAGGAGAACTTGCCTGAACGTTAGTCTCTCCGGCGAGACCGATCAGCTTCGCCAGACCCGCCTAATCAAACCATCAAAACCAAATCAGTAAACTCAGACAAGATTCAACAGAGCTACATCAATTCAAAAGAATCATAGAGCAACAAAACGGTGTTTGAAGAAACGGGAGTACCTTGTTGACTGCAGTGCAGACAAATTTGCAGCCGAGGACGATGTGCGACAGCAGAATTGTGAAGTCCCCGCGTGCCTCGGGGTACCTCGACTGCTCGTTCAGAACGTACCGTGTCACCGTCATGAGGTCGGTCCGGTACGCATCCGCCGCATGATCCATGGTCGATATGTTTCCCCAATTACCTCTTCCTCTTTCTTCCTCTCTTCCTCAGAGAAGATTGGAGCAGAGGAAACTTCAAATGGCGTGTGATTATAAGTAGACGTCGGTCCATTCATGACGAATTGGGTTCTTACCCGCTTACTAAATACCGCATCCAATAACCCGTTAAGCTCAGTACCACTAATAAGTAGTTGTAGTAACGAACGAACAATATTTATACTTTGGTACCCATTCCATGTCCTTTTATATATAATAATGATTCCAGTATTTACGGGCTGTTTATGTGATGTCAGTTGTTAAGCAATGGAGATCGGATCTCCATCCAATGCAGATCATACAAGTAACGATACTAGATAAGATATGTAAAGTATAAACTATAAAGGTCAGGTGCCGGTGATTATTTAATTTTAGGGGGCTGATATATTTTAAGGGCCCAAATGCAGGGAGAGAAATTTACATTTGATGTACCAACTCTGTCCCTTATTAAGAAATAAGAACTTGCATATCTGGTAATTATGATTAATGCGTGTTGTTTGTTAGTTTTTTTTTTTCTTAATTAAAATTGTCTGTAACTAAGGATTGTAGAGGTCAAATTGCCTAAGGACTTATCAATGTTAAAAAATAAATAAAAAAAAATTTTCGGGTTCATCGCAATGTTTTGATAAACTTGAATATTTTTGTGCACAATATGACATTTCAATATTTTTTCAATAAATATCCGAAAAATTTAACCTGTTCTTTTTTACAGAAATTTTTTAAGAAAACAAAGCAAATGTTAATTAAAAAGCTGAATTGCTTCGATACCACATATTAAAATTTTATACAATGATAGACTAGTCTATACAGTTTAAATGCCTAAAATTTGCCACTTCTTTAACAAGATCATCATCGTTTAGACTTCAAGTTTCCAAATATATAGAAGATTAGTGTTTTATTAAAAAAAAATAAGAAAAAAGAAACTATAATTACGAGAACCAGGTTCAGAGGCAAAACACGCTTTGTTAAAGGTAGCTTGTTCGAAATATAAATGAGAGGTCTTTTATCTATAT
The DNA here is from genome assembly GCA_030179965.1 of Cyperus esculentus. NCBI lineage: Eukaryota > Viridiplantae > Streptophyta > Magnoliopsida > Poales > Cyperaceae > Cyperus > Cyperus esculentus. The sequence goes on from JASGLE010000027.1 coordinate 2,885,123, forward strand.
TTAAATTTAAATGGTTTTATCTTCATCTTTATCTCAAAGAAAATATATAATTACGACATTAAAATATTTGGTAAATATAGAGAATTTTCACAATAACAAATTTATAATTGAATTGGTGCTATAATAATTTAGTTATAAATGATATATTTTTTTTCATGTAACATAAAAAATAACTAAATGTAAGATCAAATTAAGTTAGATGCTTGGAACATATATAATCATGAGGAGGGATCCCTTGACAATCCCTATTTTGACAATCTTGACAATCTAATATCTCAAAAATTTGTAAAAATTCATATAAATTCTCAAAAATAGAAAAAAAGTTTACGGAAGTATTTCTTAAATTAGAGATTGATTATGTTTTCAATTATATTCAATTTAAGTGATATTTGATAGCTTTTCAAAGATCCATTAAATTACAACCGTTAAAAAGTACACAAAATTTTGATAAGTCATCAAATGATATTCAAATTGATTGAAATTTAAAACACTATCAATCTACATGTTAAGTAATGCATCCACAAATCTTTTTCCATTTTTAAGATTTTTTATGAATTTTTATAAATTTTTTAAATATTAGATTGTCAAGATTGTCAAAATAGGGATTGTCAAGGGATCCCTCTCTATAATCATATGCTCCTAGTACTATCATATATACCCCTTTAAAGAGGGAAATATAGAGCTCTCTCATTCATTTGAGCTTCACAACTCTCCGATCTTATAATTTGATGGTCATCGTAAGTTTTAGCTCCCTCTATTTCGTTTTAAAAAAAGGCTTTTGGACATTGTCCCCATTTGTTTTTTACCAATCCGTCAATGAGCTTTATCTCCCTTTTTTTCCTTTTAATACCTAAGTAAAATTTGGTTGAGAAAAAAATTTAAACAAGATTTTGGGTATCTTATCTATCTAACATAGCAAAGTTTAGGTCAGAGGCGGAGCCAGAGTTGTAACATGGGAGTGCTTAGCAGTATAAAACTATATATCCATCAATTATAGGAGGGCCAAACGGGAATTACTGACCAAATTACATTGAAAAATGACATATATTCTTTTAAGTTGCAAAATCATAGTTAGCACCCCGTGTTCACCCCTCCCTCCGCCCCTGGTTTAGGTTGTCCTTTGAATTTGTCAGCTAAGTGCCCTGTTATAATTCACTTATATCTGTCAATGAGCTTCATGCCTTCATCTCCCATATATATATGCAGACCTATTATTAATAAGTAATAACTCTCTTAATCGCACGGTTCAATGAGAAGAAAGAGGCGGTATTTAGTAAGGGCAAAAGGGTAATTAGATAAAAAAATATTCCCTCTGCTCTCAAAATAGCACTCAAGGATTACTGGATTAGCATTCGGATCCGCACCCAATGAATAACGTGTCGGACGCTCCGGATTGGGATAAGTTCGCCACTCGACTGCCAGGTTATAGTGAGAGTCAGTCGACGCAACCTTAATCTGCTACTACCGTAACCGTACTATATATATATAGTTAATTAATTAAGTTCATCAAATGTGACCTGACCAATAATAAGGATATGAATTTGCAGACTGTAATCGGTGTGTTGTGGAGAACGAAGGCTGAGGGTTGGAGGTTGCAGATGAGATAGGGCTATCCGCTGAGTCCACCGGACACGTGGCGGACTGCCAGTGAATCTAGCCTCGTGGTGCGGATGAAGATAACATTGAATCCTTCCGACTGGTTTCTTCCTCTCCAGTTTTTATAACAAGGAGATGTGTCCAGTTTGGCTGGTTAGGGGTTGAAGGTGAAGGGAAAGGGAAAGAAAAGAAAGCCTCCTCCGGTTTTGTTGAAACGGAGGGGATGGATGGTGTCGATTGTCCGTTTTGGGTTGATGTAAGACGCAGTTACGGAGATTTGTTTCCTAGTAACAAATTGAACGCAACCGCGTCTATCAGATGCGCCATACAGGACGAACTGCTTTGTTGATTGCTTGTATCCATCTGTTTGGAGCTTATTGTCAGGTCGTATCTAATGTTCTCAATATTGGTGTTTACGTTACAAAATTTGATATAAAAGTTTTGTATATATATATGAATGTGGGGATAATTAAAATGAGGATCCTTGAAAAATTCTTTTTTGTCTTCCTAGTTTGTATTTAGTGCAAACAATTTCGGGGACTTCTTCCAATTTTTATTTTTTAATTATAAATAAACACTTCAAGTTAATGCACTTATCAATTACTAAAATTGTAAGTTTTTTGTAATTGTACGTCATTGAATTATTAATTATACATAGGAAAAAGGAAAAAGGTTTGTTAAATCTCCTCTCAAGTCACATCATCTACATTATTTATCATTTGATTTTATAGTGATCGTTAATTTGCATTGATTGAATTTTCATTAGTTTTACATCTTTTGAGTATTACATTAAAGTGCATAATTATTTATCGTAATTTTTTTTATTTTCTGTTGATAATTTTGAGGTAGCCAATAATACTATAATTTAGTTGAAATTTTTTTATATGAAATTCTTATTATCCCGACCTTCTGTCCCCCCAACTCGTCCCCGCCTATTAACCTTTCCGTTTTTAACTTTTCTTTTGGCATCACACCACCATAATGACTGTAGCACCATTCAAGTAGCTAATCTTCTTCCTGTTGAGCTTGCCATTTCTCGCCAAGATTCTCCCCGTCAAGCTGGTTATTGCTCGCCAAGCTTCTCCCTGTCGGTCTTGTTATTGCTTAGATCTCTGGCCCTCTCCTTTCTTTTTCCTCTACTCTATATTTTTTCATTGATGATCTCACAAGGTTTTTGAGGATCAGTTGTGGAGTTATTCAAGTTGGAAAGAAGAAAACCGAATGGGAAGGAAAAAGAAATATTTTGTACACATGCTTTTAAGATAAGCATCTGGTTTTGAAATATAAACATCTGGTTTTGAAATATAAACACCAGATTTTGAAATATAAACACCTGGATTTGAGATATAACCATCTGGCTTCGAAACATAAAAACTTGATTTTGAAATAAATACATGACTTTAAAATATAAACACCTGATTTTGAAATATAACTATTCGCTTTTGAAATATAAACACCAAGATTTGAGATGTAACCATCTGACTTTTCAATATAAACACATCGCTTTTAAGATAAACAGTTAAATGTGAAATATAAGCACTTAGTATTGAAATATAACCATCTAGCTTTAAAATATTAACACCTGTGATGTGAGATAAAACACCTGGATGCGGAATATAAGTAGCTGGTCTTGACATATAATTACTTGGCTTTGAAAGATTAATACCTGAGAGATAAAATAGCTAGATGTGAAATATAAATACCTGGATTTACAATATAAATAATTAGTCGTGAAATATAAATACCTGTAGTGACATGCAAGCGCAACGTGACTTGGTATTAGAAATTTTTTTTTTTTCTTTTTCAAGCTCTCCAAATCCAATTGGTATTAGAAAACAAAAACTAAAAAAAGAGAGAGAAAAGTTACCATTTACCAACAAAGAAATTAGGTGGTCTTGTAGGGGGCTTCCTTTATCTATTTAAAAGTTAAATAATGGCGCTTTACTTCAAAGAGGGTGTGCCTAAATTCCTCCGCTTTCATAAAGGTGAGTATGCAATTAAAGGTCAATAATATCTGTTCCAGTGAATGTCTCCTACTCGACATGCTTATAAAATAAGCTATAAGAATAATTCTAAACAAAAAAATGGATATTCCGTACTGTAGGAATACAGAAGGTAAAAAATGCACCGAGTGATACTCGTGCAGTTTCTTTGTGGACAACTGGAAATGAAAAGCATCCCCTTCAGCATGTTGTATTGGGTACCAAAAATAACAATTTGAACAAGAAGAATTATATTATGCTAATATAATATTATCCCTAGTTCCCTACTCTTTCAGTATATATTGATGGAATTCCGTGGAATAACTTTGTTCCGAATGATTTCCCTTTCATGGAATAGGTTCCTGGACCTTGTTTCTTAAATTTCTGGCCCGAATTTGAACCCCAACCTCACTGTTTCCTCTGCGGACGGAATGTCAGTAGAAAACCGGGCCTGCTTGATTAAAATCAATGATGCGTCCGAATAAATTCTGTAATCTACTAACGATGTCATTCTTGAGGAGAGAAGACGATGCTCATTGTGGCCCAAAATCGATAGTTTACGAAGAGAAAGTAGCCCAAATGACTAACTTCTTGCAACATAGAATTGTAGAAACCTAAACATTATAAATTTCCAATGATGTTCGGAAATCGCTCATGAAGTTACACGTAAAAGCAAGCTTTTTAAAAAACTCAGTTTTAACTTCGTTTAAACCGTTAAACTGTTTTTTGGAGCCTCTTACGTGAAACCACAGCCGACAGCCCTCGCCTTTCACAGCCGGCCACAGTAGAGCTCACAGCCCTCGCCTCGCACAGCTGGCAAGTAAGGTACAGATCAAATTCTTCTACTTTTTCAGATTTGTTGCGGTTTTTGTTGAATTTCTATTCTGATTGTGATTTTTTCAGATTTTTTTTCTGTTACATTCTCAATTCCTCATTCCCGATGCGGCGATGCCTCTTTCTGTTACATTTATTCTGATACCTGGTATTGCTTCTTATTTGATACATGTGGCATTGTTTGAACAAAGGATGTGGCCAGATTTGATAAAGAATGCCAAAGATGGCGGTTTGGATGTGATTCATCCATTCTTCAATATCAAAGCATCTGTCTTCAGGCAGCAGTTGAACACATTTTCCTCATACTGGCTGTCATGGCCCGGCAGTATGTGAGAAGTGTTGTTGCTTCTGTGCAAAGAGTGGCAATGGTCATAGCACCCTCCCGTCATAGCAACAGGTATTATTATGTATAATCTTAGTTTCATATCAATTTAGTACTGAAAAAGGCATTCTTTTTTTATTTAACCAAGCTGTATGATATGACATAATACTGGTTTTTCTGTGCTGTTGATAATCTGAGAGATTTTTTAGCTTCGATAAAATTTTCTCTGAATATCTTTACAGGCAGCAGCAGTTGCAGGAATCTACAGTGAGCATGAAACAATAGGTCTTGAATTAGCATTGGCACGATATTCTTGGAAAGTTAGAATAAACAGGTTTTTACCATCTTCATTGAAGTCAACCATGGAGCAATTGTTGTGCTCCGAAAGGAGGTACCTGCTGTTTGATCATGAAATTCTTTTATGTGGATATTTCTCTGCTAATTAATACTTCTATCTGTTGTATTCTGGTCCCCAAGCCAAGCTGGTTTCTGTTTCAGTTTTATTTAGAACTTGATGTCTGAAAGCTAAATTCACAGATTTCAGGTCTTTATTGGTAGTATGCTCAAAACTCGACTGATACGCTAAGCATACCAGTGATCCTTGGTTTCGGACACCTGAAAATGATATTCATAATGATGGCCTGTTTTGACTATTTGATGCATCTGCCTCTTTCATGAACTTTTAGATGTTGCAAGTTATAAAATATTTATGTTATTTTACTATTTTCTGACAATTCAGGGCCTAGATTTGGGGATATTATATGAGGACAAATTTATGCTCGATTTAATGGATGTGAAAAAAACTTGCACGCAGTGATTAGACAAGACCAAACAGGTAAAATCTAAAAACACTATTGATTTTATAATGATTTCAAAGAGCCTGGATAATCTCCTAGCAATTTATCAGCTGTCGAGTAAAATACTTTATGTGGTTCAGGTGGTGTCGGATTCAGGAGAGCTTCCTCTTAACCGGGTTTATGATATTATCAGTGATGGCGAGAATTTGCCAGTGTGTTGAGAGAGTGAGGCAAGCAATGAAATGCCTTAATTTTTTAATATCTATTTTTGTAACATTTTTGGACAAGAGTGAGGCTATGGCACTGTTAATAGTACAAAATGTCCCAACTATGGCTCCATATTATCATTTTTAAAGTTCAATTAATCAATTCAAACCGCTCAATGTGATCTCCATATATTATTGCTCATCTTTTAGTAATTGGGGTATATATTCTACAGTTTGGTCTAACCCTTAGCTTCCACTGTTATGCTGAACTTTCTTTTAGTGAGATTATTTTTTTCTTGATTTTTACCACTTTTCTGTGCATATATTTGGGTTCTTATGGAAATTGGAATGTACTGGTAAATGAGCAAAATCACAAAAAAAGTCAGTTAACTTCTGAGCTCTGATATCAATCTTGGCACGCATGGAGAAGACATCAGCATTGATTGGGATTTGTTTTAATCAAGTAATTAATTTTTTTTTCTTGTTAGAAATGGTAGGTTGTATATTTCGCAATAAAGTTAGGAATGTCCCTAGAATATATGCAATTAGTTGATGGCAACTGTATAATTTCTTCTATGTTCCCAAATTTAATTGTAATTAGGTCTTAGGTTACAGTTTTTCTATTCGTCATGGTATCATATCATCAAAGGAAATTATTTAAGTTGATTTAAAAATTAGAAAGTGCGCTTTATATGGAAAGATGCTGAGCAATATAATATCACATTCAGTGAGTCGTTTGAGTGTAAAGATGGAATTTAAAATGTAAATAATTAGTCAGACATGGAAAATGGAATTTAAAATGTAAATAATTAGCCAGACATGGAAAGCACATTTGTTTTTGTTTTAGATATCCAAGTGCATTTAAGCTAAATGATTAATTTGTCAGATTGAACAAGTAGTACACATATTTTATTAAGGAGGATATTAATTTCAAATTGCTGCCGGGAAAAGAATTCATCTTGGTCGAATTAGAAAGAGATCATGTGAGTGATTTGTTTACCATGTTAGGCTTCATGATATTACAATTTTTTTTAGGGTTGCGAGAAATTGCTTACAGAAATAAGCAAATTTCCTGTGTAATAAATAGTTTTGCTTTATGGGAGTAATTTTTTTTAGGGTTGCCAGAAATTGCTTACATGACTCTATATATATATTTTTTTAATTTAATTCGTTATCATTTGACAAAGCATCATCAATAATTGTAAAATTAAATAACTTTATGAATTTAGGTTTGTATTATACTATTATTAGATGAGGAGGGATTCATTGACAATATCTATTTTGACAATCTTGACAATCCCAATTTTCAAAAATTTGAAAAAAATAGTTAGAAATTCTCAAAAAAAGAAAAAAGTTTATGAAACTATTGTTTAAGTTATAAATTGATTATGTTTCCAATTATATTTAATTTAAGTGATGTTTGATAGCTTTTCAAAGATCCGTTAAATTACAACTGTTAAAAAATGTATGAAATTTTGATAAGCCATCAAACAATGTCTAAATTGATTGAAATTTGAAACACTATCATCTATTAGTTAAATAATATATCCATCAACTTTTTTTCATTTTTAAAAATTTATATGATTTTATTCAAATTTTTTAAAGTTGACATTGTTAAGATTGTCAAGATAGGTATTATCAATGGATCCCTCCTCTTTAATTAATTAGTTTATATGTTCCAAAACTGTTGGTTGTAGGTGTTCAGAATATCTCTTTATTTGCTAAATAATAAAATATGGAAATAAGGTAATTCTTTAGATGCATTCAGATAAATACTAATTGGTTGTTTAGAGTGTTAAGTATTTTGTTTGACTCATGTTAGTTTATATTATAATAATAATAATAATTTTTTTCTGGTGATGATTTAACTTGATTTTGATATTAACTTCATTCAAAGAAGTATAGTTGGGGTGATTATTTAAAAAAAAAAATTATTGTATTAATTGTACTGTCCACCAAAAAAAAAAAAAAATTAAATCTTGTCATCTAGAAAATATTGCATGTTCCATTCGTACAAAGGTATATTTGAAGTGGCATTTGAATTTAGGGACTTCTAAAAGTGCTGTAAATAGTCACTCAATGCTTAATTTTTTTCATAACAAGGTGAAAGGTACTTCTTAAGTATAGTTATGACTGATACATTATTATTTTTATATATATATAAAAGAGAAAAAATGATGCTTTTTAAAGGATAAATAACATTATTTTTCGGACCGTGCCCATCTTGCAACAATACTCGCCCAATTAAACTGTGGGCAAGAGAAATTTTTTTTTTTTTGGTTATATTGATGACTATTATACTATTATAAATTTGTTTTTTATCCGAGGCATTGTGATATAACCGTTACATCGATGATAATGGAAATATTGCTGAGAATAAAATTATTAAACATTTACCACCTGAAAATCTAAATTACAAAACCAAATGTTACATAATTTACTAAAATGTTTGCAAGTAATCTGTATAATATGTCATGTATATATATTATTAATCATATACAAAATTCAAAAATTGAGACAATAATTTTTAGTTGCACAGTATCTTTTAATTGACTGAAAATTCAGAGCAAAAATTTCAAGAGATCTTCAATTTACTGAATGCTGATCAACATGTTGCTTAAGCAAGTGTAGTTGGATGATTATCTAACAGTAAATTGTAGCATTTAATCATGCTCGGGCGGAGCACGAGCGTAGCCTCTAGTTTTATGTAATAATTGATTTGGATTATTCCCTTTGTAAATCCTTACTTAGTTTAATTACTTTTCTTGACCATTATAACAAAACTTGCCATAACGAGATTTATTTAAAGAGAACTGTTGACTAATTTTAAGCAAAAATTTGATTATTAAGTAATGTTGAAAGATTTCGTTATTGGAGCTTTTTAATTGAAAATCATGTTTATGAGGATAATGAAAAGGAAAAAAAAAAATAGTAGTAATTTATTCTTCTTAGCTGTGGGAGTGATGATAAAAGTTATTTCCTTACCTCTCTCTTTTTTATTCTTGTATCTAACATAGCCTCAGCAATTTTGTTCGAAAAATATAACAAAATATAGAAAGAAAAAAGTCATAATAACAAGTTTTAAAAGATTTACCTTGTTGGAAATCCATCCTCAATTACAAGTAAGATACCGCACTTTGCTCTCTCAACCTATTTCTCAAAAAATCTGTTCTTTCTTACACGATTTGGTTGCTCCAAAAATGATCTAATCTATATATATTGTCGGCGTCGCCCTTTTCTTTTTGAGTAGTTGATAGCGGCAGTCAACGTGGGTGCCGCCTTTTTAATAAAGACGTTTGCTCAAACAAGATACACTTATGAAAAATTAGGGTTCATATCATGAATATATAAGAATTATTAATGGGCTCGATCATTCAGTTTTGTGTTCATATTTATATTTTATTTATTTTGGGTTGGGCTTATGAGTACAGGTTTTGACAAAAAATATATTCGTCTACTCCATTAAAGTTATACAGAGGAAGTATATGTCATATAAAAAATATTTATTCATGTACTCAATTAAATTTCTACAAGATGCGTATACACTGCAATTGAGCTAATAAAAATAATAATCGTCCATCTATATTTTTATAGAATTAAATTTCACATTTCTTCTATATATACTAAAAAAGTGTTACAATTTTTTTCTAGTTATACTTAAATATCACGTTTTTTTTTTTATATCATTTTGTTTTAACAAACATTTTAGAAAATAACAACAAAAAGCCTCAGTAGGGAGGTCGCTCCACTGACCTCCCACTTCTCCCTATTTATCTAGAAATACAAAAAAATAAAACTAGTTTTCTCTACTTTCGATGCACAAACAACCGATGCTCCTCCACTTCTTCACTAGATAATGTCTCTTCTATCTCTCAAGTTTGATGACTGCTCATTTGCTTCTTCATAATCTTACTGTAAATAATATCCTCTTTCACATGTATTTTTCTCTAATTTACGAACTGCTTAATCCTAGTTTCGACTCAATATATCTCTACTTTATTCCTCTCACTCTTAACTTACAAACCCACCACATAGATCACTTATTTGGATGGCTATGTGCACAAGTTATCAAATCCTCAAAACCTAATCACCATGTCATAATTGTTTACCCTTAGCCAAACATTCTTCTCAGTGAGACTGGGAACATACCAAACACTCAATTAATAATTCATATCATCTACTGCGCAGTAAGTTACTACGCAGCGTTTCAACTGTTGGATATGCTTTGAGATTCGTTGCGCAGTAAAATACTGCGCAGCAGAGGATAAGCACTCCTCAATTACTATCTCTCTTTCCGCATTTCAAATCTCAACTTATTATGAGAGCGAAGAGATAACCATATTTTTGTTTTCTTCAAATAGCTAACTTTGTATTGGCAAATGATATGACAGATAAAACTTATGAATCTCCTATATAAAATTTGTTTTTTGTTTATTTCCTGTAGCTTGCTTGGTTGCTTGTACAATTTTTTTTTTCACTTAATGAATGTGATTGATTGCTTTTTGAAGTGGCTGGACTTGTGTCCAACCATTCGATTTTCATTAAACAAAAGAAAATATTTACAGAGTTTATTACCCCAGGACATACATGTACACGATCGGAGCGGTTAATTATAGAAAAGGCCAATGACTAACATATAATTACACGAAATAGAAGACCCTAAAAATTTTGTGAAAGTTTTCTTCAGTGGCAGTGTGCGAGCCATAGTTGTACTAGGCGAATGATGTCTCTCTGGAGAGCGGTGCCAGTTGATGGCTTGGCGTTCAAAATGCAATTGTTGCGCTCCGCCCAGATGATCCAGGTGGCTGCAGCGAACGTGACCTCCCAAACTTCTTTCCCTGTTGACGGTGCGGATAGACGGGCTGAGGACCATAGTTGAAGTGGATCCCCCGATAGTGCTGAGGTTGTTGGGCAGGTTCGATCTCAAGATGTACCAGATTGCCTGGGCGAAGGGACAGGAGACGAAGAGGTGCGTTGAAGTCTCTATTAGAGGCTGCATGCAACAGGCACATGCTGTCGGTGCTGCCCACTATTTGGCTAGGAGGTTGTCGGCTGTTTGTAGCTTCCCTTTGTAGCATTACTCATAAAAAGATTTTAACCTTAAGTGGTGCTTTGATATTCCATGGCAGTGGGAGTGGTGGTGCGGTCGACCCCGGGTGTGTCAGGAAAAGGTAGGCTGATTTGGCCGTGTAGGAAGCAGATGGAGTCCATCGCCAAACGGTCCTATCGGGCTCATTGGTTAGGTGGGTGTAGTCAATCACAATGATGTCACCAAAACATGTATGCATTTTATCTTAGTTTTGGACCTCCAAAATGACCAAAATCATGTGCATGCATTGCATTTTTAGTGGGTCTTTACTTGTTTTCTCTTTACTTTGTGTTTTGTTTGTGTTTTAGGTGTCTTGGAGCAAAAGGAAGTATTTAGAGCTCAAAGTGGAGCATATTAGACCCCAAGGTACCTATACTTGGATCGGGCTCGAAGAGACGAACAAAATGAGCCTAAGAACGCCGAAAAACCCCACCCAAATTGCACAGAAAGTTGGATTTATTGATCACTGCGCAGCTGTACTCGGACCGAGTGCAGTGCACTCGGTCCTACTGCCTTGTACTCAATCCACGTATAGTGTACTCAGTCCTAATGACCTTGTACACGTTTCTAAACTCCCAGAACGTTCCCTGGACCATTTATACGAACCGTGTATATCACACTCAGGTTCATACACGCTGAAAATGGAAGTTTTACACAGAATTGGCAAGCGACAATGTAGACGCTCCTGATTGCTACCGATTGATGTGGCTTTATAAGGAGGCTAAACCCTAGCCGTCAGGGGCATCGCAGGTTACCCGAGACCTATTCTCCCTCTAGGAGAGAGGCGAAGGTTGGGAGGTAGAGTTTCGGTTGTGCGGCCGGCAATCCGAACCCGAGATCGTGAGCATCTTCTGGAGACACGACGCAGCCGCCGAAGGAGGGAGGAAGACGAGAACAGAGAGCCGATCTGAGCAACACTTCTTATCTCTTGCTTTTTATCTTTATATTCATTTGAGTTGGCTTTGTTGCTTGTATCTGTTACTATGTCCTTGATACTTTCTTTCTTGTTTGTTGGTTGTTTTCTAGCCATGTCAGGCTAGACCTTTATGTTCTTAGGGATGATGATACTTTGATACTTGGTAGTTGGTATTATGTGACTTTTTACTCGTTATTTTGGTTTCTTGATTTGACTTGCTTCGTACTGTTGGCACCGACATGCTTAGTAATTAGTTCGAGTCCTATGTACTAGGAGGTAGGTAGTTGGCATAACTCGAGAAGGAATGTTAAGACCAAGTGTCTTGAGAGAGATCCTTGTACTACCCACGAGTGAGTATCATGTCTCTAAAAAACCAACACAAGAACTTAGTAAGTTAGGTGATAACGCAAGAGCGGTAACCCTAATAACCCATGAATGGTACGGTACACTGTTGGGTAAGTTGGTGACAAAAACCTTTCCTTTAAGCAAGAACTTACCATTACCAAACAGTTAAACTAGAAAGTCCATAGTGCTGACATTTTCATGTTGTGCACAGGCCGTGCATGAGAGTGTCGGCTATTGTAGTTGCGAGAGCACTCAGGACGTATAACATGAACCAAGTAGACGAGTAGAGTCTAAACCCTAAGAATGCCTTCCATCCCTGTTATCAAATCTATCTTTTCTGTTTGTTTTGTTTGTTGTTATTTGTTAGTCTTGTCATAAACCGAAAACACCAAAAACAACCCTTCTGACCTAGAGATTAGAGTAGGAAGAGTCCGGTTCTACCAGTCCGTTTTTGTGGTTCGACCCTAGCTATACTGCAATTAAGCCGTGCGCTTGCGGCTTGACAGTGGTTGACCTAGGAATATAAATTTAAAAGCGACGACCCTCTTTTGGGACGACACACAACTTGTAGTGCGATTAGGTGGTTTTGAGAATTGGTATCTAGTGTGTTGGGGATAAAAAGGCGATTATTGGAGAGAGTATCTACAACATATGCATGTTGGTCAGTACTTATTTGGTACATGTCACTATAAAAGTAGCATAGGGGTGCATTGTTTGACCATGCATCTTCCAAGAATGAGGTTGACTGGCCATTGCCGAGAAGTTTATAGGTTGATGTGCGGTATATGGGCGTTATAGTGGAGAGGTCCCTGAGAAAGAATGATAGGTTTGAAGTGCGGTTATTGTCATCAGGTATGGTGGTAAGCCCGTATGTGTTTATGATGAATGAGGCCCATGGAGATTCGGGATTAACCGATAGGTTCCAATGTCACTTGAGGAGCATGGAGACGTTCTGGGCACGAATGTTCATGATTCCCATACCCCTGTATGGTTTTGGCAAGCACACCTTCTCCCAGCGTACTAAGCAATGACCCCCGAAGCAAGGCCCATCACCACGCCAAATAAAGTGACGAACTATTTTCTCAATCTGCTTAACTATCTCCTTGGGTAATAGAAAGGCCTGCTGTATGTAGTAAAGTGGAGTGGCATTAAGAGCTGAGTTAGCTAAAATCACTCGGCCCCCTCTTGAGAGAGATTTGCCTTTCCATCCCGCTATTTTTTACGGGTATTGTCAACTAAGGGCATGAGTTGTTGAATCGTGAGTTTCTTCAGCGTTAAGGGTAGACCGAGATAGGTGATGGGGAAGTCAATGAGAGGACAACCCATGGTTGTTGTTATGGATGGGTGTAGATGAGGTGGTATGGCAACCGGGGTGCAACCACTTTTGGAGAAATTAATGTGAAGGCCCGAGATGTTGGAGAAGTTGAAAAGGATTCTCTTAATTATGTGAAGATTCTGTAGGTGAGCTGGTGTAATGATGAGAGGCTTTGATAAACATGGATTGCAGGATGTCTGTGGCAAGAATGAATAGTAGAGGCGAGACATTTTTAAATTTTTTTTTTTTGCTTGACAATTTACCAACAACTTGAAAAAGAAAAAAAATGTACTGAAAACCTTTATTTTCAATTTTTCTTTTGCTGATACTAATTAATTACTCTTTATAAAATTTGAAACAAGATAAAAATTTATTGACATAAGCATGACATTTTTTTCGCGTAAATCCGACGACGAATATATTCGCACTTCCAACATCCAACATCCAACTTCCAAGGGCCCAAGGCCCCAACCGTCCACTAATCTTTCCTCATTCATTCCTCTCCATTTTCCAAGAAACCAGGATCTGGAGTCTCCCTCAACCCGAAGCACCGCGTCATCCCGTCGGTCAAATTAACCGACGCATAATCTTCTCGAGAGCATCCTCACCGTCCCTCAGACGGACCCACCTGTCCGTCTCCACGTCCGATCACTCTCCATTAAACATCAATGATCAACAAAAAAGCACAAACATTAAACATCTTCAGCCGTTGGATCGTCTAGAGATCCGCGGGGGCACGAATCTCGAGACAATCCAACAGCTGGCCTTGGAGTTGTATAGTGCAGTACAGCAGGGGATGTGAATTCACTCACTGTTTCTCGGCCAAACCAAAAAAGAGTTCTAATTTCTTTCTTTCTTTCTTTCTTCCAGATTCGTTCCGCTCGGCAAAGAAATCATATTCAGATTCGCTCTTTCTTATTCTTTCCTTGACAAGCGACGGAAGAAGAAGCCCTAACAATCCGATTATCGATCGATGAAGATCACGGCGCTGCTGGTGCTGAAGGCCGACGCCTCGGCATCATCTTCCTCTTCCTCGTCGGGGGGAGGGGATCCCCTGGTGCTGGCCAACGCGACCGACGTCAGCCATTTCGGCTACTTCCAGCGCGGCGCTGCCAAGGAGTTCATCCTCTTCGTCGCCCGCACTGTCGCCAAGCGCACTCCCCCCGGCCAGCGCCAGTCCGTGCAGCACGAAGGTTGTCCATCCTCTCTATTGGCTGTGTGTGGTTGTAGGTTTTAGATCCGAGAAATTTGGGGGAAAGGTTGTGCGGGATGAATTGGTTGGGAATTCTCAGATCTTTGCCTGCTCTTGAGTCAGTAGCTACATCGGGCTGATTCACAACTGTTCCATTTTAATTTTGATGATTCCATCTATGTGACTGCCATTGAGTTGATTCATATGGATTTCAACAATTCCATGAAATATGGAATCAAGTATAGGCAGTTTAAGATGATAATCCATGTTGTCTTTTTCAAGTTATAATTTCCTTAGTAAAGATGAATATTGGTGATGTACTAGAAATAGGAACCTTTATATGTTTCTGATATAAATATTTCTCCCTTAAAGTGGAAAATCATTGATATTATGCTGGAATGCTCAAGCTTTGGTTTTCCTGTCTGTTTATCGTATTTGCAGAATATAAGGTGCATTCATACAACAGGAATGGATTGTGTGCAGTAGCATTTATGGATGATCATTATCCTATCAGGAGTGCCTTTTCACTTCTTAATAAGGTATCTACGTGCTATTGACTTGATTGTTTTTTCTCAAAATATAGTTGACAAGTCCTAGTTATCATAAATTAAATTTGAACAAAAAAAATGTGTTGATCAATTTTAGCTCCAAAAAATTGGATCTGTTCCTGCAAAATCTGACAACTGATGATGATTTGTTCAATTTCAATTGTCAACAGGTACTTTTGAAACATAGTTTTAAGTTTAATTTAACCGGTGCATGTAGCTCCAATTTCTGAGTTTGAGAATTAATCTGATTTGTGCTCAAACTGTGTGAGATTCAGTATGTGGAGATGATGTCTGTTCACAATTATATTTATGTATTATGTAGGTACTTGATGAATATCAGAAAGCATTTGGAGATTCATGGAAATCAGCCACATCTGATTCAACTCAACCATGGCCTTACTTGACTGATTCTCTTACCAAATTTCAGGTACCTCTGATATTAGTACAATTTGCAACTTTAACATTTTGCTTGCTGTGGTTCAGTGTACTTGTCACCATGATTTAATCAAATTGAATCTGCAAATTAATCTTAATACGATCAGTTATACATGAAATGTTTGCAAATTTTGGATTTACTACGAGTACTGACAGGTCATTGTTTAAGCTACTTAGTACTATTTTCATGCGGACCTGTTGTACTCTAGCCTTGAACAAATTACATGCAATTTCTCAATTTATGGGTGGTTCTTGTTTTGTAAAGAACTGTTGAGGTCAATGCTAGGATATAGTATACTTGCCATGTGTCATGGAATAAGCTGTTCATGGTTGATACAAAGTTATACATATTTCTTTGTTCTCTGAATCAAATTGGGTGTAGGCTTGTAGTTATGTATTTTCATTTTGAAAGAATAATTAATCATTAAAATATTTAATCTGTAATAGGACCCAGCAGAGGCGGACAAATTGATGAAAATTCAGAGAGACTTGGATGAAACTAAAATCATCCTGGTAAGCTACCTATTGTTTTACTCTTTTTCAGAAGCTTACAAATAATTTAGTTCAGTATATTAATTGGAAAAAATGCTGGTGATCTTATAAGTTAGGCAGTTTTTCCTTTTTTGTTTTTTTTTTTCCCTTTTGGGTCCTTTCTCTTAAATTGCTTCTTTTGAAAAGGACATTTAATGATTTGCAGAAACATTCGTCTGTTAATCAATGTGTACCGTCTTATTTTTATAATGTATTTGTTTTCTTAGCAAATATGTGGTATTTTGTTTTCTACTAGTTTGCTACATTGCATGCAAGAAGTTCTGGGCTAGTTTTTGTGTCACTGGAATTGCTGGTATAGAACAGTTGGTAGTCACTTGAAATTACGCTAATTTTTTAGAAGTTAGATACCTTGGACTGAACCAATCATTTTGAATAAAATTAGTATATTATCCCTACTTCATTGTTCTAAAAAATGGATTGATATGGTACAGATATTGCATTAAAAAAAAAATTTATTAACCGACCTGACAAGAAAAGGCGCACTTTAAAAAATTTATTTCTTTTGAGATCTTCTGAAATGAAAATAATTGAACTCTTAACAATAATTGATTATGATTTTTGCCTTGTTCTTTCCAAATTGCAACACAACGTACGGATTTGCAAAATTTTTTGTACTTAGTTAATATATACTCCTCTCTGTTTATGCCTTTTTTATAATTTTTTTTTTTTATGTAAAAGATCATGTTTGGTTTGTACATTTTTTTTGCATTAATTTTGGTGAAGTAGATCTGCACTTGTGCTCGGTTTTGCTATTTAATGTGCTTTCTTTTGAATATTCTCATGCTGGTAAATTTTTGAAATTGTAACACAGCATAAAACAATAGAGAGTGTGCTGGAAAGGGGTGAGAGGTTAGACAGCTTAGTTGAGAAGAGCTCTGATTTAAGTGCTGCTTCCCAGGTAATTGCAATATATAAATGCAACATGCGGAATGTACATGCTGTTAGGAGCTAAGAGTTTTGTTGTTTGTATTGTTAAAAGCTTGTGAAGTTTGAGCCAAAAATTTCTGAGATGCATCATTCAGCTAGATTTGGTGAATCCATTGCTAGGTGTTTCAACCTCAATTGCACATTTATGCTTAATATTGAGTTGAACTGGAGGTTAAAAAACCCATAGCTCTGATACTGTGCTTTTTAAGGATCACTGAGCCCTTTATAGATTAACATTTGAAATCATGAAATGTAATTACCGATTGATGGTGTTAATCAAGCTTTAATTGGTTAAAAATGAGCATGGCAGTTCCTTTATTGCACGGGCAGTTAGTTTGATAAGCTTTACCCAGATATTTGAGTGGTGACATCACGTTGGTGTTAAGATCCTTACTGTGGTGCATGTTGATTTACATTTACTCTCGTTAATGTTTCTAGTTTAAGCTCTTATAATATGATTTCAAATGGACCAACTGAACCAATGATTTCTTGTGGTACAGATGTTCTACAAGCAGGCCAAGAAAACTAACCAGTGCTGTACCATTCTCTAATTCCACTATAAGCATATTTGGTTGAAGCTTGAGTATGTAATGATAGATCCTTTTGTTCTTTTCTTTCAAAATTACTTTTTTCTTTTTTTTTTTTCATTTGCATATCCATTGATGGTGGTGGTGGAAATTGTAGTGTTCAAAGTTACAAACTGATATTATGTGTCTGATGTTTGTGAGTTCATTTTTTTTTTTTTAACTTTATGGCTTTCACTTCCCACCTTTACTGCAATAATAATCTGAAAGCAAAGATGCTTTAGTTAACAACTTACAGCGTATATCTAAAATATTACTCAATTGTATCATTATAAATTTCCCCTTGGTATGATCACAACTGCTATTTTTTTGTTTTAATTTATTTCCGTGTTATCATTTTATAACTGTAATTATAATGAAGTGAACAATATGTGTGTTGGTGGTACATTGATTTCTGAACCGGAGCTATTTTCATTTGCATATCCATTGACCGTGACGTCTTTTTTACTTTTGTGAAGCCTTTCCTACAACGAGTATTGTTGCCTGTGTATTGGATTTTTCTAATTCGGGAGGAGCAATTTGTAATAGCAAACGAGTATCCTTGTACCGGTATCTTTAAAGACCTGTGGCCCATCAGGAATTCAGGATAAAACAGAACTAGCTTGTATATTGCAAGAAATCACAATATTTTCCTTGGTTAAAGTATCTACATAATTAGCTACCAACGGCACTCTCAAGTCGTAATAGATATTCCATCAATAAAGCTCCAATAGAAAAACATACCCCTTTACTATGCAAACGCATATCCTTACTTCTTTTATTGAGATTGGATTTTTTTGATATGAAAGTTCTATCTTCCCAAGGAATAAATCTTAGTCGTTGATCGTTTACTTAGATTGATCACCACCGTTGACGTACTTTAATGTCTCAACCTATTAAAACTTAAGATTCATATCAATTTTCTTAATTTAAGGCTCATTCCATATTATCTTAAAAATTTATTATAAAAAATACCAATTCAGCCGAAGCAAGGCGTAGGTTTTTACTAAGGATCTGCTCCAGAAGGGGGGAGAGGAGAGGAGGGGAAGGGAGGGGAGGACTGATCAAGTTTGGAGTTATCTGCCCAAAGCCATATTAGTTGCTCCATAATTACAATTTGTCTTATTACCCTCCTCTTCTCTCTAATAATTATAGTTGTAGAGCAAGTAGCATGACCTTCCGCATGTAACTTCAAACTTAGTCAGTCTTCCCCTTCCTTCCCCTCCGCTCCTCTCCCCCTTCTGAAGCAAACCCTAAGTAGAATATGATACATAATGTACGATACACACGTAATGTAACAACGGAAAAGAGTTTCACATTTTGCGTGCCACTATTCGAGCCCTTAGCGGCTTTTTCATTACGACAGTTAACTCGAGCTTTTCAGTCAAATCAACCTTCTCCTCATCTAACTCTTTCCATTCGAACTTCTTCACCAAATTCGCAACAAAATATTCTAGATGCAACAATGCAAGTGCCATTCCGGGACACTCTTCGACCGGCACCAAACGGCATCATTTTTATCTCCCTGGTACCCGTCAAGTCAATCCCTTCACCTTCACCTTCACCTCCTTCCATGAACCTCTCAGGTCTGAATTCAAAGGGATCGGACCATACTGATCCGTCACGGCCTATCTTGGCCACTGCAATATTGATCGAGGCTTCCTTCGGAATGCGATATCTACAACAATAATATATATGTATGACAGCTAGACGTTTGCATTTCACTATGAAATGCTAACGATCCAAATTATATTTTTCCAAGTCCAAAATTTCGATTTATAGTTTCCATTAAATTTATCATATGAAAATATTAAGGGATACAAAATTTTCCCATTTTAGAGTTTTTTAAGTATTTGTTTTCGATTTTTCAAAATGACTCTAAAATATGAATAAAATAGTGCTTGTTTGTACATGAATTTAAAATCCGGAATAAATACTTAAAAACTCCAAAAATAGAAAATTTTTGTATCCCCTAGTATTTTCATATGATCAATTTAACAAGAACCATAAATCGAAACTTCAGACATGACAAGATATAATTTGAACCGTTAGCATTTCGGAGTGTACAAACGTTTTCACAATAGTTCTACTCATGTATGTTTCTATATATTGATATCAATAGATTGACATTCGACTGCTATATATAGAGCTACAAAAGGAACAACAGATCCTCAGCTGGAAACTTGTACAGATGTGCCAAAGCAAAACTTGTATGTTTCAGCAACCAAAGCAAGGCACAAAAATAATTTTCAATGAAAGGAAACTTAACTGCAGTTGCCATCGCCGTAAACTATGTTGTGGTTGCATATATATATACTTTTTTTAAAAAATAAAGTTCGGATAAAATTTCTTTAACATAATTTGTTTGAGAAAGAGATTTGATCTGATCTTTATTAAAAAAATAAAAGAATTAAGATGGGATCAAATCAAACTTCTAACATTAAATATACGGACAATATCCGAGCTCGGATTCCGTAATATTTATTAGAGGTAGCAAATTTGGCGGGCGGGTTGGGGTTGGGTTCGGGTTCGTGTCAGGCGAGTCGGGTCAGGTCGAGTCGGATGATGGGCGGGTCAATTTTGATATCGATCTTTTTTGGATTGTATATTAATTTCAGTTTGATTGCATGATGTTTGATTTCAGGTCGGGTCGGGTCGGGTCGGGTTCGGGTCAGATCGGGTTAGTTTCACTTTCTGAAAAATACGGGTCGGGTCGGATTTGGGTCAGATCGGGTCGAGTCTGCCACCTCTAATATTTATTGATTTCTCAATGGACATCGCAAATTTAGGTATATTGATTATAACTGCACAAAACTAATAAATTGGTTTCTGCAAGTTTACCCGTTAAATTCTGTATCGGTCGAAACTGCGTGGGACGATACGAAATGCCCCGGGGGGTGCAGTCTCAGAGCTTCCAACACAACTGTCTTTAGATAAGTGAAAATCTTATATTCCCCAGAATCTAATCCCCCCGAAATATCCCCGCCGCCCTTTAACCTATATGCTCATTTTAATTAGTAAGTTAATCCTTACCTTTCCAAAAACTCTCCCAATTTCTCCCGTCGATTCTTTGACCTGGACACAACTATCAACAAACACCTCCCTCCAGCGGCACGATTTGAGGCGCCACTCCGTCAACTCTGGCAGTGCAAACCAGTGATCTACCTCTTCTTCCTTAGAGTGGTGGTGCCTTCTTCCACCTCTATCATTTGAATTTGGGTCTCTTTCCACCTCCATCAAGTCCGACAGGAAGATGCTTGGCGTGCAATGGAGAGTCCAACCAGATCAAGCAGCACGAGCACGACGAACGACGAGAAGAAACGGGATGAGCAACGGCAAGTCTGATGCAAAGAAGCTTGACAGCCACTAGATCTTCTCTCCAATCTTCTTCCTCTGGATTTTTTCATTGATGATCTCACCAAGGTTTTTGAGGATCAGCTATGGAGTTATTCAAATTGGAAAGAAGAAAAAGACGAATGGGAAGGATAGAGAAATGTTTTGTACACATTCTTTTAAGATTAACACTTGGGTTTGAAATATAAATACCTGATTTTGAAATATAACTACATGGATTGAAACATATATATGCTTGGATTTGTGATATAACCATCTGATTTCGAAATATAAACACTTAACTTTGTGATAAATACCTCGTTTTGAAATATAAACATGGATGTGAACACGTAGCTTTGAGATAAATACATGGATGTGAACACATAAATACTTGATTTTGAAATATAAATACATGAATTTAAAATATTAGCACATGGATGTGAAATATAAACATTTGTTTTGAAATATAACCACATAATTTTGAAATATTATCACTTACATGCGAAATATAAATTCCTGGTTTTGAAATATAAGTACCTGGCTATGAAATATAAGCACCTGGGAGATAAATCACCTGAGTGTGAAATATAAATACCTGGACGTGCAATATAAACACTTGGTTTTGAAAAATAAACACCTGTAGTTACATACGGGGGCATTGCGCTGCACTTGATGCGAATCGATGCGACTGGGAACACACTTTGACAGGTGTCACCTACTGGTTGGGGGGACGGAATTGGGGGATTTTTGTTGGGGGATTGTTAGTCTAACCTATATGAAGACACATTATTGGGACAACACATTGTTTATCAATTAACTGGGAACACACATTATAAAATTTAC
Organism: Cyperus esculentus; assembly: GCA_030179965.1. Classification (NCBI taxonomy): domain Eukaryota; kingdom Viridiplantae; phylum Streptophyta; class Magnoliopsida; order Poales; family Cyperaceae; genus Cyperus; species Cyperus esculentus. Next base: position 2,906,918 of record JASGLE010000027.1, read on the forward strand.
AAAGCTTACATAAATTTGCATAGGAATTCAAAACCTCAGAGTTTGTTTGTTAGCAATTTGCTTAGCTTAGAAATATATATATATATATATATATATATATATATATATATATATATATATATATATATTGAAAATGTAAATTTTAATTTCCATTTACCCTCTTCGTTGCTTTTTGGAAGGAAATCAACTGGTTTATATATAAACTCACCAAATTTTTCGTTTCTGCAACCTAAATCTTACTGTATTAATTAAGCTGCAAAACAAACGACACTACTATACTGGTTAATTAATTCAAGGCAACATTAATTACCTCATCAGTATCTTTGCCCACCACCTGTTCAATCTCGGCCCAGAGCTTGTGTTGTATCTCTGGCTGATTTACAAGGTTTGCCATAATCCATTGGAGAGCAGTTGCTGTAGTGTCAGTCCCACCTATCAGAAACTCTGAGCAGACAGTGAAAAGCTCACCTGGCAAAACAAAATATTGCTCTGTAATTAATAAACACATCATGCCTGAGTTATGTGATACCATACCACATAGCTAATTAAATGAACGAAAGTCCATCATTTGGATCAACTCAATACTTACACAGACTAGCAAAAAAAGTGTATATATATACATATATCTACTTTGAAAGAAAAAGTTGCAATCACCTCCAAATTAATTTATATTTCTAATTAGGTTTGGCATATTCAACAAATACGAGAGGGTTTGTTGCGGCTTTTGCCGCAACCCTCGCAGTTGTGTTAATTAAGTGTATGCTATAATATTTTGTGAGGAAAAAAAAGTGACAGGTGCACCATTTTAGAGAAGAAAGAAGAATATATGACACCTCACATGTATCAATTTTTCATATAGGCATGAAAAAAACCGCCTCAAAAGCAATAAAACCTACTGAATCTAAGGATGAAACAAAGAGGCAATATATAAAGAGGAGGGATCCATTGACAATGGTTATCTTGACAATTGTAACTTTCAAAAATTTATAAAAATTCATAAAAAACCTTAAAAATAGAAAAAAGTTCATGGAAGTTATGCTTAACTTATAGATTGATTATGTTTCCGATTATATACAATTTAAGCGATATTTGATAGCTCTTTAAAGATCTTTTAATTACAACCGTTAAAAAATGTACAAAATTTTGATAAGGCATCAAACGATGTTCAAATTGATTGAAATTTGAAACACTATCAATCTATAAGTTAAATAATGCATCCATAAAACTTTTTTCATTTTTAAGATTTTTTATGAATTTTTACAATTTTTTAAAGATATCCATTATCAAGATTGTCAAAATAAGCATTGTCAATGGATCCCTCCTCATATATAAAACTACCCTTAGACAACTAATCAACCAACAATAAATGATAAAGATACCCTCAACTAATTGTACATGTCCAAAAAGGAGTATCACACCCAATTGATGAGAGACAAAATAACATGAAAATAAAACAAACAAAGTTCAGCTCAATTGCAGCCAAGAGATGAGAATCGTATGAAAAAAAAAGACCCATCTACACTATTCATTTAAATCTGATATCCATTGAGGGTACATAAATTTGATAGTTTTTGATGAAGTGTCAAATGACAGTCAAATTGATTGAAAATTTGAAACATAATTAGTCTATGAGTGTATAAACATGTTTGTAAATTTTTTTTTTTCCATCTTTAGTATTTTTTTCATAATTAAACTTATTTGAAATTGATGTGATAATAAGCAATTGGTATGGGATATGTGTGTTGCCTATAGGCTTTCTTCAAATTAAAAAAAAAAAAATCATTTTTATTGTGATAGTTTTTGTGTGTTTTGCCGCGGAGTCATAGAGAAGAAATAACATTTATGTGTATTGAACAACACATTATGCTTAATGCCTCTTATAATTAATAATTAACATTGTAATACATTCTCACATTGCACATATAGTCATGATTAGGGATCCATATAACTATTCATCTTGATTATCGTGACAACCAATCTCAGATAAATTCATAAAAAATCTATTGTAAACATTTTAATATATTTATACATTGATTATGTTTCAAATTTTATTCGATTTGAGTGTCATTTGATACTCAATCAAGAATCATTAAATTTAAACCGTTATAATTTCTCTATAATTTTGATGCTTTTTGATAAAGTATTATATGACAGTCAAATTGATTGAAATTTGAAGCACAATTAATCTATGTGTATAAAAATATTAATAAAAGATTTTTTATTTGTAGAATTTCCTATAAATTTATTTTTTTTTATTTTTTAGGAGTACTATAAATTTACTTGAAATTGGTTGTAGGGATATGTGTTGTATATGGGCTTACTTAATCAAAAAAAAAAAAAAAAAAAAAAAACTGTTCATTTAAGGAGTTACCAATTGAGGGTATATAATTTGAGTTGCAAGCCAAATAAAAAAAAAAAACCTTCAGTCAATTTCCTGCCTCCATCTTCCGGATTTTTTCAAATCAAGAAGTGAGTCGACGTATGAAAAGATGATATCTTTTTCTTTCTTCTCCTTGCGGGCTCTGATAAGTGGCAAGAATATTTCCAATTGCTTCTCACGTGTAGCTAAAATAGTATTCCACCTTTTCCTGAATATTATCTTGGTTATTTTTGGGTAAATAGCAAAGACCTGAACAAAAAAGAATTCAAAGAAGTTCTTAGCACACAATCAGAAAATCGTTGACTTCTTAGAAAGAGGATAGTCGAGAGCATATATAAGTGACTTGACAACACATGGACAACATATATAGCTTTGAGCATCGTTGAAATTTCATTGATTAATTATCTTATGGATCCCAACAAATAATTAAGTTTTGTTACATGGATGCAAATTAAGCATATCTACACTGAAAAATAGGATTCATTGAATAAAAATATCAGGGCAAGCCAGTACTATTTGCAAATAGTGTTAAGTAATTCCCAATTGTTGTAAAGAACAAGGTTAATTAGTTGTGCCCTTTGGCACAATATCACTTCTATGCAACATAAGCAGTTTTCTATCCATTCAAATATTATTAGTGTACAATTAAGTGGCTAAATAAAATGAATTTATTATAACTATACAATCTCAATTTTCATTGAATTGCGTAACTTAAGTATCTTATATTATTCTTTCAAACCAAATTACTAAACGAACTTAACAAAATTAAAAAAATAAAATATATTGGGGAAGAAATAATAAAAAAAGAATGAAACTCGAGCTGCTCAAATAATGTGTTGAACTCAATTGTATGAAAGTGTATTGTCTAGCCATTTTAAATGTAAAATATAAATGAGTAGCCGCCTTTATATTTAAGTTATATAAAGATAATAATTGGATCTTCATCAGATTATACTTTGGTTAAAGAATAGGATTTGTGAGGTGACATTTCTATTCAATTTTTTTTATGAGCACGAGATTTCCAATTTTTCTCTTCAATTTCTTTTCAATTTTTTTTTTGTGCTTGCGGCTATCAAAGTTAAAATGTCCCGCACAACAGGCGGGTCTCTCGCCAGTGATAAATAAAGAGAGTAGTTTATTTGGAGGGTACAATTAATAGATATAACTTTGAGGGATGCATCACGTATATGTATATTGTAGTTTGTGATAATACAGTAATTAAATTTATTTTGTACATTTTTATATGGCCAAATTGGGTATATACCCATTAAAACTTTGATAATTGGAAATTTCCCCATTAATTCTTTATAATTGGATATTTACCCATAAAAAACCCAATCAATCTGAATTATATCCATGAACTGAGTTGCATTAAGAAAATCTATGTTCAAATTTTATAAAAATGTAAAGTGACCGAAATACCCTTCCAGTCTAATTCTTTTCTTCCCAAACTCTCTTTTTTTATGACTTTTGTTAGCAGCTACCAAGTGGTACTAGTATTTAAATACATGGAACCATGACTTACGGGCTATATTTGTGCTACTATGTAAATTATTATTTCATACTTTTTTTTCTCATTTATATGATTAGAAGACCTCTTATGTAAATAGAATGAAAAAGGAGAGGAATTAGCCATGAACGGAAGGGTGTTTTAGTCTTATTATATTTTTATTAGATTTTGCTGAAGACATATATAGTAATATAGGTAGATAACAAGTATAAGTTGATTTTTTATAGATAAATATCCTATTATAAAAAATTAATAAGGGAAATTTCTAATTATCAAAGTTTTATTATTGAGTTCAACTCTCTGTTCGCCTTCAGCATGATGATGATCATCATCTGATGTCTCCCCTCGACACCATTTTTCCCATAATTAAGTAGGATGAGAAGAGATATTACTTAACCACAAAACGGTGAAGAAGGAGGAGATAAATTCATCAATCATCAATGGAGGACTGGCTTTTCGATTTGCTCATTCTCGCTGTATCCACCTTTCTTACAGTCCTGCTCTTTTCCTACCTCTCTCCCATCAACAAAGTGCCGCCTCTCCCCATAATTCACAGTATAATATGATGAAATACAACCCAACCCGCCCGATTTGCCAGGTCTAAGTGTACCTATCTTTTGATGAAATACAACCCATAATTTCTATTTTTTATGGGTAAATATCCAATTATAAAGAATTAATGGGGAAATTTCTAATTATCAAAGTTTTCATGGGTATATACCCAATTTGGCCATACAAAAATGTACAAAATAAATTTAATTACTGTATTATCATAAACTACAATATACATATAGGTGATGCATCCCTCAAAGTTATATCAGTTAATTGTACCCTCCAAATAAACTACTCTCTTTATTTATCACTAGCGAGAGACCCGCCCGTTGTGCGGGATATTTTAACTTTGGTGGCCGCAAGCACAAAAAAAGAAATTGAAGAGAAAAATTGGAAATCTCGTGCTCATAAAAAAAATTGAATAGAAATGTCATATCACAAATCCTATTCTTTAACCACAGTATAATCTGATGAAGATCCAATTATTATCTTTATATAACTTATATCTCATACTATCAGAGGATCCTCACAGATTACAATTAATCAATCTACTGAAAAGAGAATGAAATAAACAAAAAGTTATCAGAAATAGAAATTCTAATTAAGTTTGAAATTGTTGATTGCTTCATTGCTTGCTTGTACTTTTCGATAGGATATCGATAAATTCCACGGCAAAGTAGAAGCAGCATGGAGCTTATGTGCAGTATTTTATAAAATGAATACAATTTGGGAGGGAATCATTCATCAAATTTATTCACCTAATGTTGCTCCTGCTTCCTACGCAATACTCTTTCCATCCATCAACTACTTGTACCTGGTTTCCTCGTGAGGCATTTGTTAGAACCTGAATTAAAAAAAATGAAACATTCCACTGTTCAGCACATATGAAACAAATCACTAAAGCATATTCACACATAATAATCATGCAGGCAACTCAGTACAACCTGAATCTTTGTTTTCACCAGTTTCAATTCATATGCATAAATTACATAACATAAAGAGGAGGGATCCATTGACAATATCTATTTTGACAATCCTGACAATCTCAATTTTCAAAAATTTGAAAAAAATAGCTAGAAATTCTCAAAAAAAGAAAAAAGTTTACGGAACTATTGTTTAAGTTATAGATTGATTATGTTTCCGATTATATTTAATTTAAGTGACGTTTAATAGCTTTTCAAAGATCCTTTAAATTACAACCTTTAAAAAATGTATGAAATTTTGATAAGCCATCAAATAATGTCTAAATTGATTGAAATTTGAAACACTATCAATCTATTAGTTAAATAATGCATCCATCAACTTTTTTTCATTTTTAAAAATTTATATGATTTTATTCAAATTTTTTAAAGTTGACATTGTTAAGATTGTCAAGATAGGTATTGTCAATGGATCCCTCCTCATTTTTAAAAATGAAAAAAAGTTGATAGTGTCCAACTTTAGCTACTTTTTAAAAAAGAAAAATAGGGCGGCTCTCTGGGCTTCATCCTGCCAAAAAAAAAAAAAAAATGCTGTGGTTAAATTCAATTTTATTTTATAAAATCATAAAGTCAAAAGATATAAAATTAAACAAAATGCTAGTTGTTGCATAAAAAATAATAATAATAAAGTCAATGCTTATATATACTAATTAAACAAAACAGTTATAAATGTGTCTTAAAGAATGAGTTACATTGTACGTAATTTATACGAAAAAATTGAAGTAATTTTACTACTGTAAGAATTATACCTTAGATCATATTATCTGTTAAACGTTAAAGCAAAAAAAATATAAAATGATTTATAATACATGAATTAATTTAAAAGCTCAGGAATTTTATTCTTGTACCTTACTTCTAATAAAAGAATATTGGATTTTATGACATGAAAGTTCTATTTTTCTCAAGGAATAAATCTCAGCCGTTGATTGTTTACTTAGATTGATCACCACCGTTGACGTACTTTAATGTCTCAATCCATTAAAACTGAAGGCTCATATCAATTTTCTTAATTTAAGACCCATTACATATTATCTCAAAAATTTATTATAAGAAGTAACAATTTCAGCCTAAAGCAAGGCGTGGGCTATTTACTAGTATTATAATTTATAAATGATCAATGCATCCGGTGAGGTATTCCATATCCTCTGTAGCGCTGCATTGTATAGCGCAATATGTAAACCGTTAGATCATCTCGAGATCTGTGTTGGCTCGAATCTCAAGATGATCCAACGGTTCGCATCCTGCGCTCCTATTAAACCTATTAAACTTGCTTCCTGTCTAACACACCATGCATGTTCAAGTTGAGTGTTGACTTATATGATACAAGAATATTGGAATTCCGGTAAACCTCTCATCCGTAGACTTCAAATTCAATGCTTATATTATATGTGCTTAAAATATACAATGCTTATTCTTGCAGTATTTTAGACATATATCTTACTTTAAGAAAAAGTAAACAAAAATTTATACTCCAGAGCAGTGACGAAGCCAGAAGCTATTTGTTGGGGGGCAAAATTAATCATAAATTGAAAATATATACCAATAAAAAAAAATAGCTATACTTCATATAAAAAAAAAAGATATAGCTACAATTAATTAGTTATACATGCCAAATTTTACTAGGAACTTTCGATTCAAATTTTTATTTCTACTAAAAAAAACAACTCAAATATTAAAGTGCCTTGGGAATGAAATAAAAACGAGAAAATTTCATGCTCTAATTAATTGGTTCTACTTGTTTGCTAAATTCTGGTTTAATTATTTTGTTAAGTGACAATTGTTTTAAATATCCAATTCCATAAGAATCACACTAATTATTATCTTCACTAACATTTTTTTTTCGAAATCAGATAATAATAAAATTTCTACGAATATTTATCTTGACCGTCAATTACCATTAATAAAAGAAGGAAATAACTTATTACCAATTTGCTTGCTATATCTGATTGGCTCCAATTAAGAAAGAAAAATTAACCAACATCACTACTTTCCATCCTTAACAAATGAATAATTTTTACATCTTAAATTAAGGACAAGTCAGCAATTTTAAGGGGGTCAAAAATATTGTTACATCTTAAATTGACGCTATCATCATATATTTACCATGTAACAGCCGAAAAGTAAGGGGGTCAACCGCCCCCCCCCCCCCCCCCCCCCCCAAAAAAAAAATCCCTCCTCCCTCCGTATACCTCATCATCGATATTATTTACCATTGATTTTGTTTAAAACTTTTTATCTACTTTGATCTAATGACTTATCTATCTTTTTTTCCCCTCATTAAATAAGACAAATATTATATGTCTACAACAAAAATTTAACCCTTAAAATAGTCCAACATATATGTGCTATAATTTATAAATTATTATATTATTATTATTATTTACATCAGAATATTCAACAATTATATTCAAATTTTGTTTAATATAAATATTTTAAATTATATAAAATTCTTACTTATTTATTTCATATTATTTTTAGGGCGAAGCCAGTAATAATAAATAAACCAACATAAACATCTCGCGTTCACTCTATGGATTACCATAGAAGACACATGAGTTACATTCTGGATCCCACTTATCACATCCTTTGTGTTTTCTATGGTTGTCCATAGATAGAATGGACGCTAGCTCTTACTCATAAATTAAACTGTTGGTTGCATTATTGCATACCAGTATTACAGTTTAGAAATCTAACTAAATACACCCTGTTCGTTCGTTCAGAGAATCAAAAGACTCAGAAAGCCAGTCTTTAATCTTTATAGTTGTGTATTTTAAATAGCCAATGAGAAGTAACACATGAAAGCAACAATAGAGACGACCAATAAAACGAAAAATTAAAAAAAGCGCGGGTAGTGTACCGGTACCGGGGAGACAACTTCCTCACCTCCCGATCCCTGTGCCAACTACAATACAGTCCCATATGCAGCGAGTCATCCATGATTCCATCTTCCCATTAACATAGTAACAAGCTATATGTTTGGTAGTACTGTCACTGTCTAGCGAGATTAAAAGTTTCGTCATTCACAGTTCGGTCATAAACTCATAATATAGAAATAGTTCGATTCATAATTTCATATAATATAAATATATAATATAAATAGAAGATACATTAAATTGTTAACATTCAAAAATTAAATAAAAGAACATAATATTTCTTTATGTCATTTCATGTGATATATATATAACGTACTTTATCGGCAAATAAATATATATTGCACAAACACATATATTCCGTGAATAAAAAGTTGTATATACCAGTAGAAGTGTTATACTATGATTTGTTATGCTTGAGAAAAAAAAAAAAAAAGACGAATTACTTGTGAATCTCATGCCACAGTTCCCAATCCAGACGGATTGAGATCCTCTGCGGTAACTAAAAGTATGAGTTACTGTCCGAACTCTATTTATAAAAAGTCTCGTAAATTCTAAACACTTATCATGTTGATCGTCCGGAGCCCCCGACAGGAATTCCAAACCGACGATTCAGATATGTCCGCGAATTATTCTTAGTCAACTCAATGTACTTAAGGATACGGACTCCAATCCAGGCAACCCGTTACATAATAAATTCAACAATTCACAACGCAGACCATCCAACCAAAACATTAAACCATCAAAAAAGGGTCTTTGTTGCGGATCCTTATCCTCTGACTTGGGGTACGGTAACCCGGTGCATGTGACCCGGGGCACATGCCCCGTTGGATCTTCTTGGGATTCGGATACTGAAAGATTCAACCAAATCCTGAGGAGATCCAACGGAGTACATGCCTCGGGTCACCGTGCCCCGGTCAGACGATCTCAATTGCTTTGTTGCAAGCCAAATCCTAAAAGCTTCTCCCTTCTGCTGAGCGGCGGAGTGAAGAGAGAGGCTCAGAGGTTAGAAACAACGAACACTTGAATGAACGAATACAGAAGAAAGGCTAATCATAAGAAAGGGCGGAGTGCTTATCATGCCATAGAGCACATGGACCGTTGGATCGTCTCAAGATCCGTTCAGAATCGAATCTCGAGACGATCCAACGGTCCATGTGCTTCATGATATGTTACTTAATGCAGAGGATCTGAGATCGAAAGGGCGAGCGAGAGAGCGATGAGCCGATGAGTAGTTTTAAGTGGATACGAATCTGCTGCTTTCCTGAGAAGAAAAGCAGACCCTGCTTTTCCGATCGGATGGTCGGGATCGGCTGCTGCATTGATCTCAAAGTACTTCTAGTTTTACTGAACGGATCTCGAAGTACTTGGTGTTTCTCAACCGTCGGATCAAGAAAAGCAGGGTCTGCTTTTCTTTTTAGAAAAACAGCGGATTCCGATCCGTTTTAAGTTATTGAAAAGAAAAGGGAAACAAAGAAAGAAAGATTTATAAATGCTGGTTGCACATGGCCATCTTGCCTCGCGCCATTTTTTATTTTTTTCCCCTTTTCTAATCCGTTTTTACCGCTCCGTTTTTTTTTTTTTTTATTATTTCCCCTCACATGCACATGGTCGTCTCTTCTTCCTCTCCCCCCTCCCCCTCGGAGTCCTTTCTCCCCCTACTCCTCTTCCCCAACTCAGATCAACGCCTCTTTTGCCTCCCCTTCTTCTTCTCAGTCAGGGCAACAAAACCCACAAAAAGGAAGAGGAAAAAAAGGAAGAGGGTAGACTAGACTAGCTGGGATCTTGTATTTGTTGTGTTGTAACAGGTATGGTATGGATATGTTTTTGCATCTTGTTTTGGGTGTGTGACAAGATGTTCATGTTTGGTTTTTTGGGTCGTTTTGAGGGTTTTGTGTTGGAGGCATTTTCACAAACAGGTTGTGGGCATTGGTTTATTTTCTTTCAACTGCCATCATTTTGGGATGATTTGATCTTTGGAGCATTTTGGCAAACACATGAAAGCATCTCTTTTTTTCAACCGAAATCTCATTTGTTAGATTCGGCTCTAAACCGGACTTTCATTTCAATTAAGTTTAACTATGTATGAGAATTGGCAGAACAGCAATTTATAATCATATCCAAATGAGATTCCATTCTTCTCTTTTTCCAGGATTTATCTGCAGATTCCCCAATTTCAGCACATACAGACTGGGGAAATTAAGTAAGGTTTGAGATCAGGAAAATGGTGGAAGATTTGGACTTTTGTGATGAAGAGCCACTGGCTTCCATGTGGCCGCCCGACATCGAAGACAAGTCGAACAAGCAGTTCAACATCGAGAAACCGAGCCCCACGGAAGAAACCCTCCTGAAAGAATTCCTGTCCAAGGAAGAGAAGATCAAGTATGATTTCGACAAGCTGAAAGAGTTGACTGGCTACAGTGACATCGGGTCCCATCAGCTGACAAGTCTCGTCAAACAGTATGAATTCCGGCAGGCCAATGCTGCCAGATTGTTCAACGAAGAATTGGATTTACTATCCAAACAGCGTCTGGAAATTGAGCAAAGAAAGGAGGAGATATTGCTGGTACCGTTTCTTCTTAGTTGATCGGTTCGGTCCAAGCTGAATTGAAATTAGGAGTAACCGAACCTGTCTTGACTTATGAATTCATAAACCGAACCAAACCAAATATATATATATCATGACTGATGTATTATGCAAATTTTAATATGTTTTATGTCAATGGGTTGTATTCTATTTGTTTGCATCAGGATGTACATGAATCCAGTGAAAGCAAACAGAATTGTGTTTTACAACATAAGAAAATTGTCTGAAACACCTTAATTAACTAGAGTTAGATTAAATAAGCAGGGAATCTTTTTTTAGTTTTGACTGAAGGAGTGCATTTTTTGTTTTAGCAAATAAAATAATCTTATATGTACTACTACCAGAACAAGACAACCCCAATATTTGGTTTACTTTGTTTGTTTGCTGTATTTCGGTTTTTAAATTCGCAACTTGAGCAGGCTGAGCTGAATTTCACTTGATTTCTTCAATTGAAGATGAAACAAATGAAAAAAAAAGAGAGCCACATTGACACAAATAAAATCCTTATGTTGAAAATTGGTTACCTTTACATATGAGGTTTACCTTATTGCAGGAGCACCGTTTTGTGGAGAAGAATGAAATCTCAGTTTTGGAAGAGGGATATGAATATGATATTTGGAGTGCACCGACTTTGGAGAGAGCAAAGAGATCCGCATTCTTATACAACAATGACATTGAAATGAGTGTTAATGTGACTGAAGAGTATGGTACAGTGTGTTACTGGAGAGAAAAGGCAGCACGACTGGAAAATCTGTTGGATGAAAGCTTGAAAAGAGAGAGCATCCTGATACAGAAGTTGCAAGAAAGTACAAAAATGGAAGAGAAGAACTTACCTGTTAAGGAGTTGTCCCTCATATTGGAACGAGCTGACAATTTCTTGCATTTCATCCTTCAAAATGCACCAATAGTTATAGCTCATCAGGTATGATTAACATGACCAGCCAGACTTCACGGCACTTGCCAATTTTTTAGAAAGTATTGTTTGTATAACTTTATTCTTACTGCCTTCACGGAGACACTTAAACACTACTACAAAAGAAGGAAGTAGGAACTATGGTATCTAGCTTCATGCTGATGTAGAGCCATAACCTTAGCAACAGAGTTCAAAAATAGAATATCTAGTTATGCTTATATTTTATTTTGGCTTTTGCAAAAAGCAGTTCCTGCTGTTGAAAATGTCAAAGTATTTAAAGGAAAAGTTTTTTTTTTCCTTTCTTTCACTTTCAGGACAAGGATTTGAGATATCGTTTTATATATAACCACTTCCCTTCACTTGGAGAAGAGGTACGTACAACTTTTCAGTACAATTTTCTTTTCCTCTTTAATTAATTTACTCTTCTGCTAAATGTTAATAGTTTATCTATCCTTTTAAAATGAGATATGCCTGTCATGTACCACAATCCACAATGCATTAGAGTATTTCTATTCTATTTCAATTAAAATATATTGAAAATAAAACCTTGCCTTTCTATTTCTAGATACAAAAATGGTGCTATAGGTAAATATAAATCAATTATTGAAGAAAAATTGATATAGGAAGCGACATAATTATTTCTCAATTTTGGATGACAAATGACATTCTTTTATTTTTATAGTTCTCTAACTTTTGTGTAACTATTAAAGCTAATTAATCTCAATGTTTACAGGATATAATAGGAAAAACGGATGACGAAATTTTGTTAGGATCAGAAGGAGTGAAAGAATTTCAAGACTTTAAGAGGGAAGTTCTGGAAAATGGTAAAGCTGCCAAGCGTGAAATTACTTATGAGACCCCGTTGTTTGGCAAAAAGACATTCTTAACATATGTTGAGCCAGTTTTTAACAAAAAAAGAGAAGTTATTGGCATCAATTATATGGGGTTTGAGATTACAGATCAGGTACCTTGTGACCCAAACTTCTATATTGAAAGTTCTGTCCATGCTTAAAGAGTTCAAAATTATTTCAGTTGGTTTGTAATCCAAGTCCAAGGCTGGATTTCATCTCTAGCCTACCCCAACTTGGTTGAGACTAAAGGCTTCGTTGCTGTTGTTGTAATCCAGGTGGCAAAAAGAGAGAAATTGGCAATATACCGTGAGGAGATGGCTGTACAAAAAGCTAAAGAAACTGAGTTGTTCAAAACAATGCATGTTACTGGTACGAAACTTGATTCTATAACATGCATATGTGAATATTCATTAAGATTGTTGGTCATACACCAAGTTCATGCAACCTTGAAATTTTCTTTGATATACTTGTTAGTCAACATAGACTTGTTTTATTATATGGTATGGTGGCACTACAAGTTTAAGTTATTTCATGACCTTTCTTTTTTTTTTTCTTTCAATGTTTTTGGTATTTACCGTAAGATCAAATTGTATCAATTGCAGGCTTGTTAAGTTGAGTCCTATTTCAATATTTAGAGTAACATTCAAAATTAGAAGAACATACTGCCATTTACAAAATTTTGGATCCAAAAAAGTTAAACTAAATTTATCATAATGAATTGCTAAAGATTTTGCGAAATATTTGTGGTATAGAAGACAGAAACTTCCAGCAATGACATCTCCAAATTGAGTTAAATATATTTAGTTAATAGTTACCCAAACTATGATTGTGCGACACTGAGTTACTAACTTCTGTGTTTCCTATGCTGTAAAACAATATAGAGGAAACGATGCGGGCTAAGCAGATGTTAGCGACCATGTCACATGAAATAAGATCTCCACTTACTGGAGTTGTGAGCATGGCTGAAATACTTGCAAATACGACTCTCGATACAGAGCAACGTCAATTACTTGATGTTATGCTTTCATCAGGCGATCTCGTTTTGCAACTAATCAATGACATTCTTGATCTTTCCAAGGTTGAATCAGGTACAACCTCTTCATTTCATTAATTTATACCCTTGCTTTTACCTTTTGAAACACATACAAGTAACTGCATTTGTCTTAGTTAAACTCAAGTTGGTTATGATTATGGAAAGCTTGAATTCCAGAAATGCTACAAAATGAATAAAATAATTGGGTGGGTCAGCTTGTAGACAGTTTAGTGAAAGTAAAGTTTATCTTACTTAATGGAGACTTAACTGGCTACAATGATTGGTTTCTTTGACCAATTGCTGAACTGTGCCTCAATTTTACACCTCATCACACAACTGAATCTGAACTTAGTACCCAATGTTGCCTTAAGGTCAAGGTGACCTTATGCTGCCTATATCAACTACTAAGCACCTGGTTTTATTACTTTTCTACTTTTAACAAAATTTTAAATTGTACTAGGGGTGATGCAATTAGAGGAGACAAAATTCAGACCAAGAGAGGTTGTGAGGCATGTACTTCAAACTGCCGCTGCATCTTTGAGAAAGGATTTAATATTAGAAGGAAATGTATCTGAAGATATTCCACTTGAGGTAATTACGATAATAGTTAAAAAGGCTAAAAAGAATTCTTGCACTTGCTTTTTATTAATAACATTGGATCAAATACAATTTCAGGTTATGGGTGATGTGCTTAGAATCCGGCAAATACTCACAAACTTGATTAGGTTAGGCTTTTATATTTTTTGATTTCTTTTACTAAACCATTAGCTTATTTTGCAATAATACAATCTGATATAAGCCACCGAAAGTATACTAGTAAGTGCTGTATGAGGTAGCACTTCAAGTTTCTGAATGTGCTCGGTGTTACTCCCCAATCTTTTACCATGGAACCATCATGTTATCTGATTAAATATAATCAAAACTAAGTCTATTATTATTATTTTTTTTTATTTTCAGTAATGCAGTTAAGTTCACACATAAAGGCAAAGTTGGTATAAATGTTCGGGTTGTGCCTAAACCGAACAATCTTCATACATATTCTTCAAATACAACACAGAATCCTGCTACTCCGAGACGCTGTACTGGGACATCCTGTTCTTCTGAAGTTGGGAAAAAAATTGAGAATACATATAAAGAAATTGTGTGGTTGCAGTATGAAGTTTATGACACCGGAATTGGAATCCCAGGTTTTAGTTTGCCTTACTTTGATTATACTGTTTTCTTTTCTGAAAATATAACTACAGAGTAATGTCTTTTTGCATATTTACAGAGAAGGCTATCCCAACCCTGTTTAAAAGGTACATGCAAGCAAGCGCTGACCATGCACGGAAGTATGGTGGTACAGGACTGGGACTTGCTATCTGCAAACAATTGGTAAGCAACTGATCAAATTGTTTGTTCAATATTATTTATAAAGGATCCTATTAACCAAAAAAAGAAAAGATAAGGCGAAAACAAGAAAAAATAAATAAAACTAAGTAGATAGAACATATTGCAATAGCTAACTGATTTGTTGAATTTGACAGAGTGCAGATATAAATCAATTTTACTGGGTATATTTCTCATTATGATTTATAATGTAAAAAACAAACAGGTGGAGTTAATGGAGGGGACTATAACAGTAGATAGCAGAGAGAATGTGGGATCCACATTCACATTTGTACTTCCAAGTAAAGTACCCCTTGAGCAAGAACTCTCTGACGATTCTGATGACCCTGACGAATCTCCTACCGTGTCCCGCTCTGGCCTAATACCTAACCCTTTGGAGGGTTACTTCCTCTTCAAGCCAAAAATTGTTAGCAGACCAAAACCACCTGAAAGTTCACATTTCAAGCAAATCTGTAGAGTAGATGTAGATAGAAAGGAGAACGGTAAAAGCCAGCCAAAGCCTCAGAGTTCAGGCCGGGTTTTGCTGGTAGAGGATAACAAGGTTAATATAATTGTTGCCAAGTCAATGGTGGAGCAGCTGGGGCATAACGTCAGTGTAGTGAATAACGGGCTTGAAGCAATTCAGGCAGTTCAGCAGACTCGATTTGATCTCATTTTAATGGTGAGCATGTTATTAGTTAATGTAGATAAAGCCGAGGTCATTGCCATTTCCTGCATGTTGCATTGTGTGTCAGTTTTTTCCTATACACTAGTTTGGTGCCAAATAACAAGGCGGGTCATAAAGTACACATTATTGTATAGGCCATCTTATTTACAAACCTAAAAAAATTTTCCATAGTAGCACCCTACATTATTCATACTTGTAATTTACAGTCTATGGTCTTTGCAAATAAATTCTAAGCTATATGCATTAAGGATTGACAAATTGCCCCTCAAACCGAGATTTTACATTTTACAGTTCAAAATAGAACTAACTGTAAATTGAGCAGGCTGAACTGTTGGGAAAATAGGTTTATTGGATGATATATTTGATATTAAGTGGGACCTTTAATATATAATCTTGTGTTTTTATTATAGCAGACAAAAATTACAAAATATTGTTATTAAACGGAAACTTATTTAAGCAGCAATTACATAGCCATTTATTACAATCAGAACATTGTCTCTCGACGTGAATATTGTAGTCAGTTCTTACTTCATGTTGTTATTCCGCAAAATGTCCAAAATCTGGTGAATTTCCAGAAGATCTACTAGACTGGTTAATGCTGTAACAGGTTTATATATATTACTGTAGTCGCAGCTTTCAAATGTTAATAGTAGTGTCAAAATAGAAAAATCTATTAACTATAGTTGGTATTGGGAACTATTATTCTTGTACCTTATATGATTGACATGGTTCTTTATCGGTGAACTGTAGGATGTGCACATGCCAGTAATGGATGGCCTTCAAGCCACTAGGTTAATCCGATCCTTTGAGGAAAATGGATACTGGGATGCATCTGTTGGACCCGCTTGTCAAAGTTCGCCAACCAGTACCTCTTTGTCGCAAGATTTCCATGATGAAACACGGAAAAGGAAACGGACTCCAATTATAGCGGTAAATGATCTCTTATTCATTCTGGATTAGCTTACCAGATTAGCGAGCTCTTGGTCATGTCTGGTCTGAAAAATCTGGTACCAGCAGGTCCAAGCACCAACCAAATTTGTATCCTCACCATTTGAATAACTCCATTGGATCCCATTTAGGAATAGGACAACTCAGAGATAACTAGGGTTAAAGTTATATCGCCTGTGGAGAAGTGGGGATAACTTAAATCCCTGAAATTCGCGAGCCAAACATAATACATATGCCCTGAGGGGCAATCAATGCAAAACTAGGTTCAACTCAGCTTTAGTTCCACTAAAAGGGTAATTAAATCCAACTTGCGCTTAAACGGGATTGCAATTAAAGCCGGCTAGCTAACAAGTGATTAATGCAACTACAGATGACGGCCAATTCATTTGGTGAAAGTGCATTGGAATGCCTCGACAGCGGCATGGACTCTTACATATCCAAACCTGTAACTTTTCAGAACTTGAAAGAAGTTCTCCAAAATTTCTTCACTTGCAACACATAACAGATAACAGTTCTTGTAAATTCATAGGAACGCCGTATATATATACGGATATAACCAATTTTGGGAGGGTAGAATTTTTTTTCATTTCCTCTTCCTTGTAATTATTATTTTGATAAGATGTATCAGTATT
This sequence comes from Cyperus esculentus, assembly GCA_030179965.1. Lineage (NCBI taxonomy): Eukaryota > Viridiplantae > Streptophyta > Magnoliopsida > Poales > Cyperaceae > Cyperus > Cyperus esculentus. The sequence goes on from JASGLE010000027.1 coordinate 2,924,230, forward strand.
CTTGGGTCATCTTTTTTTTTTTTCTCATTTTCAATATACATTCTTGTTAACAGTACAATTTGTAATTTAGGGTATCTAACCTTAACTTCTTTTAATGAAAAATAGAACCGAATAGATAATTCATAATTCAAGTATGCTGAGCAGAGCAGCAAAAAGAAACAGAGAGAACAAATTGAAGAACTGATGCACTACAATGGCGCATTTATTTTGTACTAAATATATACTAAATTTGACATTTTTGAGATAATGCCAGTACCAACAAATTTATAAGGCATATATTATAATGTACCCTTTTTTTTAATCCAATGAGAAGAATACCTGTTGCTCTTGCTTTTTTGTGAAAGAGACGAGCAACGCAGAGCAGGGTTTGTAGTTTCTCCACTTCCATATATGCAACTATATGATATATATTTATTACATCTTATCAGAAAAGATGTTTGATTCTCCAACTTAAATTTGTTGATTGTTTGTTCTCTCAGGCAAATCTTTATAGCCAGGTTCTTTAATCTCTGCCATAATAAAATGTTGTATTGCATATTTTGGGTACTCGGTACCTTGTTTAGAAACGTTGCATGACATAAGTTTTTTTTTTTTTTTTTAACTAAAAGCCAACTTTAATTTTCTTTGTTGGAGATTTTCTTTGCATCCTTGTCGTTATGTTTTCGAGTAATTACTTATCCGAAACAACAATTACATCAACTCCATTGATTTATATTTATAGGCAGTTCAAGGAAGTCCCTGTACTTAATTTGAAACAGCTGAATATAACTACGGGATTTTTTTTAAAACAAAAAAGAAAAGAAAAATGTTATAAAGATACAAAATTGATACCGACTGTATTAGTATTTAAAATAATGACTTTGATATGCTACTTAGTTTATGCAGGGTATTGGATGCACTATACGAGCAACTTGGATATGAAACGAGTTACTATGAATATCGACTCATTTAACATGCATGCTAACATAACCGATATCAATTTTAGTATTTTTTTTTTTGGTATTTTTGTATTAGTTAAAAAAAAAAAAAAAAGCGCAGCAGCTGACTTTATTATTATATCTACGTTCTGCTTGTTTTCCTTTCTGCAAATTAAGCCGTACATTTTGTGAGATGTTATCCTATAAATCAATAACATAAAAAAATGTGATGGTTGAACATCATACGTTATTGAACGTTAAAATATGATATGTTATCTCATCAAAAATTTTGATTAAGTATCTGAAATTGTTTCATAATCCTTAATCTCGTTGTATCTATATATACTTTTATTACCAACTTAATTGTTCCACTAAATTACTCTCAATATAATATTGCATCCAAGATATGGTTGAAAATTGCAATAATAAAATAAAAGATTAAATTAGTAACTCGTCTCTTATAAAATTTCATTTCAAAATCATCTAAAAACAAAATTTACATTTCTTCCCAACACAAAAAAAAAAAAAAAAAAAAAAAAAACAGCACAAAACTCAACTTAGCCACTACAAAATGAGAAGAAATCCAAAACTGAACTCTCCTTCTAAGTTGCTTTTCTAGCTCAAGTGGTATATATATATATATATATCTCAACTTGCTGGAAAATGGAATTCCACGGAAAACACTTTTCTCAGACTTTCTTTTCCCGGTGCAACATATATATTCCGGTACTTCAATTGCCATGGAAATCTGTCTTCTTTCAGTGCCTCATGCACTACACAGATTCATCAGGAGAAGTTTCATGTGTTCCTCCTTGTTCTTCTAATTCTACACTCAAATTCTCAGCATTTTCATTTTCCTCCATTTTACTCTCACTTAGTACAATTTCTTCGATTTTTTTCTCAACCGGTGTTGCCAGAAACGTCGGCTTCTCTTGCCCCGCCATGATGACTGCAACATGTATTGTCTGCAGAACTACATGCCCAACATCGCTCCCGCTCGATCCCTTTTCCCCTTCGGTATCAGGCCTGGGCTCTCCATTGGAGTTTTCCGAGTCAAAATCGCCTGACAATTTCCAATACGAACACGCGAGTATGAGCAACGCCAACGCGATTGTGCCCATCATAGCGGCGATGCCACCGAACAGGTACGGGACCGGAGAGTGCCATGTCGAGTGCGGGCCCAGTCCGTTCTCCATGGCGGAGGTCGATGGAGGAGGAGCAGAAGCAGCGACACTGTATGCTTCGGTGAAAACCGGCACTGGCCTCATATTTAATTTAATTTTTAATAAAGTTTGTAACTTTCTTGTTGTTTTTGCTTTCCTTTGTAGTTGTGTGGATGTGGATGTGTTTATAGTTGAGAAAAGGTGGTTAATTAGTTGATTGAGGGATGGAGAGGTGGGAAGAGAGAAGAGGGGTATTTATAAGTTGGTTGCTACTTAATTGTTAGCAATTGCTTTGTAATGGGGAGATTAGAGATTGGATGGAATATTACTATGATGATAAAATTATGTCATTATATATTCCTCCTGTTAATTAATTGTTTTATGGTGATTGGTGAAAGGAGATTATTGGATGTGATTAAATTAAGAAAAGTTAGTTTTGGTAAATTATTCTACCTTTTTTTTTTTTTTCCTTTGGGAATATATTGTGGGCATTGTTGTTTAATTACACACACTTGCAAAGTTCAAGTTTTCAATGGTTTATCCTTTATATATGTGGTACTTTAACTTAAATCCGGCATGAGATTTATTCCAATGTAAAGAGATATATATATATATGAGAGGTATATTTCCACAATTATATAAACAAATTAAGACCGTAAGTTAAGTATCACTTTGCTTTGTTGCTGACATTTATTTATCTTATCCTTTATGAACTTCTAAATTATTATTTTAAATCAAATTACGTTTTCTTTTCAAATCATAAAGTATTATAGTGATAGTCTAATTTGGTAATTTACTTAAATTTATATGGTTATTCATTCAGGTTTCGAACCAGCTGTCTCGATAATGGACTCGCCAAGCTGATTGTTGTCGAGAATAGGGAAGAAAATAAGTAGCTTATATTACTTCTTATATACCTGTATGTATGGCTGTATATATATATATATAGAGCTAGACTATTATACTAACGTTAGTATTTCGGACCGAAATGCTAACGCCTCAAATTTTATGTTATCGTATCCAAAATCACGATTTATAGTGCTCAATAAATTCTTTATATGAAAATATTGGGGAATACAAAAAATTTTCATTTTTAGAGTTTTCTAAGTATTTGTTTTGCATTTTTGAAAATAGCATATACAAACATCAATATTTTATTAATATTTATGAGCTCTTTTTTAAAAATGCAAAACAAATACTTAGAAAAGTCTAAAAATGAAAAATTTTTGTATTCCCCAATATTTTCATATAAAGAATTTATTGAGCACCATAAATTGTGATTTCGGACACGATAACATAAAATTTGAGGTGTTAGCATTTTGGTCCGAAATACTAACGTTAGTATAATAGTCTAACTCTATATATATATATAATCTTATTAAGTGCCAGTCATCAGAAAAATATACATTTTTTTCTATAACCCATATGTATCACTTTAGAAGTCATACATCTCTCTCTCTCTCTGTATATATATATATTGAAAATGTCAACCATGTACGTAGTATAATTCCCAGATGGACAAAACGAGCAGAAAACTTAATTTTGATTTGCATTGTTGGGACGATCGAGGAGTGAGTCATATATAATAAACAGCAATAATTGCAGCACTAGCTAAAATACAATACACTTTAATTAACTATATACCTCTGCCGTAATGCATCTTTCAGTGCAGCATGCATGTGATGTGTGAGATTGATTGTTGTCTCAAAATCAGAGTATGCATGCACAAACTTCATTTGAGGCAATCCAACAACGTATGATGCACTGCAAGATCGATGTAGCATGTTATTAGGTAATTGTTGACAAGTCAAGGAATAGCTCAATTAGGGTTAGGCAAAATATTTACTTATGAATTAAAGCTAGGTTTTGTTGTTTTGAAGAATTATATATGGATGTCATACTAAAAAAAAAAAAAAAAATCAGTAATACAGATATACGATTATCATATTCAAGCATGTCCATAACACAGCTTTTATAAAGAAAAAAAGAGTAAATTAAATCTAATTATCCTTATTCCCTCTATCTCTAAGCCAATTCCTTGAATTATTTAGTTAATTCTATAGGTGTTATCAAATGATCATATGATTGCTATAATATGCAGCAAATATTAGCGCTAATTCTGTTATGGATCGGATAAACTATAGGCCGTTCATTCTTCGTATCGGATGGTCGACACGATATATCTTTTAAATACAATTAAAGAGACATGTTTGATAAGAACAGTTCGATTCAAAATAAAAAGTTGCTTAGGAGATCCATAGCAGAACCTCTCATATATTAATTGATAATTATTTTAGTATAATTAATAGTTTATGCATGAAAAATCTATATTTTTTTTAGATAAATATTCGATGTTATTGAAAAACATAAATGTTTAAACTTGCCATTTGTATATATAAAAAAAATAGATAATTTCATTTGATGGGCAAAATTATATATATGTAAGAGGTAATTCGATTCCTTCTCATATCATGACAATATTGTGCATCACCTACTTCCAATTAGTTAATTTGTAGGTCCACTTAATCAAGAAATAGGGAGAATTGTACTACGGCATATGTCCTTCAAGCCAAACTCCACTCCAATTTCTTTATACATATATTTGGAATAATCATTGTGATGTTATTATCCACTACAAACATGCATAAGTGGAGCTTCGCCAATCTAATGTGGAATTCTGGATAACTTCTACATATTAAATTATTTGTAGAGGCTATGCCTATGCACCTAGAAGGGTACACAAGAATCAAAGAATTTTCACTAAATCTTTAGGATTACATTTTCTTAATTTTTTTTATATCTAGTAAAGAGCTCACGCCTTGCTTTGAACTGAAATCATTATATCTTATAATAAATAGCCGAGAGCTCATCCTTGTGAGGAAACTGATATGGGCCTTAAATTTTATTAGGTCAGGACATTAATGTACGTCAACGGTGGTGATCAATCTAAGTAAAAAAATCAGCGGCTGAGGTTTCTTCTTTGAAGAAGATAGAACTTTCTTGTCAAATAATCCAATCTCATTTTATTAGGAGTAAGGATTATAATCGTTTTAGATAAAAGTATAACCTTGTTTCTCTTTCAGCTAGTGAAAATATGTGCTCTAGCTCATAGTTTTTGTCTCTACAACACTACAATATTCGACCTTTTGATGAGTAATTTTATATATATTTCCTGTGTGTTCTCATCCATAAGGGGGGCCCTAATTAATTATATATAGATCAATAATCATACACCAAATCCTGGATTTAATTATATATTTATATAATTCACTGTGCCCTGTTCTGTCACCATTAGAGGCAGGAATTATACAATTTTTATTAGTACAACAAATAAGCTACCTTTTATCATTGCAGCATAAAATTTTATGCTTCTTATAAAGAGGTTACAACTTTCCAAATTATCCTGTGCTAATCGTTTATTGTTGTGCCAGTTCGCAGGCGTTGTCAACTTTTTTAAAAAAATCGTTTATTGTTGTGTGCGATGAACCATTGTACAACCGATCCTGATCCTCTATATCCTACTCCTTGTTATCTTCAATGGATCATATATACATCTCTCCTAATTACTTGAACATTTATTATTTCTTTTTGGTTACTGAAAGCCATTAACTAATAATTAATAGGCTGTACAGCATATATATATATATATATATATATATATAGAATTTTGCTATGGTGAGTTGCAACTCACGGGCTGCCCCATGAGTCGGGATCTAAAAACATATCAAATCACCTCCAAATTTTGATTTATATGGCTCAATAAATTCTTCATATCAAAATCTTGTAGCACGCAAAAAATTTTCATTTTTGGAGATTTTGAAGTATTTGTTTGAGATTTTTTAAAATGATACATAAAACATTGATTATTTTATTAATATTGTATAGTCATTTTAAAAAATCTCAAACAAATACTTAAATATCTCCAAAAATGAAAAATTTTTGCGTGCTATAAGATTTTGACATGAAGAATTTAATGAGCCATATAAATCGAAATTTGGAGGTGATTTGATATGTTTTTGGATCCCGACTCATGGAGCAGCCTGTGAGTTGCAACTCACCGTAGCTAGACTATATATATATATATATATATATTTATTTTTTTATTTTTTTTTTTGTGTCTAGGAATTTTAAAATTCATAATTTTAACGTAATTATTTAGACTCAATTATTTATTGTCATAAGTTGCCACGCACACCAGTGCTAACTACATAGCCATTGGCTATGTTTTGTTTGGGGAAAGGATTTTGAAATAATTAAGTATAATTTTTTAGTTATGAGCATACGAGGTACCACAAAATAAATTGCATCCCTCTCTCACGAACACTCACAATATATATATACACATCAATTCTGACACGAGTACGAAACACCTACACCGAATTTGTACCCTCATCGACAAATACTTAATTTCTATCAAACCACCAATCACCATAGCAACTAGGTAATAATTAATTAACCTATTTGGGATTATAATATGGTTTGCGAACTAATTAATGCATCTTAAGGTGGTGCCATCATTTAGGGGCACAATTTGTTTATTAGGAAAAAAAAAAGAAATATGCCACTACATACATATTCATCATTCATTACAAGTTGGTCCACAATGTATAAAATTGTGGCATTTGGGGCACCAAACATATATGTCTATTGTTGGTTGGATTTCACATGTTTCCTCAGTAAAGGGATATCAATCAATTCACATGTAGCTTGGTCATTTTTATTTCCTTTTCTTGATGTTTCTTTCCTTTGCAATTTAAGTCTTTCTACAAGTCAATGGCTTGATTGATCTTTGATTATAACAGTTGTTTAATTTATCATTTGTTTGTTAGAAGTTAGAACATTTATAGACTTATAATACACAAAAGAAAATTTGTTTTTTTTTTCTTATATAGTTGTTATTGTTGCTCACATATTTTTATAAGGACTAGTGTGTGTTAATTTTACATTTTTTTTTTATTTAATTTCAACTTGGTGATCAAGTGAGAGAAGTTATTGAGGGACAAAGACAGCGGTCTTCATTTGTGAAGTTACAAGTTTAAAATTATAAAGACATTAAAGATTAATTTTGTGTGGCTTAATCATCATCTTTATCTTTAAAAGAAAAATTGATGCGATCATATAACCATAATTATTATATACATTTTTTAAGGTCTCTATCTACTGCTATTGTAGTGATAGTAGATATTTTATGAACGGTATATATAATTATAACACATGAGGCTATTGCGTTTTGCAAAGCGTAGTGGTTGGTGTGTTTCGGTTTCATATCTCCTAAACCGTAGCTCGAACGACCAATCAGAATTACTCACCGTAATCTTAATATTAAAATCTAGTTGCATACCAAAATTTTTTATTTTTAGAGTTTTCTAACTATTTCTCTTTGGAATTTTGAAAAATGACCCATTTTCTATACAAATTTTTGTGCATTTTCTATACAAATTTCAAAAATCTAAAAAAAATAGTTAGGAAAATCTAATAGAAAAATTTGGTGAGCAACTTTAAATTGACAATTTGAATTACGGTTTTGAGATAACGAGCCGAAACACACCACCTCACCACGCTTTGCAAAGCGCAATATGCTCGATCACCATGGAAGGTCCATCACACTCACAAAGTGTGGTGTGGTGAGCCCCACCACGTAACTCTTTGTGAGTGTGATAAAAGTCCATGGATGGACACAAGGTATTTCTCTTCTTATTATTATGACCATCAAATAAATTTACAGTTTATTCTTTACTTCCTCTACATTGACATGTGGGTCCTAGCCAGCCAAGTCACATTTTGTTGGGCTGCCATCTGATGCAAAAGTTATAAGTTTCTGATTGGGCTTGGTAGGCCTAATATTCCTGCGTCATCACGCACCCAGCAACGATCGATGATAAATTAAAAACAAAGAATGCTCAAGTACAGTACAGTACAGTACTGCCATCAGAATATGTTGATTAAATATTTATTCTTTAGTATTGCAAAACCTCCAGTTAATTTATTATGGGTTGAGGCCTTGAGGGCTATATATATACATATACATATTTATAACTTCATTAAGAGCTCAATTGTACAACAGTATTATTATACAACCTAATTCTAAATGCTTAATAAAGTTACTAGTACACATAATAAATGATAATTATGTACAACTATATCGACGATTTATAGTAACATTTTCCAATGTTAACAAGCACAATTCCTTTTCAGAAAAATGTTCATGACAGTAAATTACATGCATCATACTTCACAACTGTTCAACTGTACAGTGACTGAACACTGAACTGTCAAGTTTGCCACTAACATTCAAATTTTCTTCTCTGGCCCTTGGCGCCATTTCACTTCATGCCATGCCAGCTTTCCACCTTCCATGGCTAATAGCAGCAAATATTATACAGAGCATACATTTGAGATGAGGAATGGAATGGCCGGGCATGCATGGTGTCCTGCTTGCCTCTCTACTGCTGCAAATGTACTCTCTGCGTGTATTTTGTTTCACGCACGGAAGGTGTTCGATGAAATGCTCGAGAACAAGATGGTTTTGTTTTCTGGAATTGTATGATTAATTAACTGCCGGGTTGTGAGTAGAAATACAAAATGCAAAAGTTCATTGAGTTGTTTCATGAATCATGACTTATTTAGATGGGAGAGCATTCAGGCGACCAGCGGCATGAACTCAAGCTCAGAACCCAGGAACAGTAATTCCTTATTTCTGTCAGTGTCAGTAATAATCCGGTATGAAGTTTACATCACTTACCATTTTCATTCCTGGTATTGTTTTCAAGTACCGGCAATGTATGACACTATCAGTTCCTGATTTCCTGTCTACCCTGATTTGTGCAGATAGAGCATCCAAGTATTTAACAAAGTATATCGCTATCTTTTTCGATTTATTAATTGTATAATATGCAAATGATGAAATAACTTTCAGAATGGAAATCTGTAACCTTACATTAATTAGAAAAAAAGGTATAATTAAAGTCAAATAAACTTAAGAGTTCTCCTTAATTACCTCTCTTAATATTGATGGATGTACAGCGTTGTATACTTCTCCAAATGGTACCTGAAGTTCTATACTATTGCATTAATCAGTCTTTATTTATGTTAATCAGTTTCAAGATCTTACTTTAATTATCCTTGTTAAGTTAGCATCAATAAAAAAAAACTCCATATCTTCTCCAGCCCTTTAATATCATACTTAAAGAAAATTAATTCCCAAGAGTCATCCTGCATGTAATATGTATGTTGATTTGAACTTTGAAGGTTTTGCATGAGACTATGTGTGCCATTAAATTGAACTTAATTAGAAACCTTTTGCTGTAAATGCATTTTCCTATTAAAACACACCATGTGGCATCAGCTAATCACAATTAGATAACCTCCTGTAGAATTGGTAAACCTGAAAATGGTACTTGCCAGCATTGTCCTTTTACTGCTAACAGCAATTCAAATTCCTTTTATCCATGTCGGTGCAGTTCAAGAGAGCCCGAAATATGTCACTTATCGAAAACGAATGCACGTACTGAACAATGTCGTTTCACCCGCACCGAGCCCTGAGCCGGCTGCTGGGCCAAGCGGCAATGAACATATGTCAAATGGCATCCCCACCAAAAGCCCGGCTAGTCCTCCCACCACGGATGATTCAGGAAGTACTTTTGATGTCAGGTCAAATGGAGCCGTTGGCGATGGAAATACTGATGACACTGAAGCTTTTACAGACGCATGGAACTCGGCATGTAATAGAACAGATCAGGCTAAAATTTTAGTCCCAAAGGGTTACTCTTTCTTACTGCAGCCTACTGCTTTTTCAGGACCATGCCAGAATAGCATCATCTTTCAGGTAACGTTTCGTTAAAAATGGATAATCTGGAAATTGCCAATTTTTTGTAGCACGATTAATTCGTTCTTGTATATGTATCCTTGAACGATGTAGGTTGACGGCGCGATAATTGCACAACCAGACCCTAAATCATGGAAAGTGAAACAGGATAGTTGGCTGGAGTTCAATAGAGTCGACGGGCTAACCCTGCAAGGTGGAGGGTTGCTAGATGGAAAAGGAGAGCAATGGTGGAGCTGTAAATCGTGCACGAGACCTGTTGTAAGACTATCTATCAAAAAAAATATTATGTATAGTTTTATTATGAAATAAATATTTATAGTCCTGTGAATCATGCACAAGATTTGTCGCAAAATTGCCCGCATTTTTCCTCCCTTTTTCCATCTCTCTGATGACATACAAAATTATTCTGACCTTTTTGAATTTCACAAGTAAACTGTTCTTATTGAAGGGATTGAGGTTTCGGACTTGCAAGAATCTGACAGTTCACGGGACTGAAGAATCTAGATTGAATATCACGAACAGCCCGCAATTTCATGTTGTGATCGATGAAGGATGCCAAAACGTAACGGTTGATTCAATTTCCATCGTATCTCCAGCGACAAGCCCGAACACTGACGGAATCCACATAGCGTCGAAAGATATATTCATCACAAACTCGTACATTTCTAGCGGTATATATCTGAGCTAGTATAAATTTTCCTGTCATAAATATTGATATGAAATCTAGTGAAACTTCTTTTTTTTTAAACAACTTCACAATCCAGGTGATGATTGTGTCTCGATGTCTAGTGGAAGTGAGAACATTCACATCGAGAATATGGATTGTCGCAATGGTCATGGGATTAGGTAAACTAATTACATTTTTCATGCCATTATATCTATGGATATATTGTAAAACATAGTGTTTTTAAATACTTAAAGAAATTTAAGTTATGGAAGGAAGACTGACATTTTATTTTGTAAAAGTTGTTGATTAATTGTTGTTTTCCTTTGTGTAGCATTGGTAGCCTAGGAAAGGATGACTCAGAAGAAACAGTGAAAAATATAACAGTGACTAATTGCTTCATTGCCAATACCCAAAATGGAGTCAGGATCAAGACCTGGGCAAGCGGCTCTGGTTTGGTATCAAACGTAAAGTTCGAAAACATCCAGATGAATGCGGTGATGAACCCGATCATAATAGACCAGTATTACTGTCCAGAGAACAACTGCAACGGCAACAACACGTACTCGGGGCTGTTGATCTCTGATGTCACATACCTGAACATAACTGGAACTTACAAGACAGATAAACCGGCTGTGTACTTGAGCTGCAGCAAAAAGATGCCGTGCGTCAACATCACCATCGCAGACATGCAATTGTCGTCGAAAGGCGGTGAGGAACCCGCTCCAATCTGTGCAAATGTGTCGGGGTGTCTGGGGAAGAACATCAAACCGGCAGTCACGTGCTTGCGAAAAGGATCTTCAAATCTCTTCCATAATCTCCTTAAAGAGGGTGTTAAATGCATCAATTCATAGAAATAATTTGGTTGTTTTTGTTAAATGGGAGCTCAATTAGATGCAGGATAGGAACTAGCAAAAGAAAGTGAAAGTGTTTTGATGTGTTTTTTTTTTTTTTTGAGATTGTAGGTGGGACACATTGAATTAGAATAAATTTGAGAATAACATGTAATTCTGATTTCTGACACAAAAGTCCTAAGAGCTCTAATCTAATTTGATGCTTAATTAATTAGAAAATTAGAGCTGTCTGAGTCCAAAATGGCACTGACTAATCACTTTTTGTTTATTAATTAAGCATGACAAACAGAAAATTAATAAGAAAGAAATAAAAATACACAAAAATGAGAGAACAGAGAATCAGGATACAATAGACTATAGATAAATATATGTGTGAGCACATGGTTTTTGAGGTGCTGTATGAATACAATTAGCGCCATAGTAAAATGATAGATACCACTGATATATCATATTGCACTAGACTGTGCAAATTAAAGGGGAAGATGCTAATTGCTTGCTAAAAGCTTGTTAGACTCTATTGAGACAGCATAAATTCTTCCTCTGTTTCTTTCTTGTCTTGCTATTTGCAAATCATGACAAGCTAGTGAAGTTTACATTACATGATCAACAAGTCTTCCATCAAGTCGTTGGGTATTGTAAAAGGAGGGATCTAGATCAACAAGTCTTCTATCAAGTCGTTGGGTATTGTAAAAGGAGGGATCTAGTGACGTCGTCAGTGATCATCAAGTTTATATGGTAATTAAATAGAACGGTCTAAATTTAATGATTTTTTATGAAGTATCAACTGAAACTCAAATTGAATGAAATTTGAAATACAATCAATTTATAACTACAAAAATATGTTTATAAAAGATTTTATATTTTTAAAATTTTTTTATAAATTTATATGTATAATAGTTGTGTCGTGGAATCCCTCCTCTTGTAAAAATATATATAAACTGGCCGGTAAAGAAGCACTGGAAAGAAAGAAAGCAAAACAAAGAAATAATTTGCGAGGAAGGAGCATCAAGAATCTAGTTCAAAACAAAGTACCTTTAAAAGCCCCTAACGTTTTACTACGCATATATAGATGCGCACTATACACCATCTTATGTTAAAAATGATTATCTGCTCAATGATAATTGCATACTTTAGATATTATAACAAGAGGAGATATATATATATAGATCCGATTCGAAAGGCTGTGTTGGAGTGGTACCATGTTCATAATACCGGTACCAAAAACAACTGATAATTAATTTCAAACAGTGTAATAACTCAATTTAAGAAAAAACAAAAACAAAACTTGGAGCACAAAAAGAATTAAAAACCAAACAATTAAAACCATCCCTTCTTCAAAGAGTTTGCACAATTTGGTACCCATTATATAGTTATCTTTCCAAATTAATTTGCAGTAGATATATATATATATATATAGACGAAGAAGTAACAAAAATGACAACATCTCAATTTTCAGAAAAGCAATATTATTAGCCAGGGCATATATACATAGAGAGATATATGTAATATAAGTGCAGCATAGTTAGCACTTAGCACCTGTTGTGTTGTTACAGCTGTTTCATATATGAACAAAACAAATAAGCCGCATGCTGTCATGCATATATATATGAGAAACATCTATCTTGCTTCCACTGAAAAACAGTCTATACATCCATAGATGTGTACAGAATGTAACTGATGCATCCCGAAATGTAACAGATACATCTCGAAATGTAGCCTATAGACGCTATATATGAGTGACTTTCTATGGACGCTAGCTAGGTATAACTCTATATATACATCTTTTTTCTGGTATAACTCAATTTTGTAACTGCCTAGTAGAGGAGGGATCCAATGACACACTTATATTTTGACACAACTCTTACACTAAATCATATAAATTTATAAAAAATCTTAAAAATGAAAAATCTTTTATAACATATTCATTTACTTATAGATCGATCGTGTTTCAAGTTTCATTCAATTTGAGTGTCATTTGATACTCCATCAAGAATTATTAAATTTAGACCGTTCTAATTACTATATAAACTTGATGGTCGTTGATGGAGTATCAAATGATACTCAAATTGAATGAAATTTGAAACACAATCGATCTATAAGTAAATGAATACGTTTATAAAAGATTTTCCATTTTTAAGATTTTTTATAAATTTATATGATTTAGTGTAAGAGTTGTGTCAAATTTTTGGGTGTCAACTCTTATACTATATACTTTATCTATAGTGAAAGCTGATATATCATATATAATATAGTAAAACTATGGTGCTCCTAGAAGTACGGAGGCCTTCCGTGCTCTTAACTCAAAAATCATATTAAACCATCTTGAAATTTTGATTTACGGGTCTCATTAAATTCTTTATATCAAAATATCATAGGATACAAAAATTTTCCATTTTTTGAGATTTTTAAGTATTTGTTTTGTATTTTTTAAAGATGACATAGTTTTATACATTATTTTATTATTATTTTGAGGTCATTCTAAAAAATTCCAAAACATGTATTTAAGAAACTCAAAAAATAGAAAATTTTTGTATCCTAAGGGATTTTGATATAAAGAATTTAATGAGACCCATAAATCGAAATTTTGAGATTGTTTAGTATGATTTTTGTGTTAGGAGCACGGGAGGCCTCCGTAGGAGCACGCTAGATTTACTCCATATACATAATATGAAATATATGTATAAACCGCCACGCCAAGTTAGCAATCAATGGAGTCAATTTATTTTATGTAAAGAAAATAAAAAGGTAGCCCCTTTAATTTGGTAACGTATTTTACCAGGTTTCAAATTCTGGCAACGCTCACAAGGATGAAGATGAAGGATGTGAGCGTTTCTAAAGCAAAGCATGCAGTCACCAATTTCTGTTTTAAAGTTGTATAAAGCACAAGTGTTGTCCCTTTAAACCATCAAGATAATTAATTTAAAGTGTATATATATATACGTATATACCCTGAAAAAAAAAATCTGGAACTTTTTTCATTTTACCCATGGAAACATGGAAAATATAAACCATACGTTTCAATCTTAATTAATTTTTGTTATATTTCTCAAGATGTTAGTGGAATATATAATTAAGGACAGAAGAGTGAGGCTATTGCGCTTTGCAAAGCGCAGTGAGGTAGCGTGCTTCGGTTTGATTCGTCAAAACCGTAGCTCAAATGGTTAATCCAAGTCGGTCAACACAATCTACATATTGAAATCTTGTAGATTACCGATTTTTAGAATTTTTTCCATTTTTAGAATTTTCTAGTTATTTTTTTGGATTTTTAAAAAATATAAACCATACCTTTCAATCTTAATTTTTGTTATATTTCTCTATATGTCAGTGAAATTGGAATATATATATGAGGAGGATCCATTGACAATGAGTATTTTGACAATCTTGACAATATAACATTTCAAAAATTTATAAAAATTCATAAAAAATCTTAAAAATGAAAAAAGATTTATAGATACATTACTTAACTTATAGCTTGATAGTGTTTCAAATTTCAATCAATTTGAATATCGTTTGTTAACTTATAAAATTTTGTGTACATTTTAACGGTTGTAATTTAACGGATCTTATGAAAGCTATAAAATATCACTTAAATTGAATATAATCGGAAACATAATCAATCTCTAAGTTAAGAAATACTTCCGTAAACTTTTTTCTATTTTTGAGAATTTAAATGAAAATTCTTCATATATATATATGGACAGAATCACAAAAAGACATATTTTGAGAATTCTTCAGGATATATATATAACTAACACCTGAAATTAATTCATTATCTTTGGCAAAAGATGAACCAGTGCTGTTGCCTATTGGCAACTGCCACGGCCCACACAAGCACTACACGAGTCCATATCTACTGTTATTCTTTGAGAATAACAGGACCCTGTTTGTCCAATTTGGACCATTGGATCAAAACGGACGGGTCCGATCGGCCTAATTAAGATTTAGGAGGCTTTTTTATAATTAATCTCATCCGTCGATTTTGATCCAACGGACCAAATTGGAATAATAGGGCCCTGTTATCCAAACTGGATAACAGGAGATGTGAATTCAGCACTATACACATTATACATACACATCTCAAACTATATTATCATGCATATCCACCTTGATTTCTCTTGCATATATATATATATATATATATATATATATATTTCCTCTGCCACCTCTTATAGTTATATATATATATGCTCACACCACTCTCCTACATTTCATTCATATCTTTCATCAATCCAAAATTCCAAATCTTTTTATTATTGATCAAGAACACAACAAATTGTACAAGAGATAAATTTTTCAAAAAAAAAAAAAAGGAAGGATGAGGCCAGGGACCACTTTCTCTCATCACAACCCAACAAGCTCTCCTTCGCCGTTCGCGTCGCCCGACGGGCTTGCCCTACACTCCGCATGGCGGTCTCCGGTCCCGTACCTTTTCGGCGGGTTAGCCGCTATGCTTGGCCTGATTGCGCTAGCGCTCCTCACTCTGGCATGCACGTACTGGAGACTCACCGGATACCTCAACGCAACCGGTGCAAACCGAGACATCAACGATAGTAACAGTACACATGGCATGGGCAAGGGAACGGATATTGGCGAGGCCGACATGGCCGCGCCTGTCACAGAACATGTCGCGGTCATCATGGCCGGAGAGGCCGAACCGACATACTTGGCAACCCCAGTACAAAAGAAATATGTTGATGATGATAGTTCTAACAATATTTGCTGTTGTAACTGTTCTAGTAACAATGAAAGAACTACCATTGTTGCTGATTTAGAAGTTGGTTTGGATTTGGAGAGGGGAATGGGTGCAACTATTGGGGATCAGAATCAAGGACATGTTGAGCTGAATCAGCAGCAACTGAGGAGGCAGTGATTATAAAATATTATTTCTTTTGCTTTTTTTTTTTTTTTTGCTTTCATTTTCTTACTTTTTTTTTTCTTTTTTTGCCCCATTAATTTGTGGGCTTTTTTTTTTCAACTGTGAGGTTGTGGAGTGTTTCTCCATTTTGAGCTATATTATTGTAAATTTTTTATTTTGGAAACAAGGATATATATGGGGTTTATTTAAGATTTCAAGTTTCCTATGTCTTTTATACGGTTTTAAATTTTTGTAATTTCATTTTTTGTGAAAGTTTTGTTAGTTTTATGTGATTGATTAAAGGTTTATCCACTAATATATGATTAATTAAAAAATAAAATTAAGCAACGAATTTTGAGCCCATTTCTGGGTAAATACGTCACTGAACACTGAACAATAGAATCTTGATTTATCTATATATATCAGATTCTGAAAGTTTAATTCGTATCATTTTTATCATATTTATAGTCAGCAAATTAGGTGGCTATCCCTGCCATTTATAATTGATCACTGATTCACTGATAACTGACAAATAAACTTTTTCATAATGAAAATATATCTCTTATATATATATATATATATATATTTTTTTTTTTTTTTTTTTGGTTGCTAATGTCGTTAGTAGGCATTTGCTATCATCCTATTACTGAGAAAAGACCAATAATTTCTCATGTGAATTATCTCTACTTTATTAAAAATTGTATATACACTACTTTATGCAAAGGTAAACTGCTATTTAGTTAACATGGATGGTGACATTATATAGCACTTCTTTAGCAAGACTGATACAATCCTGATCGAGATGTGTTAATAAATCAGCAACTTACATGAGACAGATAAAACTGAGATTTATTTATATCTTAATAATTATTATTCTTCATTTAAATATATAGTAAGTGTATTTAGTGGATTTATATACTAGGACAAATAAATTTTCAAATTGAATTAAATTGAACATGTGTTAATTAGGGGTGGCAACGAAACGGAACAGTAACGGAAATGAGGTGTTCCGTTGCTATTCCGTTTGGAGTGACGGAAATTTTCTATGTGCTGTGTTCCGTTCCAATTATAAAACGTAAGAAAATTCTGTTCCGTCTCCATTTCCGTTTGAACGGAACGGAACAACGGCATAACGAAAATTTTTGGTTCCATTCCAATTGATATGAATTCCAAGCTTTGAATCATTAATAACATATAAAATTGAAACAATTTTATTCACAATATCAGTTGTAAGCATTACATTAAACATCACAATATCAGTTGTAAGCATTACATTAAACATCACAATATCAGTTGTAAGCATTACATTAAACAAGTATTCAAGCATTTCAACAAATTCATAAGCAATTAAAATTTCACATACCAAGCACAACAATTAAATAAGCAAGGCACTGTTTTAAAAGTTCACATATTCAAGCACAGCAATTAAACAAGCATTCAAGCAAGGCACTGTTTTAAAAATTCAGATACCAAAATGGATCTCAATTCTCAAACTCTCTTTGGCTAAACCTAGATCTCAAGCTATCCTCTCAAAATATACCGACCTCGGCCATTTGCGAAAAATAAAAGGATCTAAAACATAGAAACACATGTATCATCACCGAGGAATCACGGCTTGAGATCTAAGGAGCCAAAGAGATCATAGATCTCCAGGCTCAGACCAACATGCAACAGACCAAGTAAGTAGTAACAAACAAACAGCAACCACCTAGCAACAACAAAAGAATTGACCAACCAGCCAGCATAGTTCAAAGAATAACTGAATAACACTACAGCAACAAAAGAATTGACCAACCAGCCAGCATGTCATGCTCCATTACCACAAATAGATTCATTAGTTGCGTCTTCATCGTTAGGCTAGAGTAGGTCACCAATTTCTCCCCCATTTTCTGCATAGTAAGATCACATGTTAGCTTAATCAATTCAATACTAAATAAAACAACAAGTTGTAGTAATGACAGACATTAAAGGAATTGTTATAGTAATCTTACCGATGACCGAAGCTCGCAACCAGTCTTGAGCACAAATCAGAACTTCCAATGTCTCATCACTCAAGGAGTTCCTCACAGGTGAGAGAGTTCTGCCACTAGTACTGAATGTAGATTCAGAAGGAACTGTTGGTATCAGGACCGCAAGAACATCCCGAGTCAACCGAGCCAAGGAAGGATACTTTGGGTCATTTACCTTCCACCATAGAAGGATGTCAAACTCCACATCCATTGGGGTTTTATCATTTGGATCCTCTAGATATTGCTCCAGTTCTCCCTTAACCGGTGCACTGGTATTCTTTCCCGCCAACAAAAGTTTGAGGCCAGCTCTAGTGTCGCTGACCATATCAGAACTTCCAGGGGCACTAGAAGTTGGCCCACTACAAGAAGCAATTCAATGAAGTTAGCAATTAAACACAATCAAGTGAAGCATTTGAAAAGACAGAAATTAAACACTATAAGAAATTACCTCCCCTACCAGGAAGAAGAGGCATCTTGATTCTCAACATGCCTCTCCTTGTATTCCTTCAACAGATTATCTATGCACTCTATCACACTCTTAACAAAACTTTCACTTTCCCCCGGGCTAGGATATAACATTTTAATGTAATACTCAATGACGGTTAGCTTGCATCTTAGGTCAAGCACACAAGCTATAGCCAATAAAGTATTCCCAGTTTTCTAGTATTTGTCCCACTTCAAAAACATAGACCCCCCATCTCAACTACAAAGGGATATGGACTGTATTGCATTTTCTTAATGTTAAGGTAAACCTCACAGAATTCAGGGAAATAAAGATTGAGTGTTGGGTATTTGGTGCCACTTAATTTCAAGGTTGCAACATAAAAAACCTTCAGAAAGCTAAGTAAGACCCTCATATGCTCCCATTCTTCATCAGTTGGTAGGTGTTTGTACCTTCTATCAAGGATAGCAAACCTAACAATTGCTTGTTTCAGCTGAAAGGCCAGATCCAGCATAAGATAGGTTGAATCCCAGCGTGTCGACACATCCCAGGCTGGTTTCTTGTTTGAGCACTTAACCTATTACATTAAACAATTTAGTCAATGCTCAAACACTTTATCAAGCAACAGTTTATCAAGTAGCAGTTTATCAAGCAAGTGCCAACACAATTCTCAAGCAGCAGCAGTTCTCAATACTCAAGCCAACAGAAAACAGTGGTCAAGCAAGCAGCAGTTCTCAAGCCAACAGTTCTCAAGCAAGTGCCAACACAGTTCTCAAGCAGCAGCAGTTCTCCATACTCAAGCCAACAGAAAACAGTGGTCAAGCAAGCAGCAGTTTTCAAACCAAACAGTTTTCAAGTAAGTGCCAACACAGTATATCAAGCAACAATTCTCAAGCCAACAATTTATCAATCAACAATTCTCAAGACAACAGTTTTCAAGCAAGTGCCAGTTCTCAAGCAAGCAGCAGTTTTAAAGCAGGGAGTAAATAAGACAGAGAGTAATAACCTGAGATACAGCCAACAAAAAATTCTCCATTCGTGCTTGCGAACCTCGAATGTAGATCATTGTATCTCGAATCTTACTAATCTCTTTTTCCAAGCAAGTCAGCCCATCTTGAACAATCAAATTCAAGATGTGGCAGCCACAACTTATTTGAAAGAGAGCTCCACCTGCCGGGAGCACATCCTTCTGCAAGGAAAAAAAAAACAAATACAATGTTAGATTGCACCAATCTCAAAAAGAGTAGTAAACAGTTAAGTTACAGTTTAAATTACCAGTGTTGTAGTAAGCAGCTCTCTAACACAAGCATCATTAGAAGAAGCATTGTCAAGACAGAGACAAAATGGCTTTCTATCCAAGTTCCATTGCACCAACCTCAAAAAGATAGCATCAGAAATTTGTTTGCCACTGTGTGGGGTTGCTAACATGCAAAAATTGAGTAGTCTCTTTCTAAGTTTCTAGTTTTCATCAATAAAATGACAAGTCAGAGCCATAAATCCCTTGTCCCCTTTCTTATTGGACCACAAATCACTAGTGAAGCTCACTTTACTAGAGGTGGCAAAATTTGACCCGACCCGAAAAACCCGCCCGACCCGAGACCCAACCCGACCCGAGTTTCAGGGAAAGTCAAACTGACCCGAACCCGACTGACCCGAACCCGAACCCGACCCGACCCGGGAATAAAGGTGCAAAATCTGACAAAAACGACCAAACCCGAAAACCCGCCCGACCCGACCCGACCCGAACCCGACCTGACCCGAAAAATGCCGGCAGATGTCAACCCGATACCCGACCCGACCTGACCAGACCCGAACCCGACCCGAAAAAAATGCCAGCAGCCGTCAACCCGATACCCGACCCGACCCGACATTTTCAATTGATCAAACTGACCCGACTCGACCCGACCCGACCCGACCCGGGAATCTGCCACCTCTACACTTTACAATCAAGTTTGTTGAGCAACTCATACAAGCTCACCCTTTCTTCATCATATACCTTAAAACAATCTGACTTAAGAGTGTTCCTAGATTTCATCAATTTAAACCTTGGACAGAGATCACTTAAGAACACCTTAAAATAGTGATGAGTTACAATATTGAATGGGTATTCATGTGCAATCACCATTCTTGCCAAACTCTTCCTACATTTGTCTTGGTCAAATTCCCAAGCTAAAGGATTTGGCTCACCTTCAATTAGTAAATGGTTAAGTCTCCATTTACAAAGTGCAATGCATAATAAAAAAACCTTAAAGTGCAATTAGTAAATGGTCAATGCATAATCAAATTCCCAAGCTAAAGGATTTGGCTCACCTTAAAGTGCAATTAGTAAATTAGTAAATGGTCAATTTTTTCATCACAGTAAGTGCAAATAGCATCATAGCCCCCATCTGCCTTACCTGGCCCTACGGTGAAATGCTCCACACCTCAGCCCTCAACCTTTTTTTTTGTTAATGGGGCTTGTAGGGACTGGAGCTTGATCCTGAGGCTGAGGTGCAGCTGCATCAGCAACAGCATCCCGATTATCGGCCTGGGTCTGAATTCTTTGAATCTGCTCGGGGGTAAGGTCTGTTGCACCCATGCTGAAACATAGTTCAACAAATTAATATTGGTACAACAAGTAAATTGGTTTATTGTCCCAAAGCCTATTCTCTTCTCAGATATTACCAATCTCCACCAAATCATTTGAATTGATATTTCATTGAATTCATTTCTATCATCATGGAAGAATCATGGCTTGGGACAATTAACCAACCTCAAGCTTCCTTCTCAGTTATATTATATCATCATTGAAGGTTCCTTGAGGTTGGTAAAGGGCCTAATCCAAACAGCCAACAGTTTAACCAACATAGACAGTTCAAGCACTGCTGCTTGAAAACTGTTTGGCTTGAGTATTGATAACTGTTGCTTGCTTGAGAACTGTGTTGGCACTTGCTTGAAAAATGTTGGCTTGAGAACTGACCTCAAGCTTCCTTCTCAGTTGTATTATATCATCATTGAAGGTTCCTTGAGGTTGGTAAAGGGCCTAATCCAAACAGTTTTCAAGCAAGGGTCAAGTTATAGAACTGTTGGATTGAGTATTGATAACTGCTGCTTAGCTTGAGAACTGTTGGCTTGAGAACTGTTGGCTTGAGAATTGTTGCTTGATAAATTGTGTTGGCACTTGCTTGAGAACTGTTTAAACAACCTCAAGCTTCCTTCTCAGTTATATTATATCATCATTGAAGGTTCCTTGAGGTTGGTAAAGGGGCAAACACAGACACACACAGTTTATCAAGCCAAAACAGTTCTCAATACTCAAGCCAACAGTTCTCAAGCAGCAGCAGTTCTCAATACTCAAGCCAACAGTCATCAAGCAAGCTGCAGTTCTCAGTTCTCAAGCCAACAGTTTATCAAGCAAGCAGCAATTCTCAATACTCAAGCCAACAGTTTATCAAGCAAGCAACACTCAAGACAACAATTTATCAACCAACAATTCTCAAGCCAAATAGTTTTCAAGCAAACGCCAACACAGTTTTCAAGCAAGCAACAGTTCTCAATTCTCAAGCCAACGGTTCTCAAGCAAGCAGCAGTTCTCAATACTCAAGCCAACAGGCAACAGTTCATCAAGCAAGCAACATTCAAGACAACAATTTATCAATCAACAATTCTCAAGCCAAACAGTTTTCAAGCAAGCACCAATTCTCAAGCCAACAGTTTATCAAGCAAGCAACAGTTCTCAAGCCAACAGTTTATCAAGCAAGCAACAAGCCAACATTTTATCAAGCAAGCAACAGTTCTCAAATCTCAAGCAACAGTTTATCAAGCAAGTGCCAACACAGTTCTCAAGCAAGCAGCAGTTCTCAATACTAAACCCAAACAGTTCTCAAGCCAAACAGTTCTCAAGCAAGTGCCAACACAGTTTATTAAGACAACAGTTTATCAATCAACAATTCTCAAGCCAAACAGTTTTCAAGCAAGTGCCAGCATAGTTTTCAAGCAAGCGCCAACACAGTTTTCAAGCAAGCGCCAACACAGTTTTCAAGCAAGCGCCAACACAGTTTTCAAGCAAGACCCAACACAGTTTTCAAGCAAGCAACAGTTCTCAAGCCAACAGTTTATCAACCAACAATTCTCAAGCCAAACAGTTTTCAAGCAAGTGTCATGCCAACACAGTTCTCAAGCAAGCAACAGTTCTTAATACTCAAGCCAGATAGTTCTCAAGCAGTAAGTGCCAACACAGTTTATCAAGCAACATATTTCAAGCAACAATTCTCAAGCAAGTGCCAACACAGTTTATCAAGCAATAGTTTTCAAGCAACACTTCTCAAGCAAGTGCCAACACAGTTTATCAAGCAACAGTTTTCAAGCAACAATTCTCAAGCAAGTGCCAATACAGTTTATCAAGTAGAAATTCATACTCATCTGATGATATATCGGGCTCATACTCTACATCTCGGTCTCTGTTGCTGTCACTTGAGTGCTCACTGTCAGTGTCGGCCATTTCAACAGCAACACAGCAACCAAAAGGCACCCAAGTATCAAGTAACCTACACACAAAGGGGAAAAATGGAAAGAATGAGAAACAATGTAAACAAAAACCAACAGAAATCACAACCTCAAAAACCAAAAGAAAAACTGGAACTGAAACTAAACCCTAAAACCAACAAAAAACAAAGTATAAAATTTTATAAATTACCTTAAACCTTTTTATCCCACCAGATAGGCTCAGAAATTCCCCTCCTTCCTTTCTCTCTTGCCTTCTGCCTTCTTAGTTTCTTTCTTTTTTTTTTTCCCTCTCTCTTCTCAACACACAACACTGGTAACAATACCAGTTTAAATACCAGTACCAGTGTACTGGTACCATCATTTTGTTTCTACGATACACGCAAGACAGTGGCAGTGCACAGAAACATCCGATCAACAGTCCCATCGCCATCGGTGGCTTCTTAAATCTCAAACTCAACGAGACAACGACAAAGTCAGCACAGTTTAGGTAATCGAGTGATTTGAAACTAGTACTAGAACTAGGCAAGAGTAGTAGCAAGTAAGCATGATTGGATCTAAGTGTAGCTGGGTAGTTAGGGCTAGGATTTGGTATACAGCATGCGTGCAGCGTGCGAGAGAGAGGTCAGGTCAGAAGAAGCGGAGAAAGCGAGGAGAGAAGAGAAGAGGGGTAGGTCAGAGATGGAGCGGCGCGAGAGAAAGGGGACAGAGCGGCGCAAGAGAAAGGGAAATGGGGAGAGAGAGCGGCAGGATTAGGGTTTGGGTGGGTTTTTATTTCCGCGGAAATAACGTAACGGAAGAGATCATTTCCGTTTGCTGTTCCGTTAATCAGACGGAAATTAAAATCGTACCGTTCATTGTTCCGTTAGATTAACGGAAATAAAATCTGGACCGTCCGCTGTTCCGTTTCAACGGAACAGTACAGCACAATGGAAATTTCCGTTCCGTTGCCACCCCTAGTGTTAATAATTCAGCAACTTATATGAGGCATATATATTTGAGATTTATTTATATCTTAACAATTATTATTCTTCATTTAAATATATAGTAAGTGTATTTAGTGGATTTATATATAACGACAAATAAATTTTCAAATTGAATTAAATTGAACATGGGCTTCATATATACTTCATCTAAAATATTTGCAAACACATTTAAAATTGCAGCTAGTATTTAATTTGAACCATATCTAAAATATCTCAAGTGAATTGCCCTATAACATAAACAAAAAAAAAGGTGAAATTATTGGAAGACTGACTGCACAGAATCGGTACATTTTGTGCACATCCACAACCAAACTAGCAAATAGACAGAATTGACATAACAAAAACAAGTACATTACTAGACGTAAAGCTTCAACTTTGTGTTAGCTTTTTTTTTTTTTTTTTTTTTTGTGAGAGAAACTTTGTGTTAGCTTTACATTACTCTGCATTTCCTTTTCCTCTCTCGTCTTATTTTACCTTTTCTTTTGGTAAAAGCGACCTTTTTCTTTTTTCTTCTTGTCATTATGCTATAGGCGGAGAAATTAATTAAAGAGGAGCTTTTATTTTATATTATGTTATATTATGTTGTCCTTATTAGAGCTATCTATATATCTGCCCAGTTAGAAGAAAAAAAATGATCGTTTAATTTACTTGCTAGTTGCTACTTATTACATGGCTGCGTATAAACTTTTTTGTTTTTTGGGTAGATGTTACCTAATAAAAGATTAATTTTAAGAGCTAATTAAGAAAACTTAATTTGTATAATTTGAAAAAAAAAAAAAAAAGACGAAAATTTGAGCTCGATGAAAGATGCTACTGCGTGCTTGTCCTCTACAACTTGGGATGGGACGCTGCTGTAGTGTAGTGTATGCGACCCATGAGGATATTCACAGGGATCGGTATCTGCTGTTTTTCTTTTTAGAAAAGCAGACCTGCTTTTTTAAAATCTGAAGGTTGAGAAACCCCTAAGTATTTTGAGATCCGTACAGTAAAAATCGAAGTACTTTAAGATCGGTACAGCAACCAATCTTGACCATCTGATTGGTTTGCTTTTCTGAGATAAAAAAAGCAGTGGATACCGATCCTATTCACAGGCTCTTTGTGATTTGTGTTGGTACGCATCTTGAAACAATAGAACAGATCAAGTTAGGTCTCCTTTTGTTATTTATTTATTTTTTTGAGATAAAGATGAGGCTTAAATCACTTAAATTTAAATGTCTATAAAAGAATTCTATCCAGGTTTTGAATCCTTGACCTCCCACACGGAGAACGTTGCTCTTAGCCACTAGACCAAAAACTGGTTTTAGGTCTCCTTTTGTTATTAAGAAACCTTTATACTATTATTATTATTGTCACGACCACGAATACTTCGTGTTATAAAGTATCACAAATATCTGTTTAATTTATATTTCAAAACAAAAAAATAATTAATAAATCTTAAACCTTGTATATTTTCATGAGGATTTGTAAACCTAAAATTTTGTAATTTATTTATATCATTCTATACTAGATCAAGAAATTAACAAAAAAAAAAATGAATGTTACATGTTGATTAAGTATTACATGTATCCTACTCGTTAAAAAAAGAATTACAGAATAAATCGATAGCTTATGTAACTCTGTGTTCAACTATTCATCAATTTTAGTATAGAATAACAGATGCAAGTTAAGCAACTCCAAGTGACACAAGTAATTGTTAAATTCACAAAAATTTCCTCCTAGCTTGTATCCTTATCAAGCACACTAACTAATGAGTAATACCTAATGTCCATAAAAAAATCGTTCATAGTGTTCATAGGTTACATTACATTTTGTAATCTATATGTTATATTTCGGAATTTATCTGTTACATTCTGTATATGTCTATAAATGGATGAACGGTTTTTTTAATGTACGCAAGATTTTCTCATAATGAAGAAATCAGATAAGTCCAAACATCCAATATATGGGTTCATGAGTCATATGTAAAAACTAAGAAATAAATGCAACCGAAATTATCCAGCACGAAGCAAAACGACTCGATCGAGTGGAAATAAATTGTTCGGCAAGCTGGTTGGCTTAAATATTTAAGCTTCACTAAGTCACACTCGTTCGGAAAAAAAAAAATGACTTAAGAAAGCTTAAGCTTTAAGCCATGGGTATTGCTTCCTTAGGAATCCGGGCAAGGCTTAAGCCCCGATCAAAAGGAGGCTTAAGGAGAAACTTTTAATCCGTGCTAAGGAGCTTGCGTTCGGAAGGATTAAGAGACTAAGGAAGTTAAAGAAAGTCTAAAGAGATCTAAGGAGAGATTACCGAACGGCACCTTTATTTTCTGCCGGTGGTATGCAGTCAGTATGGTTCGTTTAGCTTGTGACTTTGTGTAGTTGGGTTTAGAAAGTTATAAGGCCTAATCCGTACCACAAACTTTCTAATTGAGGCCTGTGAATTTGTTGGATATTACAACATTTTCCAAACGTACCATGTAGTTGGTACCGGCCCAACTTATTTCGGCCATGGAATCATGGTCCAAAAATTAATACAATACTGTCATACTGATTAGAAAATAATTCTGGTGAGTGGTGAAGTTTGGGCCAACATAATATAACAACAAAAATTCCTTTTTCACCATATTATTAGGTGTTTATCTTGTCTCAAAATCAGTGTTGTATCTTCCTTGTCAAAGAATTTACAATTTTACTTCAATAATTCTGCTATATAATGTTTGACGATTATAAATAAATATTGTCTAATATTAAGTTCATCTGTTACCATATATTATTTGGATGTGATCTGAGAGTAACACTCAAAAACTTATTATTCCCAAAACGAACATTGTTTTTTTGAGCGATTTTGCTATGGATTGGCCAAACAACCTTTTTTATTTTAAATCGAGCGAATTTTATTAAACATGTATATTTAATTGTATCTAAAAATCATATTATAACCATCTAATTATAAAAAATGAACGGCCCATATTTCATCGAATCCATATCAAAATTAGTTTTTTGTTTTTGGATATTGTTTTTCTTTTTTTTTTTTTTTTGCTTTTCTTTTAAGGTTGAGGGAGATATAGTTGCTTGTGGTTCCAATCCTTGACACCTATGCACAGTGCATAATTCCCAAGATATGATACGGTAGTTAGATTAGATCTTTAATTACTCCTGCACTGACAGTATCAGGATTGGAACTTGCACCGATGTTTATTTAATTTTGCACAATCAGAGACCAACATATATAACAACATATATAATTATTATAAACTGTACGTTAAACTAAACACGGATTTAAGGCACATGTGTTTTTTTTTTTTGAGACAAGGCACATGTGTCAATGGACACGTACATACGTGTGCGGTGTTTCTGCTCTTATGGATTATTAATTTATTAGGCTTATAACAAAGGCATAGAAATTAGAAAGAGAAAGATCAAGCACGTGAATCTGTGACATTTTGAGGTGCGACATGATTTGATTTTTGGTGTCCCTGTTTACCAAATTAGAAAAAAAAAACATATATATAAACAGTATATAAATAATAACATTGTGATATTAATTAATTAAGAAAATGACACCGAGTGAGGTACAAAAAAATCGTAATGGACTGCATATAAACAATGATATATATAATTGACTATAAAAATGAAATAATAATAATAATAATAAATTTGAATCTTAACATGAGAACATACTCATTTTAGAGAACTGATACATAGATGATATTAAAACCAATAACGATTGTGTTAGTATTCAAATATTTATGTTAAATGTGTTGGCATATATTCAATTTCTCAATTTGTTGTTCATAGTAAGTTGCACAGTTAAAACAATAATTTGAATAAAACAATAAATATTTCATAATTTCACATACATATCATCAATCACGTATGACGTATATTATATATTAGAGATATTAAAGGTCGAACATGGGTGTATACTGTAGATCTACAGTGTCAAATGAATAGTATTTTCTTTTGTATTTTTTTTTTTTTACAGTTACGTGCCATGCACTGTATGGCGTTGGGTTGTCGATCGATGACAGTTGTAGATTTGCACTATATTATATGGAGAACCTTTTAAATTACACTAAATATATTTTAATCGTATTGTACAGGTATTTCTCTTTACTATGATATCTCAATTGCATGGAGCGCAACACCTTCCCAGTGTATATTCAGAATTCAGTATGCTCATCCTGGAAACTTGGTAACAACTCAAGTACCAACTGAGAGTCTGAGACAGAGCTGCTAACATGTACTTTCATTAAATAGTGTACGTATATATGGCTCGATTGAACTTCAGTATTTTGTCACTTAATTATTTTGGATAGCACTTGGATTATTCAACTAATTACATAGTGGTAATTAATACGAGTAATGACTCATTTAAATTGCATAATATTATAGAAATAAATTGATAGAAATAAAGTATTACTTGTATACATTATAACATACTTATAATGTATATAAGCTACGTACGTATGTATAACTAATATAAGTCCCACTTATGAGCCTTTTCATGTATGAGCTAGCTCCCTAGTTTTTCTTTTAATCACAAGCCGTCAAAACGTGCTGTTACTATGTTAACGTGATTAACCACTAAGCATAGAGCATTAGAGCACTAATTAAGAAGTAAGAACCAAAAGGAAAAAATAATAATCCGTTCCCACATTTATTGCTGGATCCGTAAAAGCTGCTCGACTAACATGGGTTGTTCCAGAGAGGGTCCCGCCGCACGGTCCTTGGAGTATCACATTTTTTTTTATTTTGTTTGGGTAAATTTTCTGGATGGTCACTAAACTTTACTCTCAATTCATAATTGGTCACTGAACTTTCATTTATCTATTTTTGGTCACTAAAGGTGGATGTATTTGGAATCCAAATTTGGTCACTCCGTTAGTTTTTCCATCTAACTTAACAGAATAATTAATATAAATTTAATTTTAAGCCTTAGACATATATCCATATAGAATATATACAATATGTAATAATGTAAGAAACAAATTAAATTTTTGTTTATTTTATTTCAAAAAACTATTTTTTTGAAAATAATTTTTAATTAATATTTCCGTGTAAATTCAATTTTTAACATGTCTAAAATATGGAAAAATTTTATTGCAATATAAAAGATAAATAAAAAAAATTGTATCTTTATATTCTCACATTTTAAAGTTTTTATATTTAAAAAATATATGTCTAAGCTCTAAAATTGATGTCATGTTAATTTTTCGTTAAGTTGGATGGAAAAACTAACGGAGTGACCAAATTTGGATAAACATTAAAGTTTATTAACAAAAAATGAATAAATAGAAGTTCAGCGACCAATTATGGATTTTAAGCAAAGTTCAGTGACCTCTCAAAAAATTTACCCTTTTTTTGAGTAATAGTTAGTGGCTACCCATTTATCTATCCACTGGTCCATCATATTTGTAATGAAGTTGAACAAATATTATTTTTCAGTAAACATTTATATATTTCCGATCAACATATATCATTTTCTAGTAAACAGATAAATTACGGTTTTCTAGTTAACATTTATGCAACTGTGACAAGCACATAGATGCATGTAGATGTATTAGATTGTGAGAGAGGAGTAGATAGGTGACCTAACTTTTTATAGGGGGACTCTACGTATTTTTCTATTTATATCTATATTCTTTGGAGGTAAAGTTCATTGTATGTATGATTTATATCATAATAATATAATTTGGGGATCAATCGCAAAAATATTATACTTGTACTGATTGTTATTGCCGTTGGTTTGTTAATTAATTAACTTTCTATTGATCCCAAGGAATGGATTGTTCAACTAAAATGAATATATATAACTATATTATAAGCGCCAAATCAATTAAAATATTGAATGCAAAACTTGTACGTACTGTTTGGATTTCATTGCATACAAGAATTCTATTCATTTGGACTAGCTAATTAATTCGGTCTCAAATTAATTTTCTGGATTAGTTTGACCAAATGGAAAATGTCGAGTAGGGTCAATCTGATTTTCTCTGAAACACGAGTCGAGTACGGATCAATCTCACTTTTCCTGGAATACGGGTCGGGTTGGATCGGGTTCGAGTCATTTTTAATTTTCCCTGAAACTGGGGTCAGGTCCGGATTTGGGATCGGACAGATTTTTCGGGTCGGATCAAAATTTGCCACCTCAAGGCAGAGCTCTCAGCCTGAGGGAGATCTCCCTCGTATAACTCTGAATATATATGGCTCTAATAATTAAGCTCTCTCTCATTTTGTAATTATATATACTTTCATTTCAAATTTTCAAGATTTTGTAATTATATATGTTTAAATATCATACTGAAAATTCAAACCAAAGTGACCGCAGTGAGACTTGACTTAATTTATATATGTGGATACACTTAATAGTTCATATATTTCATTGACTACTCCACAATTGACTTATAAATCTATGATTCTTTGAATTTATCGTGCATATATACAGCCGTACCAATATCCAGAACTTCTGAAAATTATTGTATCCAATATACGATTCACACTCTGGCAACGTCAACAATGAAAGTTAATAATGAATACGAGTTAATTGCATGTTCTGTATATATATTCTACCGTCTATGAAAATTATATCAGAAAAAACAACAACAAAAGATATCTATGATCCTTAAATTGTTTTTGGGAATAGTTCGTTCAATATGATATACAATTGTTTGTTGTTGTATTGAAATGCTAAAATTATCAAAGATTTAATAAACAAATGACATAAAATAGCAAATTAATTTTTTATTTAATATGCTAATAATTTACTTACAAAGTTATACGTACACTACGTTTTTTTAATAATAATTAAATAAATAATCCGAATTAAATATTTAGGTAAATAATATTTGAAATTCGGGATTTAGTAAGATTACTATTCAAATCCGCGTCTCATACCAATAATTTGCCTGTGCTGGCTTTTTTTTATCTTATTTACGGATTGCGTTTTGAATCAGTGACTCATCTCTTGGGACTCGTTTTTGAAATGCAATCCAAACTTTGGGTCACTGATTAGAAATGCAATCCAAACTTTGCGTTTTGAATCAGTGACCCACCTCTTGGGACTCATTTTAAATACGCAACCACTCGTTTGGAACTCGTATCAGATCTGCGTCCATATAAAAAAAATAGTTTATTCGAATTTCTGTCATTTTCTGACTCTTGTTGACTTTTTGTGGTATGGGACGCAGATTTGAATAGTAATCTTACTAAATCCCGAATTTCAGATATTATTTACCTAAATATTTAATTCGAATTATTTATTTAATTATTATTAAAAAAAATCGGTGCGAACTGATGTTCTATATGCATATTTATTCACCTAAAAATCAAAAAAGAAAATTATTTACAAACCATACTGATGATATGCTACCAAGTACCAAAGTACCACTACCAACTACAAAAACTACCAATTTTTAACCCTGACGCCCAACTTACAACGCTACTAAACTTATTATCAACGGACAGCTACAGGAAAACAAACACACACCCACAATTGTAGCGTAACCGTCACCCACTGGTCCCACGTCAAAGTGCCGTCCATTCTTCGCCTTTTTCAGAACAACCCTCCCCATCCCCTCCAACCCGACTCCTCATCCAATCCCTCCAACCCAGCAACTCAGCGTCTCAACCCCTCCCCCAACTGGCTGACGGTTTGATGCCCAGCAGGCAAATGGAAATTTGAGCCGTTAGATCATCTCGAGATTCGATCCAGCACAGAACTCGAGATGATCTAACGGTTTACGTTCCGCGCTACACAATGCAGCGCTACAGAGGATATGGAATCATTACACTGTCGGTACTTCCCGCAGTTGGACGGTATCGGATGCTGGTGCTCCGAGGAATGATGGCGTCAGCCTACTCGTCACGCGAGGTTATCAAATTACCGCAATGCCCCTGGCTGTGACCAGTCGTAATCGTGCACGAGATGGACACGAGATAATGAGATATACATCAATATATATATGAGAAATTATTGTTATCCCTCTTAACTATACTCCTTATTTGCACTCCATTACTATTCTTTCTTTCTCCTTCTTTTCTTCATCTTTCAACCATTGATTTCTTTTCCACCACCATACCACCTCTGCCCATCTCCACCCGGCCGCACCTCTCCACCCTCCGGCCGCAAGTCCACCCCCATCTCCGGTCACGCCTCTATTGTTCCACCTTTTGATACACATTTAGTTATTTGTATAAACACTTTTGCGTGTTAGTATAACCGTTTTTTCTGTTATTATCTAGGAAATGTAAAATTATATTGGGGTGCGGTTAAAGAGGTTTTTTAAGGGTGCAGTTATCAATGCCGTATATATATATGGGGATTGATTGGGTATTTGGGTCAAAAGATTCTGAAATAATACGGACGGACGGGACGCGGTGAGAACGTGATAAATCATTTCGGGCAACAAACAACTTGGATATTTCCTCAAAAAAAAAAAAAAACAACTTGGATGGATTATAGAGGAGCCGGTATCTGCTGTTATTCTTTGAGAATAACAGGACCCTGTTTGTCCTATTTGGGCCATTGGATCAAAACGGACGGACCAGATCGTCCCAATTAAGATTATAGGGGGCTTTTAATAATTAATCCATCCGTCGATTTTGATCCAACGGACCAAATTGGAATAATAGGGTCCTGAAGGAGAGATGAATTCGCTTATAGATATATGAATATGATGAAATATTGATATGGGTCGGCACGTCGCTTTTGGCGATGGGGTGAGTGAGGTGAAGGCAAATTAATGTGCAAAGTTGTTCTGCCTTTTAGAGCTTATTGTTATATTATTATTATTGTTATATATACTTCATGGGTGAGATGTCACATGTGCATAGGTGAGAATTGAGAAACACCTTTTTGGTGTTAGGAAAGAAAATAAAAGAAATCATATATTATTCGAGTATCTATCCAATTCTCTATCTTGTTTTGCTGATGATAAGGGATATATATATATATAGTGCGCCTATTTTCTTTTTTTTTTTTAACAAAAATTAGGAGAAGAAAAGAAGAAAATTGTTAAGATGGTTTGCATGTCAGGACAATTTCATTGTGCACATAAAATGAGTGGTTTTTTATTTGGCACAATTTTGCTGAGAACATTTTTGTATCCGCAGAGTAATATTGCATAATAAAATCAAAATTAAATGTTGAGCAAAAGCTGTTTATTTAATTAATTGTTATTGGGTTAATTAGAGCCTTAATTTAAAGACAACAATAGTAACTAGAAATTTTTTTTTTATAACTCATATATATGGGTTTCTCAAATTAAAAGATATGGCAAGCAGAAGGGGTTAATTGTGAGATTATAGATGGACTGACAAGAATTATATCTAAACTTCTGGCTGAGTGAAAAAGATTAAACTCTCCAGAATATAAAGAAAATAATCACTAATTTTAATTTTAATTTGTTTATTAGTTAATGCACTCAGATTATTTAAAATTGTTAACTTAGAAAATATCAACGTCAGAGGTTATATAAATTGTTTCAATTTTTATATAAACTTTTAACTTCATCCTTCAAAACTCTAATTTTATATAAATAAATTTGCTTAAAATTCTTTTTCCTTTTTATTTAGTTGCACCTTATAAAAAATTTTATATCAGGCTTTCAATTGATGAAAATTATTGTACACTCTAACGCTTCAAAAATGTTTCTACATTCTTTTACTTAGATCATAATTATTCTTACTAATCATACATGTTCAACGACTCGTTGTCAAATTAAATAGAATGAAAAAAATTATTGTATGGATGCATTAATTATACATTAAAATTAATTATAGTATCATATTATCAGCTAAATTTGAGCATTCTGCATTATTTTATTTATTTATTTATTTTTGTCTACCAATCCGAACGTTTACCATTTTCTGCACAACTTATTGTTTGTATTTTCATACCTGCAGCTTTCAATAATTGCCAGTTAATTTTCTGTACATTTATATCGGTCATTTTCTGGGTCTAGAAGTTTCTCGTGCCTGATTTTGATATAAATTGACTTGGAATCACAATAATTATTCTAAAAAAGGGGAAATATTAAAAATCATGTTCAACTGTCTAATTAAGTCAAACTTTGAATTTGGTATCTTTTTTTTTTTTTTTTTTGCAAGGGTTACATTTTTTCTGGGGCAACGATTAATGCAAGATGGGGACAGTTGATTTTTTTCTGCCTTAATAATTAACAAGTAGTTTAGTATCGGAAAGAGAGTGTTTAATTAAGGGTAATTAATCACTAACCGGGACAACTTGACAGGATTCTTATCTTGGCAAAAAGTTGTCGTTTGTCCTTTCTAGCATTAGGAAATTAATTAGTGCGATTTATATATCCCCTCAGCACCACCACGTGTATCACTATATTTCGCTCCCTATTAAAATGACACGCAACACGAGCAATTGAAAAGAAAGAATACTGTTACGGAGATTTTTTTATTGACATATATAGTCATCGATGGATATACGTTTTTTATTGTACGTATGTTAAAAAATATTATCGTATGTATTAAATGATTTTATTTGGTACCATAGTCGTACTTTTCAATTTAAATATTCATAACAAATAATTGAGGTATAATATAATAATGATTAACTACAGTATTATATAAAATAAATAAAATAATAAAATCATCTACTTATATAGCAGCTCATTTAATTTTTTAATTAAAACTCTTACGGACAACTAAATATACCAATAACAATATTTATGTATTACTCTCAAAAGAAATCTATTAAATTATAGAATTTTACTCCAATACTGTCACCAAAAAGATTTTCATTTCAATCTGACGATTATAAATAAATATTACCCATTATAAGATTTATCTGTAACCGATAAAATTATTTGGGTGTGAGCATGAAAGCAATGTCCTAATTTAGAAATTAACAAATTTCAGTTCAACCAGAATACAAATCCTACTATCAGTAGGATAATTTGACGGGAGCGGAATCTTATGAGCAGATTAGAGTGTGTTAATTAACGGATAATTTGACGGCGTCAGGGTGAAGATTGGAGGAGGAGACGGAGGACGTCATAGTCGCACAGCAGGCTCAACTCTCAAGTGACACACCACGGCGTGCAATCATTTCAGCTTTTCGTCTGCACTAGCAGCTGAAAACAACGCTTTGGCTCGTTCTTTGTCCTCTCCATTGGAACGGCTGTGGTTGCCTCCATTCAACATTTCACTGTTTCAATTTCAACTTTTGGAACCCTCAACTAGAAGTAGAGGTGGCAAATCGGGCGGGCGGGTCGGGTTCGGGTTCAGGTTCGGATCAAATCAGTTTGACCTTCTAGAATATTTCGGGTCGGGTCAGGTCGAGTGATGGACGGGTCGGGTCGGGTCGGGTCGGGTGATGGGCGAGTTGGGTCAGGTCAATTTTAATATCTATTTTTTTGGAACGTATGTTGATTTGAAGTTGGATTGGATGTTATTTGATCTCGGGTCAGGTCAGATTCGGATCAGGTCGGGTCAAGTCGGGTCAGTTTGACTTTCTGAAAAATTTCGGGTCAGGTCGGGTCGGATTCTACCACCTCTAACTAGAAGCAAATGAAATGGAATCTTCTAACGTGCTGCAAAAAATGTAGTGCGGTCTTGATCTTTGGATTTGATTCGAAACTATGCAAGATACAAAAAACTTTTTATAAGCTTTAGTCGTTGGATCAGGAGTGCATAAATGTCACCGCACATCAACAGATTTGTTCTCAAACTAGAAGCTATATCACATAGAAAGTTACTAATCAGAATGCGAAGGTTAAATTCTGAATTAGTAGCTAATATATACATCATTTAATTTTGTACAGTGCACTGTATTTTTTGTTCTACTTGCATGATTGGTAATTTTTTCTTAGATTATATGAACTAGACTGTATCTAATGGAGCAACATTAAGAAAGCTATAGCATAAAAGATTATTTCGTTTTCACCTTTCAAAAATTTGAAGAGTAACAACTAAATTGAATCATTTTCTCTTTGTTCTACATAAAAATAAGAACGCCTTAACACACAAATTTAACATATAATATCATATCTATCTAAAGAATATCAATCCACATAATTTTGTGCAATCAAGAGAACTAATTTATAGGTGAAAAAAGTATGTACTTTCAACTGTAGAATTACGTGAAAATGGACGTATTTCTGTGTTGGTACTGGAGAGCAGGGGGACACTTTCCTACTCGGACGTCCCTAACTGGAGTGGACCCCGTGACGGCACAGACCAGAGTGACAGCTATCCAGTATGTATTGCAATTTGCCAGGGGCCTCGTTGCAATTTCCCCTCCCCCGGCCCCCAGCAGTTTTTTTAATAGTTTCCTCTCTCGCAAAATCTTCGATATACTAGGCGCTCGCAGCTCCACGTGTTCCCGCTCGAGTCATCAAGCCAATCTCCCAGTCTCCCTCTTTCTCCATCCTTGAGCTTGGTCTTTTGTTTAGCATTTAGGCCGGTGTTATAGTGTTTTTTTTTTTTTTTAATGTTTTGTTTCTCAAAAAATGTTTTTTTTGATAAAAGTTTCTCAAAAAATGTTGTTGTTAACCAACTTCTTATGAATAAATATATATATGTTTTGAAAATTAACTATGTTATGTATTAAAATTTTCACTTGAGATCACTAAGTTCGTAATATATCGACATAAAATTGTAAGTAATCCTCACATAAAAAAAAAATATAATGATAGTTAGAAGTATTTATTTGGCTTATCGATAAATCTATGAGTTATTAACTATGAAATTTATCATTGATTTTTGTATATTGAGAAATACAGTGTCATCTTCCTAGATCCTAAGAAATATTAGGCTCTCCTAAGATCAATATATTATCAATATATCTTTATGATTTTTTTATACAAAATTTTTTTTGATTGTTTGTGGATGACAATACATAATTTTTTTTTAACTATATTTACTTGCTTATTTTATTTTTCAATTCACGCTATCTGAAATAAATTATTATATTCATATGATATCATCAAATGATCTCATAACTCTATCGAACTACATATTTCTTCAAAACATAATTCTAAATAACTGCATTATTGTTACTATTATCAATATTCTTATATACAGTAATAAAATAAGAAGAGCAGCGCCAATCCAATACTATTTCCCATACAATCTTTTTTACTTTTACATTGCACGTGAAATAAAGTCAAGATAAAATAACCTCATTACTAAGAGCAAATATACCGTGAGCTTAAACTCACGGAGCCTTCTGTGAGCTTAACCTCCAAAAACCAATCAAATCAACTCCAAATTTCGATTTATATGGCTCAATAAATTCTTTATATCAAACCTTACGGGATACAAAAATTTTCTATTTTTGGAAATTTTTAAGTGTTTGTTTAAGATTTTTTAAAATTGATACATAAAACTTGATTATCTTATTAATATTGTATAGTCATTTTTAAAAAATCTCAAATAAATTCTTAAAAAATTTAAAAAATGGAAAAATTTTGTATCTCGTAAGGTTTTGATATAGAGAATTTATTGATCCATATAAATCGAAATTTGGAAGTGATTTGATAGATTTTTGGAGGTTAAGCTCATGGAAGTCTCCGTGAGTTTAAGCTCACGGTATATTTGCTCCATTACTAAACCATTAAAGTTAAAAGTTATATTTTGTTCTTTTTCGAAAGATTAAAATTAAAAGTTGCATCAACTTGCATTTAGTTCCATTCAAAAATATCTGTCCACAGTTCAAGTATAAACCAGTTCCATCTTCCCAGTGCCACTCTCCATCACTCCTCCCCCCTCCCCCTCCTCCCTCCAAGTCCAAGAAGATAGCATCTCAATTCACAGCGATCAATCCATCCATCATTCGAACCCCCTCTCCTCCAAGCCACAAAACTAATTCAGTAATCTTCCTCCAAATCCACCACAAACCCTAGCTACTACTCACAGTCACAAGTCTGCAGAATTCCCTCCATCCATCCATCCATCCAGCGAAGCAAACGATCCATGGGAATTGAGAAGGTTAAGTGCTGGGGCATTGAGTCGCGCCACTGCGACTCCTGCAAGACCGCGGCGGCACTGCTATACTGCCGCGCGGACTCCGCGTTCCTCTGTGCCAACTGCGACGCCCGCATCCACTCCGCCAACCTGCTCTCACGCCGCCACGAGCGCGTGCTGCTCTGCGAGGTCTGCGAGCAGGCCCCCGCCTCCGTCACCTGCAAGGCCGACGCGGCCGCGCTCTGCACCACCTGCGACTCCGATATCCACTCCGCCAACCCCCTCTCCCGTCGTCACGAGCGCGTCCCCGTCGTGCCCTTTCTCGATTCGCCTCACTCCGGGGGTGCAGGAGCAGGATCCGTGCACAGGCTGTTCGGCGGCGGGGACGAGGACGGCGCCGAGGCGAACGGGGAGGAGAATGAGGCCGAGGCGGAGTCGTGGATCTTGCCGAACCCTAACCCTAACATGAACCACCAGAACCTGAGCTCGAACAGCGGCGGGAACGGGTTCGGGTTCAATCTGAACAAGGGCTTGGTTGAGATGGAGGAGTTCGGGTTCGGCGAGGCCGAGGTCGACCCGTTCGTCGACCTCGAGAGGCTGCAGCAGCAGATGGACAGTGTCGTGCCGGTACGCGCCGGTAACAGAACCGGTACCGGTTCCGTCCCGGTTGGGTCTACTGTGATGCTTGATTTTGGCGCCAACGCTAAGTCTGGTTATAGCTCTCTCACTGCCAACTCCTTCAGCCAAAGCGTATGATCTCTTCTCTAATTTGTATTGATTAAACATTTAAACTTAAATATTAGTTATATATAATATAGAGACCATTTATTCTGTGTCCAATTCTTGAAGAAAAATTGTGTACATATAATATTTGTAATAATTTAAATTGAGTGATAAACAGAAATTATATTTACCATTTCATGCTTTAAATTAAGTAATAAATATTGCAATTTGGTAATAAAACAAATAATTATTTTGTAGAATTTTACTCCGATACTCCCACAAAAAAAAAAAAAAAAAAAAATTCGATCTGACGATTATAAATGAATATTATCCTGTAACCGATAAAATTATCTGAGTGGAACCGATAACTATGTTGTTCTGTTTTCTAAACAAGTTTCAATTTTCTGATCATTTCAGATGTCATCTTCTGAGGTTGGTGTGGTGCCTGATGTAACAAAGCCGGCCCTTACAAAGGCGGAGCTAGCGCTCGACAGGGAAGCGAGGCTGATGCGGTACCGGGAGAAGCGCAAGAACCGCCGATTCGAGAAGACGATCCGCTACGCGTCACGCAAGGCGTATGCGGAGACACGACCACGCATCAAGGGTCGTTTTGCCAAGCGGACGGACGCCGAGCCTGAGGGGGAGCAGTTCGACCGCGTCTTCGATTTCATGATCGACAACGGGTACGGTGTCGTGCCGAGTTTTTGAGCATTGTTTGCGGGACATAAGTGTAATGAGGCAGGGGGTATTAATTTAGCCTAGCTAGGCTAGACTCTTTTTGAATTTGCTTGTATGATGTATAATATTTTTGTTAAATGCATGAAATTAGTATATCTGATCTTTAATTAACTAATTCTCTGATCTCATAAAAAAAATTTGATCCAGATACTCATTGTAACTAGCACATCGGCAATGCTAATAACTTGGTTTTAGAAAACTACTACTACCTCTGTCCCAAAATAAATGGATTTTTTGTAGTTCATTTGAACTACAAAAAATCCATTTATTTTGGGACAGAGGTAGTAACAAAATTATTTTCTTTGATACAAATGATAATAAAATTATTTAGGCCGGTGCAGTTGAGCTGCATTGTAACGATGTTACCGCACGAATAGCAAGTTGCATCACCAATTATTGAATTTGCTCATTGCTGAGAAGAAATTCCCATCAAAATAATTTTAGACTAGATCAGTAGCCGGATCTGTGCATACTTTAATTACTGCTAAAATAAAAAAAAAAAGAAATGAAATGAAATGAAATATGGAAGCAATTCGTCGATAGTTGCATGGCCCAGTTTTGCTCTGGTCTTGAGAGCCCATGGAGGAGATGCAAAAAAATCGGAGGAGACCAGTTGGGCTTTCAAACAATTAAACAAATGCAAGTAAAATGGAAAAAAGACTGCAAATAGGCCCGCGATTAGAAGATGCCCTTAATGCTGGTTCCAATAGGGCCTTAATTGGTGGGCCGGGCCCGAGCTTACAGACCAAAGGAGCCTTATTTACTTTCCGACAATGTAAACCATATTATAGCATGAAGCATACGTTTTAGTCAAAACATGAAAAATAATAAATATAATTAATTTTACTATAGTATGGTGAGTAACTTTTATTTTCTAAAAGAACAAAAAAATATGACAACACATCGCTAAGTCTTAAAATTGAGATATGAATGAGGTACCTCCATTTGAAGCTGCTCAAACTTCTCTTACACAGAAATCAATCGACATGTCTCGTCCGGAGCTCAAAGTACTTTGTAATAAATTTGTTCTCCTCAATAAACTCCTTGATGCATGCAGGTGACGTAGCCACATTCACAGCCCATCTCATGTGTGAAATCCCATCTGCCGGTTGGTTTAAATCTCTGTGGATAATTGTTATCTCCATATTCAGTTTCTCCTCTTCAGAAAGCGGCCTAACACCACCAACTCTGACCACTCCCTCCCTTTCCCACGGCTGCTGACTGGCAACCAACCTGAGATAGTTAACTTTGTCCCGTAAGATACATATCTTGCCGTCCTCAGTTTTCCTTGAACACAAAACCCTCCATCACAATTTTGCAATCAGTGTAAAAGACAACACTTTTAAATGTGTTTGGATGAGATTTGATAATTTCACGGGTGAGCGAAACACCAACAAGTCTCACAGCATCCAGTTCAGCGTAATAGTTAGTATCATCCGGACGTCTCACGCTTATTCTTTCAACAACAGCTCTGGCTCTTAAAAATCTGAATGAGTTTGTACTTGCAACCGCCGCCAAACACACCCCAGCATCGTAAAATGAAGCATCGGTGTTATGATCAACTCATCCGCAACGTGCGTGAACGCTTTGTACGAAATTGCTTCCCCTCAAACTCTTTTCCTTCACTACTTTATACTCATAATATTTCCTCACAGGGTGATGAGCTTGTATGCAAGGAGTTTCACTAGCTTTTGTACGAATGCGCTTCAATACAAATTGTATGCATTTAAAAGTTTCTGGAGAAAATACTAATAGAGAATCCTAGTCAATCTTTCGATATGAGTACAAATACTGAAAAACAATTATGTTGGTGCTGGTGGAAATCATGAGTGTTGAAGATTCATTATTAGTGTGGGTGCTCGGAAAATATTCTATACCAACACGAATTCGAGAGAATTACCTTCATCTCAGTATATTCACTAATTTTCATTGCAGAGTGGCAATATTGAATGCACAAGGTTCCGTTATCTATAGAACATATGCACTTGGTTAAATATTGGATACACTTGAATTTTTCAGCGGGAACAGTTATGTTCTTCTCAATCTTTGTTTCAGCTCTTCTTTTCATCCCCTACCATGTATGGTGGTCTTAAAAGCTAAATTAAAAACAACGACATAAAACAAATTACAATAAAAAAATTGATATATATAGGCCTATTTGTTATACGGGTAATACATATTAACATATAAATGACTTGGTAAGAATAAATTTCTCAAACAACATCTTAATTTTGATCCAAAACATGTTAAAAATCCTTTGCAAAGATGGCAAGGGATTTTTTGGCAGTGTAAGTGTCGAATGTGCATCTGAGTCGGCTTTTAGTGGAGCCTGTCGATTGACAGATAATCTACGTAGTTCGTTGGCTGATGAAACAATCGAGTCCCTGCTTTGTTCAAAGGATTGATTTGATCCAAAATAAGATGTTTTTTATTTGAACAGTTTTTGTCCGTTTTTTTTTTTTTGTGCATCGGAGGTGTTTTAATTTCTCAGGTCCTGAAAAAAGGTATTAAGGCTCCAACTAATAAGAAGGTTGGTTGATTACTAAGTGTTTTTCAGTTTTATTTTTGTACCAAATTATTCCATTTTAGTTCAGTCTGTAATATATAAGCATAAAACCTAATGTCAGGTTACTTGATTGATTATTTATTTATTTCTTTAATTTAGTGATTGTTGTTCTTAGTTTTTTTTTTAATGTATACAACCTACTTACTATAATTTGTCTAAGCATCACAGAAGGCTGAACCATAATTCACAAAAAAATAACTAAAACATAGTTCACAAAAAAGCTGACAATGATTCATTCTACCAAACTAAAACACTCCTTTCTTGCTCCTCTCTTCCAGCACATAAAATTATTTGGGTTAGTTTGCATCAAAGCCAATAAAAGTTAGAAGCCATCAACTGGAATCACAAACAGGAACTTATACTCGGTCCCATTATAGGTCCAGCTTTGATTAACTTAACTATATTGAATAAGTTTGATCCTCATGTCCAATTTTGATCCTTTTCTCCCTCTCAAATACTTTATGCAAATTAAGAACAACCCACTAACACTTACCATTATATAATGCTCGCTTATAAAATGTATACAACCCATCCAGTACAACTATATATTTAGAAATTGTATTTTACAGATTTTTATGATACTGGTAGGATACTGTGCATGAGAAGATCGGGGTAAATTCTCTGTAATTCGATTTTTTTTTAATGAATTAATGCATGCCTAAGAGATTTTTTAGGGATAGAAAAAATAAATTTTTCTAAAAAAAAAAAAATATGATAACACATCGCTAATACTTAAAATTGAATTGATATGAATGAGGTACCTCCATGTGAAGCTGCTCCAATTTCTCTTACACAGAAATCAATCGACATGTATCGTCTGGAGCTCATAGTACCTTGTAATAAATTTGTCCTCAATAAACTCCTTGATGCATGCAAGTGGCGTAGCCACGTTCACAGCCTGTCTCATGTGTGAAATCTCATCTGTTGGTTGGTTTAACTCTCTGTGGATAAATTTTATCTGCATATTTAGTTTCTCCTCTTCCGAAAGCGGCCTAACACCACCACCTCTGACTACTCCCTCCTTTTCCCATGACTGCCGACCGTCAACTAACCTGAGATAGTTAACTCTGTCCCGTAAGATACGTATCTTGCCGTCCTCAATTTTCTCGAACTTGAAACCCTCCATCACAATTTTGCAATCAGTGTAAATGACTTTTAAATGTGTTTGGATGGAATTTGATAATTTCACGGGTGAGCGGACCAACAAGTCTCACGGCATTCAGTTCAGCGTAATAGTTAGTATCATCCGGACGTCTCACGCTTCTTCTTTCAACAACAGCTCTAGCTCTTAAAAATTCGAATGAGTTTGTACTTGCAACCGCCGACAAACACATTTCAGCATCGTAAAATGAAGCATTGGTGGTTATGATCAACTCATCCGCAGTGTGCGTGTCGGGGAAATGCTGTGTACGAACTTGTGTCCCCTCATCCTCTTTTTCCTTCATTTCATTATACTCATCAAATTTTATCACATGGTGATGAGCTTGTATGCAAGGAGTTTCACTGGCTTTTGTATGAATGCGCTTCCATGGAGATTGTATTCATTTAAAAGTTTCCGAAAGTAATAGAGACTCCCAGTCAATCTTTCGATATGCTATTTTCCTCTTTCCCCTATCCATGGATGTAAGACCTGCATTCAAAACAATTAGTTATAATATTAGTGTTGCAATGAGAAAGGGAACTAATATTGGTGCCAATGCCCGACCCGTTCTGATACCCGATATAAACGACAATTAGACAACTCGGAACCTCACCCGACTTGATTCCTGACGACCCGAAATCAGAGACAATCCTTTATCTGAGACCTGAAACCCGACCCCATCCCGAACAACCCGATACCCGAGATAGCCCAATATCAGATAACCGAAAATCTGACCCGACCTAAAAACGATACAAGCCACAAC
Organism: Cyperus esculentus; assembly: GCA_030179965.1. Classification (NCBI taxonomy): domain Eukaryota; kingdom Viridiplantae; phylum Streptophyta; class Magnoliopsida; order Poales; family Cyperaceae; genus Cyperus; species Cyperus esculentus. The sequence continues at coordinate 2,968,277 of JASGLE010000027.1, forward strand.
CTACAACCCGGGATGATACGACCCAAACACCAGACCCCATACCCTACCCAATCCTAAAAAGCATTCAAATTGAAGGTATAACTACAAATGACATTATCTATGCAACATGAAATCTAATCCAACTCATTATATTAATTACTTTCATACCGGTAATATAACTAAGCAAGCTCTTAACAATTCATTTCCATTTGAAGTCATGTGCTGGCGAAGTCGTGTCCATAATCCATATGCTTGCCTATATCTTTATAAAAATGAGTGGTACTGTTTGACTTCCAGCTAAGTTTGACCTCAAGTAAGAGCGGGGCCAATCAAATCGTATCCAAAATAATAAGTATAATGGAGTATAAGTATAATTTTTAGAGTAAAACTAGTGTTATTAAACTTACAAAGATTTTCTATGATTTAAACCTGAAAAGTATATTAAACCATATCTAAAATTTTAATTCATATAACTTAAATAAATTTTATATATCAAAATCTTGCGACATAATTTTTTTTTCATTTTTGGATATCTTTAAGATTTATTTCGGATTTTGTAAAAGTTATATATAAAACATTGATTATTTACTAATATATACTGTATATTTGCTCTCAAAAAATCTGAAATTAATACATGAAATCTAAAAAAAATTATTTATATGCCACAAGATTTTGATATATGTAAAGAATTTATTAAGCCATATAAATTAAAATTTGGATATTATTTGATATGTTTTTTAGTTTAAATTCACAAAAGACCTCGATGAACTTAAGAACACTGAGTTCAACACTAATTTTTGTATGATAACAAAGCTCAATACTCAACATTAAATTACACTAATAACAATTCAAAAGGAGCGAAAGCATGAACCTTGGACTATAAACATTTTACGAGAGAAAAGAAAAGGTCATACTTGAATTGGTACATAGGGGACCATATCAGAGTAAATAACTAAATATCATTAGTCCTCTAAAAATATTCAACTGCATCATATTTTGTTGGCCAGAGCCAAACTTGGTCCTCAAGAAGCTCAGCCTCCAAGTCTTCCAGTGAGAATTTTTAATTAATCAGCACGTCAACAGCTCATTTATGATAACACTATATACACTTTATATATATGAACTCCTTATGATCTGTTGTTCTCATCATCTGCACTTCAACCATATACTAATTACATTTTCAATCAATTAAACTTAGACAGCAATTAATTGAGAGTTCCAATTAACTATTTGTTTTAATTTCAGCACCACACAGCTGAGGCAACATACTTTGATCATGGAGCCCGACACCGGTTCCCTTCGCCTCGTGGTGTTTCCATGGCTGGCCTCTGATCACATTCACCCTTTTATCGAGCTCGCCAAGTCATTGGCAACGCGGGGCCACCACGTATCATTTATCTCCACTCCCAGAAACATCCAACAGCTCCCTCGCATCCCATCCGACTTATCGTCACTCATAACCTTTGTGCCCTTGACACTTCCTCGAGTCGAACCCTTGCCAGAGACTGCCGAATCCACAACCGACATCCCAACAGAGCATGTGCAGTACCTCAAGAAGGCATTCGACGGCCTAGCCGAGCCATTTTCAGCATTCCTTGAATCGGCTTGCTCACACAAAAGTACGAAGCCCGATTGGGTCATCATGGACTCGCTTCACCACTGGCTTCCAAAGATCGCCGAATCTTTCTCTGTTCCCTGTGCCTTTTTCTCTGTCTACCCAGCTTGTTCGCTGGCATTCTTCGGACCCCCTTCTGAATACATCGATCCGGTAAGAACGGAAATCGAAGACTTCACTCAGCCACCGTGCTATGTCCCTTTTTGTTCCAACGTTGCATTTCGCCCCCATCAGGTAGGTTGGGTTCTAAAGAGCCTCGAGCACAACGAATCGGACATTAGTATCATGCATCGCATGTATTCCGTCATCACAGAATGCGAGTTTGTCTGCATCAGGACATGCTTCGAGATCGAGCCGGAGTGGCTGTCCCTCCTTGCTGAACTTTACGAGAAAGATGTTGTGCCGGTTGGTCTTTTGCCACCTCAATTAGAAGATATAAGTTCGACAAGAGAGACTTCAGATAGTGAGCTTGATCAAGTAGATGTGATTGATTGGTTGGACAAACATCCACCCAAATCTGTTCTCTATGTAGCTCTAAGGAGCGAAAGCGTCGAGGCTCTCAGCACCGAGCTACTCCACGAACTTGCTTTAGGCCTAGAGAAGTCAGCAGTGCCTTTCCTTTGGACACTCAGGGTACCAGCTAGTTGGAGCTGTGCAGCTGACATGTTACCAGCCGGTTTTCAGGAGCGCATAAACGGAACCGGAACCGGACATGTTGCTTTTTGTCAGGTCCCACAAACGACGATCTTAGCACACGCATCTGTCGGTGGATTCTTGACGGATTGCAGCCCCGGTTCAGTGATCGAGAGCACGCAGTTCGGTCATCCTTTGCTTATGCTGCCATTGATCTTCGATCAAGGTTTAATTGCCGGAATGCTGGATGAAAGTGGAGTTGCGCTTGAATTGTATACAGATGAGGCCGGGAAATTCAAGCAAGAAAGAGTCGCGAGCGATATTCGTCACGTCATGGTTAATGAAGTGTGGAGGTCGATTCTGCGCAATACCGCCGAGCAGTTTCAACCCATATTCACAGACAAAGTTTCTCAGAAGCAGCATTTGAACGGTTTCATCAAGCGGCTTCAAAAACACAATGTGTAATGTACTAATCATGCAATTTCTGTTCTTCTATTTAGATGACTAGTTGCCCCTTTCAACCTTTGCCCTGCATTTTTTAAAATTCAATGTATCAGGGGGTTAGGGGGTTACTGCTTTTACTGTTTTATAAAGGTAAGTATGCTCTGATCCATAGACTGATATATATTATGCATTATTTGATAAAATGTTGTGTTATATACTGTTCTTTGCCATTTTGTACTTTTTTTTTTGAATCTATCAAAATATCGTTCAAAGAAAGATATTACAATCTTTATAGTTTTCTAGGGCAATCAATTTTGGAGAATAATTAGAAATTTATTTTCTGGCATGTAAATTAGATTTTGAAAATAAGAAAAAATTAATAGCTTTCTCCATAAAATGAAAAACGAAGATAGATATAATGATCTTGATTAAAAATTAACAAGGTTCATGCTACTTAAAATTGGATGTCAAATGATACAAGAAAATGCCATGAATTATTTATATTCTTTTTAATCATATGCAATAAACTTCGACATAATTTGGAGCTTAGCTAGCTAATTAGTAAAAAAGGGAGGGGACCGGAGAATTACGACAAAGATGTTAGTTCTTGAGAAATGATGATCGGAAAAAATATATTTCACTGATCTGAAATATTTTGTACAAATACAAAATGGCTTATATAGTCAGAGAAATAAAAGACCGTTGCCTAGTCTAAAATGACCGTTGCCTATTTCTGACGTTACAATTTCTAGAGTCTAAATGACCAATGACAAAAATACCCTTATGGGTTTGAGGTCTTTATTTGTATTCTAATCTCTTTTATTTTCAACACTCCCCCTCAAGCTCGGCGTGTATATGTCATACAACCCAAGCTTGCTTATTATATTTTCAAAAACTTTACTACATAGCCCCTTTGTGAACACATCGGCTAATTGATCTTCACTCTTGACAAATGGTGTTTCAATTTCTTTGGCTTGAATTTTTTCCCGGATAAAGTGACAATCAACTTCAATGTGTTTTGTTCTCTCATGAAATACGGGGTTGGCCGCAATATGTCTAGCGGCTTGATTATCACAATACATCTTAATTGGCGTTTGAGCTTGAATTCCGAGGTCCGCAAGAAGTTGTTTGATCCATACCAACTCACTTGTAGTTGATGCCATGGCTCGATATTCCGCTTCGGCGCTCGATCTAGCCACGACATTTTGTTTCTTACTTTTCCATGTGACTAAGTTTCCGCCTACAAATGTGCAAAAGCCGGTTGTAGACCGTCGATCAAAACTCCCAGCCCAATCTGCATCGGAATAGCCACATATATCATTAGAATTATTATTTTTCATCCAAATCCCTTTTCCGGGTGTTCCTTTCAAGTATCTCAAAATTCTGTTTATGGCTTCTAAATGTGGGGTTCTTGGTGCATGCATGAATTTACTAATTTGGCTTACCGAAAAAGAGATGTCGGGTCGAGTTACCGTGAGGTAAATTAATTTTCCTACAAGTCTTTGAAATTGGTTTAAGTCATCTAATGGTTCACCATCCTCACTGTTTAATTTTACATTTATGTCTATTGGCGTTATGGCCGGTTTGCATCCTAATTTACCGGTTTCCTTGAGCAATTCAAGAGTATACTTTCGTTGAGATATAAATAAACCCTTCGAAGAATGAGCTATTTCTATTCCCAAAAAGTATTTCAACCTCCCTAAGTCTTTAATTTCAAATTTTTGTTTGAGATTATTTTTCACATGATCAATTTCAAATTGGTCATCCCCGGTTACAATAAGGTCATCCACATAAACTAATACCACGGTTGTTGTACCATTAGCATTATGTTTGGTAAAAAGTGATGAATCGGCACTACTAATCTTGAAATTACAAGAAAGTAAAAATTGAGAGAGTTTGTCATACCATGCCCTTGGAGATTGTTTGAGACCGTAAATTGATTTCTTTAACCTACAAACATTATTAGAATTTTGTGGCTTTTTGTAACCCGGTGGAAGGGTCATGTATACTTCTTCTTCAAGTGTCCAGTTTTTGTTTATGGCAATTGAAAAAAGAATTCTTACGGTATTCATTTTTGCCACCGGTGCAAAAGTTTCATAATAATCAATACCTTGAGTTTGGGTATATCCTTTGGCCACTAATCTAGCTTTATATCTTTCTATGGTACCATCACTATTATATTTAATTTTAAATACCCATTTACATCCAACCGGTTTTTTATTTTTTGGTAAGGTACAAAGCTCCAAAGTTTGATTTTTTTCTAAGACATGAAGTTCCTCTTCCATTGCTTTAAGCCATTTTGGATCAATCCTAGCCTCCTCATAAGTAGTAAGTTCTTCAATTTTTGACAAAGCGGTTATAAAGGCATGATGATCACTTGAAACACTATCATATGAAATATAATCTTGAATTGGATAAGTTACCGAGTACGTGACATAATCCCTTAACCTTGTTGATGGTCGCAATTGTCGGTTTGACCTTCTCAATTGTATCTCTTCTTCATGAGTTTCTTCTGCAATTTCTTCTTCGCCTTCCTCTTGAGATATCTCATTTTCGCTTTCCTCACGATTGTCTTGTGTAACATTGCTTCCTACAAAAACTTCTTGTCTTTTTTGATGAGTAGTAATGGGTAGGACAAAATCATCTAAAAAATTATTGTTAGTATTTGAGTTTTCATTATCTTTGAAGAAAGGTTCATTTTCAAGGAAAAATACGTTTCTTGAAATATAAAGTTTTTTTGTTTTGGGATCATAACATTTGTATCCCTTTTTTTGAGAGGAATATCCTACAAAAATAGTTTTGATTGAGGTAAAATCCAATTTGTCTATTTTATTTTTGTATACAAAATAAGTACAACCAAATATCTTTAAATGATCAAGATTAAGCTTTCTATTATAAATAATTTCAAAAGGGCTCTTAAAATCAAGAATTGAGCTTGGTAATCGATTTATTAAATAGGTTGCGGTGAGTACGGCATCCGACCAATAATTTTTTGGAACATTATTTTGAAATAAAAGGGATCGTGTCATTTCTAATAAGTGACGGTTTTTTCTTTCCGACACTCCATTTTGTTGTGGAGTATAAATACAAGAAGTTTGGTGTATCATTCCCTTTGAATTTGTAAAAATTTTCAAAACTTTGGTTTATAAATTCGGTTCCATTGTCTGTTCTAAGAATTTTAATTTTTTTGTTGTATTGGGTTTCAACAAGATTCACAAAGTTTTGAAAATGAACAAAAACTTCGTTTTTATTTTTCATTAAATATAGCCATGTTGCTCTCGAAAAATCATCAATGAAAATAACAAAATATTTAAAACCATTGTATGACTCTACGGGAGCGGGTCCCCATACATCGGAATGAATTAACTCAAAAGTCTCATTAGTCTTAGAATTAGAATTACAAAAAGGAAGTTTAGTTTGTTTTGCAAACTTACAAACTTCACATTTGTTACAAAAGTCTTTTGATATGTCAAACATTAATTTTAAAATCTTGTCGGAGGGATGCCCCACCCGCCTATGCCAAAGACTACTTAAATTCTCATCTCGTTTTGTATTCAAAATAAGTTTGTTGATTTCCAAAAAATATAGGCCATTTTCCAAAAAACCTTCACCAATCTTCTCCTTGGTGATTTGATCCTGAAAAATGACATTATTTTGTTTAAAAATAATTTCACAATTCAATTCTTTTGTAAGTTTACTAATAGAAAGCAAATTAACAGAACATTTTTCAACACAATATACATCTTGGAGGAATTTCTTATTTAGAATACTAATCATGCCCCATCCTTTTATCTTGACCTTTTCATCATTAGCTACTGTAAAGAATTGGTCAACTTCAAGTGTTCGAAAATTCTTTAACAGATTTTGATTTCCGGTCATATGGTCGGTTGCACCGGAATCAAGTACCCATTTTTCATTATTTTTTGGAGCAAGTTCTGTTGAGAGACCAGTATTTGAACATTTAATCACATTTTGATTTACCAATTCGGTTTGTTCAACTTTGGGCCGGTTACAAGAACTAATCAATTGAGTATTTTATGTTGGGCTGAGTTAATGAAAGTTGAGATTTAGATAAACCTTGGCCCAACTTTTGGCCCAACAGAGAAGTAAGCATCGCCTCTATTCTGTTCAGTCGCTCCTCTTCGACTGGGTTCTGCCGACTCGTCTCTTCTCCTCTCGAGTCTGATCTCGCAGCGGCAAATCCCTTCTTTTCACCTTCTAGGTTTTTTTCCCCTTTCCGCCGCGCCGTCTCGGCAAATTTTTGCGGTCGGAGGTGGGGATGCAGCACCCAGCACTTCTCGTTGGTGTGCCCTTCTCGCTTACAGTGCGTGCAATAACCCCTTTTTGCTGGTGCCTTCGAGTTGTTGAAGTAACGAGCCGAGAAGGCGTGGGCCTCTGGCTTTGGGGTTGAGTCAGAGGTTCCCATAGCAACTCGTCTCGTTGCTTCATCCCTGATACGAGCAGTTACCTCATCGAAGGTCAGCTTTTTGGTTGAAAGAAGAATCTGGGCTCGGATGGGTTCATAGCTCGAGTCGAGGGCAGCGAGAAAGGAATAGACTTTGTCTGTTTCTTCCCTCTCTTGGAGCACAGCAAGGTCAGTTGTCGGTGGTCTGTAAAGTTTTAGTTCTTCATATTTCGCTCTTACATGCCCAATCAATTCGGGTATGCTTCTTAAGTTTTGTTGGATCTTTGCAATTTCTTGCTTTAGATGATAAACTTGGGAATGGCTTTCTTTGTTAGTGAATTGCTTCTCTATGGTTTTCCACAATTCTGCCACTGTTTCACAATGACAGAATTCTGGTAGTAGCTCTTCCTCTAATGAATTTGTGATTAGTGTCATGGCTTGACAGTCGACTATGTCCCACTCCTCTTGCTCATCGGTCCCTTCTCTGGGTCTCACCTTACTCCCGGTGATGTACCCAAGGAGGCCTTTGCCCTTGAGGGTGGTTCTCGCTGCCTTTGCCCATGGTATGTAGTTTCTGCCATTCAATGGCACGGTGGTTAGTTTTTGAGAGGAGTTGAAATCTGGAATAAGTTTGTGTATAATTTGTTTTTGGGAAATTTGTGGGTTTGCATTTTCTGAGGATGAATCGTCGGCCATGGTTACTTGATTTTTGGTTGCGGAAGTTTTGATCAGATCTGCTCTGATACCATGTTAGTTTTTGAGAAATGATGATCGGAAAAAATATATTTCACTGATCTGAAATATTTTGTACAAATACAAAATGGCTTATATAGCCAGAGAAATAAAAGACCGTTGCCTAGTCTAAAATGACCGTTGCCTATTTCTGACGTTACAATTTCTAGAGTCTAAATGACCAATGACGAAAATACCCTTATGGGTCTGAGGTCTTTATTTGTATTCTAATATCTTTTATTTTCAACAAAAGAGTTGCCCCGGATCGAAGATAGAGCTCGGAGGGGAAAGATGCGTACATCCATGAGTTACTTCCTTGCATCCCGTTCATCACTCATAACCTTTGTATCCTTGACACTTCCCCGAGTCGAACCCTTGCCAGAGACTGCCGAATCCACAACCGACATCCCGCCAGAGCATGTGAAGTACCTCAAGAAGGCATTTGATGGCCTAGCTGAGCCTTTTTCAGTATTCCTTGAATCGGCTTGCACAGACAAAAGTACAAAGCCGGGTCATCATGGACTCACTTCACCACTCGCTTCTTAAGATAGCCGAATCTTTCAGTGTTCCCTGTGCCCTTTTCTCTGTTTACCCAGCTTATTCACTTCCCTTCCTAACCTCGTCCTGAACTCAACTTCAAACTCTTTCAGCTTCTCTTGCACAGCTCCCTGAACCCCACATGAATGGATGAACATATACAACACATCTTCGGTGTCCTCTCAAAATTTTCTATAATAACGTCATCCTCAATACAGGAACCCGGAGATGAGTTCCAATCTGATCGCCCAAAACATGTATAGGAGCCCTTGATTTCAGTTATCGTGTTAGATGGTACTTTCCCTAGATATAAACACAAAAAGAAATAAAGAAAGATTGCTACATGAAAACCTGCATTCATGGAAATAGAAAGGCTCTAAGAAGTGCAGGATTATGAAAAAGAAAGAAAACCTCACCACCAAATTTCCAGGAAAGCCCGACATAACCAAATCCGATCCCGGCATTGTGCTGCTTAATGTTTATAATGACCTGCTCATAATATTTATCAAGGAACAAACACTTAGTCAAGACAAAACATGCTACTAACTCCATACCTAACTAGTGCTCATGTACCCAAGAAAAAAAAAATGTGCAGTCACATCAGTTGTTTTGTTCCTGAAACTGTTGCAGTTGCACTGCTCCTTTTAGGGGACACTCGTTCAGGTCAATATGTTAATAATCGAACAAAACACCCACCTTGCCAGGTGACTCTAGCTCTGTAGAGAATGACTTGGGAAGGTATGAACATCTAACAGACCCCATCAACTCCTAAAAGAACAAAAGACTTTAGTGGATAAAACAATAGTGATATAATAACTTGAGATGATACTTATTAGAGAAGATACATGGAAAATTTGAAATATGTAATAAGTGAAACCAGCCGGAGTCAACCATACATTAAATTTCTTCCATGCCCATGACAACAACCCGTCATCCATGAGATTGTTATTCTGAAGAACATGACAAAGCAACATGTCTGTCAGAGGAGTATCTACATCATCATGCATAAACTAAGTGATAAAGGCAAGTCAGCAAAGCTAAAGTTGATGGTATTTACCTGCAGGAAGCAACTGATAGGAGGCAAGACCTCATTCTTGAAGTCATAAACACAAAGATCAGAGAGCTGCTGCTTGAGCCTTTGAAATTGAGTAAAATGTACAATTTCAGCATCCAGTCCGCCGACCTGCAAAGAGAATACCGATTGATTAGGAGATGGTGGTTAATCCACTGAAGAAAAAGAAAACGACAAGCAGGAGAAAAAACAACCTCAGAGGTGCTGCATGATTTGCGTTTTGTCTCAAACAGATGCTGTACATAATAGAGCTTATCACGTATAGCCTGGTAAAGACTCCTAAATAAATTGTGCTTCAGAAGTTCCTCGGCTTCTTCACTTTGACGGGGAACTCTAAACTTGGCCACTTCCACAAGGAATGTTCTATAAGTGTCATCAACTGTAATTATATCATCCAGGCTAACAGACCTTTTAACATCCTCATTCAGTCCTGAAAGACCTTGCCAGACTAGAGAAGGCACCAAGGCATAGTGATCAAAAGAAAGCTCAAGCTGGTGCACAGAATTCATGTGCACCATATGGGACATCTCATCTGAGAACCTCTTGTTGCAGTCAAAGCACCGCCAGTACTCCCGACATCTGTATGTTCTCCATCTCCACATATTTTGTGCAGCATGAGAGCTGGACCTTTCTAGGCAATGCCTCATGACATCAGCAATAGTCATGTGTATGAAGATACCATTGTTTTTAGTCTCCAAAAGACCCTCGTATTTTGTCTCCTGACCTGTAACATCTCTAAGGCAGCATCTCAACGATTCAGGAATTTGAACCTGGGTTTTATGTCTTCTGATTCATCATGAGTTTTGAATGGGATATCTGGAGTTTCTGTATCAGAATAGAATTCCAAATCATACATGAATTCCCATGCATCTTCCTCTGACTGCTGAGTCTCAAGTTCATTATCTGACTGAGGTACAGCTTCAGATTCGGCCTCAGATTCGCCCACTGTTGTTGCTACACTATTTCTGCTCCTGGGAATTGCTGCATCCGTCCTCGTGACCGGTAATATTTGGCTGTCTATGCCTGCACTCTCACTTCCACTGTCTATAGCCATGCGATCAAGTTCAGATATGCCAACTGCACTGCCACTATTCGAAGTGACCCATGAATAGTCTTCACTTCTCTTAGAAGATCCCAAGTAAAGCGTTGTCACATCACTGCCCTTCACAGAAGAACCTTCTCTCCCAACATGGACAGGCTCCCCCGGGTGCTCTTCTTGTGATTCTTCCATTTTCTGATCCTACGGTAACAGTAACATAAAGACTATTATAAGGTCGACGGACCTCAATTAAATGATAATGTTCGTCAAACCTAGTAACAACATTCCTGTGCCAATCTTTAAACCATACCAGTCAGGTAAAATTACAGGAACTAATGGTTTGCACAGACAGACAATTCTACAAGGTTTATGCCATGAAATCAGCCAAGCATTTGTCAACCAAGTACAGCAAGTAGGCAGTAGCAGAAAAAAATTTAGGTCTGCAATGACTTGGATAAGAATTTTGCATGTAACGTTGAGTTAAAATGCTATTACTGAATCAGAATCCATTTCTTCAACATCTTCCATCGTAGATCCGTACATCATTCTCATGAACACATACAGTTTCATCTACAAGTAAAAACGTGAAACATCAAGATGGTGTGCTAAATAACAAGCATAATAACCCTTAAGTTTGTATATATCAATCTACAAACCCGTAAGAAGGGTCTCAAAAGAGGCACAATATATGCACGGAGGTCAACAACACAGATTTGGCGGGCCTGGCTCTCCAAGAACTGCAGCTCACAAGTTAATCTGATAAGCTCAAGTTGGTGCTGCATCACCTGCAGACCAAATTTAAGTTACCTGATCAATACCGAATGACAAAATACAGAAGTTAAGAAGAAAAGAAGAAGGACCAATCACAAATCTCAAAATCAGATGCGATCTTTTGTCGTTCAGCAGGCTGTGTTACAGATTGACAAGAAGTAGACGGCACATCACTCTTAGTATCAAGATCAGGTTCACCGCTTAACTCCAGCTCAGAAGACGGGGTGTCAGGCAGTGAAATGTCACTGTGCCCTATATTCCACAACTGCATGCAGGAAGCAACTCCAAGAGAATTAATACCAGACTGCAAGCGAACAGTTCTGAGATGTTGTGAAAATGGCAAGGCCTTGATTTTTGCCAGATCCATGATTGCAAGAGCTCTAGCAGGGACACAGTCAATTTTGGGAAACATAGGTGCTTTGGTCAACCATGAGCCTATCCCCTCCTCACCTACACAATGCACTTTTAATTTGGCACGGTCCAGAACAAAATTGTCACAGCCCTCCGTAATGGAAACTGCACCAAAACATTCTCCTTCAGTCAAGTCGACATCACTGCCTCTGCTGCCTACCGTTTCTCCACTTTGAGGCACTACTTCATGTTGAAAGATATCGCACAACTCCTTCACGAGTTTGACAAAACAGGAAAGGGACTTTGCATCCATGAAGCGGAAGGAGAGAGGGGAGCAGCGCAGAAGGGCTATAAAGGAGAAAGGGAGAACGGTCCTTGGGTCAATGTGCCCCAGTATGTTCTCGGAAGCCACAGCAAAAAGTGCCCTCAGACAGCCATAAGATAGCAATGGAAATGAATTCTCCTTTTGAGAGTCTAACAATGACACGAACCCCTTTTGCAGTTCTGTCAAGAGTTTGCTCCTAAGAGAATCTTCTGACAATGGCCATTCCAAGGTGGCAACATCGAGTTGACCACCCTGAGATGTTGTAGAGAGCATATCGAGCGTGTTCTCCACATCTATGGGTTTCCAAACCATACTACGAAGCGCATCAGAGCACCATTGTTCCTCAGTCAGCTTGTGGTAAAGGAATGGCCAAGCACCATCGTGGTTGTGAATGAGGTGGAGGATAAGTGAATCAGAATCATCCTCCGCAAACCAGCATTTGCAGTCAGGAATAGGGCAGATGTGAACCTTCCATGTATTGTGGAGCTTGAAATAGACCGCCGCATCAGAAACCATATCCCGTAGCCAGGATTGCTCGAGATGGCCCCAGCAGAAATATCCAAGATTGCTTATTGGCACTGTCAAGAAGTCGACTTGTTCTGCATATAAATATAAAAAGTTTGTTAAAATATAATAATAATACACTTGATAAACATGAGGAAATAACATGACAGAAACTAAATTAACAATCATTCAGGTCCTAATTATGGTTCTTTCTACCTAGCTACTATTAGAGACCTTGGGCTGGAGCCAGCATTCATGGTCACGGCCGGATGGTTGATATGATTCATAGTAACACAGACAGACCCACCAGCAAGCCAGCCAGTTTTTTGGGGGGGTTGATACACCGGGATAGATAAGCATTCTACATAACAGTAGCTCTAGTTCTCTGTAAGGGGGCCAAAACAGTGTTTGTTCGACAATTTACTACTTGATATTTATTTAAGATTCCAATAGGATCAGATTGGTAGGGCTATTAATTAATTGACTATTATAATATATCATCACAATTCACACAAGGACAGACTACTGGGCTGGCTAATGCATGAGAAATAGAGAAAAAATAATTACCTGTGTCAGTGAAACATTCATGATGATAGACGTCGGCTACGTCCTTCCATTTTGACATTTTTGATTGCTCTCTGTACTCCTCCTCCAGAAGAAAGAAATTGCTACCACCCCCCTCCTTGTAGTATTCATCTTCCCACGACGCCGGAGCTGCTGCCTCCGCCTCATCCGTCGTCATACTCGATCGCCCTCTCAGAAATTTCTCTCTTTTTATGATTTTGGTTCTCGTTCCTTCTTTCCGCTACGCACCGCTTAATTTAGTTACTTGGATGGAACGAATGGCCGGGGCGGGTAAGACTAAGACGAATTCGTATCCTCTACTCTACTGTGCAGTACTCCAATCGTAATCATTGGATCTGCTTTGAGATTCGTGCAACTCAATCTCATAAAGCCCCCCTATAATCCATATCGTTGATTTTTAAGCACGCGACTAAGACTATTGTTGTGAGTTGTGACAAGGCGAAGGGGGTGACGTGACGGGCCAAGTTTCACTGGGTTTATTGGATTTTCTGTGCTTGGTTTTGGTTTCGTTGGGCCGAATCAGACTTTCATCATTCATCTTGCTTTTGGCCCATATCAAATTATCTTCTTCTGCTTTTAGCAGCTCACAAACGAAGTGGTCTAATTTTTCTAACTAAAATAGTTGTCGTCTTATTAATTTCCTACTTCTAAAGGGCTTATTACAAACATTAATACATTGTACAGTGCGTTCACTTCCGCTGTTATCCTAATTTGGACAACAGGACCCTGTTATTCGAATCTGGGCCGTCGGATCAAAATCGACGGATGAGATTAATTGTAAAAAAGTCCCCTATAAGCTTAATTGGGCCGATCGCGCCGTTCGTTTTGATCTAACAGTCCATAATGGACAACAGGGTCCTATTATTCTCTTAAGAATAACAGCAGATTCGGACTCATTGTACAGTTGTGTCATCCAAAATCTCTTCCACTCATCATCATCAATTCCTCACTCACTCTCCAAAAATGGCGCCATTACTACTCCTCCTCTCCCCCTCTCCATTCCGACCTCTTACACTGTCCTCCTCTCCTCCTCCCCACCTGTCCAACGCCCGCTGTCCCCATGTCCTACCCTCTAACTCATCCGTCACTGCAACCGCAGCCAAGCCCACGGTTATTGTGGCCGAGGAACTCAGCGAGGCGGGGCTAGCGTTTTTGAAAGAGTTCGCCAATGTGGACTGCTCTTATGACCTCTCGGCCGAGGAACTCTGCGCCAAGATCTCCCTCTGCGACGCTCTCATTGTCCGCAGCGCCACCAAGGTTGTTTGATTCTCAACCGATTGATGCCGCAATAAATTGACTTCAATGGGTTTGATTCAGGAGAATTTTTTGGAATAATTTGTAGTTTTAATAAGTTCATGGATAAAGATTGAAACCTTGCATAATAAGACATTAATTGGTGCATGTCTTATAATGTGATATGCTTAGCTAAGGTACTTGTTGATGTTATTTAAATCCATAGCTAAAATTGTTGGTGGAATCTTACCATATTAACTGCTCCCTGCCTCCCGACTTTTATCGATTAAGTGTCCATACTGGTCCAGACGTGTTAATCGGCTAATTGTATATTTATATCAACATGTATTCTGTTGGAGAATGTCATATGAGAATTAAAATAGCATTAATTAATGAAAAAAGTTATATTTGGACGCCATTGTCGTTTTTTTGAGATAAATAGTCAAATGTCTACTTCAGTATTTTGGAACACCGAAAACCACTCATGGGGCTTAACTTTTGCCCTTTAGAAACCAGCCCCCATTCGTTCGGCACCACTACTGTCGTTAGTGTTGAATTAATCGATCCAGACAACCCAACGTAGTAGTCTTACCATAAAAAAGCAGCACGATATATTTATTCTTTTAGTTAGTTCGCAATACTATTCTGCGGGAAGACGTTCCGCGTAAAATAATGACACAGAACCATGGGTGCTCTTTCCAGCAACCTAAACAAAATAACAAAAAACAAACAAATATCAAGTGAATTGAGGGGGTTTTGTGCCTGTGCAGGTGACCAGAGAAGTGTTCGAGGCATCAAAAGGAAGGCTGAAGGTGGTGGGGCGGGCGGGGGTCGGGATAGACAATGTCGATCTGCAAGCTGCAACAGAAAGTGGATGTCTGGTAGTCAATGCCCCCACTGCTAGCACCATTGCTGCTGCCGAGCACGCCATTGCTCTCCTGACTGCTATGGCCCGCAACATCGCTGCAGCTGACGCATCCTTAAAGGCAGGCATGCATTTTTCCTTTTCACTTTTAGTAGGTCTGACTGGCTGGCAAAACATTGACTTGGTACCGCCAAACAGTTGAATGCATAGGATATCAGCTCTCTCTAACACATCTTTTCTCAACTATTAGCAAGGCTAGGGATTTCCAATGAAATGACTTGGACTTGTTAGAGAGCCAATTTGGAATACCGTGCTGCCATGTTATAATCTGTAATCGCTACCAGTGCCGATTGATGGGCAGTTTCTCTATTGATATGTAATGGTTTGACAGGCAAATGGCAGAGGAACAAATTTGTTGGCATCTCTCTTGTTGGTAAAACACTAGCTGTGATGGGGTTTGGCAAGGTTGGCTCTGAGGTTGCCCGACGTGCCAAAGGTTTGGGCCTGCATGTCATAGCCCACGACCCATACGCACCTGTTGACCGGGCCCGTGCAATTGGCATTGAGCTCGTTCCTTTTGATGTGGCTATCGAAACTGCTGATTTTATTTCCCTCCACATGCCTCTGACACCCATAACAAACAAACTTTTTAATGAAGAAACTTTTGCAAAGGTCAAAAAGGGTGTTAGGATTGTGAATGTGGCAAGAGGTGGCGTTATTGATGAAGAGGCGCTCGTGCAAGCTCTTGATGATGGAATTGTTGCCCAGGTAATTATCCGCAGGTAGAGTTTTATGTGTTACAGGGTCAGAAATGGAAGTTCCTTTTAATAGGATGCTCATTATTGGAATTATTGTTTTATGACTAAATAAACAGAAACATTTTGCTCCATATGATCAAAGAAAGGACAATTTTTGTCTGAGCTTCCAACAATAGGAAACACAGCTTGAATTTGATTGGTTAATTTACTGAAGAGGAACTTGTTTAATAAGCTAGCTTTATTTTTGGCTCTCAAAAAGTAAGAGTGTAAGACTTTTCTGAATTACATTTATTTTGATTTAATGTACCAGGCAGCACTTGATGTGTTTACTGAGGAGCCACCACCAGCAGACAGCACATTGGTTCAACATGAAAATGTCATTGCTACTCCTCATCTGGGAGCTAGTACAACGGAAGCTCAGGTCCATTATTTATTTATGAACTCTCTTTTTTAAATTCCAGCTATTAATTTTATTCAACATTGTGTCGATTGAGCATACACAATGCAACTACAGGTGATATATGCCAGATTACGAGTGTTTATTCTTGACTCAATCCAATTATGACCTGTTAAAATATGGGTTAGCTAAAGATCTAGAATTTTGTACCTTTAACAGGTTGATCCTTTTAATCGGGTATTGTTGGATTTAGCTATAATTAACAATCACTCAAAAAAAATTAATTATTATACACAACATGAAATACCAAATGACAGCTTTTGCTAAAGAAAACCCCTGCTTGATGACACAAATATGACTCCAGCTGTTGAGTTATTAAAGGATTATATCCTCCTGCCAATTACGTGGATCCTATGGTTTAGAGCTTTTGGTAATGCATTTTGTAAATTCACTTAGACTGAGCACATATAATAGGAAGGAGTAGCCATTGAGATATCAGAAGCAGTAATTGGAGCACTTAGAGGAGAACTAGCTGCCACTGCAGTAAACGCACCAATGGTTTCTCCTGAGGTACCCTTTGAGCATTTTCTTGACAGAAATGCCCTTGTTTCTTCCAACTGTAAGCACTAGATAGTTGTTGTTTAAATGAAACCAAAAACTTCATTTCACATGGTAGGTGGCGTCAGAGCTGTCGCCTTATGTCACACTCGCAGAGAAACTTGGTCGCCTGGCTGTCCAGCTTGTGTCTGGCAGCAGTGGCATCAAAGGTGTGAGGGTGGTATACATCTCTGCACGGGAGCCAGATGACTTGGATACAAGGCTTCTTCGTGCTATGGTAACAAAAGGCATCTTGGAACCGATCTCAAGTGTATTTGTCAATATTGTCAATGCAGATCTCGTTTCTAGGCAGCGTGGGCTCCACATAAGTGAGGAGAGAATATTTGTTGATGGGTCACCTGAGATTCCAATCAATTCCATCCAGATACATCTGGCAAATGTTGAATCAAGGTCAGGTTACCATTGACTGTTGAATATAGCATGTAAATTCTTGTAAAAACCTCACATCCACACCAAAACCATGATCTCATGTCCTCTCTTTGTTCTATCCAAAATGACAATTGACAAGGTGAAATTCCAAATGCCTTTCTTGAAATAATGGACCCAAGAAGAACACAAGTATTATTTCATTTTTCTATGTGACGAGAACTTGGATATTTCTTAGTACGCACATAAATTATTCATTTATGCTTTTTAACACCCGGAAGTGCAGCAGTTAGTTTGAATTTTAGCTGAACCTCTTTTTATTTATTAGCTAATACCAATGTTTTATTATTTTCTTATCACAAGTTAAGTGTGTCATTATATTCTCATCTTCCGTCTGCCTTCTGATACGGCCTGGAAGTGAACTCATTGTAGTATACATTCACAGCACCTAATTAGTTTTAATTGTGACTTAAATTGCATTGATGGTATAGTTTTGGTGATCTGTAAAGCAGTACTGAAAGCCAATCAGTTACCTTTTACTGGTAAATTTTGAACTCAGGATGTTGTTTTAGTACCTAATTAAGTATCTATTGAAAACTTCAATCTGGCACAAGATGCTTATTTTTAACATATACACTGATAATAGGTTTGAAAGTGCCCTTTCTGATGAGGGCGATCTACTTATCGAGGGTCGAGTTAGGGACGGCATACCAAGGCTGACTATGGTTGGTTCATTCACTGTGGATGTAAGCTTGGAAGGGAATCTGATCTTGTGTCACCAGGCGGATCAGCCTGGTATGATCGGCCAAGTTGGGTCGGTTCTTGGGCAGAACAATATCAATGTGAACTTTATGAGTGTGGCAAGAACAGCACCAAGAAAGCAAGCAATTATGGCTATTGGGGTTGATGAAGAACCCAAAAAGGAGACTCTGAAATTGATCGGTGAAATCCCAGCTATGGAGGACTTCATTTTTCTCAAGCTCTAGAGGTGATCCAGCTGACTTCCATATATTTCTTCAAACTGATACTTATGTAAGTTCATATTTCCTTTTTGGCGCTCGTTCTTTGCGCATTCCTTGCCTACATCTTGGGGGCAATTTTTTTGGCTATATTGCACTTATTAATTGATTAGAGCTGAGATTTCAATTATGTGAATTTATGTAGATATGCAGAACTAGAAAATATAGATATAATAAAGTTTTAGTTCAGTTACCCTGGCAAAGAAATGAAAGAAAATAATTTCATGGCATATACTTGTTTCCTATATTCTTATTCTCAGAGGCATAGCATTTATAATAACTCTGCCTTATTTATATTAAGTTTGTCATTTGCACTGTACAGTAACCCCATTACAAAGGCTAATTAATTAAGGCTGATTTTTTCATTTGTTTGGAATAAATTCAATTTATATTTGCTCTTCTAACATCAACTGCATGAATTGGCAGTGCACGCACACACAAAGTTGCTTCTACGGTATGTAACATAACATAACATGTACCTCTCATGTCTTCTGTTGTGACATACACTTCTCAATTCTCATGTTTTTTAAAGCTAAACGTTATATAATTTCATTTTGAGTAATACCTAGTCTATATAAAAGTTGTCCATATATTGCGTCCATAGATTATATTTCGGGATGTATTAGTTACATTTCAGGATGTATCTGTTACATTACATATACACTCTTTGAATGTTTGTGGACTAATGGATAGTTACAATGGACGCAAGATGTTTCTCTTTCATTTTCTCTAAGTACCCCAAACAATACAACTTTGATATGATTTGTAAGCAACAGTAACACAAGTTTGTACAACAGTTCAATTTCTATTTATCAATTATTTGGGAATGACGTATATACGTACGTGTTGCCGAAAGTTTATATATGGCGCAAAGAAATGTATACACACCTGCTACATTTTTAATTAGTGAGAGGTTTATCCAAAATGCAATTTTATATTAAGGTGTGATCCTTCTTATCTTTAGGTTATTAATTGCAATCATTGGTTGTTAATCTTGTTCAGGATATCAATTATAATCTTATTTGTATCTCGAGATTCGTGTGCATTGTTCAATGTACGACATCGGCCATTGGATTGTCTTGAGATTCGTGCCAGCGTGGATCTCGTATCAACTAAGATATATATCAAAATTAGTCATTTTGCAAATATTAGCGTATACTTAAATAGAAAATTAGTCAGCCTACAACTAATATATATATAAAAAAAAAATTATAGAATTTGTGCTACTATCTGTCAATCCAAAAATAAACTATTTATCAAGTATCAACTAAGTCAAAATTACTGTTATAACAAGTATTCAACTAGTCAAAATTATCGTTTAAAAAAAAATACAAAATATACTATCTCGGGATTAATTTCAACCAACGTCTTATCATGTGTGCTAAACTTGCAGTTCTTCAAGTAGTCAAACGAACTACTCCAAATTGAAAGTTAAGCCAAAAGTTCAGTAGATGTTAATCCCTACCCTAAAAGGTTGGGGAGAACGACGCTCTTTATAGTTTGAAGTTTGAGTTGTCCGATCAATATTTTTAACGGTTCAGATTTGATAAGAAATATAATCATATTATGTTTCGTAAACTTTTCTAAACCATTAGATATGTATCGTAATGTGTTTTATTTGTGATGTACATATCAGATAACATTGGGGTGTATTTATGAGGACCATGCACCAACCTACAATCATTTGATCTATTGGGTACAATCAAATATAAATGGCTAATTCTGTTATGGATTAGATGAAATATGGGCCGTTCATTTTTCATAATCGGACGGTCACAATATGTCTTTTAGAAAACTAAAAAGAAATGTTTGATAAGAATTGCTTGATTCAAAATAAAATGTTACTTAGCCGATCCATAGCAGAACCACTCAATATAATATAAACGATTAACTGAACCTACGATTATTTCCTATGTTTTCCAGTTCCATTTTATTGTCCATACAATCAATTTTATACGGTGTTGATAAAAATGTAAATTTCCTTTTATCTTTAATAGAATACACTTAGAATGTCTTTTTACTAAGAAATATATCATTTTTTTTTTGGAAGTCACTATTAAATAAGAGTGACAATTTTCATTGACCATAAGACATAATTTTAATATTGTCTTTTCAAGTAAGACCTCTCAATTATTTTTGTTAATATATTTGTCAATATATTTTCTGCATATAATTATATGAACCATGTATTCTTCTATTATTTCTTTATATAATTCAAGTGTCAATATTTATGTATTCTTCTATTTCTTTCTATAATTAATTCAAGTGTCAATTTATATTTAATGTGATTCACAACCCAGTTGCAAGGTGCCGGTTAACCCTGGTCCCTGTAATTAATTAATTAATTAAACTAATCTACTGATAATAACGTCAAAAATAAATATGATCTTCATATAAAAAATCTGGCTCTCATTCTCCGGACGTGATTGTAGTAGACATCTGGGTGCAGTGGCACCACCAGCTTGTCGGTTTGATTATCTTGTGGATTAAATCGAGTTATAAACTCACATCAGCTATAAAGTTTCACATGCCGGGCAACTAAAATTTTGGAACAGTATATTTGTTGATATGTGATCCATAGAAACCATTGAACTCCGGCTTTTTTTGTTTAACTCAAGTTCATATTTAATATTATTTTGTTAATTTGATGCTAAAAATCATTTTTTTGACATCAAAACATAGACAATGATTAATTAATTATATATTTTGTTACTTAAGTATGTGCAATTAACTCTTAATTTGATATATATTTTGTTGAATATATATAAAAGTTGTATATCATAATAATTATTTTTTTTTTATCTTTTGAGCCATAAAGTAACCCTTCTAACCCCATTTTGGATCAATATTTAGCAAGTTGGAACCATGAATTGTCCCGACCATCCTTTCATATCAGTTCTGGATCCGCCCCTGCTTTTATGGGTTATGAATTATTGTAGCTAGCTTGTCTTGGATATCGGTTGAGATATTCCCCAATTAATTTAAGTTCTACAAAATCCAATTACAACCAATAATTAATAATTAAACCGCTGACGATCGAATCATTAGTGTCAGAAATTAACAAAACTATTTTTATGAATTTGTTTCTATCATTTGGCAATAATATATTGCAGTATATAGCAAACTGCACAAAATAATTAAATTAAAAAAATTAAAAACGTAGTGGATTTTTCTATCAAGATGTTTTTAATTAACAACTTCAACTCATTTTGATCTAGGCAAAATGCTTTTTGGGAAGAAAATTAATTGTAGGTTAAAATTCCTGATCTTTTATGATGTTTAAAATCAATCAATCTAGTGATTCTAGTTATATTATTATTTCCCTGTGTAAGTACTACGTTCATACACATCAATATGATTGGTGCTCTCACGCGCACAAAATTAGTTAGGTTCAAAAGCTATCCATAAGGAAAACATGTTTAGTGCTTTATATGTCACTCATCTACCTCTCTCACAATCTGACGCACTCACATGTATCCATGTGCTTGTCACAATTGCATAAACATAACTGGAAACCGTAATGTATCTGTTTATTAGAAAATTATATATGCTGATTGGAAAGATATAAATATTCACTGAAAAATAGTATTTATTTATTAAAAATACGGTGGGCTGATGGATAGATAAAGGGTGGTCACTAGCTATTACTCATTCTATAATTATTATCTTCTGTCCACTCCACTCCACAGCTACTATTTTTTTTTTTTTTTTTCATTTTGCTTCATACTACAACTGACAAGCAAAAAGACAAAGGGACGGCTGCCTTTTTACACCTAAATGGAGGCGCGCAATTGGAGCACATGTTGTGTTTATAAAGTTTAAACTCAAAACCACACATGCATGATTAATTGAATTTGAAACCATATATATAGAATTATAGATATATGATCACATTTTTTTGGGTCAGAATTCAGAAAAGCAGAGGATCAAAATTTAAACCGGAAGTAGACGGCACCTTCCATTCAAATCACGTTCCCTCTCTACTCAACTACCTCTCTCCCCTTATTCCCCTTAATTATTCCCTTTCTTAATACCATCAAATATAGCCTTTTATTTCCATCACTCTACCATCACCATCTATCTGTCTAATTATATATGATGCAGCATATATTAGGCCTCACTTTGGCAGCACATCTGATCAGCACGAGAAAATCATGGGTTTACCGATGACGACTGTGGGGAAGTACCACCTTGGCTCGACAATTGGAGAAGGCAGCTTTGCGAAGGTTAAGGTGGCGGTTAATGTCGAGACCAACAAGAAAGTCGCTGTGAAGATCATCAACAAGGCCATGATTCATCAGAAGAACTTAATGGATCAGGTGCTTGTTTTGATTTGTTGGTAACTATTACGGTTGAGTTTTTGGCTTATTGTTCTTCTTTAATTCGACTAACGATCACGTTTATATTGTAAAGGTTGTAAGAGAAATAAGTTTGATGAAGATGCTGCATCATCCGAACATTGTTCAGATATATGAGGTTTGTTCTTGTTGAAAAAAATTTAGATAAACCGACAATTCCACTAATTGTGATTACTGGTAACGCTACTCGAAATACGAATATTACAATGGCAACTTCATGTAGGTGATCGCTACGAAAACAAAGATATATCTTGTAATGGAGTATGTCTCTGGAGGACAACTATCTGACAAGCTAGTAAGATTCAACAATACAAACTTTTTAGCAACCAATTTTATGATTTTGTACCAGGTATCAGTTGTGTTCTTACCAGTAAGCATCAGTACAGTATTTGGTACCAATCTTGATCAGTTTCTCTACTGGAACTTATCCTTTTATTTTTCTTTACTTTGGACTAGCTTTAATTAGGCCTGAATTGCCAAATATAAGCCATCTGGAAATTTAGTTAAAGCTGTCCTTTTCTAACTTTATATATTGAAACTTGTTTATTTTTAATGCTTTTTTTGTAGTACTATCTTGAGAAATTAGAAGAGGAGCAGGCAAGAAAGTACTTTCAGCAGTTAATAGATGCAGTGGATTACTGCCACAGTAAACAAGTTTATCATAGAGACCTTAAGGTAATCTTACAATTAGAACCTTGAAGAACATTTATTATCTATTCATTTTATTTTCAAAAGTAAATTTATTTATTGTGATTCTGACCTTGAAATATATATCTATTGCATTGCCACACATTTAATTAAAAGGCATATATAATTGTACAATATCTTTACTATATATTTCTTCCTTCACTAATTAATAATTGAGAAATTATCTTTGCACCCCTTAACTATCCCCCTTATCCATCCGCAAACTAAACTGTAATATTTTCTCTTTCTTTCTCATACTCTCATAAATTTTGAATGAATTTTTTTTATTCTTGATCTTTCTATTGTATATATATATGTGTTTTATTCGATTGAGGATGTGAATTGCAACCAGTAAAAATGATTTGTTGTATTTTTAATAAAAATGTATTGGGTGCGGTTAAGAGGGTTTTTTAAAAGGTGCAGTTATCAACTCCCTTAATAATTAACGTAGTTTTCATTTTGTTCTTTTTTTTTTCTGACTATATTATTGTACAGCCAGAGAACCTTTTGTTAGATAACAATGGCAACTTGAAGCTATCAGATTTTGGCTTAAGCATTTTACAAAAGGTTACAAAAGCTATCACTTGGAAAACAGATTTAATTAAAAAGCTTTACTACATATATTCTTACTTTCAAATTTATAAATTTATGATTGCAGCCAGACGAGCTGCTGTCGACTTCTTGCGGTTCTCCAAGTTATGTTGCACCAGAGGTAGTATACAACTACAATCTAATTATTCAGAAGAACCAGCCTTTGGTTTAGTGGCTAAGGACAGCACTCTCCATGTGAGAGGTCGCGGGTTCAAAAACTGGATGGGAGGTCTTTTATAGACATTTAAATTTGAGTAGCTTGACCCTCATCTTTATCTCAAAAAAAAAAAATCTAATTATTCAACTTATTAGTTCAAATTCAATTATTTATTGTAGATAAAAATTTAAAAAACCAATTGAAATGTGTGATCTTGTTAATTAACTAGGTGGTTGTGCATAAAAGTTATGATGGATCAGCATCTGATGTATGGTCATGTGGGGTGATCTTGTTTGAAATGCTTGCCGGTTACTTGCCTTTTACAGATCGCAGTCGGATGAATTTATACAGAAAGGTAAATTTGATCTATGACATTTGTTTTTCTTTAAACTAGTAAAAAGCTCACGCCTTGCTTTGGCTGAAATTGTTATTTCTTATAATAAATTTTTAAGATAATATGTAATAGGCTTTAAATTGAGATAATTTATATGGGTCTTTAATTTTAATGGGCTGAGAACGTCAACGGACATTAACATACGTCAACGGTGATGATCAATCCAAAAAAATGATCAACGGCTCAGGTTTCTTATTTGGGGAAGATAGGCCTTTCATGTCATTTTTTCTGATATGCTTTTATATATAGCAAGGATTGATACAGTTTATGTTCATCTTCCTTGATGTTTCTTACTTATTTAACCATGCTTGTATTTTCATTTGCTTCCCATTTTAAAGATTTCAAGAGCTGAATACACATTTCCAGAATGGTTTACTCCCCAGAATAAAAGAATTATTTCAAGGATTTTGGAACCTATGCCTCTGAAGGTACGTACTGTCATGTGTTCATCAAATTATCATGTATATATTGTGAAAATTATAGATTTTTTTTTTAACTTCTAACTTCAATTAGTAACTTCTCCTCTTGACCAAAAAAAAAAAGGCACAGAAACATGAACCATTTTATTTATTAAAGCTCAACAGCAAAACTATATGCATGTTAATTTGTGTGGAGTGTTTGTGAAACTTTTCTATTTTAGCTTAAGATATGCTCTAAAATTTAGTTGTTAATTTAAAAAAAAAATTAAAATTTGAACATGTGTCAAGGAATTTCTTGTTTTTATTGGCTTTCTGGAAAATTTTATCACCTTATGTTCTCTTGATTTTTAATTTGGTTTAATATTTAGGCCACAAATCCACACTTCTATTAATACAAGTTCTCAAAAACACTGCCTCCTTCAAAATCTGTACCAGAAACCATGCTAAATGCCTACTTAAATTTATAAAGAAGCTCATATTTGTTATCAACAATAGCGAGCTACAATCGCAGAGATTCTTTCAGATAGCTGGTTTCGAGTCGGGTACGAGCCCTCTTCTGGATTCGAGGACGAAACGAGTGCCAACTCTGAAGAGGCTAATGGCAATGTGAGTGCAGAGGTTTCTGAATTCTGTAAAATACTTCCTTCAATCGCAAAAATAATCACCACTTATTACTTCATTAATGAAAAGAAAAAAGTTTCGGCTTTAAGCTGTTTAAATATATAAAGATGTAAAGATTAACAATGAATATATTTCTTTGACAGCTGAGAGAAAGCTTGGAAAACGAAAATCCGGAGAGATTCATAAACGCTTTCGAACTGATCGCCATGTCGAGTTACCTGGATTTATCTG
Organism: Cyperus esculentus; assembly: GCA_030179965.1. Classification (NCBI taxonomy): domain Eukaryota; kingdom Viridiplantae; phylum Streptophyta; class Magnoliopsida; order Poales; family Cyperaceae; genus Cyperus; species Cyperus esculentus. Next base: position 2,993,983 of record JASGLE010000027.1, read on the forward strand.
GATTTTTTCAAGACGAGGTAATTAGTTCTAATGTTTTACAATGAACTCAAAGTTACTGGTACAGACCGGTACCTGTACATAGATTAACTTCTAATTGGACAAAAAATGAAAAAAAAAAAAATGAACTAATCAGAAGATATTCAGCATTAAAATATCAGAAAATACTGAAAATTATATAAAACTGACAACAGAAGCAAAAATATTTTCAGAATAAGACAAAATTGGGATCAAAACATCCAATAAATGAAACACTGGAGAGAATCAAGGTTGCTGCTCAGAATGTCAGTCTCTCTTTCAAGAAAACCAACACTTCCAAGGTACAGTTTTAATTTACTCTTTCAAATCACCACCTACATGTTATATATTTCGGGTATATTTCGGTATATTTTACTGATCATTTCTTCATTATGAAACAGATTTTGGTTATACTTTTTGATTATGTCTTCATTGATTCAGGTCCAGCTTCATGACAAACCAAAACTAAAGCGAAACAGCTCAAATCTAACGCTATCAGCAGAGGTAACGAATATAACTCGACCAACATCGATCGATATACGGTACCCAATATATGCATGAACTTGATTAGTTTGCTCATTTGATCTTGTTGGACATGTTGTTTCAGGTGATTGAAGTGACACCAATGCACTGTGTGGTGCAGATATCGAAATCTGCGGGCGAACTGAGATTGTATAACGAGGTACATACTCAAAACAATTGCATCACAAATTTTTGAGGTAATTTTGATGAGCATTTCTGTGAGACTTACAGTATGTGCTTGTTATATATGAACCAGTTTTGCCAAAGCTTGTCTAGCTTGCTAAATGAAGAAATGGGCGATCTATCCGACTCTTCGAAAAATCTCTGAAGAAATAACAGATCTGAATTTTGTTATTATACTGATATCAACAAAAGATTTTTTTTTTTTTTTTTTTTTTTGGTATCAAAGATGTCTCAAGTGTAGATTATACAGAAGAAATCTCTTCTTTTGTTTCTTTTTTTTTTTTTTGTTGGACCAGTATGTGAACGAATAATAGATAAAAGTTCCTGTAATTTTTCACGCAGGATATTTGTTTTGTAAAGATTCATGACAGCAAATTCAGATAAATTCCATGAATTCAGTTTTAACTTTGAGAAAAAAAAGATCCCAGTTTACGTTGTAAAAAATGAGTCTTATTGTCATTTTTTCGTTATACAAACTAGACGATTATAAAAAAAATGTTAACAACCATTAAAATATACCTCTTCTATGCATGAAATAATCACTGTAACCTTATGAACTTGCTTACAATTTGATTATTCTCATGTAAGAAACTCTAGGATAAAATGCATCAAATTTTGTATGATAATAAACCCCATTTTATGTTGAAATATAATTAAAAGACGTTACGGAAACCGGTTTCATGATCCTAATTATATCCCGAGAAAGTTGATGCAAGAAGATAAATGCATTTCAACATGGTGATTTAGTTTTTTTTTTCTTAATATAAAGCCCAACAAACAATGAACCAATTATTTATACGAGCTGATCTTCAGAAAGTCTCAAATAAATTGTCGAGACAACGGATGCCAAATACTGATGATACTGATACATCCATTAATCGACATCGATTGTTCTCATATAAACACCAACATACCAAAATAGTTTATTTCCATACACTCAGAATTGGGCCGAAACATACCTCACATCCCAACAGATTCTTTATTGGGCCGAAAAGCCCATTATCATATATTTGTAGAAAGCTTCATATAAAGGCCCATAAAGGCCCAAAATCGGCCTTCTAATTTCCTCTCCTCCTCTTTTATCATCCCAACACTCTCTCAATACCTTTCTTGTTCCCGAAGCACAATTTCTGCATCTCACTTCTTCCCCCGATCGATCAAACCCTAGCAAGCAATCAATCAATCAAATCTCGTCGGATCAATCCAGCCATGGGTCAGGGAACTCCGGGCGGCATGGGGAAGCAGGGTCAGTCGGGGGACCGGAAGCAGGGCGACGACAAGAAGGAGGGCAAGAAGTTCGAGCCCCCGGCCGCGCCGTCCCGCGTCGGCCGCAAGCAGCGCAAGCAGAAGGGACCCGAGGCCGCCGCGCGCCTGCCGCACGTCACGCCGCTGTCCAAGTGCCGGCTCCGGCTGCTCAAGCTCGAGCGGGTCAAGGACTACCTGCTCATGGAGGAGGAGTTCGTGGCCGGGCAGGAGCGGCTGAAGCCGCACGAGGACAAGAGCGAGGAGGATCGCACCAAGGTGGACGACCTCCGTGGGTCGCCGATGAGCGTGGGGAATTTGGAGGAGATTATAGATGAGAATCATGCTATTGTTTCTAGCTCTGTCGGGCCTGAGTATTATGTTGGCATCCTGTCGTTTGTTGACAAGGATCAGCTCGAGCCCGGGTGCGCCATTCTCATGCATAATAAGGTCTATTTCTCTTCCAAGTTGAAATTTGGATCTTGGGTTTTCAATTTTGGTAGGATAATTAGATTGGCGTAGTTTGTTAAGTGGATCTTGTGTCTAGGGTCATAATACTGGCATACTTGGGTTTCGTTATTCACACAATTCACAATGATTAGGTGTTACTTTGTTTCTACAGTTAACTACACAGGTTATGATTGATTAATATACGCTGCATGGATTTTCTTACTTATAGTTAGTTTGCTGAGCGATATCATATTACCTCATATAAAGTGTAGGAATTTAATAATTATAGTGTCATTACAATTTGCCTATGTAGGTTATCATAGATGACCGTAACCCAAAACCATGATAAGTGATTATACACACATGCTTATAAGTTGATTTATTACCAGGTACTATCTGTGGTTGGCATATTGCAAGATGAGGTGGACCCCATGGTTTCTGTGATGAAAGTTGAGAAAGCCCCTCTTGAGTCATATGCAGACATAGGAGGTTTGGATGCTCAGATTCAAGAGATTAAAGAGGCGGTAGAGCTACCGCTGACACATCCTGAGCTCTATGAAGATATTGGTATTAGGCCTCCTAAAGGTGTTATCCTATATGGAGAGCCTGGTACTGGAAAAACCCTTCTTGCCAAGGTCTGATTTATGGAATTTTGTTCAATTGCCTTGTTATTGTTGAATATACTGTTTTCCCCATTGCTATTGTTGGATATACTGTTTCCCCCACTAAAATATTGGTATAGTCGTAAGTTTCATTTGGCTAATTTGAACTTGCATTTCTTTTCCCTTGTTGGTTTAGGGCAGTGTGGAAATAGGTCGTACTTTTTTCTTTATCTGAATTTAGGAAATTGGGATTGTGGAAATGAATGTGGTTTAGCTGTGTAAAAAACTCGGATACTCCACAAAATAGCACTTTTCACAGCTTTGTCAGCATTACGAAGATATTCCACTGAAAATGTTGTTCCTGTATGACCATAATTTACTGAAAATGTGCTCTTTCTTATCTTGCAAGAAACCTGTTGTGTGTGGTCATCTAATTCTCAAACAACAAACTAAACTTTTGTTCAGAATAAATTGTAATCAAGTGTTAGTTTTGATATTTGCTAATAGGATATAGTGTACAGTGCATTCATTCGTTTTGCATAGTATGCTTTATCTCATTATGAATTGATCAAACATTTGCTTTAAAAGGGTTCTCAAGGAGCTGCCAAATAAACATTTTTAATTGTGACCATTTTTTATGTGTCAATTTTTTTGTATATATATGTGCAACAAATTCTTTTGCTGCATTGACCTCGAACTGATAACTTTCTTTTAAAAAAGCTTCCTTCAGTTACTATTAGTTGAACATCATTTGTCTTGAAAAATATATTTTTTTTGTCAAGTAACAGTGTACTTTATAATGCGTACAGGCTGTAGCAAACTCCACATCTGCAACGTTCTTGCGCGTGGTGGGAAGTGAGCTTATACAGAAGTATCTGGGCGATGGGCCCAAGCTTGTCAGAGAGCTCTTCAGGGTAGCTGATGAGCTCTCCCCCTCTATTGTCTTCATTGATGAAATCGATGCTGTTGGTACCAAGAGGTTTGTTAGCAATCTTGTTTTATATTCTATCAATGTAAAGAGTTTGTTTTGAATTCCATATACAGTATTTTTTGTGAAGTTCATAATTTTTGTAGGTGAAATTCGCATGGTTTTTCATAAATTAAATGACCTGTTGTTTAGTAAAACAAGTATTTTCATAATTGTCTCCACCGTACTTGTGATTTTCAATTTTGTTATATATGATATGCAATGTTGGATAATGCATAGTTGCATACAGTGTACTGAAGTTTAGCTACATTGGTGAAGAAACTGAATTCACAAGTTTCTGTATATGTTGTTGTTTTTTTCTTCTTCTTTTTTTTTTTTTTTTTTTTTGAAGTAGGTTATTGGAAAATCATATTATATTATATACACTTTTTGACAATACAAACTTTTAATAGATATGATGCACACTCTGGAGGTGAACGTGAGATCCAAAGAACTATGCTTGAGTTGCTGAATCAACTTGATGGTTTTGACTCAAGAGGTGATGTTAAAGTTATTCTTGCAACAAATCGTATAGAGTCTCTCGATCCTGCTCTGCTCAGGCCTGGCCGTATTGACAGAAAGATCGAGTTCCCTCTTCCTGATATCAAAACTCGTCGCCGCATCTTCCAGGTTCTTAATAATCTTGTCACTTGTTTGTCAATAGAAAGTTTGTACGGGCCTTTGCAATTGTATCATATATGCATCTGTGGGTTATGTTTAATTATTAAGAGCCTGTATGAACAGTCAAAGGGGGGTTCAGTATTATTCTCTGTAATTTTAAGAGCCTGTATGGACTTGGTCTTTTATCGTCTTTTTTTTTATTGTTTTTGTTCATTTTTTGTTTGCTCATCTGGAGTGTTATTGTTTGGTACAACACAGATACACACATCAAAGATGACATTGGCTGATGATGTGAATCTAGAGGAGTTTGTCATGACCAAGGATGAGTTCTCTGGTGCAGATATCAAGGCAATCTGTACGGAGGCAGGTTTGCTTGCCTTGAGAGAGAGGAGAATGAAGGTACATAACCCCTCTTATCACTTAATAGGACTTGTATCTTAAATTTGATTGCAAACTGGTATCTGGTAATTGTACTTTACTGATTTGATTGTATCAATATAATAGGTTACACATGCGGACTTCAAGAAAGCGAAGGAGAAGGTTATGTTCAAAAAGAAGGAAGGTGTTCCGGAGGGTCTTTACATGTAAATACCACTACTCCTGTTACTACTTACTCTTTTGGTCTCATGCTATAGTTTAAGTAAAAAAGTCTCAATGCTCATTGTTCGTTCTTAATTTATTGCAGGTGATGTGATCCTTGTGCAATCTTTTTATGGGTACATTTTTTAGTTCCAACATGTAGTATTGTACTTTTGAAATACATGTATGGCTTATTACCGCACCTGTAGCGGTATCTGTTTTCTGGCATGTTTCTTTTGGTACAACGAATAGTGCCTTCCAAAACATTAGCAAGCTATTTATTATATTTCTTGGGTCGAGAATGTGTTGTGCTTTTTTCTGAAATTTGGTGTACACTCGCAAGTATGTTCGACATTTAATAGGCTAACTGTGAGTCTTAATGGATTACTGGTTTACCACTGCACCATTTGTCATAGACAACTCAAAAAATTTGCAAGGCTTTACAGAATTACAGTGGTAAAAAATGTTTCACGGGTAATTTTCGCTGCGTTCTTCTGGTGGTTTAGGTCGATCTGTAGTTTTGGAAGGCCCAAAACTAGATCATTCTAAAAGAGAATCATTTGGAAAAGTAATATGACACTGAAAATGGGCCGAAACATTTTTTATCCAGATTTATGAAGGAATTGTTAGGAAAATAATACGACTCTAAAAATGGGCCCAAATATTTTGCATTTCGATTTCTGAAGGAATCATTTGGAATATAATACGACTCTGAAAATGGGCTTAAGCGTTTTGTATCCTGATTCACCTGGCCTAATTTGATCATATAGGAGTATCAATTCTGTGATGTTCGGCTATATGGCATGGTGACTATCTTAGTTACTCGAGTTTGTTTCAGATCTTCGTTTTACTCTTTTTTTTTTTTTCCTCTATAAATAATTTTAACAATTGATTGCAATTGATTAATGTGCCGGCTCAATGAAAAGTCCATTTGGCAATAATCAGAGCAAAGTCAACTACAAACTAGCTTTTTTTTAAAAATCATAAATCCAAATGATAAGTTGTCAACTCTATAATAATAAGTGCCCAGCGAAAGGTCTAACCTTTTTTTTTTCTCCCAAAAAAGGGATTTAAATAGAAAGTAGACTTTCGTTATACATTTTTTTTTTTTGAACACCAAAGAGATATGTAGGCAACTAATTTCATTCACTTATAAATGTTACTTTCACATAAAAATGACAAAAAATTGTTTCTCAATCTAAATCCAAATAACACAAACCTCTTGCTACTATCATTCACCAATTTTTAATTAAAATACTTCCTTGTTTAGCCAATAATTTTCAAACTGGTATTTCCTGATCGCTAATGGTCGAAAGTGGAAAACTTAGATGTACATGGGATTGTATCTGTTTGATTGAACTTGACCATGAATGAAGCTATGACACATAAATTCCTTTTAATACTTCTTTGCCAATTTTGAGTAGTATTGAGCATGACATCTGCAGCATTTTCTTCTGTATATTATAAACAGAATGTCAAAGAAATAAAAGTATAATTTTTAGGTGACAAAAATTTGGAATATTTGCTGAGTATGCTATCACATTGATAATAACCTGACAATGGATTATTTTCTTAACAAAATTTAATTAGTTGGTCTTATGCACGTCTGCCAAGTAAATTATATATAGCGTGTGACGTTCAAATAAAATGACCCACAAGTATAGTTTTCCCTACAGGTGTACCTTATCCCCGTGTATTCGGTTAATCAAATCATTGAATATAGAGTTTGGAGGCCTCATGAGATTTATAATTCCAAACTATTAACTATAAAAGTAAACATTCTTCACAGATAGTCACCCAAGTGTAAACTATAATTAAGGTTGTGTTTGATTGTGTATAAATTTGGATAAGAACAGAGGAATTGATCAGAATTGTAAATGAAATTATTAATAGTGATTTTTGGATTAGCTTAAGAATGATAGAAATGTGGTACTAGTCGCAATAGTAAAAATTGTAAAAATATTGTTTCTTATTTTAGGTATTATTAGACTTTAGAATAGTCTTGAACGGTTAAAAAAAAAAAAAGTAGCTAATCTATGTTTTAAAAAAATTGCATATCAATTACCTGCTAATTTAACTATTCAGGATTAGTAAATTTGTATTTGTATGCGTCCTGCATAGTAAATTATGTTATGAGGATAGCATCTATTCTACTATTCTTATCGGCGCATCCATACATAAGAACTGATGTCATTAATTCCATGGTTAATTTGAACCGGCTTAAATTTACTAAGTTGGCATGCAGTGGCTGAGCATGCCACGTAATCAGGGTCTTGTGAAAAAAAATTAGACCACTTCATTTTTTTTTTTTAATATATATAAGATCTACGTTGAGGTCTACCTGTCCTTTTAGTAACTAGTCATCCAATCTTTTTTTTATAAGCAAACAAAATATATATTTCCTCAATATAATATGTTTATTATTTTCTTATAAAGGCCTAGTTTCTATTCTTTCCTTCTTAATTAGAACTATTTGTTGTTTAAATTTTATAAATTCATTTGCATATATATAACCATATATATTATATATGCTGTATGCATGTGTAGCCGTATGTCGTTACACAAAATAAAATAAATGCAAATCATGCATACGCAACATGTATACAACATGGAACCTCACTTCTTAAAGGAGATATGCAGATTCAAGTTCCACAAAAAGATATTTTTAAAGTACTAATAAATTCCGAAACTGATAGAAATTTTATCTTGTATAGTAAAACACGTTTTAATTAAGTATTATACGATTTTATAAAAAAATTTCTTTATATTTTAAAACACGATATCTGAACAATTTCATAAAGATCCATGGACATATTTAATCTCCAGAAGTTAAATAAAACAACTAACTGTTTATAAAAAGACATAAATTTCGAGTCAGTATCTGCTGTTATTCTCAAAGAAAAACAGGACCTGTTATTCCATTGTGGGCCGTTAGATCAAAATAGACGGATCCGATCGGCCCACTATAGTTTTTAGGGGGTCTTTTTCAACTAAATCTGATCCGTTGATTTTGATCTAACGGTCCACAATGGAATAACAGGGTCCTGTTTTTCTTTTTGGAATAACAGCCGATTTGAATTCATAAATTTCATATATAATCTAGGAATCCGGATCGTCCGACGCGCTACCAATTCGGCAGCGCAGATCCGACGGTGCGGCTTACATCAAGATCCGGACTCATTACTTTTTTATAGATCCCGATGAAATCCGACGATCCAGACCGCACTGCCAAATTGGCAGCGCGTCGGACGATCCCGAGTTATAATCTGGGCAGTTCTTCTCCCAGCTCCCAATTAAGTCCCCCCACCTTTCGAATCCAAAGGAATGGGAACACATACCGACGGGACAGATTAAATCAAGGGAGCACATACTGACAGACTTGTTAAAATCACTGCATTTAATTATATGCAGAAAAAATTAAATAAAAATGCACATATTTAATTATTATGATTTATATGCTTAATTAAATTTATATTTTGGAATCTTGATCTAAATAATAATAAGGCACAAAAAGTTTCAAATTAATTAAGTGAATTCATCTCTTAGAATTATATAAGATAAGCTATATATATTGATCCAAAATTGGTGTTGAAATGTGAATAAAAATGATGATAATAATTTGCAGTTTTGCACCTAATACAGCTATTAAAAAACTCAATTTTTTCTCAAAAGAAAACAACAATAAATTTTGGACAATATAAGCAACCCGGTCAATGTAATTAAGGCATTAACAGTGACAGTATGATGACTAATAGAGATCTTTTTCCCACTTTCTCCAACTTCTCAGAATTGGAAAAACACTTCAATTAAATGGGAGTGGGGTGGGTACACCCATGAGTGTACTACTAGATTGTGTACTCACTTTTTTGTCCGTTGGATTAAACTATGCATTTAGATGCGTTCCATCTTGTGATTAGCGTATCAATTGATACTGGAAGAGTATTAAATGATGCTATTGTGGGAGAGTTCCAAAAGGTAATCTCGGATCAAATATGACTCAAATAAGTGCATTTTTAAGGTGTATTGCATGATGTAGTGACATAACTAATTAATTTCAATATATTCTAAAATTAACAATTTTTATTTAGAAAATAATTTATTAATGAAACAAAAATATTGGATTAACAAAAAGTAAAAAATTTTACTCCATTTTTTTAATTTATCAATCCTATAAATTTATTTGATATTATAAATTAAATAAATTGGTCAAAATGACCTATTGTCAATTTCACGGAGTAGTTAATTTAAGTGAAATATATAAATACACCAATATTGTATATAAATAAAATATCTTAGTTATTTATTTTTGTTAAACTTTCTATTTTTTATATTGCCAAGTTGCTCAACAAGTCATACATATAACTCCTTAAAAAATATAATAATAATAATAATAATAATAATGATAATAATAATAATGATAATAATAATAATGATAATAATAATAATGATAATAATAATAATGATAATAATAATAATGATAATAATAATAATGATAATAATAATAATGATAATAATAATAATGATAATAATAATAATAATAAGAAGAAGAAGAACAAGAGGGGAAACAAATTTTAATCATAATGAACCAATAAATTTTAGGAAATGATCCGATATTATCTATTTGTAGAACAGATATTAGCTATGGTGAAAAATAAATATTAATCTTGAAAGGATGCGTTATGATTTTTATTATAAATATTTAACTTTTTAAAAGATTTATTAGAACTGAAAAAAAAAACAATGATTTAATTTGACTTTGGTAACAAATTTACAATTTAATGAATATGAAGCATGCACAGTCTCATACGATATACATCCGGCCACACATAATCTATGTCATTAAGGAACAACTTCTATTAATTCTTTACTGGTCACGCAGATTGATTACTTCTCGGAAATGTTGCAACAGCAAATCCCAACGCAGCACCGATCTTGAGAATTTTGTATGATCTAACGGACAAAAAAGTGAGTACACAATCTAATGGTGCACTCGCGGGTGTACTCACTCTGCTCCCCAATTAAATTTGTGCGGTCAGAAAAAAAAAAAAGTGGTGTATTATTACAGACTTGAAGATAGTGACCAGGAGATAGAAACACTTATTGAAAATAAATTGAAAAAAATACTCACAAAAAATTGTGATTCGTCGGCATGCATGAAATATTGAAATGTCATTTTCAGATTGGCTTTTAACAGCTACAATTTCCTGGATATATATATAAATATATAATATACTAGTTAAATTAATTTGGAATTAATATGTATGGATTTTCTTTGCTAAGAAAAGACAAATACAACTGGCCATTAATCGATTCATGCTATCTGTGAATCTACCTACTATATATTTGAGTGCTCATCCTCTGTAGCGCTGCATTGTGTAGCGCGGGATATGAACCGTTAGATTATATTAAGATTCGAGCTAGCACGGATCCTAAGATGATCTAACGGTTCATATTCTGTATTACACAATGCAGCGCTACAGAGGATATGAAGACCGATGTATCAGTGATACTGATGGAGATTCATGGTATAATTCTATTTTATCCTTCTTTTTTTCAGGGATGGGACTTTGACTATGCAGAAAATTACCTATAAAATAGCACAAATATGACGGAAGTGAAAAGGAGACCAATTTGTGACGTCTGACTCTATGACCGTTTAAGCATTTCATTTTTTTTTTTTTTCTAATTTTTGGTTCAAGTTAACCTAAGAAGTTTGAGGGTAGGAAAGTACAATCCTTACTGTATATAAAAAAGCATATTGAAAAAAATGATATGAATAGGCTATCTTTCTCAAATAAGAAACCTGAGCTGTTGATCCTTGGATAGATCAGAACCGTTGATTTGCGTCAATGCCCGTTGACGTTAGTGTCTCAGCCCATTAAAATTTAAGGCCCATATCAATTTTTTCAATATAAGGCCCATTACATATTATCTTAAAAATTTATTATAAGAAATAACAATTTCCGCCCAAAACAACGCGTACGCTCTTTACTTGTAAGTTCAAATGAATCCTACTTCGAGAAATTGAGTTCAAGCATACATCTAAATTTATGAAATTTTGAATTTATATGTTAAGTTTTAAGTGAAACGTTGAAATCATAGTCGTGAGCTCAATCATTTAGATATAGTGTGTGCTAATTTATAGCCAATTACAAATTTATATACTCGGTGAGATTATTTGATAGTGACTAATCGCTTTGTATCTTATAGGGTCTCATATTTGGTAATTTATATTTGGCCCCATTAAATTTGGTGAAGTTCGATTATGGTGCTCACAGAATTAAAGGGAAGTGAATATATTTGAACTCTCTTGTATTACTATAGGTGGTGGAAGATTTACGATTAGAGGCACATCAAAGCTGTGCTCCACACGGGGGTAAAAGACGGAAGAGGAGGGGAGGGAATGAAAAAATGAACTATTTTATTTGCTCTACTAAAAAAATATGGATAGAAAGATATGATAGAGAGGGTGACTTTGTTCCATTGGAGAGCTCAAAATTGCCACCCCCATTTTAGGGTTTAGAGAAGGGTACATTCTCATAATCATATTCCCTTCCATGATCTCCCCTTCACTTACGAAGCAAGTGTCTCAAGTAAGATTTTCCTCTCCCCTTCACTTCCATACCTTTCCATTTCATTATCTCCCCTTCCATTCAATTTCCTGGAGTGCAATGCAAGGGGAGGGGAAGAAATGGAAGCAACAACTCAAGAAGAGGATGGTGCTCTAGGCACCTCCAAAATTATTTGGACACCTCATTTAGGTATCGTTTGGACAGGTTTGCCCCTATTTAAATTACATGTTTGCATTTTTATGAAATATTTTTCAATATTTTCAAAATCAAAGTTACATATATTATTTCTACAAGACAGTTCAATTAGAACGACTAAATAATCTTAAATTTTAGATAATTAATTATAGGGTAATATTATTATTTGAGGGGTGTTCAAGCAATTTTGAGAGTATTCAAAGTAGCTCCCTCAAGAGAATGAGGTGAATTTTTTGCTACTAAAGGATAGTTTTTGTTGGCTGCCACTGTCAACCTTTCGAAAAGCTCCTATACTTGAAAAAGAAATGGTTGATTTTGATGTAGTTTTTTAGTAATACATCTCCAGAGACTAATTGAGGGTCTTAGTTAGAATTATTGGGTCACTTTTGTTAGTGGTTATTGATATATCTTTAGGTTAGTAGAATTAATTAATATTGGTCCGTAATTTAGTTTCAATTTTGCTTTATTTTTTCAGTCGGACTGATGATAACTTCATGATTTTTTTTTTTTTATTTTGCTTTATTCCTTCCTGTTATCCACTATTAAATTCATCTATAACTAATAAAATTGTTTGGATGTGATAATGCAAGCAAAACACACCAAATTTTGGTCAAAGTTCGCATGTTAAAAAGTTGTTCTGCGGTTAACTTTAGAAATGAATCCCTCTGTTAGTCACATGCCCAAATTATTTTTTGAAAGAGGCGTGATAAAAAGCCACATATAAAATTATCACAAAGCAGAATATATTTCGCCTAATTAGCTTTTGCTAGGTCTCTCTGGAAGACTTTTTTGGATCCGGATCACCTGCTTTTTTAAAAAGAAAAGCAGGCTCTATTTTTCTTGATCCGATGGTTGAGAAACACTAAAGTACGTTGAGATCTGTGCAGAAAACATCGAAATACTTTGAAATCGGTGCGGCAACCGATCCCTACCGTCTGATCGGATAAGCAGGATTCTGCTTTTCTTTACATAAAAGCAGCGGATTCTTATCCCCGTCTTTCTCGTCTACGTGATTCTAAACATTCCTTAGCTTAATTGCTTCTAATGTTTAATGTCTTGTCGTTTTCTTTCATTTTAATTGGCTTCGTATTGTTGTTTTCATGAACACCCACTGAAAATATTTGTGTATTTTATTGAAGTTTAGCATGTTTGTGTATTTTTTTTTTTTAATTCATCGATATATACGTACGCTTATTTTTATCATTACCAAGATTGATAGCCGCACATTTTAATTTTGACTCTTAATATAAAAACAAACTTCTGTAATGTAAATACAAAATAAATTACATGAATACCGTCCATCAAATTTTACTTGTCTTTTTTTTTATGATTTCAGACTTGAATAAAAATCTAAGACAATATCAATAATGCGAATTATAACACTATTCATGTGAATACAAAACTAGAACTTACCTAAGACAATTAATATCAGTATCTATAATAAATTAATAATATATCGTAGAGAGCTTATCAGAATGACATCACTAAAAAATGTGAATAATATATAATTCAACTAATATGAATAGAATAATATATAATTCAACTAATATGAATAGAATACCAAAAAAGTCAGAGACGACGTACATCAATATTTCAATATTATTTCATGGAAACATTTATTTAAATTTTAAATAATCTCCCACACAATATGAATAACATTTTTCAACAAATATGAATATAACAATAAAAGGTATGTTCCATTCTTTGTGAATTGAATAAATTTTCACTATAACATTTTTCAGTTTTCATTAATTAAACCTTTTCGATCCAATATTAATTAATTACCTCAGACGACCCATTAACGTACCTCTAAATGACAAATTAATGTGGATTAATTTTTCGCATGAGAAAAGCTGCCTTTTTTTTTTATTTTGATGTGACTGAAAAATTTGCCATATTATTAATTTTGTAATCGAAAGTAAAGTCCTATTGGTCGTTATCAACCCTCCTTTTTCTGTGTCCTGCTTACAATTAAAAAATAATCAATATTACATATCGTCATCAACTATATATAACAACGATGCATGAGATATATGTATATATATATATAGTAAAACTATGGTGCTCCTAGGAGCACGGAGGCCTTCCGTGCTCTTAACTCAAAAATCATACTAAACCATCTCGAATTTCAATTTATGAGTCTCATTAAATTCTTTATATCAAAATATCATAGGATACAAAAATTTTCCATTTTTTGAGATTTTTAAATATTTGTTTTGTATTTTTTTAAGATGACATAGTTTTATACATTATTTTATTATTATTTTGTGGTCATTCTAAAAAATTTCAAAACATATACTTAAGAAACTCAAAAATGAAAAATTTTTGTATCTTAAGAGATTTTGATATAAAGAATTTAATGAGGATGATAAATCAAAATTTCATGATGGTTTAGTATGATTTTTGAGTTAGAAGCACGGGAGGCTTCCGTGCTCCTAGGAGCACGCTAGATTTACTCCACATATATATATAGAGCTAGACTATTATATTAACGTTAGCATTTCGGACCGAAATGCTAACGCCTCAAAATTGTTGTAATTGTGTCCGAAATCACGATTTATGGTGTTCAATAAATTCTTTATATGAAAATATTGGGGAATACAAAAATTTTCCATTTTTAAAGTTTTCTAAGCATTTGTTTTATATTTTTGAAAACAGCATGTACAAACATCAAAATTTTATTAATATTTTTGAGCTCTTTTCTAAATTTAAAAGAAATACTTAGAAAACTCTAAAAATGAAAAATTTTTGTATTCCCTGATATTTTCACATAAAGAACTTATTGAGCACCATAAATCGTGATTTTAGACACGATAACAACAATTTTGAGCCGTTAGCATTAGCCGTTAGCATTTCGGTCCGAAATGCTAACGTTATTATAATAGTCTAACTCTATATATATAATTCATTATAAATTTATAATTTATTTAGAAGGAGCCCAACTAGCCAATTCACATCCTCGAATTCAAATCGGCTGTTATTCTAAAAAGAAAAACAGGACCCTGTTATTCATTGTGGACCGTTGGATCAAAATCAACGGATCAAATCTAGTTAAAAAAGACCCCCTAAAATCTAAAGTGGGCCGATCAGATCCGTCCATTTTGATCTAACGGCCCACAATGGAATAACAGGGTCCTGTTTTTCTTTGAGAATAACAGCAGATACGGACTCCACATCCTCTGCCATAGTTTTTCTTTGGTAGCATTATATCATAATCTTCCACAATAAAAGAGCACCTCTAAGATCTGAGCCGTTTAAAGTTGATCCTGTGGTCCATATTAACTACGGCAGAAACGTACAATAGTTTTCCATGGCAGAAGATGGGAACAATAAAAGGGAGGCCCAAGAAATTTATTTATAGAAAACGGCGTGGTACCAATCTGCACACCTCACCTCAGCTTTTTTCAGCTGCCACCATAATCCTCCCCATTTCCATCTCCAGTTCAAAATTAACATGGCAAAATCCACCACGGTTCAG
Organism: Cyperus esculentus; assembly: GCA_030179965.1. Classification (NCBI taxonomy): domain Eukaryota; kingdom Viridiplantae; phylum Streptophyta; class Magnoliopsida; order Poales; family Cyperaceae; genus Cyperus; species Cyperus esculentus. The sequence goes on from JASGLE010000027.1 coordinate 3,009,409, forward strand.
TTTATAAATTTTGACATCAAAACATAATATTTGGCCATTTGGGTATCCCTATAACATTTCCCCAAAAAAAAAAAAAAAAAAAATCAAAATACACTTCGTAAGGGGTTCGTTTGGCAATCCAACGAGGATCAAAATTTGATCCGTACTAAAGAGTTCACATTCGGATGCCTTGATCTATACAATAGCGCTGAGGAGGCTTGAGCCATGGGTTCTCCTTCCTTAAGAATCCGGCCAGGGGATCAAGCCGGGCAGCATAAGAGGCTTAAGGAGGGTTCTTGATCTGTTGTACTAAGGAGCACGCATTCAGACGGATCAAGGAGAATCAAAGCGTTGAGGAGGCTTGATGTTGATCCCTCTCTGCCGAACAGGCTCCTTGATCCAGTGGCGGATCCAGGCTCCGGCCCAAGCCCAGGCACGATACAGCATTATTAGATCCAAAATTTTTTATCTCAAAACTGTTACCATCTTAAAAAGATGGCCCACTAGTTTTTGACACTAAAATAGCTCATAAATTTTCAGCTCAATAATTTGATCCATCCAACAGATGGTCCCACTGTCATAATCGTCTCCTTATGTTGAATTCTCCATTTTGAAAACAACAAACGAAGAGAAAATTGGCAAGTTTTTGCCTTACAAGCCTAGGCATAGTTTTTCCAAAACACCTATTTTTGAATCTACCGAAGAACAATTAATACTCTCCCAACTGCATCCAGAAATTAAGCCCGGGCACATGCCTGGGCTTACCCAAACACAGATCCGCCCCTGCCTTGATCATCTGTATCGCTGCAGTGTAGCACGAAATGTGAATCGTTAGATCATCTCGAGATCTATGCTAACCCAAACTCTAGATGATCTAACGGTTCACATTCCGCGCTACACAAGGCAGCGCTACAGAGGACGAGCACTGGGCTCCAAGGGGAACCATCCAGTTGCATCAGACTGGAGGAGGCATGAGAAATTGTAAGTGCGTGGCTGCCACCGTAAGCTTGGTTTTCAAAGGCCCCACAGGACAGGCCACCACTGTTATTAACTTATTATCATCAAATCAATAGATAAGCTCTGAAAAATCACATCACATTCTCCGGGGCCCTTAATAATAAAAACAAATTAACCACGTCTCATTTCAAACTAATCCACAAATGAAGCAACAATTCAATGCGGAGAATTATAATATATTTGTATTCAACCTTGGTGGTAATTCTTTTTGTTGTTTGTTGCTCTTCCCTTCCTAAGAGGACAAGATGCGTACACCATAAATCCTGACATGATGAAGAAATCTCTTGTAATCTTCCGTATAAAAAAGAGGGAAAAAAAAGGGTTTTTTTTTTTTTTTTTTTTTGTAATCTACGGAGAAAGTGGGGATGAGATTTGCCTTTTTTTTAGTGTAGTATTTTTTTGGATCTACTTTTATGATGATGGCGAGAATAATATAGTGTTGTGCATCTATTTTTTTTTTTTTTTTCTTCCATCGAATCAATGTTTTAGAGTTAGATATAAAAATTAATGACCGTTGTACCACATATCATAAAGTAATTTAAAATAACACCTAAAGCAAAATTCGATTAAAAAAAGTATATAATTTACTCCAAAAAAAAAACAGTGCTATATTTCTTAAATCAATTGCATATAATAGAAGTGTACACCAAAATTTTTGCTCCGCACATCAAATTTCATTTTTTTTTAAAATTATTTTCCATCAAACTAATTGATCTTATTGCATCAAAATATATCATTAAGAAGGATAATGATATTTTAAAATTATTACAACACCTTTTGGTATAACTGGAAAGAATGTAATGGTTAAAAAAAATTAAGTATGGTGTGCGAAACAAAAATTTTGGTGTAGATAGTGCCCCCATTAAAAAATGCAGCTAAAATAACGGAAGATCAATTAGGATCTACATGATAAGGAAACAATTGCTCTCTTATTAAAAAATAAATAAAAAGTGCAGTTACATAATCAAAAGATCAATAATTAGGAATTTAGATCCAAGTGTTAACTAAGAAAAAACAAGTACAATAATTACTCTCATAATAAAAAATTAAAAAGTGCAGTTACAATAATGGAAGATCAATTAGGATCTACATGTTAAAGAAGAAAAATTAAACCTATAATAATTTTTTTTTACAATGCCAATATTTCTCTTTTAAAAAAAGAAAAAAATAGTGCAGATTTGTTTGTAGAACCACCCTTACATTTCCTCATAATTACGCATCACCTCAAGCAAAATGTATCTTTCTTAGTTCCATTTTAGATACACTTGTATATAGTTGATGCTATATTATATGTTAATTCTCTTCAAGCATCTCTTTGGCACATCTTGCAGCATCAGGACACTACATCAGAAGCAACCCGATCGAAGAACTCGCGAATCGCGATCAATCATCATACAAATTAAGCTACAATTCAGCCCAGTAGATGCACGATAGAGGCCCCAGAGCAGGAATTCGAGCATTTTCGATCGGTATAAAATGGCCACCATTGCCATCGATCGATCCTAGCTAGTGAATTACCTATCTACAAGCGCAACACTTGCGCATTACACGGTAGCAGCTCGGTAAACGCTTCTGCGCCCTTGATCACTTCCCAAACCACCTTGTGCTCCCCTATTTGCGTCTTTTCGACCTGCCCAATCGCCACATCCAATCCCTTTCCAACCACATACACAATCCCGTCTTCCCCTCCACCAACCACTGTATATGGCCTTCGCACTGTCTTCGGCACCCCGCCCCCCTGCACTGGCCTCCACTCGTCCCGGGCCTCATCATACGATTTCAGGTTGTTGTCACCGTATTCTGTCACAATGTAAAGCGTACCGTTTATCACTGCGCTTGAACCTGTCCAGCCTTCGCGCATCCCCTTTGGCATCTCTTGCCAGGTGTTATGGGCTGCGTCATATACCGCCCCTCGTGGCGGGCTGTCGAATGGCCATGCCCACCCTTCTGTTAGGTACACACGCCCGTTGATTGTTGCCGCATCATACCTGCCATGTCACAAAATTTAGTCCTGCTATAGAATTTGATATAAGTTGTGAGACAATTTTATTTTTTAAATACTCTGAAAATAATTTTTTTTTTTTAGTTCTCAAAGTCACCCAAATTCTAAGAAAATGAAATTCAGTTTCAAATTAGTTTGACTTATTATTTTTTATGAAGTGACAATCTATTTGACTATGAATACTATATAACTATCATACTATTTAATTAATTAGCATTGTTATTATTTTTTAAGCTGTTGAAGTTAGTCTACTTCTAAGAAAAGAGATTACATTTAAAAATGCACTCCTAATGATGTTCTTGGCAATCATTGCATCATTGACCCAAAATCTAGAGAACTGTATTAATTAGTATATATATATGTATATTTATTTATTTATACTTCTACTACACTTTGCCGTTTTGATAGTTTAATTAATTAACATAAGAAACCCCCACATTTTTACTAATTCAAACAAACAAATTATCAAAAATTCTGAAACTTTACAAAAGTGTATAACAAAAAAATTTGGCCTCTTGTTTGCCCCCACAACAGCATGGACGCCAGGATTCCATGTCCTCTGTAGCGCTGCACAGTGTAGCGCAGAACGTGGGCCGTTAGATCATCTCGGGATCTGTTCTGGCTCGGATCTCGAGATGGTCTAACGGTTCACATCCCGCGCTACACAGTGCAGCGCTACAGAGGATGAGCACTCGGAGGCCAGATATGCAACCAGGCTAACACCAGCAAATAAACCTTACCGGAATAGTTAACGTGACAAGTGATAAATGACAAGTATCTATAACATGTTTGGTTGTGTAATTAATTAATTAATTACCGTTCAATTCCCTGAAGCATCACTGCAGCCGGGTCCCACCTGTCAGTGACCGGATCATACATCTCAGCCGAGAGCCCGCCACTCTTCTCGGTCACCGCCACAACTCTGCCGTCCGAGATTTCGCCGACGGCCAGCGGTACGCCCGGGCCGGTCATGGGCTCCATGACCGACCACGTGTTGGTGACCGCACGGTAGACCAGGCAATTGTGGCCGCCCCCGACCAGGAACATCTCCCCGCGGGACGCCACCGTGCCGCAGGAGAGGTAGCAGGGGTGAACCGCGGTCGAGAGCGGGATCTTGGGCAGGAGGAACCATTGGTGCGACGCGGGGTCGAGGGCCTGGCATTGAATTTGGAGGGTGTGCGGGTGGAAGGAGAAGACGAAGAGCCGGGGAGTGGAGAGGGAAAGCTTGGACTTTGTGGGTAGGAAGGAAGGGGAGAGGAGGGCCTTGTTCCATGACGGGGACACGGAGCGGAGGAGCGACGGGTAAGGGAAGGGCAGGTGGAGTAGGCAGTGCTCGGCTATGTGGTCCGGCAGGCCCGGTATGACCGGCTCGTGCCGGTTAGAGGAGGTGGTGGTGATCATGTGGGCACCAATGATGGAATTCAAATTGATTGAGGGTTTGATTGGTTGCCGATCAATTTTGATGCTGTTGGAGAGGGTTTGATTGTTGTTTGGAGAGACTAGAGAGAGTGTGCGGATGAGTGTTTGGAATGGAAGGGAATTGGAAGAGGGAGAGGGAAATGGGAGTGAGGCAATGTTATATAGTGGTTTTGGCAATTTTGCTCATTCCACCCAAAGGAAGCTTGTATTTGTTTATTATATATAGATTGTTTATGAGGATGATCTTGTGTTCATTAAAAAGTTGTCTGTACGTCCATGAATGTATAAAGAATGTACCAGATATATTTTGAAATGTAACATATATATTCTGAAATATAACTTATAAATACTATAAACAGGCTTTTCTATAGACGCTAGATATTACTCATTCTTTTTTATATGAAAATGTGTCAAATGTATGTTTATATGGAGGTGAGGGAGAGTTAAAACAAATACATAAATGGAATGGATGGAAACACAAATTAATAATGTTCATTTGTTATTTCTTTGTCTTTTTTTTCAATGTGATTTTATTAGGAAATTTTAGAAAAAAAAAAAAAGTTTTGGAATTTGATAAATTGTTTGAGCTACCATCCAATGTTATTTCTTAATTCTATTTCATAATCAAAATTCTTGATTATTCATTGCATTCGGGACAGTTACAACCAAATCCATTAAAGGCGTCATGAACAAAGTGGATGGCTTTTAATTAATTAAGTAACCAATTGATGTATGATAAACTGCAATATTATTGTATAACTTTGCAGCTTTAGCTTTTCTTTAGAACAAAATATCAGATTAAAATTCTCGGCTTAGTAAAAATTCAGAACAAATTCATACTATCACAAATAGTTTTACTGACCAATGCAACGTTATAATCTAACCGTATCAAAAATTTTAGTTGAGATCAAAATATTACTTTTAAAAATATTAGACCAAAAGTATGACTGTCTTAATTTTTACTATAATTCATAAAATATTATACAGCCACATTATTTTATTCTAATATGGTTGTCATAGACTTTTTTTTTTTTTTTTGAGAATATGGTTGTCATCGGTGGCGAAGCCACACAGGGTTTTGGAGGGGCCATGGCCCCCCCTTTGGTTGGCAATTTTTTTTATGTAATTAACTTAGTTAATAAATTTGGCCCCCGCTTAATTAATTACGGTTTTGTGCATGCAATAAAATATTTCATGGATGGCTCATACATTTTAATAATTGCCTTCCAAAAATTATTGATTAGATAATAAATGTGATTAGATGATTATTTCTTACCATGCCATGAAATATGAAATAATTTTATTCTTTTTTATTTTCAAATTCACAAACGTTTAAATATTTTAAATTTAAGTTTTTCTTATTCAATATCTATTATTAGTTTCAAAAAAAAGTTTTTAGCCCTCTACATAAAAAAAATTTTGGCCCCTACTTCAATGTTGGTCTGGCTTCCCCACTGGTTGTCATAGACTCATAACTCATAAAAGCTTCTGCCATGCCATCACTCATTAAAGAGGTCCACCTCGAGCATGTACAACCCACATCACATCGCAAATCCAATTTCCATCTATTTTAAGGACACAAACGCAAGGTAGGAGCAAAATCAATAAAATCATAAATGACAGACAACTTTGCATAGCAGCCCCTGCTCCTGAAAAGAAATTAACAAGTAGTAACAAGTAAATAAAGAATGAGATTTATGAAGGATGGGAAGGTGGTGGTGACCCACTGCATGCCCACTGGGCCTACTACTGAAAGCAAACTCCAAGCGGCCTAAATTAATGCATGAATGAAATGAATGAATAGAGATCATATCAACTGGATTGGATTAGTGGAATGTGGGCTTGGGCAGAGAAGGGCAGGGCAGGGCAGCCATGATGGGTGTGGGTCCTCCTGTGGCGTCTCTATTCCGCATCCGTACTAGTTATGATTAATGCCCTTCATTTGCCTGCCCCTACCCCCCCATCTCTTCTTTTTTTATAAGGAGTAAGAGGTAGCGTCCACCCCTTTTACTTAGAATATGGCTCCGCTGCCTTTCTTTTCGGAAAAGCAGAGTCGGGATCGGTTGTCGCACTGATCTCAAAGTACTTTAGTATTTTCATACGGGTCTCACGATATTTCGGTGTTTCTGAACCGTCAGATCAAGAAAAACTGGGTTTGCTTTTCTTTGTAGAAAAACAGCGGATTCGGATCCTTTTACTTATATACTGGCTCACTGTATTTTCAATGAACAAATATAATTTTTCAGTAAACATTTATATATTTCCGATCAGTAGCTATCGTTTTCCAATGAACATTTATATGACTGTAGCAAGTACATGGGTGTACGTGGTGTGTCAGAATTATAAAAAGTGGATGGATGACATATTTTATAAAGGTAGGCTCTACATGTTTTTTTCTTTTATATATCTCTGTAATAACAAAATTAATATGGTCCCATGAATAATGAATTGATGAAATGAATTGATCTCCGTGTCTCTGTGGCTGTATATGTGTGGCTGTTTGTAGGTATGTTGAAGTTATATATACGCCGACTTCCTTGACTGTTCGTTTAATTTGTTGCATAACAAAAATGCAATCATTAATTGTGGTTTACATTTTTTGCCCCCTTTGTTGTTTATGTGTTCTGGTAAGTGGTATTAGTTGATGACATAGCAATATTTTACAAATACATGACAACATTAGTAAAGCCTTTTAGAGTGTGTTATTGGGAAAAAAAAAAAAAAACATTAGTAAAGTCTTTTAGAGTGGTATAAATGTATGAAAGATTCAAGAGAAACTTGAAACAAAAACAAGGTATAATTCCGAAATTGAGAGCAACGGTTTCTGGATGTGAAAAGAAAGATAGATATATCTCACCAAAAATAGTAAGGGTGGTCTATTTGACATGAAAGATCCACTACCACTACTGCCCTTTTTTTTTGAATTCCACCACTACTGCCCTTAATTTGAGATGCCCTTAATGACCGAAAAGAAAAGGAAAAAACAAGAAGAAAAATTGTCACTTTGGGGGGCTGTGAAATCGACACAAACAAAGAGATCCACTTAACGTGTCAAGATTTGGTGGTTCCGAAATAATAATGCTGTTGACACAATTTTGACAGGGGGAAATTGACTGACACGACACCAGTGAAGAACTGAAGATGGATGATTACGACTGTGAAATTCTTTCCTGCAACTTCAAACAAGATGTATGGTTTAAGACTTGTAAAAAAGTTTCACGTCATCGAATATTTGTAGTAAATAAATAAGGATTTATCTTACGGCTAAAAATTATTTAGCCTTTTGTTTTTTTTTAAAAAAATATTTAGCCTTTAAATTATGGGAAGGTATTACTTGTCTCTCGACAGTCTTGACAAAATATTTATTAATGCTTTTTATGAATTATGATCCTCCTTTTAATACATGGCTTTCATGAAAATCATAAGCAGACTATATATCCTTGCTGGGGGTTTTATCTTTGAAAGCAGGCTTAAAAAAAATAACTATTCATATGACATATGGCATATAAAAATAAAAAGTAGAACTACCGTGAGGTTAAACTTACGGAAGGGCTCCGTGTGTGTACCTTCATAAATATATCAAATCATCTTCAAGTTTCGATTTATATAGTTCAATAAATTTGTTATATCAAAATCTTATAGGATATAAAAACTATCCATTTTTTAGAATTCCTAAGTATTTTTTTGAAATTTTTTTAGAAATGAGACATAAACATTAATTATTTTATTAAAATTGTATAGTCACTTTAAAAAATATTAAACACGTATTTAAAAGTTCTTATATTGGAAAATTTATTGAGTCATATAAATTGAAATGAGAAGGGGTCCAATAACTATAGGCATTAGTGCCCATGGAGACCATTTTTTTTTTTTATTTATGCATACTTTGAAAAATCTAAACCGTTAGATGTATTCTATATTATTTTAATAACATATACATAAAAAATGGTAAAGTTTTAACATTGTTTCGATAGTCATCAAGAGAGAAGAAAAAATTATAAACTTGAACCGTTGATTTTTGTTAATGCTTGATGCACATGTAAATAAAATCAAAATGATATAATTTTTTGTATACGCATAAAATATGATATATACAACATATTCTATCAATTAGTTTTCTTATTTAAGAATTTAAAATGTAGTTATTTAAGATTTAATTCACGGTCACTGATCGGTCACCAAAAACATGGTTATTTGATCCCTTGTCAATTGAAATTTAGAGATAATTTTGTATATGTTTTTGGAGATGTGCTCACGGAAGGCTCACGGTAGTTATACTATAAAAATAAAAATAATACTTGAATAATATAACATTATAGTGTGAATGTAGATATTAATTAAGATAATAACTACATTTGATATAACAATAAGCTAATAACCCACACCGTTCTTTTGTTGATTCTCTTTGCCGGATTCGTTACCCTAAAAATTAACCTTCTCAATATGATTAATAGCTAGGATTTGTTGAGGCATCAGGAACTAAGAATTAAGGTGTTCTGGTGTTATACCAAGAAAAATTTTGATAATTTACTCTATATATAATAGTCTATATATAACTGAAAAAACAATATTTGTAAAAGTATAATACGAAAAAATGCCGTTAATTGAGAAAAAAATAGGATGTCACCGTAATTGGTAATCATTAATTATATTATCATTCAAATTAATGATTTTTTATGCAACTCTATTGGTTTATTCTCTCTAACCTTCTAATAAAATTGTTGCATAAAATAGATATTTAACAAAATTATGAACATAGATAAAAACTCAATTAATGGATTGCAGTATAAATGACAATATTCATACTAAAAGTTCTCATATAAAAAAAACAATCAAAAACCGGAAAATTGTGTATAACAGGTAATAACCGAGTAGTTATAAATATATTAGAAAATATAAATTACCTAACAATATATAGATTTTATTTTAAATTATGTTTGATTTAACCATTATTAAACTGTTGACGATTATTGGACGGTACACAGAACTCAGAAACATACGTTAAATAAATACCTCAATAAATAAAGTCCGCTTAGACAACGACTGGCATATATATATACTGATTCCTTGGAATTATTTTATAATAACTAGAAGCATACAAATTTGTTAACCTCAGCTTAATGCTTTTTAACAATCGTTTAAATTTGTCAACCCTTCTCTTAATTTATGTAATTTTTTTGTTCGTAAGGAATAAATAATTGGAATTCAAACAAGTAATTCAATAAGTAAAATATTGTAATGTAATATATTCCATAAAGAGGGATAGATTTCCAAGTACCTCAACTATGTCAAATCATCACTATTATTAACTATTAATTTTGTTTGAAACTTTTCATCTACCTTGGTCCAATAGCTTATATTTTTTTTTTCTCTCTCTTCATTAAATAAGATGAAGTGACACGTCTAAAACAAATTTTAACTCTTAAAATGATCCAATATTTACATATGTCTTTTTTATAAATTATTATTATTATCTGCTTAAAAATTTACAAATTTTTCTCAACTATTATTTAATATAAAATTTTATAAAATTTTTAGTTATTTATTTGATACTACCTTTTGGTGCAAAGCCCGAGTTACAGCTCTGGTGCTACATAATGCCGCATGCAGTTGTTAATGAACAATGATACTCCATTAAAAAAAAATTACTCCTTGGATAATTAATTGCTAAGAATGGTATGATATATGTATGAATCAGTGATGTCCCATCAATGATAAAATAAATAAATATATGGTACCTTCTTTTGTATTTTTGCTTTAATTAAATTTTGTTACAAAGTAACAACTTGTCAAAACGACAGATGTAACGGGACTCGATATCAGCTGGACTATACGCACTGTGACACGATGTGTTGTTGCAAACTTGAACCGTCGAATCAAAATATATATTAGTATATATATATCACGCTGTTCAAAGTTCAAACTAAAATAAATAATAAATAGAAAAGTTTTTTTGTTTTTTTTTTTACATATTTTTATTGAGTACGTCGTACTGTCCATCTAACTAATCACCTTTTTATGTAATAATTGAGAAGAAATAATTATTAACTATTAGAAGTAAACAATTAGAATACGTACATGTCTCTTTTGAAAGCTTTCTTTTTTTTTTTTTTATAGTAAAATTATGATGTTTCTTGTAGAGTTGTAGCAGAGTCAAATGATTTTTTTTTTCGGTTTTTCCCCATAAATGTGTGAAAAAGTTCCTAGATTTTCCCTAGATTTCTACCAGACAAAATCATTCAAGTACTTGTCAAATTAATTCGAGTGTCGTTAGCAAAATATTTTCACTTTCAGAGATGTTTAAAAATGCAACAAGATCGCTGTCTTCCGTTTCCTCGAGCTTGAATTTCCGGGTTGCTTTGAGGAAACAGATCAAGAACTTGTAGACTTTTTCCTGTTCTTGTCTCTGCCTTGAATGCCATTGTGTAAATGAAATGCGAAGTTTCAACCAATAATTCAAAATTCAAAATTGTGTTTGCATTTCAGATTAGGTTCATGACTTTCAAGAGGATACTCCAAGATTCAAACATTGTGTTGCTATTAAGAACTGGCCTTTGGTCTAGTGGCTAAGGGTAACGCTCTCTGTGTGAGAGGTCGCGGGTTCGAAACTTGGATGGGGGGTCTTTTATAGACATTAAATTTGAGTGACTTGACCCTCATCTTTATCTTAAAAAAAAAAAAAAAACATTGTGTTGCTATTAAAAAGTAAAGATAGAAAAAAAATCTAGCATTCAAATATTGCGTTGCTATTAAAACGTAAAGAAACTCAGAATCAGTCTTTGGTCTAGTGGTCACGAACAACACTATTTGTATGAGAGATCGCGCGTTAGAAACCTGAATGGATGATTCTTTATGAATATTTAAATTTGAGTAGTTTTGACCCTCATATTTATTAAAAAAAAAGAACCATGGCTGATTTATATTGTTATTTTTCTATTTGAAATTAATTTGGAAACAAATAATCTTGTCTCATCTGAACTTTAAGTGGTATATAGTTAGTGGCATTGCCTTTTAATCAATCCAAATGGCTAGCTGTCATGTCTTACTTACCCCTTAACCCCTACATAGTATTAAGCTCATAAAAAGCAGCCAAACCTTCTGGCACCAGAAAAGTATTATTTTGACAAAAAAAAAAAAGGTTCTAGACGTTGTACATGTTTTGTTCAAAAGTTCGATACAATCCATGCGTTTGGTCGGTGACTTAAAATTGATTTAAGCTCTTAAATCAATTTTAAGTCATCAAACGGAAGTGATTTAAGGTGTAGTAAGTTAACGCAGCTATATAGGTGTAGTAAGTTAACGCAGCTATATAGGTGTAGTAAACTAAATCACCAACATTTCACATCTTTTACACATTACATCAACTTTACTTCACTCCCACCAAACACCACTGATTTAAGGTGATTTAACATTTTACTTCGCTTTAACTTACTACACTTGCCAATCGGGGGGATATTCTTAAAATCATTTTGATACACCTTGCATAATTTTTTTTTTTTTTTTTATGTAAAAATGATCTGTTCATGATAATTTCTTCGTGGATGATCTATGGCCATGAACCGTTACATTAATTTATTCCATCTTCCCAAATATTTATTTATTATGTAACTTCCATAAAAAAAATATTTATAAGGTAACGGCCAACATGTGTTATAGATAAGATAGATATTATAATTTATTTTTTAAAAAAACGAAAAATCCAATAAAATGTTAAAAAAAAAAAGAGGAAAACGAGGGAGGAGGAATTTGTACAAGTGGAGATTCGAGATCAATAATAACATAATAACATGGCAAGAACTCATGAGGGACAACACAAAGGACATCTTGTTGGGTTGATTCGGTGCATAAATCAGCACAATTGATGTGAGAAGTAGAAACATCCTAATGATGTATAAATAATAATGGACGGATTAAAATATAACCTAGGACTTCACAATTGCTAAATTATATATATATATATATGGGTGTGCTTAATTGCTTATAGACCTAATTAAAAAAAAACCATTAATAATAAAAAGGATAATTATGGCTACTTTAATTAATTAATTAATGACATTTTGGAGAAACAAAGCGCCAATTCTTGGATTCACACACCATGCACTTTCGGCTAGTAAAGTGTACTTTAGAACCTATATGATATATATGATATATATCTATAGATGAAACCTTTTGGGAATGTCATGATCATTTTGTTAAACAATGGAATTGATTCCCACTTAAAAAACCCTTTTTTTTTTGGTTACTCAGTGTATGATACAAGTATCAGTTCTGAGGGGCAGGAATATTGCTACAACTGGTTGTTTGGTTAGTGGTTGTGGGTGACCCAATAATTAAAGTGCATCCAAGAATATTTGCAAAAAGTTTTTAATTAATTAGGTTATCAGAATATTTGCAAATTTTTTTAATTAATTAGGTTATCAGATAAACTGTGTTTATCAATGGTATGAACTATGATTCTATGGTGAAGTATTTTGAAGCACTAGGTCAAGGTGTGATATTCTACATTGGGCCGAAATCAAGGGCCTAAATTAGGGGTTGACTACTTAAATTTGTTTTGTATTGTACCAAATCAAGGGCCGAAATGTGACAGTTTTAATTTTCAACCAAGTAATTTATAAACTTGTGCAGTTTGAGGAACATACAAATGAAATTTCCATTTTGCATAATAACATAAGCAAGACCAAAACAAAGGTTATATATGTTAACCACTATCAACTAGTTAACTAATTGTCTAATTAATCAATCTTACTTATTTCCTCTGTCGGGTATATATAAAACAGGCTGCCTAGGTTCTTGTCAACTGAAAAACAATTATGCCCCCATCAATTATTCTATGAAATATGTAACAAGCCAAGAGAGCCAACATGCCATGTGATCTTTTAGAGCACTTAAAATATAAACATCTTTGTGTTTCCCATTTCAAGTACTTGTGATGTCGATACGAGACACGTAGAGGGGTTTGTTAGGGTAGTTTTTCATGCATAACAATTCATGTGCAAATGAGATGATGCTTTTGAGGCGCCTCCTTCCTTGGATTTGGTAAAATATAGTTAATCCACTCGACTTTAAAATATAATCTCCGTTTGACAAGTGTAGTAAGTTAAAACGGAGTAAAAAGTTAAATCACTTTAAATCAGTGGTGTTTGGTGGTAGTGAAGTAAATAGATGAAGTGAAGTTGATGTTATGTGTAAAAGATGTGAAATGTTGGTAATTTAGTTTACTACACCTATATAGCTGCGTTAACTTATTTACACCTTAAATCACTTCCGTTTGGTGACTTAAAATTGATTTAAGAGCTTAAATCAATTTTACTACACCAAATAAACGCAGGGATAATTTATAAATTTGCTGCCCAAAAGGCTGCATGCCTGCACGAATCTCAACATTTTTTTTTTACTGCAGATTCAAACAAACAGCACGAATTATGAGAAAGGGAAATATGCATGCATCTGTTTTACTACCAAGGCAGTAAATTTTAAATATTATCTGCGCCGAACAGGTAACATTACAGTGATAAACCAGTCAATCTAAATCTGAGGCCTGTTTAACTTTTAGGCCCAAAATAAATACTGGGCTTTATTTAGGCCCATAATAAGTATTGGGCTTTTTTAGGCCCATAACACTTAAAGGCTCAAAAGCTTGTAAAAGCTACAAACAAAACAACAAGGTTACAAGACTCAATCCACAACGTCTGAGCCTGAGAAGCAGCGGAAAACCGGCCCATCATAGTCATAGACCTGCTAAGAGCAGCGCCTCCGCATAACACCGGTTCACAAAATCCGCGTCTAAGCATAGAAACATCTCCCCCACTCCCCCGTCTCACAAACTCTCCAGATTCTCTGTCCCCGTTCCCCTGCAAACATCCTACAACAAGTCACTGTCACGCATAATAAACCCACTGGCACTCGGCAGTGACTCGGAACAGAGGAAGGCATTCCAACGGAGTCGCATGGAATGCAGCTGCTTTACTCTTCCCTCCCTTGACAAGAAGCTTAAAAACTTGAACAGAATCCTACTTAATCACTACTTACTGAACCTCTTCTCCTCCTCTCCTCTCCTCCTCTCCTCTCCTCCTCTCTTCTCTTGTCATCATGGGTTCTCATACCCCAATGCAAGAAATGAGCAAGAACCCTTCTCTGCTCCTCCTCCTCGTCGTCGTATTCTTTCTCCACACCGCCAATGCTTCCACACGAGGTAATTAATTTGATTGATTGGTTGATTGAGTTTGTGGTCTTCTTGGGTGCTTCTTGTTTGGTGATTGTGGGTTGTGTAATGCAGAAGAAAGGCTGCGTCTGTTTGGTCGATTTTGGGCTGTCTGGTTAGTTGGTTTTTGATAGAGAATTGTAGATGATCGAATTGGAGCTCTCTGTATCTTGATTGTTTGTTAATGTTGAATTGTAAAGATGATTGATCAACTTGGAGCTCTATCTGTGCAAGATTGTTTGAATTGTGCCATTTGCTTACGATTTCTGTGGTACCCATAAACTGCAGGTTACTTGCGGTTCACAAAAGACGCGACGCTATTTCCAGCCGAATCGGAGTATGACTACATAATAGTAGGAGGCGGGGCTGCCGGCTGTCCGCTCGCTGCCACATTGTCGGGTGGCGGTCGGCGTGTCTTGCTCTTGGAACGGGGCGGGGCTCCTGATGAATTCCCGACCCTAGCCACATCAGCCGGCTTTCTTGCGACACTTGCCACGACCAACCAAGATTCGCCGGCCCAGCCGTTTGCCTCGGAAGAAGGCGTGGCAAACACACGTGCACGCGTACTTGGTGGCGGGTCTTCCATAAATGCGGGGTTCTACAGCCGGGCACACCCGGAATTTTACACCGAGGTACCGTTAAATTGGGACATGCACTCGGTTAACAGATCATACGAGTGGATCGAGCGGGCTCTGGTACACCGGCCAGACGTGAGGGGTTGGCAAGCAGCGCTACGCGACGGGCTGATTGAGGCCGGTGTGGGTCCCTTTAACGGGTTCACGGTAGACCACAAGACGGGCACGAAGATTGGCGGGACGATCTTCGATGCGGCTGGGCGGAGGCATAGCGCCGCTGATTTGTTGTCCTATGCGAGGCCAGACCAGATCCGGGTCGCAACACGAGCGACGGTTGATCGGATTTTTCTCAACCAAGTACAACCAGGTATTATTACCCTTCCTCAGTGTTCTAATCTTGTGTAAAACTGTAACTGGTAACATGGTCTTAGTTCTGTTCTTTGTTCAGTTCTTGATTTTGGTAAAATTCTCCTCTATTCTGTTTCTGTTCCTTTTTTTACATAATTTCTTCATTTTGGTACTTTTGAATTCTCTGATTGTGTTTAATTTGCTGGTGAATTTTATGCATATGTCATGCCAATTTGGGCTGGAAAATTAAACTGTTTCTGTGTTCATAATCTTTTCAAACTTGATGTATGTTTCTGACATGAATTTAAACCTTTTCTGAATGAACAGCAGCTAAGCAAATAGTAGTGTTATCAATCCAAGATCGCTGCAAGTTTTTACTATATAAATTTATAATGTGTATGTATACTTTAACAGACATTTGGTTGGTGATTGGTGTAACCGTGCAAGAATTTAGGTCGGTTATTGTTATCAGAATGATTATATATTGAGAATTGGTACCAAAATAGAAAGGAAAAAGAACAGTAAAATATTGATCCTGATCAGTTCAATTCACTTCTTTCTAATCAAAATCGGAAGATTAGAGACATGATTCCACAGTTTTGTTATATTTTAACAAATCTCTAGCATTTTCATTTTAATTTATTTCACTTTTTTTTTTAAACTACATTTCCGAATATTGCAGATTTTCGTCGTGTCAACCCCGTAACGGCCGAGGCAGTGGGAGTGGTGTTTCTGGACAGGCTGGGAAGGCGGCATCATGCCATGACACGGCATGGTGGTGAAGTGATCCTGTGTGCTGGCGCACTCGGTAGCCCGCAACTGTTGTTGCTTAGTGGCATTGGGCCCCGAGCTTACCTTGCCACGTGGGGTATCCCCGTTGTGGTCGCCAATCCTGATGTGGGCCAGTATCTGTACGACAACCCCCGCAACGGCATTTCCATTCTCCCACCTGGCTCCATTGATCACTCTCTGATACAGGTCCGGCATCTTTTGTTCCCTCCTCTTTCAACAGTCGACTAATGTATCGTGTATCTGAATTGCTAGATGTTAACTCAACTAGGCCAATCTTTTTTTCTGGATTGTGTGGATTTATTCTTAAGCTGATCTTAGTTCTTCATTGTTTTCTGGTTAAAGATTACCTTATTTTTTCATAAGAAAGAGGATTATAAAGATATCTGTAACAGTAGCAGTGTAAGAGGTCACACTGGTATTTTTTTATCAGTAATTTATGCATAGTTTGATTTGTTACACAGGTGGTGGGAATACCAGCAAGCGGAGAAGGGTTCCTTGAGGCAGCATCCTACGTGGTCCCTTTTGTGTCGGCGGTGGACTCTATCCTCCTCCACCGGTCCTCCACCCCAATCTACATCAATGTGGCAACAATCATGGAGAAGGTAGCAGGGCCAGCCTCCTTCGGGTCCCTTCGCTTGGCCTCCCTGGATCCGCGTGACAGCCCGCTTGTACGTTTCAACTACTTCACCGACCCAGCTGATCTAGATCTCAACCATTGTGTAGCTGGGCTGCGCCGTGTTGGAGATGTTCTGCAAAGCCGGTCAATGGCTGTTTTCAGACCTGCTGTAGGCACATGGGGCCCAACACCAAGAGGATCTGGTGTGAGGAGAGGAGATTTCCGGTATGCAGGATCTCCATTACCAGCAAACAGGTCCGACGATGAGGCCATGAAAGCATTTTGCAGGAAAAATGTGGCGACATTGTGGCACTATCATGGTGGGTGTGTGGCTGGTAAGGTGGTTGATCGGGAGTTCAGAGTGATCGGTACGAAGGGGCTGAGAGTTGTTGATGGGTCGGTATTCACAATCTCACCGGGCACCAACCCGCAAGCTACTGTCATGATGATGGGAAGGTACTTGTTCTCCCCTTACAAAGTTAATAGTTGCATTTTACTTTTGGTGTATGATGCTAATGGCGCTACCTGAAATGTATCGAACAGGTACATGGGGCAGCACATATTGGCTAGTAGGAAGTACAGGAGGAGTAGGCGGAGACTGACACCGCCTCCACCACCACCGCCTGATCTATGATCAAATGGAGCTCTTAAAGCTGTCTACACAGCTCTGTACTTTTTGCTTGTAAATTCAAAATCTCACATAGCAAGTAGAAAAGCCGAATTGGTGACCAAATATGATTTTAGATTCTTTCGCTTTGTGCTTCTTTCTTTTATTGCATAATAAAATAATTAGTTAAAGTTTGTCCAGAAAGAAAGACAATAGAAAAATTGACAATTTTGATCTTTTGTTATAAAATAGCACGATTCTGTTTTCATTTACAGTTATGACAATGCTTGTGCCATGATACTTCTGTGAGACAGTTGTTGCTCGTAGAGGGATCTGAATATTTTGTATTTTGCATCATGGTATTTCTTCACCTTCGGATCCTTTGATGGATGTATGACCTGTTGCATTGCAAGGAGAACTCATAAGCAATTAATTCTACAGAGAGGTTACTTGGCTACCTCGACCTTTTTAATATGAAAAAAACAAAAAGAAATAGAGAATGAGAGAGTACTTGTCCAGCTGCATTTAGTGCTTTCATGGCAGAATGAAGTGTTGCGTACTTGCTAGAGGCAACAGCACCTAAAATGGCAGCCCCCAAAAGCACAGACTCATTTTCTCTGGGTAGAATTATTGGGCATCCTGCAGCAATGCCATTCATCAAGAGGGAACTTAATAATATATATATATATATATATATTTTTTTTTTTTTTCTCTTTTTTCTTTGGGGGGAAACGAGGGAGGGAGACTTGCCAGTAATATCAGCATGCTCTTGAATATATAACTTGTTCTTTGCAAGACCACCACATGCCAGGAGTGTGTTTATCTGAATGTAAATATAATACTTCTGTCAGAAGAGCTTAGTCAATAATGCATATAACTAGATACATTGAATCTTTTAACAGAAATGCAAAGCTGTCCTGTCTATAGAGATATTAAATGATTGAGACAGGGTATAATAAAACATTGCCATAACATAATAAATGTAAATTGAGCACTAATAATACCTTGTGTCCATGAGCATTGCAGTGCTCACCAATATGCCGGGTACCATATGCAATGCTCTGTACTGTTGCCAAGTACAAAAGTGCCAGATTCTTCTCACCAGTGTCAAGTGTCAACCCCCATATAATCCCTTTTGATTTCGGATCAGCTATAGGTGACCTATTATACATTAAAAAAATAAAGTGATCGTATAGATAACACAGTATATAAAGAATACCAAGCGAACCACAATAATTCCTGAAGCATCATCATACTGTCAATTCATCCCAAATTTTAGTTCTCAATTGGGTCACTGAAAATTCTTATTTGATCTTCATAATACCTGAACAAATTCTTGAATATTATGATTTTCTACTGCAGTAAAAAAGGGATTGGAATTCTAACATGCACGGGAAGGACATCAGGAAGTGTTCATTTAGGTGAGGGATATTTCTTAGTAAATGCAGTTAGATTCATATCAGTACTCACTAATATATTTGGTCTTAAATTTTTTGGGACAAACATTGATGGTAATGATCAGAACTACAAATCTAAACAAGTTTTTTATTTTAATTTATTAATCTTAAAGTACAGTAACAATGACAAATCTGAAATAGTCTCTAGTGACGGAATTTCCAGGTTATAGACCAAGATGAAAAATGGACGAATATTTCATAGACACCGCTGTAATGTACTGAGATATCATTACAAACTAAGTGCAAGAGTAAAGCAAAGATTAAACAAAGGAACAAGAAAAACATTAGAAAGTATAACATTTCATGTTTGTGTAATTAAATAATTGCTTCTAGAGAAAATTATTTTCCCTTTGCTGTTCTTTACTTCTACATCTCTATAACTTTTTGCTTGGCCATATCTACGTACCTGTTTCCGTGAAAATCTGGAAGGACATGCACATCTTCGGTCAAGGCAGAGAGAAAAGGTACATTTTGGTCTTGTGCTATTGAGGCCAGTAGCTTGTTCAGCAATTCATATACAGATATACCTTCATGTCCAATTAGATAAAAAGAACAAACAAAAGAAGATTAGTACCTATATAATATATCTACAACAAAATACTAAAGATGAGGGTAAAAAGAGATTCTCACTCATGGTGGCTTAGTTGATATCAGTAGTATTTTTATCGAACTTTTATCTAGTCTCTTGTGGCATCTTATCATCCTTTATTCATAAATTGGGATTTATATGGGTATGGTAAGGTAGAACCCTAGAAAATAAAGAAGTCAAACATAATGAAACATCCTTAATGAAAAGAAAGCCTTTTACTTTGAGAGGCAGCACGATTAGCCACGAGAGGACCTGCCAGATGGCTCTCCACTATGTGATCTAAAAGGGCACCTGTTGCACTTTGGCCTCCTTCAGTTAGCCAGTATTCTGGCACCATTGCTGAAATTGAAACAGAAAGTAAAACAGAAACAGGTTAGCCATGTTAAAGTTAGCTGTTTATTTATATTGTAGGGTTTATTTTCTTGATGGAATCTCACATATTTCGAAGCATATTCAGCTGAAAGCATAAAAAGAGTTTACGCATCACATTTTATATTAAAAAAAAATTTATATGAATATACCAACCAGACCAGAACGGGCCCCAAACGCCAGGGACCAAAAGCTTGCTTTTGGAGACAGCCATATGGCAAGTGGATGTGCCGCAAACCAACACCATGCGACTTGTTATTGCATCTTCATCTGATAAGCATATAATTCAAATCAAGCATTATTCACAGAGTTCGTTACCAGTTAGAACTACGGTCAAATCCAGTTCCACTCACAGAAATCTTATTATTTTGCTAAATATTAGCTTTTTTCAAAGATGTGTAATGTTAAAAGTTCAGGTGATTTACATTCAAGGCCAATTCTAGCCTAAATTAAGAAATTATTAAAGCTCATTGGTTGATGAGTTGTGAAAATAACATTACTTTAAAGTAAATTTTATTAACGGAGGTTGCATTAAAAAATCTAATGGATTTTCAATTTTTATTAACAAGATTTCTAGCACCATCTGGAATTAAAACATTTTGAAAGACAAGATTTATATATAAACAAACCTTCTCTTTTGGGATCTGAATTAAAGCTGCTCTCCATTACACCAACACCACCAGCATGAGCATCAATAAGCGAAGTTCCAACAGGAGTCCCAGCTAATAGACCCAGCTCCTGTTACAAATAACCATATATACAGTAAAGAACTTACACTTATAATTAATTGGGACAACACATTGTTTTTATTTACATGCTTTATATCATTACCATGGCAGCAGAAGGTGTCAAGCCAGAACCTAGAGAATGACCAGGAAATGCAACACTCCTTCCTGTTTAAGTTGCAAAATTTTTAATTAGTACAGATTTTTTTTTTTCCATTTTCTTTTCCTTTCACATGCAGTATTCTGCAATTTTTAAGAAAGGCACACTCCACAATTTTGAGAATAAACATACAGGATGAGGATTTATCAATATAATAAGAATTAAAGGAGAAAGCTCTGTATATAAATGAATACATCTTTACCACTAATGCACTGCTAAACATTAGTTTGACTAATATTTTTTATCATAGCTACCAAATAATACTATCTAAAGATCTGCTGGTGCAAATGGAGAAAATCTTCAAATACCAGTTACATTTTGCAAACTCCTTTTCATTGTGAGAACCAAGATTTGACAATAGCAAGTAAATTTCCTGACCTATTTTTGAATGGTGTCCTTCAACAAGGTCACCAAGGCCTATCTCTTCCCAGAAGTCATCATCCCATCCACAGGCCTCCATATCTCGTGACTCTTCCAAGTCCATGTGCGCATGGCCAAGGTAAGTCCATTTACATACAGTTGTGCATAAACTTCTAGTATCATCACCGGTTGCTCTAAAGAAAAATTAGAGAAGTGTCAATAGAAAATTGACCACTACAGAAGTATCATAGGACAGATAGTTTCCAAAGATGGTTAATAGAGCTCCAACTAGTCAATACCAACACTCAACCGGCTTACTCTTAAGTTTCACCCCCACAGTATAAGTACAACATAATTTACCCAACAACAAATGTTGAGTTACAATTTAAAATGAAATTACATAATATGGTAATTAAAGATACCTATATGCAAGCCAATCGCTGAGATCCATCCACCTGCACACCATTGACCAAGACTCCTTCAAGTTCTCTTTAACCCATAACAACTGCATAAGGCAGAGACAACAAATTGTATTGTTGTAGGTTTATATAATACTGCTCAATTAGTGAGTAAGCGATTACAAATATATACCTTGGGGGCTTGCATTTCAGGGGAGAGGGCCCCACCGCAGTATTGTAATACTGGCGACTTGCTTGAGTTGATTCGCTCAGCTTGGTTTACAGCTCTATGATCCATCCATACTATAATATTTCTTCTTGCATCTCCACTGTATGACACTGTAACTGGCGATCCATCTGCATCCACAGCCACTGCACAAAAAAGAAAAAGTAGAAAATAAGTTCTAAGCAACGAGAACTAACAACAATTTCTTCTGTTTGGTTGCTTTAATTTCCTATATTATCAAGAGATACCAAAATATATTTCATACTATAGCAAGGAAGAATGAGGTAAAACTCCAAACATCTGACAGCCCCTCATCTTTGAAAATTTCCTAGAAATGATAGGTTATTCAAACTATCATGGTTATTCATCACAAATTAAAAATAAAAAAGGAAACATCACAAACCCATCAACTGGACAACCCCTCCCCCCAATGCCACCATTACTACTTGGTTATTCAAACTAAAAATCACGAAAGCCTCCCTTTCTTTTTTGTGCTATCAATACATAATTATGTCAAGAAGAAAGATTATCAAAGCGGTACTCATCAAAACAACTTAGCGGGGGGCGACAATTCCGAGAATTAAAGTGTCTACTGGCAAATGACATGGCAGATAACTTACACACGACAATCTAACATATTGTAGGGGGCATACAGCATACCGCATACATGAAATTATTGCAATTCAATAATAGGTCACGCACCAAGAGAACAGGTCGCAGCAAAACCTAAACCAACGACCTCTTCCGGAGCCACGGTCGCCCTCGAACACGCTGACTTGACCGCGGCACAGACGGCGTGCCATATGTCAGTAGATGATTGCTGTCACAAAACCTCTCAATCTGTGAGCCTCATAATAACAATAATTTTCCTACTTTGATTAGGACCCTTGTCCAATTTTAATCCTGATTTTATAAGCTTCCTGTTTTCAATTTGACGACAAAACTATTTTCGGGCATGTTGGTCAGGAACAACTTATAGACAATATAATGTAATATGAGAAGGATTGAACGACCTCAATGCAATCTCCATCCTTCCATATTTGAATCGGGCTACTGGCCGAGCCTAACAGCTTCCCCTTCTCATCGAAAATCCCTGCAGAGTGAACACTAATCGAGTGTGAACACCAATTGATTTACACTCAATTATCCAAATCAAAGTCAACGCATTTTAAAAATTTGATCAAAGTTCCTAAATTTTTTCTTTTTAAAAAGAATTGAAGTAATTTAGGCGCAATCCTATCAATAGATTTAATGTATTTACACTCAATTATTCCCAAATAGGCATCATCATAATAATAATCATAATCATAATCATAATTCCATCATCATCCTATCGATACTGCGTGAACAACAACAGAGCTAAAAAGTAGTGTTTCAACAACGAACGAACGCACGAACCAGCGCGCGCGCTGCCGGTGCCGACGTCGACGCCGAGGAAGACGGGGCGGCGTTGCGGTTGCGCGGAGTCCATGCTCGCTCTCGCTCGCGCGGCGGCGGAGGAGATCGGACTGCGGTTAGACGGTCGGGTCGAATCAATCGGACGGCTGAGATGCGGCCACGCTATACAGTCATGCGGATCATTTGATCGGCTTTCATGTTCTATGTGTTATGATTATCTACAGTTCTACTTATCGATTTCATATCCTCTGTAGCGCTGCACTGTGTAGCGCAGGACGTGAACCGTTAGATCATCTCGTGTTCTGTGCTCGTTCGAATCTCAAGATGATCCAACGGTTCACATCCTGCGCTACACAATGCAGTGCTACAGAGGATGAGCACTCCTACTTATCGGCCTTCCTTATCCTTTGATGAGCCGTTGACTGTTGTTCATTAATAAGATCTGAATTAAGGAATAAGATAATGATAATGACGATGATAACAATGATATTTAAGGAATGACGGTGATAATAATGATATTTAATGGCGATACTTGAGAAAGATTTGAGTTTGTGATTAGTGATTAATTTGATTGATTGGGCTTTTTATAGTTTGACAGCTAGTGGTTGGGATACTTCGAAAAAGAGCAATTCACATCCTCTACTGCGCAACGATTCAACTGTTGGATCTGCTTTAAGATTCGTACAACTCAATCACAAAAAACCCTCCTATAATCTGCATCGTTGATTCGCTGTGCAGTAAAATACTGCGCAGCAGAGGATAAGCACTCGAAAAAGAGGGGCTTCTTTCTCTACACAATTTTGTTTCTTTCTTAATTTGTTTGTTTATGAATTTATCTATAAAATATTTTATATGTTTATTTAATTTTTATTTTTAGAGCTTATCTTGGGTAAAGGATCGGGATTTGGACCCCACACTAAATTGAAGCATCCGTTGTGACTTGTGAGTAATACCTAGTGTTTTCTTTTTTTTTGAGTTGATACCTAGTGTTTTCTCAAAAAAAAAAAAAAAAAAAAGTAATACCTAGTGTCCTGTGTCCATCTATAGACAGTCTATAGATGGATTCACATCCGCTGCCGTAGTTTTCTATGGCAGCAAGTTGCCATAGTTTTTGGATGAGTGTGCAAATGAGATCCACGATTAAAAGCACTCCCTATTTTCTAAAATCTAGGCCGTTGAAAACAATTCTATGGAGTGGGTTAACTAGGGCACGTTGCTGCTATAGTTTTTTATGGCAGCAGATTGGGACCCGTCTATAGATGACACAAATTGTATGACAAATGAGATCTATATGGGTCCAAATGTAATAATTAATATTACATGTGTGACTTTATAGATAATCTATAGATAGACGCAAGGTGTTTTGCTTGCATTTTATTCCACACGAACTACTTCATGGAACTTATGTCACATGTATTATTTTTCTATCGTAGTTCAACAACTCGATTGCTGTATATACAATACTTTACAACATGGAGTGTGAATGCTTTAACTTGAAATTTATTAGAGGACTTTATATAGTGGTACAGGTGTGGTAAGACGGATTAAAAAATCATCAATCGGATATAATAAATTAAGACAATTGCGTCTTCTAAAAAAAAAAGGAAAAAAGAGTATTGAATATCAAGTAGAAAATTGTCTTACTTGACATATTCAACTAGAGGAGATGGTGAGATGAAAGAATAAAGAATTTGAAAGATCCAAAAGATGATGAAAGGATGAAGAAACGAAATATTCAAAACATACTTAGCAGAGACAATTTAGTAAAAATTAATCATACCCAAATTGTGTAATTTTTATATGCATGTAAAAAATTTTAAGATAAATGCAAAAAAAGTTACTTTCTCAGTACTTATGTAACAAATAAAGTCGAAATTGGTCCATTTTTTTTTTTTGGGGTCATACTCAATATTAGTGTCCACGTGTCGACATTGTTATAAAATTTAAGTTAAGATTTATAAATTTTGAGATAAGAGTTGCAAATTTTGCGTATGTGTAGATATGTGAATAGTTAAAATGAGAAAACTTAGAATTAAAAAATTCTTTTTTTTTTTCTCAGAAGAAGGGTCATAAATATAGCGATTCTCAATTCATAGTTACTATACTTCCCTTTCCACATTCGTAATTTATTCTTTCGATTCTCAGTCTACACAACGAAACCGATAGAAACTGGTGCACATAATTTTTTCCAAAAAAAATTGAAATCGTTCAATTTTAATACCGGCAGACCTATTAAATTTATGAAATCAGATCTTTACAAAGATTGAAAGAAGCCTTCTAAAATTTTAAATCGATCCAATTGATCCAATTCCATTTAATTTTATTTGACGTTTCATTTTCACTTTTTTAGAGTGAAATCTTGGGCTGTTGGGCCCAATGTACTTAACCTTAACAACCCGGCATGGCGTGATATACATACATATTGGCAAGAAATCTTGCTATAGACAATTTGTCATTGATAATGTAAGGGTCATATCTGGTGTCTGGTGTCCATAATATTAGTGTCAATATATATATGAACCGGATTAATATTTTTAAAATAGGAGATATGAATCAATCCTTTAAAAATATTAATTATATAGGCCCTTATCTTTATCACAGCATGTCAACATTCAATTCCCCCGTTTGGCAACGTAGTAAAATTGATTTAAAGTGATTTAAGGTGCTTTAAGTTACCAAACGGAAGTGATTTAAGGTGTAGTAAGTTAACGCAGCTATATAGGTGTAGTAAACTAAATTACCAGCATTTTACATCTTTTACACATAACATCAACTTTACTTCACTACTACCAAACATCACTGATTTAAGGTTATTTAACTTTTTACTCCGCTTTAACTTACTGCACTTGCTAAATGGTAAATCAGTGTTATTTAACTTTTTACTCTACTTTAACTTACTACACTTGCTAAACGGTGGAATATATATATATATATATATATATATGTATATGGACGAGGGACAATTTGTGATGGTTTGTCTAATCAATGCCTTAAGTCTTCCATTGATGTATGATGTATCTGCGTAACGCTGCGAATAAATTAGTGGCCGTGAAACATTAAATGAGAGTTCGATTAATGTATCTGACTACCCTGTACATCGTGGAAGTCTAAATATTTATTTATTGGCGGATCCACTAAACCCTTGATAGTTTAATCTGTTTTAAATTAATTTTTAAAAATTCTGAATATGGTACGTAGTTGCAGAGTTCCAGCCTTCCAGACAGTACATCGGACTATTTTTTTTTAAAAAAAATACATTAAAGTTTATGTAAGTTTTTTCACTCGGAGATTGAAGTAATCATGGAAATATTAGCTAAAATATTTATATATAACTAGTAAAAAATCCCGAGTTGTTTTGGGCTGAAAATTGTTATTTCTTATAATAAATTTTTAAGATAATATGTAATGGGCCTTATATTGAGGAAATTGATATGTGCCTTAAATTTCAATGGGCTGAGACATTAACGTCAACGGGCATTAACGTAAATCAACGGTTCTGATCTATCCAAGAAAATAATCAACGAGGCTCAGGTTTCTTATTTGGGGAATATAGCCCTTTCATGTTATTTTTTCTAAGAGGAGGGATCCATTGACAATGGATAACTTGACAATCTTGACAATCCCGCTTTTTAAAGATTTATAAAAAGTCATAAAAAATCTTAAAAATAGAAAAAAGTCTACGGAAGTATTGCTTAACTTATAGATTGATTATGTATCTGATTATATTCAATTTAAACAATGTTTGATAGCTCTTTAAAGATCCGTTGAATTATAACTGTTGAAAAGTACACAAAAATTTGATAAGTCATTAAACGATGTTCAAATTGATTGAAATTTGAAACACTATCAATCTATAAGTCAAGTAATACATCTATAAATCATTTTTCCTTTTTAAGATTTTTTATGATTTTTTATAAATTTTTTATCAGAGGCATTGTTAAGATTGTCCAAGTTATCTATTATCAATGGATCCCTCCTCTTTTTCTAATATGCTTTTATATATAAGGATAAGGATGTAGGGCAATAACCCCCTTATATCATGCATGCTCCATTATTCCAAAGATTCCAAGTACTTTTCCAAGCAAAAGAATAGTAATCTGGTAACAAGAACAAGATGGCAATTAATTCTTTGTTACAACTTACAACAATCAATTAATCATACGACCCAACTGCTTGTAATCAATGTCCTTGTTCCTGAATCCCATCTTAATGTCTTATGCATTATTTTATGCTAGGGAAACCGACGCCAATTTTAAATAATTTTATGAAAGCTAACTTACTTATTCTTGAATAATTGCTGATTTTTCCTCAAAAAAAAAAAAAAAATGTTGATTCAGTGCCTATGGATGCATGAAACATGAGTTCATGACTCACTATTAATTGGCTTCATGATGAGTGGATGAAATACAACACACTTGTTCGTTAATAGGTGCTGCTGCATCAGCTACAATGGCAAGTAGATGGCAGTCGTCCTTTCAACAATTAAATGCCAAGCAACGGCCATGCATATATGAATTATCTCAATATCTCAGTTTAAATAGTTTGGAAAGAACAATAATATTAAAGAATATAATGAAACTTACCTCGAAATATATTCAAAAAAAAAAAAAAAAAAACTTACCTCGAAATTGACATGCGATTGATTTCAAACTCAAAGGGCTTTATTTTTTTCATCGATCTATCCCCATGAAATAAGTTTTAACAAACATGTTTTCCCTTTCAAATGTATAACAAAAATATCCCTTTGTAATTTATCTTGCGCCTACGCAATTTAATTAATTAAACACATATCAACAAACAAATATTTTTAAAAAAAATTGTAAGTACTCGATATTAAACGCAGTGACTACATGTACGTAGTTCAGTTTGGATCTGTTAATGTTGAGTTTAGTTTGATTTAGAATGCAAAGTTTAGTTTAACTTGTTAGTGTTATATATGGTCAAACTCTATGATTAGTTTCAAACATTTAATAATTAAATTTTCGAGTGTTAATAATAAGTTAATTATAAATATTTTAAAGACACAAATATAATATTTCAGTTTGTCATTATTTAAATTGTGAATATAAAATTATAAACACATAGAAATAGAGCTATTGCTGTCATTTATTTATAAAGAGGACTAATTTTGTAAAACTTGATCATTTTGAATTCAAAAAAAAAAAAAAAGTTGTCACTTCTCAGTTCTCACTGAGGATTGGCAGTGGCCTCTATAAATAAAAACCTCTTCAACAAACCATCATCAGTAAGCGAGCACATTCCAACAAAGGAACAAAAACAGAGGGGAGATGGGAGAGAGTAGCACCAACAGAAACAGAGCCATGAACACAGAGAGTGCTTTAAGATTCGCGTGCACGGTGCTCGGCGCCATGACGTCGCTGCTCATGGGACTGAACGCCGAGACTAAAATGGTCTTCTTTGTGAGGAGGAGAGCCACTGCAAAGGACATTGAGGCCCTGTGGTAGGCGCATGCCCCTTTTATGAATTTATTACTTACTTTGCATTTGCAATTTTTCATGCATAGATTTTGTTTAATTTGTTCATCTTTTTTTGAGAGTTTCAATTTCTTAAACAAGCTATTTTTTGCTGCTTGTATATATAATTTTTTTTTTCTATACTAGTATAGAGCTTTGCTTTGGGCTAAAATTATTATTTCTTATAATAAAATTTTAAGATAATATGTAATAGATCTTAAATTGAGAAAATTGATACGAGCCTTAAGTTTTAATGGGTTGAGACATTAAATTACGTCAACAGTGGTGATCAATCTAAGTAAGCAATCAACAGTTGAGATTTATTCCTTGAGGAAGATAGATCAATTTTCTTTTCTATATAAGTTGCTTCACCAGAGGAAGATTCTTAATTATGATTATTCCTCAAAAATATCAAAATGAAAATTTCACAGTTCTCACAAAATTTTTGCTTATTTTACTTCTTTTTTATTTTTTATTTTATTTCCAGGGTTCTGACAATTGCGGCAGCTGCAGCGGCTGGTTATAATTTTCTTCAATTGTTGAGATGCATCTATAATTCTTTCCGGAAGGAAAATTCGTGTCAGAATAGCAGAGCATATGCTTGGCTCTGCTTTGTGTTAGACCAGGTAGTTAAATTATTTATTTTCCACGTTTAACAAGAATAACAATTATAAGTTTATTTAATTTCCATTTTTTAAGACTTGGTGTGCTATTTAGCAGCTAATTTGATAACAGAAAAACATATAAATTTTCAGAAATATCTTAACACCATTTATGAACTCAATCATACATAAAAACTATTATTGAATCAATAATTAAATGTATAATTTTGAGTTACAAAAAAATAAAGACATTGCGTCAGATACATGATAATTAAGCAATATATAATTAAAATAAAAAAAAAATTAGTTGTTGATTTCTTCTAACATGGTATTATCTTCAATTTGGATTTGTTTATTAAATGTGTAAAATAATTAATATTTATGATACATTCGATTTAAAATAATGCTTTGTTGATGTTTGACAGCAACTGTAAATTTCTTTAAACAAGTAAATTTTGTGACTTCTAATTCTTTGTAAGAGTAAAGTATTTTCCTTATGGTAACAATATTGTTTTCTTTAAAAAAAAACTATTTTATTTTTATTGCCTTGCTAATTATTAAAGTGAAAATGTACCTAATATCATACAGAAGAAACATAAAGTGATAATTCCCAACGGTGGAGTCAATAATAATTGAGGGATCACTTGACAATTCTAATTTTTGAGTTCCAAAAAAAACCTATAATTTTTTTTTCTAATTTTAAGAATTTTTTTATATTTTATTCAAATTCCAATTATCAAGTCAAATGATTATGATCCCTTGTCATAATAATAAGGATCATATCTAGTGTACCCAAAATTAGTGTCCACATTGTTACAAAATTTGAGTAAGTGTTATATAAATTGTTATAAGAGTTACAAATTCTGTATATGTGTAGACGTGTGGATAGTTAAAACAAGGACGCTCGGAAAGTTCCTAATAATAAATAAGGTATATCTTGTTAGGATATATAGCTTTCGCAGGTAGTTCAAAATTTAAATTGATCTTTATGAGTTAGTTAGCTGTCTAATTTAGAGCTTCAGTTAGAGGTACTATCATGCATTTATGAGAGAGATAGAGACGTTCAGCTGCATTGACAAGTACATGGCAAATTCAATTTATTTATGAGAGTTGATAACTGCACCTCTTAGAAAGCTTCCTTAACCGCACTCCAATACATTTTTAGTTAAAATTATTTTTTCAAATACAACAAATCACTTTTACTGGTTGGAATCCACATTTTCAATCGAACAAAACACTTATATATATACAATAAAAAAAATCAAGAATAAAAAAAAATTCACTCAAAATTTATGAGACTATGAGAAAGAAAGAGAAAATATTACCAATTTAGTTTGGGCGATGGATAAGGGGGGACAATTTTATAAACTACCCCGCGTTTTCATATCATCAAACAAAATACCCCTCCTCCAAAATTATTAACAAAATATCCTTGTGAGACCATAAATCACTCACATTTTACTCTCTTTTCCCTCCCTCCCTTTTACTTTCAATTATTAATATTAAACATTTATGAAAATGTTCTTCATTTTTTTACTTTTATTTTATATTATACATATGTGATATTAAACAATTCTTATATAGATAAAGAAATTAATATACAATTTTTCTGACCAATACGTATTATAATTATTTGATTTTTAAAAAAATATATACATAAATATATATTTTGCTTGTTGAGTACTATGTTATTGTACGGTCCCATATACAAAATATAAGAATATTGTACGTGTCAACAAATACATAAGAATACAATGTTTAGCACATATGGCAATTCACAAGTAAATTGTATTGCCATATTAATTTTATATGAATTTTACAAATTAATATATAAATAATGTTTAATAATTTCAAAGAATTTTGGTGAGTAAATATTGAAATAGTTGGAAGTAAAAGGGAGGGAGGGAAAAGAGAGTAAAATGTGAGTGATTTATGGTCCTATAAGGGTATTTTGTTAATAAATTTGAAGGAGGGGTATTTTGTTTGATGATTTAAAAAATGAGGGTATTTTGTAAAATTGTCCGATAAGGGGACAGTTAAGGGGGACAAAGATAATTTCTCTTTATCTATTAATTCAAAAGTGTACATCAAATATATATATATATATATATAGGACTATATATGAACTGTCCATTTATTAAGTTAGTCGGCAACCCCAACTGTGTTTCATAAAGTCTCTACAACTAATTTGTTTGAATTTTAAGAAATTCAACATTTTCTTTGAATCTTGATCATTTGAATCCCATTGATGAATACATGATCAATACAAATGATATGTGGGGTCTTGTTCCCTTGTTTCTGCTAGCAATAAATAAGAAAATAATTAATTACAAGTGTATAAATTATAGTTGCGGGTTCGAAGTCTGGATGGGAGTTATTTTATAAACATTTAAATTTGAGTGGCTTGACCCTTATCTTTATCTCAAAAATAAAAAAATGTATAAATTATAAGTTTATAACACATGTTCAAGTAATTGCTCAAATAAAAAAAAAATTTATAAATTTGATTGGCTTGACCCTCATCTTTCATGCAGGCGGCGGTTTACGCGATGTTTGCGACAACTTTGGCGGCGCTGCAAGGGTCGCTGATCGCGCTGACCGGCATCCACAGTCTGCAGTGGAGCAAGGTGTGCAACATCTACACGCGGTTCTGCGTGCAAGTCGGCGCCAGTCTCGTCTGCGGCGTCGTGGCCACACTGGCCATGGCAGTGCTCTCCTCCGTCTCGGCGTATCGCCTGTTCCGGCTGTATCCCGGTACTGCCCGGTCTCTGATCCGGGCTCATAGTTAATTAGTTGATTAATTAATTAGCTTGTTTAATTTCTTGGCATTTGTTATGTAACATATGTTTTACTTAGTTTGTAATTTGTAATGCATGTATTATAAACTTGTATTGATTAGTTGGTGTTTTAATATTAATTTGCCCTGAATACAATTTCTTGAACGGATGTTGTTGTGCATTTTTGTTCTTTAATTAATAACTCACAAATTTGAGACAAATTAAAATTAGAGTACTGCCTTGTTTATAATCTGAATTCCGAACAACTTATTATGATTTAGTTGGGTTAAATTGGGCTAGACTGAATTCCAATAAAATGTTGATATCATAAATTCATAATTCACAGATAACTGGATCGGATATATATTATATCTTGCGTCGATTAGTTTGTAATATGTCTGAATTTCAAGAATTTATTGTATTAAAATGTGTCGTTGTTTCATTATTATATTTTTTTCTTTTTTTTTTTTTATATTTACTAGACATTTTTTTTTTCTGTCAAGCAAAATTCCTGATCTTTTTTGTCTGAAAATTTCATTATGGGCCTTCCATTGATCTCAAATTTGGTTTTATCATGTTTTCTTATATTTGAAATTGAGTCACAGGAATTGTATTAAAATTTTATTAATTAGCAATCCATATACGTACCGATAATATAATGCTGCATGGTGTTGTTGATATATATGTGTCAATATATATATTGGGCCTGAAATTTACTTGTGCAAAAACTATTTATACACTTTTAGGCTTTTAGCTACGAAAGCCCATTTTATATGAAATTTCGTTTCATGATTCCTTTACAAAGCAAGGTTGTAGATAACGGTACTTGAGCGATATATAAATGCATATATATAATAGCAGGTTTTGTATTATTTTCAATACACTAACCGACAATCTTGACCTAATTATCGTACTTACAAGGAGTCAAATTAAGATATAATTATTGCCCAATGATTGGAGAAAATGAGAATATATATACTGGACAATTATATATTTAACTATTTAACTACGTACAAAAAACAGAATATTCTAATAACGTACGCATACTGTTTCATGAACTCGAACTTATGACAGTTTCTCTTCTACTAACGACATTGTACCAACATCTCATATATATATATATATATATATATTCTCATCCTTTCAACAATGTCCCTTTGCTTGATAGATTATATCTATATACGACATTTATATTGTGCTAATTGCTAGCTAATGAAGTTTTTTTTTTTTCTGCTTTAATTTTCAGCTGCATGCATCACAATTTATTCAATTGGCAAGTAGAATCTCTTTGTCAAATGATCAATACATTGCGCTTACTAATTTCTGTGAATCAGAAATTGACAACATTCTAATATTCCAATAGTTAGAAAATAGTGGCAATGAGCCAATGATTCATCAAAACTAATTAATTATCGGCTTACTAAGGAAGCACGACGTGAGAACAGTTTGGACCAGAAGTTTACGGCTGGTGAACGGGAGATGTCAAGGCTATATATATATATAGATGGTCTATAAAAGGCGGCGGCGCGTCGTACTATCGATTCAACCAGCTTTAATTTGATGAAGATGTCAGTTTCAGTATATGAATCATATATATTATGATATCCACGCTAGCTACTAATTAATTAAGATAACAAAGAGATATGATTGATTTTACCAGCAGATGGTGGTGGAGAGATTTCTTGTGGAAGCAGATCGAATTGGCAAGAGCTAGCTCATGCACTACTATATCGAATTGTTGCAATGCAATTCTTGGAATTCTTGGAATGCTAGCTTTGATTGTAAATATTTTACATATGTACTCTTTTATTTATGAAATTTAAAGTGGCAGCTTCTGCCATCTTTTCAAAAAAGAGGATAAGCCTATTCATTCGGGTTCTTGATGAAGCTAAATGAGATCAAAGGTGCCCCACTCGGAGGCGTATAAAACTAATTTTTGCTATGGAAATAAGATTAGTTGTTTTTAATCGCGTAGATATACGTTTTTTAGTTTGCATAACTCAAAAGTTCCAATGTTCTATAATATCATGTCCATATAATTAAATGTGTCCTGTGAATTTCGATCATCGATTATTCAAAACGAAAAGACATCGTATCAATTTGTAGTATTGAACAAAATACTTAAATTTAATTGTACGTACTAATTAATTTCCTTAAAAAGTGAAAAGAACAAAATATATACCAGCATTATTTGGCTTGATGGTATATAACTATATATCGATCATTCTACTCAGTTTTGGAAAAGAACCCAATTGATTAATGCCGGGTGAAAAACTAAAAAAATCACATATATTCATCAGGAAATCATTGCATAATTAATTAGCATTTAGCTTAACGTTTAGTACAGGATCGAGAAAGAACAAGCCATAACTGTTGCCTGTTGCTCCATTGATCACACTAGATATCGAGAATTGTCAATTTGTCAGCCATACTCAGGCCCCATGTTATGTTGGTTGCTGCTATCAACTTTTCGAAAAAAAAAAAAAACTCAGGCCTCATGTCGTTGCAAACAACACTTCAACAAGATAGCTTCACGCAAGCAATGTACTATATATGTGTTAATTCACACTTAACACCTATTTTATAGTCATTACGGCTAATTCTGTTGATTATTAATTTCACAATTTCACGTTGTTCATATATATTCTAGGGTACGGAAATTTTATGTGAAGTACTAAACTAATTAGTTACATTGAAGAGCTAGCAAAATTGTTTTTTGAAGTAGAAATTAAGAAAAGAGCAAAAAAATGAGTAAAGGCCATTACAATTAAGAATTCTTAATTTATTTAAACAGTATTATTTCATTGAACAAAACAACACTTTTGTAGGAAACTGGCTAGCTAGAACTAATAATTTAGTAATAAATTAAGAAAGTAGTTACCTAGTATAAATTAATTAAAGTTTCATACACAATGGGAATAGAAGAAGGAACAAATTAAGTTTTATAATATGAAAATTAGGAAGAAATTAACAAAAGGTACTATGTATATATATGTAATTAATACCTTTCAAGTTTTCATAAATGCATCATATATATGTTATCTTCGAAATTCAAACAAACATGCATGAAAACAGTTATAATATATGTTTCACAAACTGTTTTTGATGTAGCTAGATGCATGTTTCACAAACTGTTATCCACATCATCCAAAAATAATTTGCAAATGCAAATTTCATGCAGTCTGGCTAATTAATAAATTGAACTATACTGTCAAGTATGTAGAGGTGGTTTAATTAATATCCAAATCATTAAATATTAATGTGTCAAGTTCACACAAGATAAATATATTACAAGAAATTAAATATGAGATAACCATGTTTAGTGTACCTCATATATATATGAAAGGTAAATTAATTAAGCAAGAGAAACTAATTAAACCATGACACTCAAAATTATACATGGATCAAATTAAGAAGCAAGCTTAATTAGGGTGGCTATTACACTCCATTAATTATAACCTAAGATTCAAATCGATTTCCTCGACTCGCTCGTTCTTATCGTCTACTATAGGTTCGACATACCCGTTATAGCCTTCGTATCCTGCGACCAGGGGTGTCCGTCTCCTTTCTTCCATGCCCCGAAACCACTGTACTCCAACTCCAACTCCACCGCCAATCGAGTGATTAAATCCGTACCCCGCGGATGCGAAATGAGCCATGAAGGCATGCGTCGGATCCGTTTGGACACGACTCATCGCTAGAACAAGCTCGCGACTCCGTTTCGCGAGGCTTCTCTCCAATTTGTGCGCGTTCTGATGGCCCCCGAGCGCTTGTGAGGTGTGGAACTTTCTGTTGCAGTAGTTGCAAGAAAAAACACGCAGCGGCAGCTCTGATTGCGCCGCCGCCACGGCCGCGTCCAGCTCCAGCACGAGATTCAGGTTTATGTCGCGCGAGCTCGGTCTTCGATGATCCATTGATAGCTAGAGAGGGTAGAGAGTGTTTCTATGTGTGTGTGTGTGTTTGAGAGAGGAGAGGGATAGGTGTTGATTGAGAATGGATTAATTATGCGGGTGAGCTAGGACATATAAAGGGAAGAAAAATTAACCGTAGAATGATGATGCATAGTTTACTTTCTGGGTGTAACTAAATTTTAAGTTTTGAGCCAAATCATTGATACATTAAATTTACTGAAAAATGTAAAAATTTTCGTCAAAGGTAGGTAGATGTATAATTATTCCATTGACCATGCATGTTATTTTTCAGTTTTACAGATCGGTAATTATTTAGTTCTGAAAACAGTGTACATCATTTTTTTATTTAAATTATGAGAGCTGACGTATGATATTTTTCCCTACTGCTCTTAAAAAAAAAAGAAAAAAGAAGAAGATATTTTTCCCTACAACATATTATTGTACAAAATTCACAATTCTCAAATTAGGACTCTTTAGTACTATTATTGTATGCAATTCAAGTGCATCACAATTCTCAAACTAGGATCTCTTTAATACTAACTTTATGCAATTCAAGTGTATCAGTGTGTATTAATTCTTTTAAAATATGTATCAGCTATAATATATGTTGGACGAAAAATATTAATTATGTATATTTGAAATTTTAATTAAAGAATCGAAAATTTGGAGTATAAGAAGTCTTGAACCGATTACAAGTTTGTTATATATGAACTATGAATAAGTTGAAGTTCAGTTTATTTTGGAAAACTTATCATTAATCTAGTCAAATTAATCAGTAGTAGTGATAATGATACCAATTAATTAATTAATGACGTATTTTACAAAGTACGCGCCTGAATTTTTCTAAATTTATGCTTAATTTTGAATATGTTCACAATATACGACAAAGGAATTCCCTCAAGTCGTCCTCCAATAAATGATTAGGTATATTAAATGATATTATGCATTCGGAAAGAGAAACATTTGCGTCCATCGAAAAGTTGTCAATACTTTTATAGACGCACAAAAAATTGTAATAGGTACATCCCGAAATACAACATATATATAAACGCTATATGAACAATGTTTCTATGGACGCTGGGTATTACTCGTTCGGAAACGGAATATAATAATGTGCCGTTTAACACAAAGAAATAATGGAAGTTTGGAGTTGGAAGCCTCAACTGAATTAGGTACAGACATGGAGTATCTAAACATCATATATAATGTAATTAACCTAGCGCTAGAGGCGACAAAGAAAGAAAAGCATAGTAGTATATATATATATATAGAATTAGGCTACGGTCATATGCATATCACAGTTTTACTGTGCTATGCAGTTCGTACCTGCATTTTTGGTATCTAAATAGTCGATCCGAACCGCTCAATAGGATCTCTATATCAAAATATACTAGAAAACCAAATTTTATAATTTTTAGAATTTTTTTGCTATTTTTAATGATGAGGAGAAAATCGTTATTTTGTATGAACCAGAATCCTTGGATCTAGCCATTTTCTCCCCATCACTAAAAATAGCAAAAAAATTCTAAAAATGTAAAATTTGGTTTCCTAGTATATTTTAATATAGAGATCATATTGAGCGGTTCGGGTCGATTATTTGGACACCGGAAACTGAGATACGGATTGCATAGCACGGTAAAACCTTGTATATACTTATATAGTGTAAAACTAGCGTGTTCTTAAGCTCACGGGAGCCTTCCACGAGCTTAACACCAAAAACGTATCAAACCATATCCAAATTTTGATTTATATGGCTCAATAAATTCTTTATATCAAAAACATGTTGCATGCAAAAAATTTCCATTTTAGATATTTGTAAGTACTTATTTCGGATTTTTTAATAATCAATGTTTCATATGTAACTTTTAAAAAATCTGAAATAAATACTTAAAAATCTCTAAAAATGGAAAATTTTTGCATGACACGTAATTTTGATATAAAGAATTTATTGAGCCATATAAATCAAAATTTGGATATGATTTGATATGTTTTTGGTGTTAAGCTCACGGGGGGCCCCCGTGAGCTTAAGAGCATCATAGTTTTACTCATGATACCTATATGTATATATAAGGATATAGATTCTACTACATATATATATGTTTAAT
Source organism: Cyperus esculentus (assembly GCA_030179965.1). Classification (NCBI taxonomy): domain Eukaryota; kingdom Viridiplantae; phylum Streptophyta; class Magnoliopsida; order Poales; family Cyperaceae; genus Cyperus; species Cyperus esculentus. The sequence continues at coordinate 3,047,519 of JASGLE010000027.1, forward strand.
CAATTGGTTCAGTACTACTGCCTAGCTAGCTAGCATTGTCATGTGTTAATGCCCTTCAACAACCATACAAAGGAATAACGCAGGCATTATTAATACACGAGTGTAACATATACTATATATAGTCTTCATGCATACATATATATAGTCGGCCCGGGAGACCCACATGACCTGTAGTTAATTTATATATCTATGTTTTGCAAGTATGCCGACATGATTATACTTAAGACCATATAATAACATTACTAAGTAATATATATGTTCTAAAGTTTAAATAATTCTTCCAACATGAATGTTGACCAAGTCAACTTAATTATATTATTGTGCTACTAATAAGTTTTATATATGATTATCAATAGCATTGCAGACTTCTCTACTTAATTAGTGGTACCAATTCTTTGGTAGTTCAGTCTGGAGAGGATATCCCCCAAAAGGTCAATTTAATGACCCTAAAGTGTTAGCTAGTCTTTTACCAAATTTATCTTTTAAGTTATTATGAATTTGATTTTTAAAGTATTGATTTGCTACCGTTTTAGATTTTGGTCCCTAAAGTTTTGAATATATCATTTAGGTCCTTACAGTTTCACTAATATATCATTTGGTCCTTAAAACTTTTATTTGTACCAAATTAGTCATATCATTATCCGCTGATGAAAAAATGTATTCAATAATATTTAAAAGCACATATAAATATATTTGTCTATACATTATTTATATTTTCTACTTGTATAGTATATAATGTTAAAAATTAAATTATGATTACAAAATTGACATTTTTGAATAAAATGTAATGTGGGACCAGTTATAAAAAGTTAGAACTTTGAGGACCAAAATTATATATTTGTAAAAAAATTAATTAATGACTTAATTACTTAAATGGTACATCCAAAAGTAAGGACTAAAGTGGCAACAAATCAATACTTGAAAAACTAAATTGGTACTTTCAAAACTTTAAGAACAAATTTGGTAAAAAGGTGATATTTTAGGAATAATTGGTATAATTTACTCAATTAATTAATATGATCCGCGCGGCTTTCTGTCTCAAATTTTTTATACTTAATGCATTGATGATATTTTAGGGATAGTTGGGTGAACCTTGGCTGATGCTCAGTTACTTTTATGGTTTCTGAGATTGGTTATATATATTAGATTTTAACTTTTAATTAGGTTGTAATTGTAATTTTTGGGTTTCCCTAAAAGTAATGGGAATTGGTGGAAATGAAATGCACTTTTTCAAAAAAAAAAAAAATGATTCATGTTAAATCAATTATTAATTATTTATGTTATCAATTTATTATTGGTCAAGTTAACACATTATTGTGGTAAACGTACAGAGCTAGCAGTGTGTGAAAAACTAACTATACTTATAGTATCAACTATCTACTATACTATGATAGTTTTTTGTGGTACCGCATTATCTGCATCCTTTTACAAAATCGGATCTATATTGGCGGGTTTCTCATTAATATGCATAAATTGCCATGAATTCAGACAGGATTGCGAAGTCTCAACCCATGGTTCAGAATAGTTGAACATGGAGATCGAAAAACACGACCGATGCATTCATGATTCATTCCATTCCAATTTCGGTCCCATCCTTGTTTGTCCTTATGTATTCCAACAAAGCTCCTTATTATATCCATTAAAGCCAAAAGGTATCTACATATATCTCAAAAGAGTGATATATCCTTACTATATATATATATATAAGATAAAAGCATATTGAAAAAAATGATATGAAATGACTATCTTCTCCAAATAAAAAACCTGAGTCGTTGATCATTTTCTTAGATAGATCAGAACCGTTGATTTACGTTAATGTCCGTTGATGTTAATGTCTCAGCCCATTAAAATTTAAGGCCCATATTAATTTCCTCAATATAAGACTCGTTACATCTTATCTTAAAAATTTAATTTTAAAGAATAACAATTTCAGCCCAAAGTAACATGTGGGCATATACCAATTGAAGAGAAAGTAAAACAAATTAAATAGCTAGGTTTGAATGAATGAATGAATGTAATAAATCAATCAAAGAAATATATATATGATTTGAGGTGACGTCCTTGGACCACCCTATCTTCTTGCTATCTACTCCTGCATTGCGATCTCTATCTGGTTGCCATATAAAGTCCAATATCTTCCATACTTCTCAAAAGTAATTCAACTTCGAAAGTATTGATTATGTCACGTCATGTTTATTATAATATATTGATCATTTGATCTGTTTCTTTAATTAATTAGCTCCTTTTATTTTTATATCTTGATTGAATGATTCGTACTTATATTGCTTCCCCCCATTTAAAAAACGTATTGATCATGTATACCATATTGTGGCTAAGATGTTGAAAACTCCTCAATGATAACATATTTTTATATTCTTCTTTATATAACTTCTTTTGCACTTAACTATATTTTTTCATTGAAACAATAAATATATATATATTTTTTAATTCAGCATACTATTCTTTATATATGATCTATCTTATTAATCTTAAGTTCATTTTTTATAATTGTGCGTACCTCTACAAATAATTCATTGTTATTACTTAATTTATTCCAACAAAATCATAAAATTATGAAGTGTCTATCTACTAAGAAGTATTTTAGTTTGTACTGATAGATAACAAAGTTTTGTTCACATAACAATGGCATATAATTATATATCATACTAATTACTAAATAGCTATTCAAAATTAATACATAAAATTTTCAATATAACAAATATAAGCCCACAGAGTCCTTCTATGAGTGTATCTCTAAGGACTTACATATGAATTTCGATTTATATAGCTCAATAACTCCTTTATATCATGAATCCTATGAAACGTAAAACTTTCCATTTTATATTTCTTAAAAAAAAATTTCTCAAAAAAAAATATTAAAAGTGAAAATTTTTGTATCCCACAAGATTTTTAATATGAAGGTTTATTGAGTCAAATAAATCAAAATTTTAATTAATTTGGAGACGGTTTGATGTGTTTCTTGAGGTGCGCTCCGGACTCTATGAACTTAAGCTTGGTAACTTTATGAAAATAATATCATGTTATAATCAATACATCAAGTTCCCACGCATGCATTTTTGAATCGAAAAAAATATATTATAGCGCTCAAATGAGCTACGATCCAATTTGGATCGGAGGGCCCTCCAATCTCCATCGGACGTTTGAGATTATTCTAAAAAATCTCCCCAAAAACCCCAGTAGTCATCGGTTCGTGATCGGAGGATCCTCCGATCCAATTTGGATGGTAGCCGATACGGACTCGTATATTATATACTGATGGAGCTCGATATATCGTCAGCTCGGAGTAGTAACAGCATGAAAGCCTGAAACATATGCAGATGGATCAAACTAATGAGTTATGATATGAGTTATGACAGCTGGTAGCCAAATTGGACCCGCCATTGATGACAGGACCTACTGCATATATGCTACTAAGGTACGTAGCTTTGTAGGCGTGCAGGCAGGCCAGGTCAATGAATTGAGGACCATATATGCATGCACTGCTCTTCAGTTCGATCGGTGCTTTCAGATTAAATTTCTCATCATCAATTAATAGAGAATAAGAATTGTTACTTAATTGTTAGGATACACTTCTCTCGGGGAAAAACAGTACTATATAGTTATTATGGACTTTGGTGTACTTCGAGTCTTTGAGGTATACCATGTATCATTACCATTATTCCATAAAATATATGTTACTTGTGAAATTTCACAACAAAACTATGCAATTCAGATCAATCAAGAGAGAGAGTAAAAGAGATAGAAGTTGCGTATTTTTTTTTTCTTTCTTTTTTTTTTCTTTTTCAATATAAACATAAGGGTCAAGTCATTTATAAAAGATTCCATCCCAATACATGGAGAGCGTCTAAGCCACTCAAAAGGTTTAAATAGCGTTGGTAGTTGCCGATATAGCGTTTTGGATGCAAAATGCTACGATGCTATCAGTTTTTTCCCACTATTTGATACTTTATATAATAACATATCAAATAGTGGTTTAATTATCTGAATTTTTAATATTTTATGACATTTAATACTTAATAGTTGTTATTTATGTTTTACTATCATGATTTAGCACATTAATTGTGTTTATTAATGGGAATCAATGTCATATAAACTTAGGAGGAAAGCTACCGTGAGTGTCAACGGAGCCATTGCATGAACACACCTTGAAAAGCATATCGAACTATCTTCAAATTTTAATTTTTATGGCTAAAAAATATACATAAATGTTTTCTATCATTTAGGTTATAATACATCATATTTTCAATATCTAGAAAAAAAAATTGCTTATTGATTCAATTTGAAATCCTTTTAATCGAAACAACTACTATTTGTGCTATATATTAAAGATTGAACTGCATTTTGTTCTCCTTCAATGTGAATTAGAATGATTTTATTTCAAGGATGATACGATATTTGTCATATTTTCAAACAAATTGGTTAGAAATATTAAACATTATTCTAATTATTCATAATTTTATTAAAATATTAGCTTAATGGCCCAAGAAAATAGTCAAAACTTATCGCACATGACAAGAACTAGTAAAGGCTGCAATAACGCAGCAATTCGATCGATATCAGCTATGAATTCAAAACGGAAACATGTTGCGTCCATGGTGGAATTTCCACCAATAGACGCAAGGTTGAACCCAATTCAAAAGTATCTGTCCAACTCCATTATAACAATTCAGAAAGCATTTGTCTAACTCAAACAATGTACTTTTTTAGGTCTCGATGTATGGTATAGTGCTCAATGGACTTTTTATATCAAATTCTCTTACTTAAAAAAAAATATATAATCATTTTTATTTTTGGATTAATTTATCTTAAGATTAAACAATTGTTCTGCCGGGTATATATAATGTATTAATGTTTCCCTTTACAGCAGAGCAGAAAAGGATGCTTAATTAGATTAGATGAGTTTGTACGTACGTTACATTTTTTAATCCATTGTCATTGGAGTGAACACCTCTAGCTAGCTAGCAAGTAAAAACAAAAAATTAAAAATGCATCTCAATTATACGATTTAATTATATATATATATATATAATCAAGCTTGAGAAAAACTTTCATTCGCTACGTATGTACTACATTCCGAGCCGATTGGTCAGTATAAATCGAGATCCGAGAGGAATTAAACCACTTAATTGAAACAAAATTAAACATTACAAAGATTACTAGATTAATTAGAAGCAATGACATGATAAAAAAGGGCACGAACAGGAGCAGGAGCACACATGCATGCAGCTGTGGGGGAGATGGGGAGGTCCTCCTTTCCATAACAGACCGTGTGCATGCAGTAGCAGTAACAGCCTTGCAGGTGCATTTGGACCTACATATACACACATCCATACATACATAATTACATACATACATAAAGATGTATATAAAGTTATAAACGCGGGTGCCATGTACGTACTAATTGGTTGTATAAATTCAATTCAAATTCAAATGAAATGACATCTTCGGTATGTATATATATAATATATAAGTATATATAGAGGAGGGTTCCAATGCCTCAATTTTTTGTGCCTCAATCATGCCTCCACTTTTTAATTTTCAAATAACTCAAAATTTAAAACTCATTTTTCAAAACAAAACCGTTAGATTTGATCAATGTGATATTTTCTATATGAACATAACAATTTTTTTCGCTTTTTTGTTTTATTTTATATAAATCAATGAGTTATAAAAATCAACGTCTAGAAATTGCTCAAATTAGTACATTTTTTTGAAGCCCTTGATGTCAAACAAAATAATATTCAAATTTGATGATTTTTTATATATACATAAATGAAAGGATATTGATCAAATCTAACGGTTTTGTTTTGAAAAATGAGTTTTAAATTTTGAGTTATTTGAAAATTAAAAAGTGAAGGCATGATGGAGGCACAAAAAATTGAGGCATTGGAACCCTCCTCGTATATATATATTCCTCTCATATATATATATTCCTCCTTTTACTTCCTTTTACATCCACACGGGTGTGCACGTACACATGCGCTTGCCACTTTATACTGTTATCTGATCCCCTGCATGCAAGGTTAATTCTACTGTTCAAGTACTGTGTTATACATGTATGTATAACATAAAAAAAAGTCAAATCAGCAAATGAGAAATAATTAATGCAATTACAAAGTTACAAACTTACAATAGTATAATTAATGTGGTACACTGTTTTGGGCTGTTGCATGTGGTACGGCTGAGTTTAATTAATTAATTGGCAACTTATATATAATTTTATTTGGAATTAGAACAAAAAATATGTCTGCAACTCTGCATTAATTAATTAATTAGAGATCATGAACATGAAAGAATGAATTCTGAGATATATATACAATACAGCATGCAGTACCTGGAAGGAGTAGTAAAACTCTGAAATGCATGCATGCATGCATGGTAAAGTACAGTACATCATGCATGAGCATGATGCATGGAAATGGAATTGCAGCCTAGCTAACAAAGAGCCCAGAATGGCAGAGAGATTATATCATATTCATATTCATATTCATATCATTTAATTTAATTTTTTTTTTTTTTTGAGAAATATCATTAAATTTTCTCAGCCATGCCAGAGCCAGACTGCAACTGCAAGCTAGGTATGCAGAGAAAACAAAAATGTCAGGATATATATGTGTTTCTGAATTCTGAAGAAGCATCTCCATGTTATTAAAAGGGCAAAAATCAGGGCATATAGGGACAGGAAACTGTTGACATCCACACAACACAACTCTTTACTCTTTACTCTTTACTCTCCTCTCCACCCTCCTGCAGATATATAATTATCCAAGAGTATAGGGAAGCGCAATAGGATAAAACTAAAATATGCAATCTGAGGCCCAGCTGCTCAGATTGTACCCAGCATGGCCTCATGCTTCTCATTTCAAACCCACAACTATTTTATTCCTCACAATGGTTTTAAAATGGAATTTTCTAAGCGTCCCCAATTTAACTGTCCACATGTCCACACATACACAAAATCTGTAATGCTTATCTCAAATTGTATAACACTTAACTCAAATTTTGTAACAACATAGACATGTGGACACTAATAAATACTGAGGAACTATCCACTTTGTTACAAATTTTGAATAAAAAGTTACAAAATTTGCGATAAAAGTTACAATTTTAAATGTATGTGTGCAGATATGTTGATAGTTAAAACGAGGACACATAAAAAATTCCTTAATATAAAATTCCAAGAGGGGAACTGGTAGCTGGGGATGGATGCTCATCATCACATGGAGTTACAAGGCACAGCTTTGACTCTTGCTGGGTTGAAACTTGAAACAGCAGACATACATACATACCAGAATCTATTGGGTTCTTTAATTTCTCTCCTCTGGCTTCTATATATCTATCTAGCTAGCTATTTAATACACCTGATTGAATTATATGATTTCCTTTGTTTTTATCGTTCTTTTCCAGAGCAAAGTCGGTGGGCTTTGAACCTTTTTTCATTGTTCAAGCACGCTTTAAAGTGAGCATTTTAAAAAGCATGTAAGAAGTGTGGAATCGTTGGAGCCTCACATATATATAGAAAATAGATAGAAATATATTTTTTTTTGGGTTAACCCTTATTCAAAATTGGAAGATATTGGTTCTTTACAGATTAATTATAAATCATAAATCATTGCCATGACACTTCACCATTAATTAATAACCCAACTTATTTATTAGAACAATATGTGGTTAATAATTGTCAAGGAGAATCTATGTTACATATATATAGCAGGAGAAATTTTTCAAGAAAATATATGTTAAATATTGAATGACTACTTTTAAACAATACTAATTCAGTAATTTTAGTAACTTTAATGCATAATATATATGTGTGTCAAATAGAAGTTTTATAAATTACAATTAATGTAAGTCCTTTAATTCGAATGAACTTACCTTTAAGGATTTAACCTTTATGCTTTGCTACAAAAGTATATCACATCAACTGTTTTTCTTCATTTTTCTCTTGAGAATGCATGACCTTCATGCATATGTTTTGTTACAAAATAAAGCATAAATCATTGACATGCATAACTATTTTTTTTTTTGAAATTTGAGAAGGCAGAAGAAGTGAACTACATGTAGAAATAATTATTTTATTTTATAGAACAATGACAACTATATTCGCATATATATGTAGTGTAGGTATACAGTAATTAGGCCTTGCCTTATCTTTAGATTTTTGAAAGTTGGATAATGCACCAAATCTTGATAAAAAAGATCATATTAAAAAAATCTTAAAAAATGGTTAGAAAATTCTAAAAATAGAAAATTTTGACATGCAACAATTGGATCGACAATTCGAGTTATGATTTAGGAGATGCGCTTAAACCTCACTCTAAATAATATTTGAAATAGGAAATGCTTTTAGCACAGGCATATATTTTTATCAAAACTAAGTTATATAAAAGCAAATTAACTACTTTATTTGATTATATATACTTTGATCTACAAAATTAAAAAAAAATGTTATACGGAAGGAAGTAATTCAATTTTATGATTCTTAAAATCGTTTATGTTCTTTTTTTCCTTAGATGCTCATTTTATCTGACGTTCAGTAGTTCCATATTTATAATTAGTGGTCGTGTATATTGGCAAGAACATAATGAAAATATGCCTCTAAAAACTATCTAAAAACTTGACGATCCTAGAAAATATTCAAGCTAGTTCCACAAGCAAGTTATTAATGGACTGACTATAAACACGTTAGGTGCTCTAGCAATTCTTGAGTGAGTTGGGAAGGCCCAACTGAAGGAGCCTTATAATATAACTGGGCCTGTATATCAAATAAGGCTATATCTATTATATAAGGCTAATTAATGGGCCTTCCTTTTCTACTGTTTATTGAACTCCTTTTCAACTTGTTGGGCCAGGAGAACCCCCAAAAAGGAGTTCTAACGCTGGAAAATCTTGCAGTCGAATGCTTGCAATATTTATTTATTTATTTATCTGATTCAAGAGGGATCTCGATCTGACTGACACCCAAAATTGTATGGTCCTCATTTTCTGAAAGGGTCATATTTAGTGTCCTCAGTATTATTATCTACGTATCCACATTGTTATAAAATTGAGATAAAATTTAAAATAAAAGAACAAATTTTGTGTACGTGTGAATATGTTGATCCTTTTCTAAACACTGTAGAACCCAATCCCACTATTTATGTAACCGAATATATAGGGCCTTATTGGAATCTGAATACTCCCAACAAAAAAAAACTTCTTTTCGATCTAACGGTTATAAATGAATGTTATCTACTATGAGATTCATCTATAACCGATAAAATTATGTGTGTGTGAGCATGGAAGTAACATCCTTTTTTTAATATAGTTATTAGGTTGTTAAATATTGACTTGATTAATTGTTGTGATTAGGTTAAATTGGTATAAAATTGAGAAATGTAATTATGATTGTGAATATTTTCAGAATTAACAACTGAATTAGTGTATTGTAACTACTACAAATTATAAATTGTAGATTTCTAACAGTTGTGTTCCTGAACTTATCTTAGTTACAAGGATTCATCTTGCTAATGAAGCCGTTGTGCCCTAAAGAATTTGTAACCTATCCGGGAAATGGGTGGGATGATCGCGATGAAAGTAAGATCAGATAAGTGGCTGAAACAAGTAAAAGGAAAAGCATGGATCTTGACTGCTTTGGAGAAAAAGAGGAAGAAGAAAAGGTTAAGCTCAAGGGAAATACGACAGGTCATGCGGAACTTGACATTATTGAGCTATCGGATTCTGATGTAAGTATTGTATATTTTGGTTGAAATCATACACTCTAGAAAAGTCCGTTTATGTTGGTGATATGTGCCGGTTATTCACTTGTTCCTTTGAACTTTTGAAGTGTAGGAATTATCAGCCATCTAGTTTGTCAACAAGCATTTGAATATGTACCAAATTCACGTTGGCAGCAGCTGTCAACATTTCAAAAAAAAAAATATGTACCAAATTATCCCCACTGTATTGTAAATCAAAACATATTTGTAAAAAAATTAGATATTATAAACATGACTTAGAATGGCAATCTTTATCTACTTATTTTGGTTATTACAATAATATTGACAGAAATTTCAGAATTTCTATTGCTTAAAGAAACTTAAATTATCAGAAACATATATCTTTAACAAACAATGGTATCTTTTTCAAGGTATACTTGCAAATGTACATCTCTATTGTTTCCATATATAACTCTCAATTTCTGAAGTCTTAGATTCTCAACCGCAGAGCGTATCATTTTTCATTTAAAACCACTTCCGTTTTTCTAGGATGAGACAACAATGGATATACCCATAGAGGTTATAAGAAGCCGCCTTCTGAGTACAAAGACAAGTTAATTGAAGTGCTGAAGAGACCATTTGATGAGCGTGAGTATAGGGAACTGATGAGCAAATCGACTTTTCGGACTAAAAAGATCGTCTATGAGGAGTTGCGCCCCATAGAGAATCGGGTAAAGACAGAGGCAACTTCTAGGACCAGGGAAAGAGCCATAAACACAAAGGAAAACAGTAAATCCTACTTCGACCATTATCTTGGTAAATTTCATATATTTGTGAATATATTTTTCAACAGAAAAAAGATTAAGTTACATTTTTGGAATAGAAAATTCATTATTATGTCAAGATGATGTTCACTTCCTTGGTTCCATGACAGCTCCACTAAGAAATTAAAAATATATGGTATACCTTTTTAAAAAAGAACTTAAATGTTTGTTGTTGCTGTTTTTAATTTGAAAGGGTTGGAGAAGAAGGTTAACATGACAATACGTGGTCGTTGTTTGTCTCTCTTAAGAGGTTTTTTCTTTTAGTTACATGTACTAGTATTCCTTGTCATCATACATATTTAAGTCCGATCTTTAAGGCTGCATCAACTTACTTAACAGAACTTCGATCATACAAAATCCCATGTGGCCACAACTATTCCTAATCCTATGGCTGTGGCAAAGCAGACACGGACTCCCTGACAACAGGGACCCGAACTCCCCCCACTAACGGATCCGCATGTCAAACTCAAATCCCCCACTCCACTTCCCATCCCATCCGCACCCAATTCACATCCGCTACTGTGCAGTACTACTACCGTTGGATTGGCTTTAAGATTCGTGCAACTCAATTTCATTCTTACGAAACCTTGCTAGTAAGTTTTCCTTATTGACAATCCCCTCGATCCACATCGTTGATTCGCTGGGCTGTATTGTACTGCGCAGAGGATAAGCACTAGAGGTTGCAAATCAGGCGGACGTGTCGAGTTCGGGTTCGGGTCGGGCGGGTCAGGTCAGTTTGATCTTCTAGAATATCTCGGATCGGGTCGGGTCGGGTCGGGTTAATTTTAATATCTATTTTTTTTGGATCGTATGTTGATTTGAGTTGGATTGAATGCTATTTGATCTCGGGTCGGGTCGGGTTCGGATCAGGTCGGGTCGGGTCTGGCCAGTTTGACTATCTGAAAAATTCCGGGTCGGGTCGGGTTCGAGTCGGATCGGGTCGGGTCGGATCGGGTTCTGCGACCTCTAATTAAGCACTCATCCGCACCCGAATCTCACTCAGACCCTTCTCCCCTTCTTGGAAAAGAAGCAACAAAGAACGAAAAAGAAAAAGAAAAACCGTCGCTCGCTCTTTAACTCTTCCTCTCTTTCCCCATTCATTCCCTTCTCCCCTCCCCCAAATCCCCACCTCGCTCGCTCGCTCGCTCTCCTTCGCAACCAAACCAAGAGCCATGTCGGTAAGTACTCTGCTCCTCCCTCCCTCCCTTCCGGATTCATATCACCTACTGTGTGCGCAGTAGTGAACCGTCGGATTACCTTAAGATTCGTGCAGCTGCGATCTCAAAACCCCCCTAAAAATCTAAACGTCGTCGGATTACCTTAACGTTAATGTTTGATCTTTTTTGATGCCGGGCAGATCTTCGAGTACAACGGCAGCGCCCTGGTGGCGATGGTCGGCAAGAACTGCTTCGCCATAGCCAGCGACCGGCGCCTCGGGGTCCAGCTCCAGACCGTCGCCACCGACTTCCAGAGGGTCTTCAAGATCCACGATCGCCTCTTCATCGGGCTCTCCGGCCTCGCGACTGATGCGCAGACCATGTACCAGAAGCTCGTGTTCAGGCACAAGCTGTACCAGCTGAGGGAGGAGAGGGACATGAAGCCGCAGACCTTTGCGAGTCTTGTTTCGGCTTTACTCTATGAGAAAAGGTTGTTCGGTTTCTCACTCTCTACTCTCTAGTACTAATTTCGGAACCATGGCTCAGGTTGATGTGCGATAGAACTGGTACTATTATGAAGTGAAACATCTTGCGTCCATTGAAAATGCATCCATACATCCGTAGACACACTCAAAATGTAACAAATACATCCGATTTTGTAACAGATAGATCTGATTTTGTAACTTATGGACGTTATGAACAAATATTTTATGGACGCTAGGTATTACTCCATTATGAATTATATGTAAATGTTTTAAGATCTGTGATATTTAGTCAATGATTACGTATTGTACCAGCCGGGTTTTGTATGGATATAGGTCTGAATTTCTGTTTCAAATTATATACAACAACAACAACAATGTTTCACGATTATATCTGTTACTTATTTATCTTTGTTATTGTGTTGTTTTGGTACCTGATTTAGACTGAAATTGTTTATCAAGTATCAGTGCATGATAAATTGTTGTGATACCCACTTAGTTGAGGAATGTATGAGGCTAGATTAGATTTAGCTTTGGCTTCATTCGGGCTAATTAACTGGCATGATAAGTATCAATGTATGACGTTTCATTTTGCATGCATATGTTGTTTGAGTGGTTCTCAGAATATAATTTTGATATTGTAAATTGCAGATTTGGGCCTTACTTTTGCCAACCTGTAATTGCTGGGTTAGGAGATAATGACGAGCCATTCATTTGCACTATGGATTGCCTTGGTGCCAAGTATGTAATGTTGTTTTTTGTAAATTTACTTCAACTAATTTGTAGCAATTTTACTCGACTGTTTACCTCAGCAAAAGGGGAGAACCAAATTCCAAATGTATCCCCCTCAAAAGTGGAGGCAATTTTAGTTATTTGTTCCTTGCAAAAAGGATGACAAGGTTCGATGTTTTTTCTGCCAAAAGTAGCTCTTGCTTTAATTACCTGACCTGAAGTTGATAGTCTCTCTGTAAATGAGAAGTTGTGTTCCATTATCATTGTTCTTGTTCTTGAAAGCCTTTATTCCCAAACAAATTGGGTTAGGCTGGATATAAAACCATCGGGCTTCATTTTCATTAAAGTAGCTGAATTTTGACCTCCACTCAACAAGTATATCATAACCTCCTCAGTATCTTTAAGCATGTTTTTTAATGTTTTCTGTAGGGAGCTAGCAAAAGATTTTGTTGTCTCTGGTACTGCTAACGAGTCTTTATATGGTGCCTGTGAATCCATGTATAAGCCTGACATGGTTAGAACTTCATTCCTTGTATTATGTTCCGACTTATTGCATAAACCTCAGATTGTTCATGTGTTTATTTTTGGCTTATATATTTCAGCATCTGTTGTTTGCTAGTTAGGTGCACCGTGAGGGTTACTTTCGTCTAAATTAGCAATTAGTGCCATGGGTTGAGGTCAAGTTGTTTAACTACATGCATAGCCAGGCAATTTATCTTAATTAAGCCTATATTATGAGGATATTAGTCCACAGCCATACCTATATGTACTGGGGCTGGTTGGTCCTGTGATTCGAGATGTGTAGAAATGAAAATTTCCCCCTTGTCACCACATATGCATAAAATTCTCACCTTGTAATACATGAAAGGTGTATGACATACTTTATTGAATACTTGAGCAGTGGATGGTGATATATAGGAAAATGATAGTAAAGATTGAATTGTTGAGGATTAAAATAAAACCATTGACATCTTTTAGCATCATAGCATGTGCTAATAATATCTCTTTCAGGAGCCTGAGGAACTATTCGAGACAGTGTCACAAGCTCTGTTATCGTCAATCGACCGTGACTGTTTGAGTGGTTGGGGTGGTTATGTGCTTCTAGTGTATGTCACTTTCCTATATTGTGTCCTCTATTTATAATATTTTTCTTAATACTACTCTCGTAACAAGAAATTGGGAGATACTTTTCTTTTAACTTATATTTTATGCTTCCTTGTCGCAGTACACCAACTGAAGTGCAAGAGAAGATTCTAAAAGGGCGGATGGATTAGAATCGTACGTTTGGAGATTTACATGCTATATGCTGCTTATGTTTGCTCAGTTATTGCTTGACCTCCTTAAATTGTAGTCTCCCAGACAAATATACACTAGTTAGAATGTACCGTCCTACCCCTTCTTTATCTATGGATTCATCTGTTTGTGTTATCATTGGTTCTAATGTTTGTGCCATTTAGCTGAATTTGTTCTGAAAATTTCTTTTGTTGTATTATCTGCTGTGATGTTTTGTCCTGCATTTGTTCTTTATTCTGGTAAGTCAAGATATCTGATTCTCAAATGGGTTGTCTACCAGGTTAAGGGTTAATACTTTTCAGCTAGGTACCTCATGTACCCATTATCCATTAATGTTGAATCTCGCCAGGGGCACAGAGCAAACCGGAGTTCTTTTCGTAATGTACAATTTATGGGAGCACTCATCTAAATCGCACCATAATGTACAATTTATGGGAGCACAAATATGGGTTGGGATTCAAATCTACTTGTGAGGTTAGAACTTTAGGAGAAACTAGCAAAAAAGCCCGCCCTAACGTGAGGGTTGTTTTAATTAAAAACGTTAAAATCTTATCAACGCTCCCCACCTCATGGTCCTCAATAATTTATAATTTTAACTCCAGAAGATGTTGTAAGTGTTTAAGGCGGTAATAATTACAAATAATCAACCTTAAAATTTCATATTATCCGTAATATATAATATTTCAATTAATTTTTTTTTGGTTATATAACGATGACACTTCTTGGCTTCAATTTCGTTAAAGCATGTTACTAAGTACTGTACTACTGTGCATATAACTGATTAATTGCAGGATGCCCAAAAGTAAAATATATATATAAATGTAAGTTCGATCTTAGTATCCCTAGTACATTAATGCTCAAAGCAAAAGTACAAAATTCATGTATGTCACCGTATAAAGATCGTGCCATAGTTTTTTATGGCAGCAGATACGGACCCAAAGATGCAGTATATTTAGAGGGAAAAAGAAATTAGACAGCCAAAAAGATAATGAACTTATCCAGACCAGACCAGGGACAATAAAATTTCCATGTAATCCTAACAATAATTAATGCAACATATATAAATTCACCAAACTACACTGGATCCTATATTAGTGGTAGCAGACCTTGTTAAACATCCTTTACCAGTATTTATATAGCTTCCCCAGATTAACACTCCCAGGTATTGCTTCCACAGATTGTTTGACAGTGATTGTTGGCTTCCTCAATTTAGATCAACACCATTTGATATGCTCCCACGGATTGTTTGAGAAAAACCGGGATAGTCTTAGACTTAGAGAATTTGGGGAGGTTGCTTCAAACCGTGAAATCGAGGTTCCTCAATTTAACAACATAAATGCTGTTGGGCCAATTTTCATTCATACCTCGCTGGGCTGAGTTCTGGAATTCGTGATTTTATAAGGCCGAATCAGGTTGCTTGTGTTTGGGCCCATTCCAAATAAATTCTGAGTTGAGTTCGGACTTTACAGGGCCTTATTAATTTTCACCTTCTTGGGCTTAGTTAGTTGGGCTTTATCTGAGCTTCTTCTTTCTTCTTTTCACTTCGAGCCCGCCCAGCTGACAAATTTCAAGATCGTCCATGGCGCTGGCCACTCGCACCCATAGGGAAAGCTCAGGACTTGACTGGATTTGATCCGAATTTTGATCATCAAATTATACTTCAATGTTTGGCTCGTTTTGGGATTCATGTCATCTACATATAAAAGAAGTGTAATGCCATGAGGTTTGGTTTGGGTCCACTTCGGTATTTTGAAGATAATATTTGATGATCAATTCTTCAACTTGTATGATATTCAAAAGGGGAGAACCTTATGTATAATTAACTGTAAGCTTAGCTAACTCATTTTTTTTGTCTTGTTTCCAGTGACTTCTTCACTTTTTCCACATGATGCATCTCCGACAGGAGTCTGTATCCTCTAAGTTAACTCAAAATTTGAGTTTAACTCTGAATAGATCTGGGCCGTAGGTTTCAGATCTCGGTCAGAACGGTCAAGACGGCCAGTGTTTTAAATTTATGGGGCCCTTTATAAAATTATTGTACGGGCAAACTCAATTTTTAAGTTAACTCAGAGGATCTCAATTCCTCCGGCAGTTACCGTTGGTTCAACAGATGAGGCTCGTAGCATCATATCGAGGGCAAGAGACACCTCTCATTTTTTTTAGATTTAAGTGGATATTTTCCACCATCTCCCATTTCTTTTTAGGAGATATTTGTGTCTATAGAGGATTGAACCCATGACATCTTAGAAGTCATCCTAGTTAGCTACTACATGAGCTGCTAGGCCATTAGCAGAGACACCTCTCATTAACATGACATTATTTATCAGTAATCTGGACAGTACCTGCTTTTGCGGTGGCTATTGTTGCAGTTATACAATCTCTCCTCATCTCCTAAAAAATTATCTGACAATATATGTAAATTTTAACTAAAATCGTATCAATAATGAAGCAATTAAAAAGTTCCTTCAATTGGATCCAAAAAATTTAGAAAGAAAGTATATATAGGACCAACAATGCAGATTAAATCGGCCATAATTAAATCTCTTAAAATAATACAGTTTCCATATTTTCAATTTCTGACAATATAAGAAACAAAACTTTTTCCATAAGAAACAAAACTTACTTGACAAAATCTAATAGGTACAAAATGAAATTGAAAAATTGCCAAATCAGATACCCGGTATAACACAAAAATCAAAAGTTTAGTTTACAAAAAGTATAATTATCAGTTAATTTATAAATCACATATTACTCTATTAAATTTTATGAGAAAACTACATTCTCAATCAAAAATCAATCAGGAGTTATACATCTATAACTTTACAAATTTGAAAGTAATTTTTGCAAAAATCTTTCGAAAAGAAATGATAAAATTATTGGTCTTGATTTTTATTTTTTTTTTCTGCTTCTCTTTTCAATCTGTTGAAGCTTGGCGCACCAAGCAATAATTGATACTTCTTGGACTAATTTTGGTACAACATGGGAGTTCCTTATCGACTTATTGTCTTCCTAGTGGGAATTATTTTAGCCACTTTGAACATATAATAGATTAGTGATTAAATATCGAGAATTCGAGATAAGTACGACAATAATTAGAAGCATAATCTTTGACTCTTTTATATCCCTATTATCCCTTTATAGTATATATAATCTGGGACATACTTCTACAGTGATATGAACAGTGAAATGAGCAGTAATTTTTTTGGTGTGTTTAAGAGAGCAAAACCATTTGATCTTCCAGTGATTCAATTCGCACACAGCCAAATGGATATATGGATCCAATGTTGTTTGTACCAAGGAAAAACGACAATAAAAATCATTAATATATGAGTTATGCTGAAATGTGTAAATAACGTGAAGTTTCTATAATTGATAATTGTTTATAATATGGAGTTCAGCTATAGTGCTTTCGTAAGCATTTCGGATCGAAACACTTACAATTCGAAATCTGTCGTCCAAAATTTTAATCTAAATAGCTTATAATAATCTTGACATAATTAACTTGTAGTTATTTAAGTTGGGACGGGTTTTGCTACAGTGTTAGCAACAGTTGTTTCTACGGTAACTTTTTTTTTTTTGAATGAATTTGGCGCATGTTAGTCAAATCATCAAAGAGCAATGAATTTTAGAGGTGGCAAAATGTGATCCGACCCGAAAAACCCGCCCGACACGCTCGATCCGAAACCAACCCAACCCGAGATTCAGGGAAAGTCAAACAGACCCGAACCCGACCCGATCCGACCCGTGTTTCAGGGAAAGTCAGACTGACGTGAACCAGACCCGACCCGTGTTTTAGGGAAAGTCAGACTGACCCGAACCCGATCCGAATCCTGTGATAACCCGGAAATATAGGTGCAAAATATGACCAGACCCGAAAAACCTGCCCCGACCCGACCCGACCCGAAAAAATACCGACAGACGTCAATCCGATACCCGACCTGACACTTCCATTGGTCAAACTGACCCAACCCGACCAGATAATCTACCACCTCTAATGAATTTGCACCGGTTATACTATACATACTGCTTCAGTATCCTTTTTTTTTTTTTTAATTATCCTTTCCCAAAGGTTGAAACGCAAATAGATGACTAGTTATATTATTTTATTTACAACTCTATTTCAAGACCAACAGAGATATCCATTTTTCAGTTTTCAAAATCATTTTTTCTTTATGATTGTTTTTAAATCGTCTTTGAATAAACTATTATGCATTTCACCAATAATTTGCCAAAAAAAGTACTATTATTAAAGAGTTATTTTAGATATTCTTTATGTTTTTATAAACATGTAATGAACCCGCTTGGTATTGTGAAGGGTAGGATATCTTTAAAATTATTATTTTGGCAATCATAGAGAATTTTCCATTATATTAAAAACGACTTCAAAAATAAATACAAAAACATTTTTAACATGTACTTCAATTTTCATAAAATTTGCTAGCTTTTGATAAATTATCAAAGACAATAAAAGTTATTATTATTTTTCTACTTCCTATATCACTATAATTCAAATAGCTCAACATCAATAAATTATACATCTCAATGGTTACCGCCGAAGCAAAGCGAGGCTTTCTTCTAGTAGTTATTTAATTTTGGACGGGTTGCTACAGTGATAGCAACAGTAGTTTCAACAGTATATATATATATATATATATATATATATATATATATATATATATTTAATTAATTAATTAATTAATTTATTTTTGGAATGATTTGGGCCATGTCAATCAAATCATAAAAAAAGAGCAATGATCGGTTATACCAATATACATATGGCTTCAAAATTTTTTTTTTTTTTGTTATCCTTACTCAAAGATTGAAATGCAGATGACCAATTTTTTTTTCGAGATAAATATAAGAGTCAAGCCACTCAAATTTAAATGTCTATAAAAGACCCTCCATCCAGGTTTCAAACCTACGACCTCCCGTACAGAGAACGTTGCTCTTAGCCACTAGACCAAATGCTGGTTCTTGACCAATTATATTGTTTTACTTACAACTCCATTTCAAGACCAATGGAGATATTCATTTTCCACTTTTCAAAAATCATTATTTTCTTTATGATTGTTTTTAAATCTTCTTTGAGAAAACCATTCTGTATTTCACTAATAATTTGCCGAAAAACCGTATTATTATTAAAGAGTTATTTTAGATATTTTTATGTTTTTATAATCATGTAATTAATCCTCATGGCACTGTGAAGGATATGATATCTTAAAAATTATTATTTTAACAATCATATAGAATTTTTAATTATATTAAAAACTACTTCAAAAATAGATACAAAAATATTTTTAACATGTATTTCAATTTTCATAAAAACTTGATAGCTTCTGATAAATTATCAAAGACAATAAAAAAATATTATTATTTATTTATTTTTACTTCTACTATAATTAAAAATACAAATAGCTCAACATCATAAATTATACAGCACATTAATTACTGCCGAAGCAAAGCGAGGCTCTCTTCTAGTGGATTCAATTCTGGGTAGCATATATGGTGTTGCCATTCCTGTCGCTCTATTAAACGCTTAATTACAAGTACTAGGGCTGTAACTCGGGTTTCGCCCCGAAATATGATATCAAATAAATAATTAAGAATTTTATAAAATTTAATATTAAGAAAATGTTGAACATAAATTTTAAAGCTTTTGATATAATAAAATAATAGTAATAATATAATAATTTATAAATAAGAACACACAAATGTTGAATCATTTTAAAGGCTAAATTTTGTTTTAGATTTATCATATTCATATTATATTATGTGAGGAGAAAAACATATAAGCCATTAGATCAAAATAGATGAATAGTTTTAAACAAAATCAATAGTAATTAATTAACATTGATGATGTGACATAGTTGAGGTGCTTAATTGAAAGCCTGTCACGAGTATAGATTTGAAAATTGAAAGATTAAAGCTTCAAAGTTCAAACTAGAGATGGCAGAACCCGATCCGACCTGACAAACCCGCCCGAAGCCGACCCGATTTTTCAGATAGTCAAACTTACCCGACCCGGCTTGACTTGATGCCTCACTTGAACGGCAGTTAGGCAACCCGAAACCCGACCCGAGACCCGACTTGAACGGCAGTTAGGCAACCCGAAACCCGACCCGAGACCCGACTTGAACGGCAGTTAGGCAACCCGAAACCCGACCCGAGACCCGACTTGAACGGCAGTTAGGCAACCCGAAACCCAACCTGACCTGACCCGAGACAATCCGAGACCCAATATTATTCTAGATTACAGACCCGAAACCCGATCCGGACCTGACCTAAACCCGAATTACCCGAGCCCTAGACAACTCAAAATTGGATGACCCGAAACTCGACCCGACCCGACCCAACCCGACCTGAAACAGTACAGTCAACTCCATATAATACAACCTAAACAGTCCGACTCGACCCGATTTGATCTACATAGATTAATCCAGCGTTAATTCAATTCCGGTGGAAGGATTGGAGCTTCTAAACATTACTATCGAATTCAACGTGTGGAAGCAAACGCCTGCCATACAGACCCGTGGCCTCAACGAGTAGAAAATAATTACAAACACGTACATATATATTTTATATTTGATTCATATCAAATTATTTATGCATCTCCTAATAATCATTTACAATTCAACCCATAATAAGACCGCATATTTCACTTTCAAGACAAATACATGTTTTGTAATCAAAACCCTATGATATAATGAAATCTGTATCCGGCTTTTTCTAGTCTCATTCACATCAATTTGAATTTCTATAATATTACATGATACATATAGCTAGTGATAAGAGATCCACGAAGCTAGTAAAAATGATAATAAATATATATCGTCTCTGGGTTATTGGGAGCTCTATTTTTTTACGGGACTAAGTTATACTGATACCAAAATGGGTATCAATTACCAAAACAAGCATAATGTAATATCTATCGCAATTGAAATACTACCATTTTATCTTGAGACGTCAACTGGTTAATTTGAAACACCATAATATTAAGCTGGATAACACAAACTATATATAAGTTAAATCATCCAGTTGATTTAGTATTAAATCACATAAATATTATTTTAAAGTTGCAGAGAGATTGGTGAAAACGAGAAGAAGAGAGAGAGTAAGAAAGAAATTAATAGTCATTTGTGTTTCAGTTTGATCTTATATATAATGTTTCAAATTAACTTTATATTGTTTCAGTTTGACGTCTTATGAAGCAATCGGATCAACATATATTATCTATTTTGGTATCTATTATAATATCCACTAAACATTTTCCATTTTTTTTTAGGAAAATTACATCCATAAGAAGAAACAATTTTGATTGTTGCAAGTATTATTTCTGATGATATTACCAAATTGGGGGGGTATCATGGCATAATTTAAAAAGAGGTTTAAAATCCAGATAGACGGATAAAAATATAAATAAACAAAAGAAGAAATGGAAGTCTGAAAAGAACCAAAAGCAGCAGGAGAAGTTTTCCTTATCATATGTGCGTGCATGAATATCTTGGCACCAAATTAACTAAAAATATTTGCAATACATCGATCGATCAGCACTGTTTCATCTCGATACAAATCATATGAAAAACTTATGTAACCTATTAACATTACATTTATATATATAATAAACCAACAAACCACTTAATTAATTAAATGCCGGAATAATTCACCCGGACATTAATTAATTTCCTGTAATATCGCCACATATATATAATTCATATCGTGTAAAACATTCACGATTAATTCTTCGGACGAGATCATAAAAAGCAAACATCGCGGAGTTTAATTTGTCCTATACATATTGGGTTCCTCTCCATTTTTTTTTTTTTAATTTGAACTAGTGAGAGCCGCCAATTTTGCTCTTAGATCCTTCCTCAGGATCTTACCAGATGGGTTCTTGGGTATAGCCTCAGTAAAAAACACCTTTGCTATCCTCTTGTAAAATATCACCTATAACCAACAAAAAAATGTACACAAAAATTAAATATTATTTAGTATATATCACCATATATATATATGATAGGGTAATATGGTGCAAGGAAAAAAAAAAAATGAATAGGATTTTAATTAATTAATAACCTGCTTGGCAACGAACTGCTTGATCTCATCTTCAGTGACCTGAGAGCCGTTGGATCGGACAACAAATGCAACGGGGACTTCACCGGCAAGTTCCTCTTTCATTCTACAATTAACACAAGCCAAACAATAAGCAGTGATTATATTATATAACATGTGCTTGTCAAGGTAGGTGGCTTATGTATATAGCTAGCTAGGTCCACATTAATGTCATCAAATTAGGTCATAAAAATCATGTGCACATATCATGCTGGAAGAATATTTTATAGTTTGCTCTGTAACTACGTACAACTCAAGTTTGGTATGAATATGATTAGTTGATTATTAATATTCTATTTGATGCTAATTTGGATGATTAAGAATGTAATTAACTTACGGGACAACGGCAGCATCAGCAACTGAAGGGTGTGTTAGGAGGAGGGCTTCGAGCTCGGCCGGCGGCACCTGGAAGCCCTTGTACTTGATGATCTCCTTGAGCCGATCCACGATGAAGATCTCATCGTCGTCGTCGACGTAACCGATGTCTCCTGTGTGTAGCCATCCCTCTTTGTCTATTGTGTTCTTGGTAGCCATCAGATCATTCAAATAACCTGGATTTTTATAGATGTAAATGTAAGTTTTAAGTTTTTTTAGTCCTGTGCTGATGCTTGTTTGTTAATTCAAGCACAAATCTTATAGAATAGGCTATAAACTAAAAGATTATGAAATATATCAAATTTCAATTAATTTACACAATAAAATGATTTCTTTTTTATGTAACACAATAAAATGATTTATTTGTACGTAATATAATTCTTTATATCATTAATCAATTAATCATGTTTTGGGACATGCTTAACTAAACCAACAAAAAAACATACGTTTGGTTATCAAAGTTAGGAACTTGACAGGTGATGACAGATCATGTTTTGGTAGGAAAGATATGCAAAAGAATTTACTAATTAATAGGAGATCCTACTTAACACCATTGTATGGCATGTGATGTATAGCAAACTAGTGAAATCTAATATTTAATTTGCAATGAGCTGCTCTGTCAGAAAAAAAAAAATTTCTTTTAACCCAAAAACAATATAAGAAAAAAAAAATTGAAAATAAAATGTGCAAATAGTTACTTCATAAAACTAATATTTATGTTCTTTGAATTTATAGCTAAAGACAAAGAACAGACTTCATTATCTAAATTGCCATCACTACACGTCTCATATGATATCATATGTCACAGTAGTTAAGGCATAGCCTTCATTCAAGAAAGCTTAAATTATATGACAGAATTAACCCCCTGTTGCTAGCTTGTTCATTGCTACCATTAATTTATTGTAACATAATATTCTGAGATTTAATGGTATTGGTGCATTCTTGGCAGAGTAGTTGGGAGATGCAAAACAGGGCCAGGAAATGGACAAGTTGCAAATTGAAATAATATGGAAATATTATATATGGAATGTAACACCAAACAAAGAGGAGATGAAAAGGACTTTAATTAGGCAAAATATAAAAAGAAAGAAGAAAAGAAAGAAATGTTAATAATTAGAAATAATTAATTGTAGGGACATTGAAGTAATTTTGGACCCACCATTTTTGGGTGAAAGAAAAAAAATAAATATTGGACATGGAATGGAGAGATCCAACAATTTTGATTGGCAGTGGGATGATATCACACCCAACCAATTCACCAATTATGATATTGATACATTTAAAATTGAATTTGGAAATTTGACCAGTTTGAGTTGAATATTTTAAAATGGAATCAAATAAAGACTAAATACTTCCAAACCAACAAAAAAAAATGTGCATGGAATGGAACAAGCTCCAGGCATCATATTTATACATACATACACATTGAAAAAAAAAAAAAAATTGGAAAACCTAATGACAATCATGCTAATTAATTATAACGGTTAAATAAATATGATCATTAAGAAGGGGAAAAAAAAAGGAGAAAAAAATATTACCTTTCATGATCTGTTCTCCCCTGATGCAGATTTCGCCGGGCTTGTTCCGTCCGAGCGACGCGCCTGTTTCGGGGTCGACGATCTTCAGCTCAGCGTTTCGCACCACCGTGCCGCACGAACCCGACTTCACCGGGTACGGCTCCTTTGCGAACGCCAGGCACATCGCCAGTACCGGCCCTGCCTCAGTCATTCCATACCCCTGCATTGCACACAATTAATACAATATTATCACATTAATCACAAAGCTTTTTTTTTTTTTTTGATGAAGCTAATCACAAAGCTTTTAACTAATTGATTTTTATTTTACACCTATTTTTTCCTCCAAAAATAAATAATTTTTTTAGTATTTTATTTTATAAAATTGAAATGATTGATATTTATTTCAGTATTTTCCTCCAAAAACAATTGATTTTTATTTTTTCCCCTATTTTTATGAATAATAATTCGAGAATTTATATATTCAGCATATAGTCAGAAGTAACTTTATATGCTTATATGCATACTGTTCAATGATACATATAGTTCATAAGACAATTTATTATATGACTTAATCTCCATAATTAAAACAGCGACTTGACAACTTCAAATCCCCTTCACAAAAACAACGACTTCCATATTTGTCAAAATTAAGGACCGTGCATTATTTAAAATTTAGACCAGGTCTAACAAAATATATATAATTTGAGAAGACTAATTATATATTCAATGAAATGAAAAGCATGCTCAACGGTTTCCCGCCTGTTTCTGGACCAGTTACTTAGCGTAAACGAACAGAATAAGGTACCACTCAGGAGTCAATTAATCCCAGCCGTTAAAACCAGGACCCACCAAAAAATAAAAAAATATCACCAATTGAAACATCTGAACTAATTAAACTAGCCAACATTAACAATATAAAAAATGTGTGCATATATGTTGGTCTCTACTTCTTACCTAACTCAAAGAGAGCAGAAAGAGAGTTTGTAACTTTATATATAGAAAACAAAACAAAACAAAACAAATGGATCCTCTCAATATGACGCCATAAACAATTGATTCATTTGTGGGTCCGGTACGAAAAAAGATTTCAGCGCAAAAAGACTCATTTTTTTTTTCCTTTACTTGTAACGAAATTAAATTGATTTCATTTCAGTCCTTTTTGGTGGATCCCCTAGCTACCTTTGAAACTTAAGTTGGAACAAATAAAAGAAATGTATATACTGATACGTTCCTGTCAATCTGTCATATGTAGGTATAACGAGTTAACGACTCATATATAAAATACCTAGCGTTCATAGAATATTTGTCCACAGTATTCATAAGTTACAAAATCATATATATCTATTAAAAAATCGGATGTATTTATTACATTTTAAGTATATCTGTGGACATATAAACACATTTTCGGTGGACGCGAGATGTTTCTCTAAAATATAAGCCAGAGATATATAATGTTTTTTTTTTTTTTTTTGAGAAAGAGATATATAATGTTTTGGTGAAATGGGGCTTTTCCTATTATATTGATACTGCAACCGAAAATTTATAAATTTATATGATGATTCATGACTACTTGATTTATGTTTATGTTTATGATTTTTTGAGCTCACCTGACCAAGAATTGCGTTGGGCAGCTTGGCCTTGAAAGCATCCTGGATCTCCTTGCCCATGGGGGCGGCGCCGGACATGACCAGGCGTATGCTCGAGAGGTCGTACCCGTCGACGGCGGGGCTCTTGGCGATCTCGACCACGATGGGCGGCACGATGGGGGCGATGGTGACGCGGTACTTCTGCACCAGTCCCATCAGCCCGACCAGATCGAACTTCTTCAGGACCAGTATGGCGGCGCCGACTCGCAGCCCGCATAGCAGGATCGAGTTCAGGGAGTAGATGTGGAACAGCGGCAGAACGCAGAGGAGCACGTCGTCCTTGTGCATGTACAGGTTCGGGTTCTCGCCGTCGACCTGCTGCGCCACGCTCGTCACAAGGCTGCGGTGCGTGAGCATCACGCCCTTCGGCAGTCCGGTGGTCCCGGATGAGTAGGGCAACGCAACGACGTCGTCGGGCTCGATCTCGGAGTCCAAATCGTCGAACTCGGCCTCCTTGATCAGCTCGGAGAAATGCATGTATCCGTCGACATGACCGTCGATTATGACGACCTGAATGTCGCGTTCCGCTGCAAAGTCTCTGACTTTCTCGACCGCGCACATCTCGGTTATTATAATCTTCGCCCCCGCTGCCGACACCTGTTTATGAATCTCCGCCGGGGTGTAAAACGGGTTCGCGGTAGTCGTGGCGGCGCCGAGCCGGGACGCTCCAATAAACGCGAACGCAAACTCGACCGAGTTCCTCAGGAGGTTCATGATCACATCACCCTTCCTGACGCCGAGGCCGCGGAGGTTGGCCGCCGCGTATTTCGAGATACGGTCGACATCCGCGTACGAATAGATAACACCACTGGCACCATCAATCAGGCACGGTCGGTCGGCGTACTCCGCGAGGCGCTCGAAGCAGTACTTGTGGAGCGTGAGGTGGTTCGGGATGCCGATGTCGGGCAGCACCGAGCGGAAGATGTTGGCGGACTCCTCCGGCGGGGACGGATACGAACCCATTATATATAGCTAGTGACTGTGGATTAATTTGGTATGTAATGGGAAGGAAGGAAGAAGAGAGAAGAATGCACTACTTACTACTTCTGCTGCCTCCCTGAAAGGAAATGGTGGGGAGGTGAAGCTAGTTATATGGCGAAGGGAGTTAGGGAGTTGGTGATGCTGGTTATGGGTTTAATTTGTTTTTGTTAGAGGGTTGTAGGATGTTAATTAAGATCCGATCCGTGATGATGATGGTTTAATGACACACTTGAATTGACTGGTTTGTTTGGAGCCACTTTGTTGGATTTGGATTTGGATTTGGGGTTTTGGGTGTGTTGATCATGAGTTGATGAGTGCTGGTCAAAATTATGGATTTTTTTTTTATTTTCTTTATAGTACTAAGTCAATATAATATAAAGAGGAATGGTTCAAGATTCTTTATCGTAATGACAGTAAATATTTGAGAAAGTTGATAAAAATTCATGAAAAGTAAAAAAAAAAAAAAAAATGAATTTTTTTTTTTATAAAACCGTTGTAGAGCTTATGAAATAATTGAATATGTTTTCAAATTTGAAGCAATGTAAGTATATTTGATAATTCATCAGAAACATATACAATTTGAACTGTTAAAGTTACACGATGTGTAAATTACTGTAAATTTTTTATTTTTAGGACTTTTTCTTTGAATTCATTCAAATTCTGATCATCAAAATTGTCAAAATAACAATTATCAAGCCCTACATACTAAACCTTTTGTCTTATTTCATATCTCATGTGACGCCCTAAACACAAATCTATTCAAGCGATATTGAAGTGAAATAATGCACCTAAGAAGAATAAAATAGGGTTATATTTACACTGTTATAAAATTTGAGTTAAATGTTATATAATTTGAGATGAGAGTTACAAATTTTGTATATCTGTAGATATATGGATAGTTAAAATGGGGACGCTTAGAAAATTCCAATAAAAATATTGCGTACCATACCACGTGAAATTTTTTATGTATAGAAAAACAATATATTAAGAACCGTACCATGTGAAAATTTTAAACTATATATATTCAGAAGAATATCGATCTATGTCCTGTCATTCGTATATTTCTCTTCGAAGTTAAATTGAAAATTTTAAATTGTCTGATCAATAAAATAAAATGAGGAGTTGCCCTAAAATTTACTACTTATTAATTTCTTACGAAAAATCACACAATTAAGCCATATTCTTAATTTTTAGCCATTCTACCATAATTGATCATACGGGCTCAGAATTGTTCAACTTTTTTTAATCAAATAAAAAGGTCATACAAACGTAGCAACAACTAGCAAGACTTTTCTTTTTTCTTGTTATATGTTTTGACCGGAAAATGAGAAGTTCAGCATGCCAAAATGGCAAAATCCTCGTACATTTGTGGCATCAATTGCATGTGAAATTTAATACGTTGGTACGACTTGGAATTGGTAAATGGTATATAAACACGAAATCATATAATACAGAATACCATATATGGACTATGATCTAATTAAATCAGCATGTTCTTTTTTAAAAAATAATTCCAGTTATTTTTATTATGTACTTGCATCTTAAGATAAATGTTTAAAAAAATTAATTAAGTTAATGAGATAAATTGATCTTTTTTTTTCTTGTTTTGAATTTTATATGTCTGTGGGATTCCGACCAAAATATTATGATCTAGGTAATTTCTTTTATTATTATTTTTTTTTGATAGAAATAGGGGAGTCCAGCTCCTCAAATCTCTTAGAAATCATTTTTGTTAGCTACCACACAAACTACTAAGTCATTCGGTAATCTAGTTAAATTTGAATCTGCAACAATAAAAAAGATGTATGTATGAAAAATGGACTACATTGACAATAATAAACTAGAGTTATCATCCAAATCAGAATAATTAAATTCAAGCAACAAATTCAAACCATTAAAACCTATTTACATATATATTAATGGTTAATAATTAAATTCAAGCAACAAATTCAAACCATTAAAACCTATTTGCATATATTATGATTATTAAGTTAACAAGACAAGTCTATCATTTATAATTCATTCAATATAACGTCAAGTAGTTCACGATTTGACGGTTTTGTCAAGTTATTTTCATGCATTCAATTTTTGACATTTTTTCCGATGGAGTTTATAAATTACAACCTAAATAAAAATGAAAATTAACAATTTTATTTTTATCATATAAACATGTATAACCGGTGAGCTAGATTGATGCCAAATGTTTGGATTTATTGTCTGAAGCTGATTAAAATATTTTTCGAATTTAAATAGTCAAAAAGCTTTGAAGGAGATAAGAAACTTTAATATTTTTTCATACTTGCAATTTTCATTTACCGAGAACTTTGTTTCTATCACTGAAATCCGAGACCCATTCTTCTCATTCTAATTTATAAATACCAATTCAAATTTCTGAATGCTCAATATACAAGAGGTTGCAATCAGAAGTATATATTAACAATTTTTTTTTTACTCAATTATCAATATTGACTTAAATAGTTACCTTGTCTAAAACAAATTAAATACTGCGATTGGTAGATATTTTTCATGAGTATTTTTTTTATGGTTAACAATTGACAGCTTTTATACATTTGTTTTATGTATTGACTCCACATTACAAAGAACAAATCTAAGTCACTATAATATTCTTGGAATTTTGCCCCCCCTCCTCTTCAAAGAATGTGACTATTTCAATATCCACTCAAAAAATAAAACAACAGACAAATCCTCTCTACCATGACAAATATTTCTCCACAAATTAAATCACTTTCTCATCTGATCCCACAACCCACATGATGATTTCCCCAACACACAGATTCCTCCGGATCCGGGCTCAAAATAAAAAAAAACCCAATAACCCAATAACCACCATCCGAATTGAGACAATTGTCACAACTTACAGTTATTTGCAAGCTTTCAAAAGGGCAAAATGGTCAGAAAAATTGCAACTTGGGGTTGGTGAGGGTGGGTGCGTGATGGGGGCTACAAAACGAAAGGGGAAGCTTTCCTTTGACCCAGAAATTACAGATCTCATATCCTCTGTAGCGCTGCATTGTGTAGCGCAGGATGCGAACCGTTAGATCACCTTAAGATCTGTGCTGGCTCAAATCTCGAGATGATCTAACGGTTTTCGCATCCTGCGCTACACAATGCAGCGCTACAGAGGATGAGCACTCGAAATTACACTACCAACGAGTGCCAAACAAGTGTCAGTTTCACCTAACGCAGAAATACCGGTCCGAACCGGTTTGATCGGGTCAGACCGTACGGTCCGGTCCGGTCCGGTTCGGGCTCTCACCTACTCCCGACCGGATCCATTTTACATAGCTTTGTTCAACACGGTTTGGTGATGTCACGCTGCGTCATTTGGTTATAAGTCAAGGTGTTGGGTTTGGTGGGACGAGATCCTGGCCGTTGGTTTGAGGATTGGTGGGAGATCTGACGGCTTAGAAGAGAGGAATGTTTGACTTGGAGACTGATGTTATCAGGAGAATTTGTATTTTTTTTTTTATTTTAGATTTATTTATCTTTAGTAGCTTTCTTTCTTCATAATTTTCCTTGATTTCTTTTTGGGGGGGTTATTTGTTTTTTTCCCCCAACTAGTGAATATACTTCAATTGTTCCAGGTTTTTGCTTTGTTCTATTTCTTTTCTTACGTCCCAATCTAATATCTGTCAAAAATATACACTTCTTTTTTTTTTTTTTTTTTGAGGTATAAAAATATATACTTATCCTGTTATCTTATCAACAACTTTTTTTTTTTTTTTTTTTTGAGATAAAGATGAG
Organism: Cyperus esculentus; assembly: GCA_030179965.1. Lineage (NCBI taxonomy): Eukaryota > Viridiplantae > Streptophyta > Magnoliopsida > Poales > Cyperaceae > Cyperus > Cyperus esculentus. The sequence goes on from JASGLE010000027.1 coordinate 3,078,119, forward strand.
GGTCAAACCACTCAAATTTAAATGTCTATAAAAGACCCCCCATTCGGGTTTCGAACCCGCGACCTCCTACACGGAAAGTGTTGCCCTTAGCCACTAGACCAAAGACTGGTTCTTTCTTATCAACAACTTATAACTTTATCTTAATTACTGTAGCTGCATACATCCAACTCGTTGTTGGGCATATTATGATATTAAAATAATGTCTAATTTGTAGCTAGATATATATAATAGGAACGCATCATCCAATTAAGAATAGTGAGTGCGTATCCTACTAAAAATACGAGTGTATTTTCATGCTACCAAATGTAAAGTTTGAAGTGTGAACTTGAATTCATTACTGCTATATGATGCGTGGGTATGCTATCAAATTATTTTTTTTGAGATAAAGATGAGGGTCAAGCCACTCAAATTTAAATGTTTATAAAAGACCCTCCATCCGGGTTTCGAACCCGCGACCTCCCACACGGAGAGCGTTGCCCTTAGCCACTAGACCAAAGGCTGGTTCTTAGTATGCTATCAAATTATAATAATTAAAGTGGAAAACACCTATAATATCAAAGTATGTGTGCTTCAAACCAAAAAGGGTATATATATATATATCTTGGACTTGGATTCGTTGAATTACTAATTATGAATAGTTATATAAATCGAGCGATTTAATTAATAAAAATATATCAAGGTTGACTTAATAATTAAGCCTACTTCAATAAGGATTATAAATTTATCGTATAAATTTAATTACTAGTTAATTAGTTATTGTGCATTGCACCACTTCGGATAAATTGTATATAATTGGACATTTTATTTTAGTAAAAGAGAAATGTCTTCTCTTCTTTGGCTTGTTCTGTGTTAAGGGGCTCATGTTATTGTGTTAGAGCATAAATGAGGAATTAAACCCTGATACCTCACTTAAAAGAGCCATGAGAAGTGTTATAAGTTATTCCCTGACGGGACACAGAGTTTAATTTGTGAGAATGATTATTTGAGAGTTTTTATTTATTTATTAAATAGTTGTCCTCCGGACTTTTCCCCATATATTAGAAAAAAATTATAAAAACCTTCATAGTGTACATCTGTAAAATAAAAGGTACAAAACAAAATTATATATAAAATTAATGTAGCGAACCTATTAATTATTTAATATGTCAAATCTAATTGTACAGTTTGCGTAAATATCTTAAGAATCATGTTTGAGATGGCATACTCCATTTTAGTGGGCATAAATAAATTAAGTAGAAAGATTGAGTACAAGCACATCTTTAGAAAATATTATCATATAATTAAATAAAAAGTCAATTGATTGATTGTTATAAAGCTATATTTTTAATTAAAAAAATAATATATGTGTATGTTTTTAATCATGAGCTCATCACTAGCTAGGTATAATACGTCCAAGTTAATTAAAAGATTTTTAATTACTGATGTAACAGATTTCTGTTCATGAAATTTTCTTGTGACATTGGAAACTTAATTTGTCAACTAGCCATGACCATTATTGATGACCAATAGGAACCAGTTAATTACCAGAAATTGATTTTATTTTTGATTTTTCATTCATATAATGAACTGTCAATCGTCTTAAGTACGTATATTTAGGACATTTCATTTTTATGATATATATATATATATATGTTATTCCTATTATTATATTATCCTTCTTTAATTGTGGATGCACTTTTTTGGGAGCGGATATACTTGGACACTGTTGTTGATAAGATGCAGCTGATAGTGGCGAAGCAGAAGGATAACAAGGGCGTTGCAAGTTTTTCAACGGAGGCATGATATCATAATAATTATGAATTAGGTTAAGTATTTTTTTTTGTTAATTTTAGTGGTGAATTAAAGTGTACTTTTTAAGACATAAATTAATGTGGAAATAATTTTTTAACTAGAGTGCAGTACAATATTACGACAACTATAAGAAAATTTAGAGTATATTATTTTGTAAATTTTTCTTTATATAAGGGTTAAATTTGAAAAAAAAATTATCAATAGGCATTAATAAATATATATATTAATGATTTTATTATGTATTATCTAGTACTATTAAAGAGCCCCGCGTTGCTTTTGGCTGAAATTAATTGTTATTTCTTATAATAAATGTTTAAGATAATATGTAATGGGTCTTAAATTGAAAAAATTGATATGGGCCTTAAGTTTTAATTGGTTGAGACATTAAAGTACATCAACGGTAGTGATCAATCTAAATAAACAATCAACGACTGAGATTTATTCCTTAGGAAAGATAGAACTTTCATATCAAAAAATCCAATCTCCTAATAGGAGTAAGGATTACTGTTTTATGCAACTGAAAAATTGAGTTATTGGGTTCCCTAGTATGATATGACTGTCGATCGTATGCATGATCATATATACGTAGAGAAAAACATATACAGATAATAAAGTTGGAATGAATATTGGATTTGTTGGATTGAGGAAATGTTAATGTTGTTGCCTTATTGGGTCTCACCTACCGCAATTACTACGTTGACGTGAGATGCCACAGCAGGCGTGCCAGCCAACTTTACACACACACACACACACACACACACACACATGTGGTCATTTTTCGATCATCCCATTTTTTTTATGCGTGGGTCCTGTCCTGTCCGATATGATTTTCACATATTTTTTTATCAGTCTCGTACCTTAGATTACAATCGGACGGGCAAAAAAAGAAAAGAAAAAGAAAAAAATAGTCTCATTGTAATTATAGAGGGGGGCAGCTGGTCGCTTGTATAGTTATATATATGTTTTCATTTTATGTCCATCTGTTTAATTTTTTTTTTCTGTATTATTAAGTGGAAAAAGATGACACTGACAAATTTTTTTATACAATCTTAACAATAAACCTTATTTTTATAACAAAAAAATATACCTTATTAATTTTCAAGAATATCTAGAAACCCAAAAAATATAAGAAAAATTTACAGATGTTTTATTTAACTTATAAATTGAAAGAATTTCAAATTTTAATGAATTTGAATATCCTTTAATACTTCATCAAAATTCTGACGCATTTTACAATGTGATAGTTTAAAGGGTTTTTGATATATTATTATTTAAATTGAGTGCAACTGATAGTATAATCTATAAACTTAATATACATGCATATGAGTAAAGCTACTGTGAGCTTAAGTTCACGGAGCCTTTCCGTGAGTGCATCTCTAAAAACATATCAAATAATATCCAAATTTCAATTTATATGGCTCATTAAATTTTTTATATCAAAATTTTAGATGATACAAAATTTTTCATTGTTTTTAACAATTTTTAAATATATTTTTTAGCTTTTTAAAATTAATACATAAAACATTGATTATTTTATATCCATAAGATATTGATATAACGAATTTATTGAGCCATAAAAATCGAAATTGAAAGTGATTTGATATATTTTAGAAGGTGCACTCACAGAATGGTTCCACGAGTTTAAGCTCACGGTAGTTTTAACTTTCAAGTATATATGGAGTAAATGCTCTGTACTTGTAGGTTATCAACTATTATATTTAAGTTTGGGGTATATATATATATATATATATATATCTCGGAATACATATTTCAGAAACTTTCGGAATTTCAGCATATATACTTAATATGTGCTGCTAAGTCCCTCAAAAAAATAATATGTGCTGCTATAGTTGAACAATTTGGAAATTTTATCAAGTCGTAGTTTGTTGGGACGGTGCAACGGTGAGACGGACCTAGCACTAGCAGTGCTCTTTTTTTCCAGGGAAGTTCAATAATTCCATCAGCTCAATAAAGCTTAATTCCCAAATAATTAATTAATTAATATTAACAATAATAATTACTTCCAAGCATTTATTTTCCGATTTGTATAGTAATTCAGGATTATTTTAGTTGTTGTGACAAAAACTTCGTTCCTGAACTAATCCTGATGGAATAAGCTCATAATTAATAATTAATTAAATCCCTGTACAAAACACTGATATATGCAAATGAGTTTGGTTAGCACTTGATGATGATATGCATGTCTTTTTAATTAATAATAATTGTGGATGGCGACTACGAATCAATTAATTGAGTGCAGCCCTACGCACATCATTATGTCAACTTCTTCTGTATTAATTCGACACTTGGTATCCGTACGTGTATACATTATTCTGCATAGAGTAAGATCTAGTGTCGGACGACCATAGAAGACACAGAGAATGTGACAATTCAGACCCATGACCATAGAAGACACAGAGAATGTGACAATTCAGATCCATAATGTGATAAGTGGGACCCACAATGTAACTCATATATCTTTTATGGTAATCTATAGAGTGAACGCAAGATGTTTCCGTTCTGCATATATATAGCTAGTCTTGTGATCTTGTCCCACACACTAACTCCTACCCAAATACAATAAAATAAATACATAAAAATGGACTTGGAATAGTGTCGTCTAATTGAAGAATATTCACCGCACATTAATATTTCGATTTAATTTTTTCAAACAAATGAACATATATGCTTGGATATGAATTTTCTTAATATATAACAGATGACAATATTTACATACATATGTCCAATGCTTATGTCAAGTAATTAATGTGATAAGTTGAACAATAACCACAATAAGTTGAACAAATGTATTTGTAGATGTCAAATGCATAGGATTTCTTGTTATATATTTAATGTCTACCTTGTCATGTATTTAATGTCTAAGTACATTGTAGAACTATTTATTGATCATTTACAATGCATTAAAGTACAAAAACTTTAAATAAAAAAACAGACACAAACATTATTCAACTTGATTAGATAAATCTAATATGTTGAATAATAACATTAATAAATTGGATAGTAACATTAAGATGAATAATTATATTGAACAGTTTTATGGTATTTTTTTTGGTATCACCGTGACATTTTCCTATACGTATATATCTCAGTATTAAGGAAATTAATGATATGAGATGGACAAAAAATTCATTCCATAAAAAATAGAGCATTTAATTAGTTGTCAATATAGACTCATAAATAAAAAAAAAGACGACAATAATAATTGTTACATTAAATGAGCTAAGAGTTTGTTTGTGGTGGAGATAACAAATAGAAGAGGAATTGTTTGTGGAGGAGGAGTTTCATGAGACTGACAAAAATGGTGTTGAGGCTACAGTGGTGACACCAGTGAAAGAAAAATTGGAGGAAGTGGATGAGAAACTTGAGATAAAAAAAAAAATTGAGAATAGGAAATTAGAGTAGTTTGATCATCATCTTCAGTTAAAAAAAAAAAAAAAGCTTCAGACAAAAAATGTTAATTTTACAATAATATTTGGAATGCAGACATTGAGCGTGGGTAATAACTAATAACTAATAAATAATTTCTCATAATGAAGTTTAATAGTTTTCTTGTTTATTTTCCATAAAAAAATTAAAAACTAATATGTGAAACAGGCCAGGATTTAGATTTAGATTTAGATCCAACTCCCAGTCCATGAAACTGACTGAATATGCCTTGAATTCATTTCTTAAGCCCAGAACTGCTTTTCCAACCTCAAATTAATGGATGTATCTAAATCAAGGCCCAAACATCTCTTGTATGTAAATGCAGGATGCCATCTGTTTGATAATTCTTCATTTTCAAGGATCTGTAATTCTAGCTTTATTCAATTCATTCAACGAAGCCCAAATTAAATCCCTTTCCGTATCTATTCAGTTTGATGTTGGCATGTTGCCTCTACTAGTCAGCTTTTATTTTTGAGTAAGAGCTAGCGTTCACCCTTTTTACTAATCCACCGGTCCACAATCCGAGCAAATATCATTTTTCAGTAAATATTTATATCTTTCTGATCAATAGATATCATTTTCTAGTAAACAGATACACTACGGTTTCTAGTGAACATTTATGTGATTGTAGTAAGCACACATAGATGCACGTGGTGTGTCAGAACTGTGAGAGGGGTGGATTGCTGGTCTACAAAATACGGGTAGGCTGTACGTACATGTTTTTCTTTATTTTTCACGAAAGCCTGAGACATTGTGACCAAGTTGGCTGCTAGTGCTTGATCAATTATTTAACTGTGGAAGACTTTTCAAGTTTTCATGAAGAAAGAATTTATACATGTATACATCCATAAGGAAAAGACAGGCACCGTAACAACATCTTGGTTTGTTTTCTTACCACTGTCCCTTCTACGGTCAAATTAGAATAAATTATAATCAATGCCTCTTTAATTATGAGAATTAATTTCTTAAAGAAATAGAGAAACTTAAACAATTAAAAGATGGCAGTGTGTTAAAAATTCTAACGGTAGGAACAGATAATTAAACGATGACAAGATGATATTTTACTTGCTTTTGTACACAGTCAAATTAAAGAACTGTGATATAATTCATCGTATACAAATAAAATAGTCCCAGAGACAAGCACTAAATGCTTGGTAACATTAGTTATTATTTCTTGAACCAAAAATATACTGTTTCGGAAATTAACAAAGTAATAACTATTCCCAATTTCCAAACCCACCAAAAGTTCTGAAGGGGAGCTTTTCCAAGAACAACATCCCCTATCCCCCTCCCTCCCCTGCATCAATATTGAGTTTTGAGTAGTACAGTTTTCACTGTCTCCTCCTCTGCTGTATATTTCTCTGTTGTGTTATATATCTAACCTAATAATAATAATAAAATAGATTCCCACTTTAATGGCCTTTGATTTGAAAGTCCACATTCTGTGGTAGTGTTTGGCTTTATTTATTTACTCATGTTGTCATGGATTATTGCTATTGGGTTTGAAACTTTGAATTGAAAAATTGTTTGTAAAATGTCAAAAAGACAAAAAGTCTTTTGCAGACTAGGAGGACCACATGATATATCATATGATCATATGAATGTGCTTGGCATTGTTTTGTTTTGTTTTGTTTTGTTTGGTATCATATCAGAGGGAGGGAGGGAACAAAAGGTTACAACTTACAAAGAGAGGATCTAATGCTCTAAACCTAGAAAAAGAGAGTGAGAAAGGAGAAGACACAAAGAACTGAAATTTGATCATCATTTGTTGTAACAAAAGGTAGAAACTTCGGAAGAGCTGTCATTTTTCTAACACATGCTGTCGGGCATGCATGGGATCCACAGTCAAAACACAAAGAATGAAAAATAATTAGTTTATTTATAAATTTGTGTTCAGTTTAATTTTCTGATCAACCAGACGTACGTTGCTTAATAATTAGTTAATTAATATGCGTGATTTTATATATGTTGTCAATATTTTTCATCCATGTTTTGTGATGTCTATAATTTAATTGTGTATATGGTTTCAATGAAAAGCATTTAAATATATTTTGTTAAATAATTCAATTTCTAAATCAGGAAACTTATATATGCTTTATAATTTATAATAAATTGTGCATGCATGTCTGCCACAAATATTCTCTCTCGGTGCCTACCATGAATTTATATATATATATATATATATATTCTCCTAGTATAAAATGTACATAAATATACATATGCCACTGCTGATTATGCGGAACCGCTGTAGCAAACAGTGATCAACAGCAATCAGAAAAATCAGCCAAAAAAAAAAAAAAAATTAAAAAAAATGCTCTTCTATGTACATATATGCACCGCCGCAATGGATTCATATATATAAAAGACAACATCTCAACAGTAGTGTACTATATTTGTCCTTTATTTATTTGCAACTTGCAAGAGAATACTACTGCAACAAAGCATCTTTTCTTTTGAGTGTTTGAATATATCGTATATGGAAGGGTCTGAATTTATATATAAAGCAGCATGCTGCATGGTTCTGCCTGCCTGCAGGGTCAAAATTTGAAACTTTTAAACGTTTTGTTTTCTAAGGTTTTGCGTGGCATCTCTTCTACCCGCGTGCTTCCCGGTCTCGATACAGGGACCTTGAATTTGCTGTCCTTTTGGAACATTTTAGACTACCCTGTGTAACCCTGTTTTAATTTTTAATTAAGCTAGAAATTAATTAACCAACACCTTTTATTTTCACTTACCCAATGAAGCTTGTAGCATAAAGTTTCCATCAGATTCTAAACTAAGAGTTTCTAACTTTCTATATATATAGATGATTGTTTCCAAATTATTATTCTCTTACAGTTGATATGTATTTAAAGTTTTTTTTTTTAAATATGAATTTGGTGATCTTTAATTAAAATATTAACTTCTGGATTTCTTAATTCCTCAAAAATGTTTTCCGTAATTAAATTGTATGCTATGACATATTGGTTCGAAAGTTGATAATATAACTAAGGTGATGATTGATACACAATTCAGAGTAAAGATATTGTGAGTTTAAACTCAAAACATACCAATCACCTTCAAAATTTGTTTATATGACTCAATAAATTATTTTAAATATTGTAGGTATTTAATTATTTTGGGGTTTTAAAAATGAGTTGTTTTATATCTTTTTATAAGTCGTCTTAATTTTTGAGGCAAATAATGGACAAGTTAAAAAGAAAAATGAGAAATCTTTGTATTACATATGGTTTTGATAAAAATAATATTTGTTGAGTTATTTTAATGAAATCTGGAGATGTTTGGTATTTTATTAGGTTCACAATATCTCTACTCTATAACTTTATAATGACTGACTTATTATTGATGTCATGTTTTTTCAAAACCAGTTAAATTTATAAATTCTAGAGCGCTACCTTGCTTTTATAGAATGGACATCCACAGAGTTCATAAAATTACAAATTTGAGATGAAAATTATAAAATTGATGTAAATTTTATAAATTTATATATCTATGAAGTATGCACAGTTATTTTATGGACACACGATGTTTAATTCTCTAATACAAATTTGACCTATGGTCAAAATTCTTAGGAGTGATTAAGTTTTTTAAGCTAAAAGAGTTGGTATAATATACAAATCGAATCATAACACATTAATACCATGCAAATTAATACAAACCACTTTCATAGAATACATAAATCACTGTTCATATCAAATAAATAAAAACGATTTTTTCATGCAAATTAAATCATTTATGAATAAAGGATCACTTAATTTATTAATAAGTCTCCACGTAGTATGTATATATCCATTCGTCCATGAAAGGACGCATCATGCATGTGAGGTACACTGTACCGCCGGTCGTGTTTCCATGGGCGGTCAATTAGACCGCTATAGCAACCAGTAAGAGCACTGCACCTGTCTCCTACACAAAACCCTAATTTGATAATCTCACGGTCTCACCTCCCTCCCTCCGTCCCTCCACACAAGTCCACAACAGTACTTATCCCTATCTCTCTTTAATTCTTTAATAATTAATCCATTGTTTGTCTACTGTTCATACATTCATTCATTTATTGGTATAATCTATTCCCCCTTCTTATCTACACATACGTACACTTCCCTTTATAATTAAGCTACTAAATTGATATATAAAAGAATAATATTTTGTATCCATTGAAAAACTGTCCGTACATCCATAAACGTGTATACAGAGTGTAACAAATAAACTCTAATAAGTAACAGATATATTCCAAAATGTAATCTATCGACGCTACGGACAGTTTTTTAATGGACGCTAGGTATTATTACTCTATATAAAATCTCTTAAAACCCCCCCGCCTCGTCTCGTGTGCATGTATGCTACCCTCTCTCTCTCTCTCTCTGAAATCTTTCTTTTTATTTATATCGGTGTCCCCTTTGTTCTGTACACAATCGCCATTCTGCATTCTCCTTGAGAGAAATATTGATTGAAGAAGTTATGGAGATAAACTCTTCTGAGCATCAATGGCTCTCTTTCTCCCTTAACCATCATCCTGGCCTTTTTGAAGCGTTCTCCACAAGTGGTATGTTTATACTTGCATATTCATTATTAATTTTCATATCCAATACTTGCATATTGGATTGGATTAACATTTTCTTTTTTTCTTTTGAAACGGTTGTGTTGATTGAATTGGTTATTATTGGTTGTTTTTCCTCCTCCTTTTGGCGTAATCTTTTGTGTAACTGTCTTTTGTATTTTGTAAACCAAATAATATATATATATATATATATATATATGTATATATATATATGTATGTATGTATGTATGTATGTATGTATGATTGTTCAATGGGCAATAAACATATATAAGAGTGCCATGCAAAACATATCCTAGTTATGATTTATGAACTCATGATCATGAATTCATGATCATGCATAGTCTAGGAAGTTCTACTACTATTGCTCTTCATTGCAGATTATTTATTTATTTTTTTTCTGTTTTCTTTTTTGTGATTGTGGATTTTCAGTACTCTATGAACAATTGTAATGTTCCATTAATGCTGAATTTCTAACTTGCCAAAAAAGTTTATGCAATCTAAGAACACTAGCAGCAGCACTGACTAAAAAATTTTGATCACAAGACTGAATATATAGCACTGTAAACATAGAATTCTGGATTGGATATAATTTCTTCCTATGAATCATATACATGTAGGTACAACAACAGATCAAGTGTTAGGCGAGCCACCAAAGCTGGAGAACTTCCTTGGTGGAGGTAGCAGCTGCAATACAGCGTGTGCCGGTTCGGAGGAGATTGGAGGAAGTACTACAAGTACTGGAGAGTTAGGAAGCATTGCAGCGGAGTTTCTCGGCGGGTTTCCGACTACCGATCAACAGGATTTTGGCGGCGGACTCAATCTGGTGACCGCCGAGGCAGTGCCTGAGAACGAGACGAGAAAGATGTCTGAGACGTTCGGCCAGCGCACCTCAATATACCGAGGTGTCACTAGGTATTATATTTTGGAGTACACGACTTCACCTAGAACTGATTTAAAATTGTATATATGATCGTTTTAAAAGGATGTAATTAGATTATATATATGTAATTAGTCTTGATCTTTAGGATGTCAACACCTGTGCACATTCATTATTTCTTATTGTTTTGTGACAGAATGAATATTTTTATGTTGTACTTCTGATTAATTTATGTAAAGTTAAGTTTGGTTGTATATCTTAACAATAAAATGTATAAATTATTTAATTAAGAGTAAAATTTACATGTGTGTTACATTGCATGGAGTTTATTATCTTGGTATTTTTGGCTTGAAAAGCAAATTATAAAATGTAATTTGTCATGATTGATCAGCTTGCACGAAATTAAACATCTCTTTTGAAATCTGCATTTGTCAATGTACATACATCACTAACTACATTTTTCAAGAACAGATGAAATCCTTTTGTTGAATTTCACTAAAACATATATACAAATTACCAATTATCAATGTGCATCTATAATTAATGTAATTATTCTTATTCTTCTTAATTTGGTACATAAAAGGCACCGTTGGACAGGGCGATATGAAGCGCATCTCTGGGATAATAGCTGTCGTAGGGAAGGCCAGAGCCGCAAAGGCCGCCAAGGTATACATACATCTAGCATTACCCATATATACACTGCTAAAACATTTTCATCCTACATCAGGTGTTAACATATATATATTTCTAACATTTATGTTGTTTTCACATGGGCATCATCGCATGGCGGCCTAATACTTCACCATGGACAGTCTACTTGGGTGAGCATCAATGCTCTCAATTCATAATTTATCTTTTTGCATGAAGAATTAAGAAATTAACCAATATATATATATATATATATATATATATATATATACTTGCTAGTTTCTTCGTATAACAGTTCCCTTCAATAACTATCAAACCTATATGGCATTCATGCTCTTCTCATAGAAATAACCATTAAAACTTTTTATTATCAATGTTTAATTATAGATAATGTTGATAGAATAATATGCTGAATAAAGTTTTTTCAAAATTTCGTTTTAGGAGGATATGATAAAGAGGAGAAGGCAGCAAGGGCATATGATCTTGCAGCGCTTAAGTACTGGGGCCCTACAACCACCACTAACTTCCCGGTACGCTTGGGATCGATAAAAATTTCAAATTCTGCTGCAACATGTAAATCAAAATTACCTTTAAAATAACATGCACATATGTATATTGATAGGTGTCGAACTATGAAAAAGAGCTCGAGGAGATGAAGTCCATGACTCGACAGGAATTCATCGCCTCACTTCGAAGGTCTTAGGATTAATTTGCTGATATATATGTTCTTTTTTTCTTCTAACATGTATATATTGTTGATTTTCACTTGACCTATACTGTGATTTTTCATACATTATGGCAATCTCAAGTTGTCTTTAATTTGATCCAGGAAGAGCAGTGGATTCTCTAGAGGAGCTTCCATATACAGGGGCGTCACAAGGTTAGTTCATTTTCAATAATAATTATGAATTTATCATAGCAATATATATTAATCATTCTGTTCCACTATGCAAATTAATCTTTTGGGTATTTTGAACATGTATTTATTTTTACTAGTAAAAAGCTCACTCCTTGCTCTGGGCTGGAATTATTATTTCTTATAATAAACTTTTAAGATAATATGTAATGAGCCTTGATTTGAGATAATTTATATGGGCCTTAATTTTAATGGGCTGATAACGTCAACGGGCATTAATGTACATCAAAGGTTATGATCTATCAAAGAAAATGATCTACGGCTCAGATGTGAGGATAGCCCTTTCATATCATTTTTTCCAATATGCTTTTATTATTTATTTTTATATAAAGCCAATAATATGCTAACAGTTCTTCATTAAATTCAATGTTTTGGCAGACACCATCAACATGGAAGATGGCAAGCAAGGATTGGCCGAGTTGCCGGAAACAAGGATCTCTACCTCGGCACTTTCAGTATGTTAAATTGTTTATATTTTTATTTAAAATACACATAATAACAAGGTTGAAACTTAAAGACTCCCATGAATAAATATAGCCAAATATAACTTAATGAGAGAATTTCAGAAAAAGAGTTATCCAGTATGTTTAGTGGATTACATAGCTAATTGAACATCATACAAGTGTATGTATCATTTGCAATTTTAGTTTTTTATTTCTAGCGGAATGGATCGATGCCAATTACCCTATTTTATAGAATTTAACTAACAATATCATTGCCACTTTTAATTTATAGGCACACAAGAAGAAGCAGCAGAAGCATACGACATTGCCGCAATCAAATTCCGAGGCCTTAACGCCGTGACCAACTTTGACATGAGCCGTTACGATGTGGAGAGCATATTGAACAGTGATCTTCCGATCGGTACCATGTCGTCCTCTAAGAAGGCCTCCGAAAGCTCCAAATCGGGAGCATCCGGTGCAGACCAGAACCCCGATTACTTAGCTATATTAGCTATGCATTACCATCAACAACAACAACAGCAGCAGCAACAACAAGAGTACAAAGGGTATTACAATAGTGGCAATGCAGGTTCCGGATTCGAGATATTCGGCTCGGGATTCAACATGGATTTCTCGACCGGTGGCCGGAGCAGCAGTGGTACTGCCAGTACTGCAATGCCACACTATGAAGAGAACAGGCAAATTGGTGGCAGTTACACTTATAATAACAGTGCCATTCCTTATGCAATGCCAGTGATACTAGGAGGCAGCTATGACAACAGTTCCAATTCCAGTACCAACAACTCCAATTGGGTCAGTCCATATGGTTACTATAGTTATCAAGGGGGTACTACTACTACTAACAATGGGACATCTAATTTGCACAGAGCCCTTTTTGGAATGGAATAGTTATATTAATTAAGCTACAAAGAGTAATAGGTAACATGGGGATGATCAAAAGGGTTTTGTTTTGTTTTGTTTTGTTTTGGTAGCTTTGTTTAATTTTGAAGCAGTCAAAATGAGCTTTAGCTATTGTGCTCATTCTTTTGCTGACATGCTTCTGTGTACTAATCATTAGAAAAATAGCTGTGACAATGTGACATGTATCTTTCGAAAAAAGACAATGTGACATGATCTGTGGCTTTAATCTATAAAATCTGTGATATTTCCTGTCAGCGTTTATTCTTACATTGTACAGTTAGTCATAGTCACTTTTGAAGTTTAAAGCAGCTGCATGCAATCTAATTCGACATCATCATCAGTATCATTAGTAGTTTAGTACTGATCCAACGGCCAGATAAAGTATCTGAAAATCTAAGAAAAAAAAAGATGTTTGCTATGTATAGCTTGATTTATTAGAGGTATATACTGTCCCCATATATGTTTCCTTATATATACAGTTATAATTAAATCTAAGGAAAAAGAACACAAAACATATGCATGTTTGCAAGAAATGTACTGCCATGATCAAAGAGCATATAAATGTATCTGATATTGTTTAATTATTATACATGCAGGAAAATGCATTTTGGGGGGATATCAATGTATATTGTATAGTGTCTCCTGTATAGTAGATTAGTAGCAGAATGCCTAAATTAATGACAACAAAAAGGATAGTTGTCTAACAAACGGCTCGCTAGCTATAAAGTAAGCTAGGAAAGGGATTATATTATATATATACTAGGTTAACTATAGTTTGTACTGTACTAAACAATTGATTGAAAAGATATAGATATACATATGTTATATATCAAGAAAAAAGTATACTATATATAAAAGAACACTGTCTAGGTTGTAGCTGGTTCTTTTTGCGCATATCTGATTCAGTCTATTTATTAATTGTGAACACATTTAGTTTCCTTGAAAAGAATGTCGAGACATGCTAATTTATATGGGATCAAGGACCCTAGATTAATTATCTATCATTAATTTCTGATTATATATTGAGAGGTGAGAAGAATATTTAAGATTTATTTTAGATACTACAACTGTAATTTGGGCTTCGCCCCGAAAAATAGTATTAAATAAATAATAACTTTTTTATATTTATATTAAAAAATTTTTGACTATGATGCACCTATTTCATATCTGCATTTTAACCAGACTTGCACCTAGTTTTTGTACCAAAATCCTAAGTTCATTAGCATTTATTAGAAGATTGCCTAGAAATTAGTTACTTCTGTGTTTTTGGCCCAATTTACAGAGAAACAGAGTTTTTGGAGCTAAAACGGGCCAGATTTAGAGCAAAGGAGCAATGAGCACAACCACCGGAGCCCAGCCCAGTAGGCCTGCGGACCGTACTCCATCAGGTGCGGAACGCAATGAGCCCAAAACGCAGCCCATTCAGACGTGCCGACTCACAACCGCCATATCCAAAGATAGCACGATCTGCGCTCCCATTTCTGCTGAACGCAAGAAGTCTAAAAACAGGATTGCACTCCTATTTTTGCGGACTGCTATTTCTGAACTTCCAACTGCGGACCGCACTATATTTAGTGCGAAACGCAGGACATCTAAAACTGAGCAGAATCGCTATTTCTATTGCACGTTAACTTCCGGCGATCTATTTTTCCATACTTGCGTCCCAAGGATCCAGAAGTGGAACGACTAAAACTGAAGGCATCTTCTAGTATAAAAGGGACCCCTAGGGGTACTTTCTCATTGTCTTGTGTAGGTCTCATGTGTTGAGATTAGTTTAGTCAATAGTCATTGTTTAGTTGAGAGTCTAGTTTTGTCAAGGGAGGAGTTCATCGCCGCCAAGGTGAAGGAGTTGGTTACTCGCCTATTCCTAAGCTCGATCGGTTCTTTCTTTTCCCTTATTTTATTTTGCTGTTTAGTCATGTCAAGGCGTGAGTAGTCGCCTTTGTTCTTGGGGTTTAGGATGATGTTTGTATGTATGGATTAATTGAATACTTGCTTTTAACGTTTATGCATTGAAGTTATTTTCATATTTGCTTTGAGCTTATTCATAATTGTGCTTGAATTGTTTTCTTGTTCTTTGATATGATCCTGTGGATGTATGTTCGTATCTAGTTGGTAGATTTATATCTTCTTAGGCCAGAATTGCTAATTGCATGAGAGTGCACTTGTAGTAGTTCACCCTATTTTGATAGACCTGTGGATTGGGCATAGTCTAGTTGGAAAACTTAACGTCAATTGATAGAGATTCAATACTTGCACTATTTGGGTAGATAACTTGTTGTCCAATTGTATCCGAGAGGAGAAGTTGTGGTTATAACGTGAGTTAAACCGTACCTGTGATCGAAAGCAAATTGGGTTTAGGTTAGAGATAATCTAAAGATTTCGAATTGATCTAAAAGTATTTAAAAGTGCCAACAAACGAGAGTTGAGGGACTTGTAATTGCTTTGGGTTAGTTGGGGATCGGTAACTTTGATCAACAATAGAAACTGAGCTTGAACTGACTCTGATCTGTTCCCTGCGGATCGCATTGGTGACAGGTGCGAACCATACCAAGCAAGGAACAGACAGAGAACCACAAATTTGTACATCTTGCGGTTCGCACCCTCTCGGGTGCGGAACGCAGGCAGTTAGTCCAAACATCAAACTGATTCTGAAAACCCTAGGAACGTTTGTCTCATAATTGTTTTAGAGTCTTTACTGCTTTTTAATAATTTAGGAACCAACCAACTTCAAACAAACCCCCCAAATTGGTTACGAATCGGTTACTTTTAGGATTAGAATTGTGAACAAAGATCTGTCTAAATTTAGTACCGTCCCTGTGGATACGATCCCGACTATATTGCATAATATCGTACGCTTGCGATTGATTGTATTATTTAGGGTAAAAGCCTATACACTCCACGCGTATCAAGCTTTTTGGCGCCGTTGCCGGGGACGGCAACACTATTTCTAGACTTTTCTTTATTTTCTTTTCTATTTCTAACCCCCCTTTTTCTAGTTTTCTTTTTCTTTTGTTACAGGTGACAGAAGCTGGACCGACTACCGCCGGTTGGTGACTACAAGCTGAGAAGTGGTGTTCAATATCCGAGACTACAACCAGAAGACACCCCAACCTCAGTTCCGACCGACCTGACCACAACTTTCCAGCAGCTGTCGATCAGAGACTCTTCCTGCGGTCCGCACTCCACTGCTCACGGTCCGCAAGACATGGCAGACGAAGCAACAAGGCTTGCATTGCAAGAAGCTGCTACCGAAAGGCAAAGGCTTCAGACAGAGGTCGAACGACTACAGCGGGAAGCAAGACAAAGGAGAGAGGAAGAAGAAGAAGCACAGCGTCACATGCCACGTACTCTAAGGGATTTCCACATCCCCAAAGTTGACAATGCACAAGGACCTATAGTACTTCCTGACATAGTTGGGGATCCTCCTAACTTTGGCTCAGGGGTAGTCAATCTCATCCAACAAAGTTGTTTTCACGGCTTGGAGTCGGAGAACCCACACGATCACATCAACAACTTTCTCCAATGTTGCAGAACCGTAAAGAACATTATGGCAAGTCCAGATTACGTCCGACTGGCTCTGTTTCCGTTCTCCCTACGAGACAGAGCACGAACTGAAAGGAATAGCACGATGGCTAGAGATGCGGAAATTAAAATTTTTCTAACCAAAGCATGTGCAGTTCAATCAGATCTTGCCAAACGAACGACTTATCGCTGATCTACACATTAACATGCATAGAGAGGCAGTAGTTATACCTTTGACGCGTAAACGGTTGCTCGGTGTGCTGTCCGGTTGCGCGTCGCCCTTGTCCACCAAAGGTTCGACCACCACCGTCCGTCTAGGCAAGAAGAACGTTGACGGCGGGTCCTTCGATCTTTTTCCTCGCACGAATCTCAACCCTAAACCCTAGGTTTGATAGAGGAGATTTCTCAACACATGAGAGAGAGAGAGAGGAAGAAAGGTGGCTGGAAAAACTTACTTTTTCGTGCATGAAACCTTCCCTTTTATACTTGTCAAGAGTGATTAAGGAAACCCTAATCACATACCCTAATCTGCCTTTCTGTCAGGTTGCGTTATAACGCACCCAATATTGCGTTATAACGCAACACCTGACAGAACCAGATTTCTGTCACAGATTCCGTTATAACGTAACATATGTTGCGTTGTAACGGAACTGCTGACAGAACCAAATGACAAGTATTCTCTCATATGTTTGAGACATAAGATCAAAACATCATAGCCATGATGATATTCAGGTTATCATGATGCCCAATCAAGCTCAAGTCAGGCCGCGCCTGATTTGACTTATTGCCATCACTCGTTACACGTTCGCCGACGTGACACGAACCTGAACAGGACTAATGGTCGAGAGCCTTTGTAGGTGTGACCTTATAGGGATCTGGATCATGTTGGGTTGCATTAACAGTGATTCTCATCTACCTGTTCAATGCTGATCATCATCAGTGTCAAGCCATCCACGTGACGATCCCCAAATGATACAGACAGTACGCACGTCCACGTAGTATCTTGATCCTGAGTAAGAGTACCTTACTTGTGTTGATTCTATGTCATATGAATATCCAAGATCAGTCCATGGCAGGATTGTGTCATCCTCACGACTATATCATTTACTTGACGTCCATATAGATTAAACACATGACTAAGATTAATCATTGCGCGCGTGTGTAATCCATAATGTCAAGGGGCCCAGAGGATATCATAACTCATCTATGATGAGAGACATTCCAGTATCTTGATCATCCATGATCCAAGCTACCAATTCTACACACCGAACTGGAATCCCTTATGCCACCTGTTACGGTTGGGATAGGAAACTAGTCACAGTGTGCAGTCACGATATTTGATCATGACAACCTCAACCGTGAATCCAACACTGACAAGAATATGAATGACATAACACATTCCTTTTGTCATATTCTTGTCGCGGTCAGTCCAATGCCATGTCACAGAGAATGTGCACATGCATCCATATGATCTAGTTGACGGCCGCGCTATCAATGGGACGTGATACAAACCCATCTGCTAGACTCATATGCTGATCCTATCCGACCAACTAGAGTACCATGCTAGTTATCATAGATCAGGGCAGTTTTAGAATTGACGTCATACCCATCATGGCATATCACTTGCTCTTGTCGTAAACAACACAAGCCATAACGTAACATCAATTCAAGGAAACTAATGAATAAAACATCCAAATAAGAATAACCATGAACAAGCGAATACCATATATATATAAATATAAATATGTATGTTTCTCTAGTACATAAACACTAACAATCTCCCACTTGGACTAGAGACATCATATCCTCTACGTCCAGTGAAGTGTACCCTAAAACAAAAGTAAAGTACAACCACTACATCATCAGACCCAGCCTACGCGGCGTCGAATGCCCATGGCCGATCTATGAAGATTCGTCTTATCCAAAGACAGTGGCTTTGTTAGCGAGTCAGCTGTGTTGCTGTCCGTATCCACCCTGCTGATTCTCACATCACCTCGACTCACAAAGTCGCGAATCAGGTGATACTTGCGGTCGACATGCTTGCTTTTCTGGTGCGATCTCGGCTCCTTGGCTTGAGCGATAGCTCCGTTGTTGTCACAATAGAGCTCAATCGCCTCAAGTGAACTCGGAACAACCTCAAGTTCTTGCAAGAACTTGCGCAACCAAACCCCTTCCTTGGCGGCTTCGGCTGCGGCTACGTACTCGGATTCGGTGGTAGAGTCTGTCACGCACTCTTGCTTTGAGCTCCTCCAGCTCACAGCGCCACCGTTCAACGTGTACACGTATCCTGATTGCGATCGCAAATCATCTTGGTCGGTCTGGAAACTAGCATCTGTGTAGCCCCTGGCTACTAGCTCAGTTTGACCACCATAGATTAGGAGCATCTCTGAAGTATTCCTCAAATACTTTAGTATGTTTTTGACAGCTGTCCAATGCTTGAAACCGGGGTTCGACTGATATCTGCATGTCATGCTCAAAGCATATGCAACATCAGGGCGAGTACAAGTCATGGCATACATGATCGATCCGATCGCTGACGCGTACGGAATCCGACTCATCCTCTCAAGCTCATCAGTCCCTGAAGGACATTGACTCTTGCTTAATTTAATGCCATGAGACATAGGCAGAAATCCCTTCTTGGAATCTTCCATGCCGAATCTCTTCAAGACTTTGTCTATGTAGGTACTTTGACTTAATCCGATAAGTCGCTCAGATCTATTCCTATAGATTCTGATTCCCAACACATAGACTGCCTCGCCCAAGTCCTTCATCGAGAAAATCTTCATCAATGAAGACTTGACCCCGTTCAACATTGGCACATCATTGCCTATGAGCAATATGTCATCAACATATAGGACTAGGAATACGACCGAGCTCCCACTAACCTTCTTGTATACACAAGG
The DNA here is from genome assembly GCA_030179965.1 of Cyperus esculentus. NCBI lineage: Eukaryota > Viridiplantae > Streptophyta > Magnoliopsida > Poales > Cyperaceae > Cyperus > Cyperus esculentus. The sequence goes on from JASGLE010000027.1 coordinate 3,098,151, forward strand.
TTCCTCTTCGCATTTCTTGAAATCAAATTTCTTGATTTCACGATCGAATCGCAGGTTCCAACTCCGAGATGCTTGCTTAAGTCCATAAATGGATCTCTTAAGCTTGCATACCTTCTTAGCACTTGACGAATCCTCAAAACCCGACGGTTGTACCATGTACAACTCTTCTTCTAAATCGCCGTTTAGAAAAGCGGTTTTGACATCCATCTGCCATATTTCATAATCATAAAATGCGGCAATGGCTAAAAGGATCCGAATTGACTTGAACATAGCGACAGGTGAGAAGGTCTCATCGAAATCGATCCCTTGGATCTGTCGATATCCCTTCGCCACTAGTCTGGCTTTGTACGTAGTCAAATTCCCGTCTTTGTCACTCTTCCTCTTGAAAACCCATTTGTTCTCAATTGGCCTAAAGCCTGGAGGAAGGTCAACCAGGTCCCAAACCTGATTGTCGTACATAGACTGAATTTCGGCTTTCATGGCTTCCAGCCACGAGTCGGAATCTGGTCTGCTCATCGCATCATCGAAGCTCACAGGATCATCAGTATCCAAACTGGTGATCTTATGCAGACCCAACCATCTTTCAGGTTGACGAACCACACGTTGTGACCTTCTAGGAATAACCCTTAGAGGCGGTTGTGATGCTTCTCCAGGTTGTGGCTCAGGCACATCCTGCAAAGGCACTTCCTCGTCTACTCGAGTTTGCACTTCCTCAACCGGAGTCGAGGGTGTGTTCACTTGAGTTTCGGCAGGAATGTCTTCGGCCTCTTCCATCCGCGATGGATCAGGGCTTAAGAAGCTCCCACTAACCCCTGCAACCCTGGGTGGAAAACTCGAGTTTCCATCTTGCAACTCCACTTGAATTTCTTCAAGTTGGACGTTGCTCCCACTACTCTTTCTTGCGAGAAATTCCTTCTCCAAGAACACACCATGACGAGCAACAATCACCTTGTTCTCATTCCGGTGGAAGAAGTAGTAGCCCTGAGTATTTTTGGGGTATCCCACAAAGAAATACTTGTCCGATCTAGAATCGAGCTTTCCTGAGGTTTTATCTTTCCTCACGAATGCCTCGCATCCCCAAATCTTAAGGAAAGACAAGGGAGGCACCCTCCCAAACCATAACTCGTATGGTGTCTTCTCCACGGACTTAGATGGAACACGGTTTAGCATGAACGCGGCTGTCTCCAGCGCATATCCCCAGAACGACATTGGGAGAGTTGCAGCACTCATCATTGATCGGACCATGTCCATCAATGTCCTGTTCCTCCTCTCGGAAACGCCATTCCATTGAGGAGTCCCCGGCGGGGTCAATTGTGAGACGATCCCACAATCTTTCAGGTAAGAGGTGAACTAAATACTTAGATACTCACCACCGCGATCCGATCGCAAGACCTTGATCTTCTTGTTGAGTTGATTCTCTACTTCGTTCTTAAACTCTTTGAACTTGTCAAAGGTTTCAGATTTATGTCTCATCAAGAAGACATAACCGTATCGACTGAAATCATCAGTGAACGTGACAAAGTACGAGTATCCACCTCGGGCATTAATGCTTAAGGGCCCACACACATCGCTGTGCACTAGTCCCAACAAGTCATTTGCTCTTTCACCTTTCTTCTTGAAAGGCGCCTTAGTCATCTTGCCAAGCAAGCAGGAATCGCAGGTGTCCAGTGAGTCCATCTCAAACTGGCCAAGAAGCCCCGCTTCTTTCAACCTTTTAATGCGATTCTCATTTATATGACCTAGGCGGCAGTGCCACATGAAAGCCTCGCTTTCATTTGAGATCCTCGGTCTCTTGGTTTGTATACTAAGAATAGGCGTATCCAAGTCGAGCAAATACAGACCATCTGTTTTAACACCAGAACCATAATGTAAACCATTCAATGAAAAATCCATAAGACCATTCATAATAGTAAACTTAAATCTATCTGAATCCATACGCGATACAGAGATTATGTTCTTAGTGATACAAGGGCAAAAATAAACATCTGACAAATGTAAGATAAGGCCCGTAGGCAAAGATAAATCTACGTCGCCAACATCGGTCGCCGATATAATCGCACCATTGCCGACACGCATCTGTATTTCCCCTTTGCTCAGCCGTCTCCTATTTCTTAGCACCTGCACATTACCAACAATGTGAGCACCTGAACCTGAATCCAAAATCCAGTTCTTAGAAATAGTAGCGAGATGTGTCTCAAAGACATAGATACCTGGTCCTTGGATCAAGTTCTTAGTCTTGAGCTGGGGGCAGTCCCTTCTCCAATGACCCTTGCCATGGCACTCATAGCACTCGGCGTCAGCTGGGATTACCTTTGCGGCCTTAGGCTGGTCCACGACCACGCCCTTGCCCTTGTTGCTCTTCTTGGGCCTTGGCCTGCGCTGGCCCTTGCCCTTCTTAACTTTCTTCCCCTGCTCAGACACGGTGAGGACATTGGAAGGCCCAGCCTTCTTGAAGTCCACCTCCGCCGATCTGAGGAGACCATGGAGTTCGCACAACGTCTTCTCCATCCCACTCATGTGATAGTGAGTCACAAAGCTGCTGAAGGTGTGTGGGAGAGAATTGAGCACGATATTCACGGTGTGATCACTAGGGAGAGGCGCGCCGAGCCTTTCCAGCTGCTCAGCGTAGCTCATCATCTTAAGCATGTGAGCCGATACAGAACTCCCCACAGACATTCGGCAGTTGACAAAAGAAGTCAACACGTTGTAACGCTCGACTCGCAACTGCTCAGCGAACAAGTCCGCGAGCTGTTGCATAATCTTGTGCGTAGGCATGTCCTCGAACCGCCTCTGCAGCTCAGGATCCATGATCGCGATCAAGAGAGTCCCAACGTCCAACTCGTCTGCCAGGTGCGTCTGCACCGAGACGTAAGCCGGATTCTTAGCCATGACGGCCGGGGCAGCATCCGTGGCCGCCTTCTCCTCTATGAACTCCGGAGGCATTTCCTCGCCCTCCGGTAGGGGAGTAGTCAAGACGTACTCCTTCCTCTCTCTCTTCAGAACATTCCTGAGGTTCCGGAGCCAATCAGAGTAGTTGGCACCGTCGGAACGGAGAGGATTGCGGTCCAAGACTGGACGCAGGGAGTTCGTGTTAGCCATGTCTACAAAAATTACCACAAGAGAAAATCGCAGTTAAGTTCATGAAATTCATTTTGTTTTTAAGAAAAACAACTTCCACTATAGTTTGTAAAGTTCGTCCAATTACCATAGTAGGTCCAAGATCCATATTTTCAGTTAAGTTGTCCAGCGGCGGCTAGGTATTACAATTTAACCTATTTTAGGTAGACCACGCCGGGTCAATCGTGCCGCGCACGACTCTTGGCGCATCAAGGTCCGCGACCTCGACGCTATCCCCAAAGCCAGCGTCGGCATGGCCTTTGCCAAGTCGTAACCTCTCCTTATTTGGTTCGGCACGCACGGCGTACCCCACGACCCGTCACTCCCTCAATTCGACTTCCTACTTAATTCGGTCAAGTCTCCAAGAGCTCGTTTAGGGAGGTGGATAAGGAAGGCAACGGGAAATTGTACTTGGGTTGGATGGACTAATGCAGGTCAAATTGCGAGTTGGTGGGGCATGATAAAACCGAATACCATACTTATTTATTCTACGACTCAACCATAGCAATAAATTCACAACAATCTCAAACAACTGACAAGCATTTAGGGCATACAAGCCCCGCGAGATATATGGCCCCGCTCCAAGCTCCATCCGCCGAGATCGCGCGAGTTCTAAGCTTGGTACCTGTTTTTCCATTCCCATATCCTAACTAGAAATAAAACTATTCCTTAAAGCGATATGAAATGAAAACATATATTAATGTTACCCAATTAACCCTTGGGGCACGCATGCCTCAAATTAATTAATTAACACATTAATATACCACGGGGCACCGAGGCCGCATTACAAACATTCACAAACAATCAATACATCACACAAGGCATTGATCTTTGGCCATATATCCCGCACCTGCAAACATTCTCATACACACATACAAGACATTTTGCAAGTAGAGTAATCAGATCTAATCAATTTATAAACAAGTAATAATCATTAAGCAATAACTAATTAAATTTAGCCTCTGTCACAGGTTGCGTTATAACGCAACAGATGTTGCGTTATAACGGATCTCGCCGGATCAGTCTGCAAAACCGACAGTTGCGTTATAACGCAACTCTCTGTTGCGTTATAACGGAACCTCTCTGTTTTCAGACCCTGCCCCTTACCGTTTCGATCCGCGATCAAAACCGTCACTTTGTACGATCCAAACACGTCATAAAACATGTCAATCAAGTTCTGTGACATCCTCAAATTTATTAAAAAATTAATCTAAGGCCTTAAGGGCACAATTCAATCAATTATCTACTCTAACAATTATTCACGTGTTTATCAAATCGATTAATCTCAATTACAAGGCATAATATCGCCTCAAAGCAACAAATCAGTTCAAGTTTGGCAAACCTTCGCTCTGATACCACTGAAAGGAATAGCACGATGGCTAGAGATGCGGAAATTAAAATTTTTCTAACCAAAGCATGTGCAGTTCAATCAGATCTTGCCAAACGAACGACTTATCGCTGATCTACACATTAACATGCATAGAGAGGCAGTAGTTATACCTTTGACGCGTAAACGGTTGCTCGGTGTGCTGTCCGGTTGCGCGTCGCCCTTGTCCACCAAAGGTTCGACCACCACCGTCCGTCTAGGCAAGAAGAACGTTGACGGCGGGTCCTTCGATCTTTTTCCTCGCACGAATCTCAACCCTAAACCCTAGGTTTGATAGAGGAGATTTCTCAACACATGAGAGAGAGAGAGAGGAAGAAAGGTGGCTGGAAAAACTTACTTTTTCGTGCATGAAACCTTCCCTATTATACTTGTCAAGAGTGATTAAGGAAACCCTAATCACATACCCTAATCTGCCTTTCTGTCAGGTTGCGTTATAACGCACCCAATATTGCGTTATAACGCAACACCTGACAGAACCAGATTTCTGTCACAGATTCCGTTATAACGTAACATATGTTGCGTTGTAACGGAACTGCTGACAGAACCAAATGACAAGTATTCTCTCATATGTTTGAGACATAAGATCAAAACATCATAGCCATGATGATATTCAGGTTATCATGATGCCCAATCAAGCTCAAGTCAGGCCGCGCCTGATTTGACTTATTGCCATCACTCGTTACACGTTCGCCGACGTGACACGAACCTGAACAGGACTAATGGTCGAGAGCCTTTGTAGGTGTGACCTTATAGGGATCTGGATCATGTTGGGTTGCATTAACAGTGATTCTCATCTACCTGTTCAATGCTGATCATCATCAGTGTCAAGCCATCCACGTGACGATCCCCAAATGATACAGACAGTACGCACGTCCACGTAGTATCTTGATCCTGAGTAAGAGTACCTTACTTGTGTTGATTCTATGTCATATGAATATCCAAGATCAGTCCATGGCAGGATTGTGTCATCCTCACGACTATATCATTTACTTGACGTCCATATAGATTAAACACATGACTAAGATTAATCATTGCGCGCGTGTGTAATCCATAATGTCAAGGGGCCCAGAGGATATCATAACTCATCTATGATGAGAGACATTCCAGTATCTTGATCATCCATGATCCAAGCTACCAATTCTACACACCGAACTGGAATCCCTTATGCCACCTGTTACGGTTGGGATAGGAAACTAGTCACAGTGTGCAGTCACGATATTTGATCATGACAACCTCAACCGTGAATCCAACACTGACAAGAATATGAATGACATAACACATTCCTTTTGTCATATTCTTGTCGCGGTCAGTCCAATGCCATGTCACAGAGAATGTGCACATGCATCCATATGATCTAGTTGACGGCCGCGCTATCAATGGGACGTGATACAAACCCATCTGCTAGACTCATATGCTGATCCTATCCGACCAACTAGAGTACCATGCTAGTTATCATAGATCAGGGCAGTTTTAGAATTGACGTCATACCCATCATGGCATATCACTTGCTCTTGTCGTAAACGACACAAGCCATAACGTAACATCAATTCAAGGAAACTAATGAATAAAACATCCAAATAAGAATAACCATGAACAAGCGAATACCATATATATATAAATATAAATATGTATGTTTCTCTAGTACATAAACACTAACACGAACATGGTTTAATTCTCTTCCCACAGGCTCAATTGGTACCTGGGCCGAATTATCTAAACAATTCATTGAAAAATACTACCCTGTTAGGAGAACTGCTAAAGTTAGGGCACAAATTTCATCTTTCAAACAAGGGTATGATGAATCATTGAGCGATGCTTGGGATAGATTTAACCAATTGAGACAATCTTGTCCTCACCATAACTTTACTGATTGGATGTTGGTTGATGCATTTTATGGTGGTTTAACTTCACAAAGTCGTGTTTTGGTTGATTATGGTGCAGGTGGGTCTATCATTGACAATGAGCCACATGAAATCTTGGAGTTATTTGACAAGTTGGCAAAGCAACAACAATGGTCCAACTGTGAGCAAATCAGAGGTCAAAAGGGACGTTATGAAGTCGATCAACTCGCTTTGATGCAAGCTAAACTAGACGCCCTTCAATTACAAGTTGACAGGCAAAAAGCCACCACTAATGTCGTGCAAGTCCAATCTTGTATTCTTTGTGGAGAATCTCATGACTACGAAAACTGCCCCTTGCGTCAACCCGAGGTTGGAGGACAAGTCAACTCGATCAACAATGAGCCACCCTTCTACCCAAAGCCTCCGTTCGCACAGTCGTACACCCCTCCTCAGAGGTATCAGAACCAAGGGACCCAGTATCAACCAGGTCAAGGAAGTGGAAACCGTAACTTCTACAGCAACAACCACTTCCAAAACCAAAACCAGAATCGCAATACCCCGCCGAACAACTTATACCGACACCCAAACACGCATCCCCAACAAGAACCACACGTACCACCCGAGGTCAACACCTACATGCAAGAGCAAATCAAGATGAATCAAATGATCTTTGAACAAATGCAAGCCATGAATGAGAAGTTGGCTAGACTAGCGGGGGGAGACACTAATGCGAGCATAAGCTCGACGGGCACGGGTAAGCTTTCGAGTCAACCGATTAATCCAAACGGCGAAGTAAAGGCTATACATATCTTGAGGAGCGGCACACAATACACAGACCCTCCAATGCCAGAGGAACCTGACCTGAGTATCAAGAGACCAGCTGACGCCGAAACCGCTCAGAAAACTACGAAAACCGCTTCAGACAGAGCAGAGTGCGAACCACACCCTTCTGTACACGGTCCGCACATCCCTCGGTTAGCAGAAACAGAGAAGAGCACGACCCAACCGACTTCGCGACCGAAGCAGTCAGGCCCAACCGACACAGCTTGCGGTCCGCACTCACGAGAGTACAGTCCGCAGGATGATGAAACAGAAGACAAAACTGACCAGAATACCAATCCTGTTTCACGTGCCACCTCAGCAAAGGACAAAGGCAAAGCAACAGAGACACCACTGCCTTATCAGCCGCCTGTTCCTTTTCCACAAAGACTCGCCAAACATCGATTGGATGAGCAATTTTCCAAGTTTATGGAGGTACTAAAACAACTCACAATCTCAATTCCATTCACCGACGCTCTCATGCAAATGCCTTCATACGCCAAGTTCTTGAAAGACATCTTGTCCAACAAGAGGAGTCTCAAAGATTGCAAGAGGATACAACTCAATCATGAAGTAAGCGCAGTCATAAGACGTGAGTTACCTCCTAAACTTGGGGATCCGGGCAAATTCACAATCCCATGCACTATCGGGAAGGCTAACATAAAGAAAGCACTATGCGATTTGGGTGCAAGCGTGAGTCTCATGCCTTACACGGTGTTTCAAAGAATCGGAGTTGGAGATCTTAAACCGACTCGCATGACGATCCAACTTGCCGATACCACCACGCGCAAGCCGTTGGGCATTGTTGAAGACATACCCGTTCGAGTTGGGCAATTTTTTGTTCCTGGAGATTTTGTTGTGATAGACATGAAGGAAGACAAGCATGTGCCGATCATCTTAGGGCGACCTTTCTTAAGAACCGCCGGTACCGTTATCAACACACGAGATGGCACGTTGACGATGTACGTTGGAAATGACAAGGTTCAATTCCAAGTTGAAGAAGCGATGCAATACCCCGACTATTCCGAAGACTGCTGCCGATTGGACGTTATCGAGGATGGAGTCCATGAGGTGCGAGAAGATGATGAGTCTCCTCTGCAGGATCAGTTGGTACATGCATCACGCGGTTCGCAGCTCACTACATGCGTTCCGCATAAGGAAGGAGGAAGGGCTGAGACACAACTGACACTTCAGCCCGAGACAGAAGAAGCAGCAGATGACACATACTGCGTTTCGCAGCTCACCACATGCGTTCCGCACCATGCTGAACCTCCAGACAGACAGTCGATTTTTCAGACGCAACCAGAACCGCCTGTTCCGCAACCAGTCACAGCAGATTGCGATCCGCAGGACACCAAGAACGGTACGCAGGAAGGAGTTACCAGGTACGAAATAGACAGGTCCCCACCGCGCATAGCTTGGCGTCAGGTCAGGTATTTTCTTTAATAATTTAGGTAGTTTAGGGGTCGAGCTCGGGACCTAAAACGTAGCGCTTCTCGGGAGGCAACCCAAGCACAAAATAAAGTAGTTTAAGTTAGTTTAGGTTAGTTTAGATAGTATTAATTAGTCCATACAAACAAGTTCATCATAATATTGCATAAGGTATGTTTAGTTTTGTTTTTGTAGTCCCAGGAGTCAACCCAAGGAATCATGAAGAATCAGAGCTCGAAATCACGAAGAAACGAGGCGCTGGCATCTACCTGCGTTCCGCAAGCTGCAGATTGCGTTCCGCAGTAAGCTCTGACAGATCCCTGTTTCAGACAGAAGAAAGGCATAGTTCGATTGAGCTTGGGGAGTCTCCATGACGTCTACGGAGCATAGCTAGTCCATCAGGTCGTATTCTTTCTTTCTCTCATTTATTTCCATATCTAAGTTCTAAGCACTGAGGGCAGCGCAAGGATTAGCTTGGGGAAGGAGAATAGAGTAAACTTGATTGGAGAATAGAGTAAACTTGATTGTAGAGTCCATGCATTTTTTAGTCCAATTTTTCGAATTTTCATGCATTGCATTTATGAAAAATTTTGAGTAGGTGTTAAATTCAAGATTTTTGGGTGTTTTTGAATTTTGTTTTATTAAAAATTGAGTAGGATAACTTCATGAGATATTTGTTATAGTCGGTAATTCTTGTTCTGAAGTGGCTAGTTACATGAATTAAGTAAGTTTTAATTGGAAAAAGTAGTAAACCGAAAATCTGATTGAGAATGAAAAAGGAAATTCTTTTGGTTTTGTTGATTTCACGTGAACATGGGTCTGGCAAAGTGGAATGTCATAGCTTGAATGTCAAATAAAAATAATTAAATCCGTAAATGTTCATAAATGACGAGATAAGTCTTGGGCAGCAGAAAATCAAATCAAATAAGAGGCTTTTAGGATCGCGGTTGATTCAGACGAGTGTACCCTTTATTTTTTCCATCTGGATTGATTGGATTCTAGAATGTCTCAAATTCACAAAAGGTTGGAGTTGCGTTCAGTTCGGAGTTGTGTACCCTTTAATTTTTCATCCGGACTGATTCGAGCTTCATTCCCCAAACACAAATAAAATAAGGCATTTCAAAGTCTATGGAGTTGAATAGAACGAGAAAGTTGTTCACGTGGGATGAGCAAAGCTTAAATAACCACTTTGTAGTTTGATTGAAAGATCTAGGTCCGAAAAAGTACAATTGTCTTATTTGTTTCATGGAACAAGAGTCGCTCGTCTTGGTTACTTATTATAACACATGTCTTATGAAGTAATTTTTCCCAATTGTTGATAAAGCTTAGTTTAAACTTGTTCATAAATCTTGAGTTAAACATAAACACAAAGTCTTTCATTTGCATTACTTGGGAATTTGGGAATGAGTCTAGGTACAGTCTGTTCTTAGGTTTAAGTAATTGCTTGAGGACAAGCAAGGGTTTGAGCTTGGGGAGATTTGATGCACCTATTTCATATCTGCATTTTAACCAGACTTGCACCTAGTTTTTGTACCAAAATCCTAAGTTCATTAGCATTTATTAGAAGATTGCCTAGAAATTAGTTACTTCTGTGTTTTTGGCCCAATTTACAGAGAAACAGAGTTTTTGGAGCTAAAACGGGCCAGATTTAGAGCAAAGGAGCAATGAGCACAACCACCGGAGCCCAGCCCAGTAGGCCTGCGGACCGTACTCCATCAGGTGCGGAACGCAATGAGCCCAAAACGCAGCCCATTCAGACGTGCCGACTCACAACCGCCATATCCAAAGATAGCACGATCTGCGCTCCCATTTCTGCTGAACGCAAGAAGTCTAAAAACAGGATTGCACTCCTATTTTTGCGGACTGCTATTTCTGAACTTCCAACTGCGGACCGCACTATATTTAGTGCGAAACGCAGGACATCTAAAACTGAGCAGAATCGCTATTTCTATTGCACGTTAACTTCCGGCGATCTATTTTTCCATACTTGCGTCCCAAGGATCCAGAAGTGGAACGACTAAAACTGAAGGCATCTTCTAGTATAAAAGGGACCCCTAGGGGTACTTTCTCATTGTCTTGTGTAGGTCTCATGTGTTGAGATTAGTTTAGTCAATAGTCATTGTTTAGTTGAGAGTCTAGTTTTGTCAAGGGAGGAGTTCATCGCCGCCAAGGTGAAGGAGTTGGTTACTCGCCTATTCCTAAGCTCGATCGGTTCTTTCTTTTCCCTTATTTTATTTTGCTGTTTAGTCATGTCAAGGCGTGAGTAGTCGCCTTTGTTCTTGGGGTTTAGGATGATGTTTGTATGTATGGATTAATTGAATACTTGCTTTTAACGTTTATGCATTGAAGTTATTTTCATATTTGCTTTGAGCTTATTCATAATTGTGCTTGAATTGTTTTCTTGTTCTTTGATATGATCCTGTGGATGTATGTTCGTATCTAGTTGGTAGATTTATATCTTCTTAGGCCAGAATTGCTAATTGCATGAGAGTGCACTTGTAGTAGTTCACCCTATTTTGATAGACCTGTGGATTGGGCATAGTCTAGTTGGAAAACTTAACGTCAATTGATAGAGATTCAATACTTGCACTATTTGGGTAGATAACTTGTTGTCCAATTGTATCCGAGAGGAGAAGTTGTGGTTATAACGTGAGTTAAACCGTACCTGTGATCGAAAGCAAATTGGGTTTAGGTTAGAGATAATCTAAAGATTTCGAATTGATCTAAAAGTATTTAAAAGTGCCAACAAACGAGAGTTGAGGGACTTGTAATTGCTTTGGGTTAGTTGGGGATCGGTAACTTTGATCAACAATAGAAACTGAGCTTGAACTGACTCTGATCTGTTCCCTGCGGATCGCATTGGTGACAGGTGCGAACCATACCAAGCAAGGAACAGACAGAGAACCACAAATTTGTACATCTTGCGGTTCGCACCCTCTCGGGTGCGGAACGCAGGCAGTTAGTCCAAACATCAAACTGATTCTGAAAACCCTAGGAACGTTTGTCTCATAATTGTTTTAGAGTCTTTTACTGCTTTTTAATAATTTAGGAACCAACCAACTTCAAACAAACCCCCCAAATTGGTTACGAATCGGTTACTTTTAGGATTAGAATTGTGAACAAAGATCTGTCTAAATTTAGTACCGTCCCTGTGGATACGATCCCGACTATATTGCATAATATCGTACGCTTGCGATTGATTGTATTATTTAGGGTAAAAGCCTATACACTCCACGCGTATCAGACTATAATTTTTTAAATCTTTTGATGTGAAAATAATAATTTTATAAATAATAACCATAAGTGTTGTTAGACCATTTTAAGTTTTAAATTTTATTTTTTGACTTATCATACTCATCTTATTTAATAAGAAGAGAAAAAAAAATGCCAAACCATTGGATCAGAGAAGATGAAGAGATTCAAATAAAATCAATGGTAAATAATATTGATGATGTGACATAAGTTGAGGTGCTTAGCTACCAGTCTTTATGGAGTATAAATTTTCTACATGCATACAGCATATTACTAGACAACGGTGTACTGCCTTTTTTTAATTGTTCTTAGTTTTATACTTTTATTAGTGCAGGTTCGGCAATTTCTCTTTAGACCTCCTTAGCCTCTTAATCCTTCTGAACACTCAACAGAGAATGAATAAAAATTTCTCTTTAAGTCTTCTTTTGACTAGAGCTTAAGTTTGCATTGTTTGAATTCTTAAGGAAGCTTTTACTCCTGACTTAAAGTTGCTTTCTTAAGTCCCTTTTCTTTTGCCGATCGAATGCAACTTAGCAACGCTTAAATATTTAAGCCAAAGAGACTTCCCAACAAACCCTTATTTCTTAAATTAAGTTATTAATCATCTCATGATACAAAATATAATTAGTCATGTTTCCCTTCTCTAAACTTTTTATTATTAGAACCTTAATATAAAAGGTGAAGGGCCTACACATTTATATCTTGCACTACCACACCCCTCTTTTGAAACTAGAAGGAGAAAAGGAGCTCAAAATTAAGCATGCGGATTGTATCAGTTACGTGTACGTATATATGAGCACTGTTCATGTACAAAGAATATAATAATACCTAGCTTTAGAGATTAAGAGATACAAATTATATATAGTTTTAAAATTTTGAATTGACTATGATCCTAGCTAGAAAAGCTTTCTTTAATTTCATGGCCAATGCTCAAATCAGTTTAATTAGGAAAAGAAATTTACAATAATACACATACCACTAGTACATGATGTCCACATATGCATGCCTTGCTATGGTTGAATATTCATGGAAAATATTCTTCTCTTCTTACTTCGAAATTAAAGTATTAGAAACAAACAGGAATGGAATAACAATGATAATTACACTTATATTTTAATTAACACCTCGAGATATATATAAAATTAAAATAGAATTAGAAACTTTCACTTGCATCAATTAATTTTACTAGTCGAATTATTCTGTTAGCATCATAATGCATGTGTACCTAATTAATTAATTCGATTAAAAAGACTGTATTTGATGAAGACATAATTAAGTAAAATTATTGGAAAAATAAAATACAGAGAGAGGGAAGTTCCTAATTCAAAATTTATGAACAATATATTTAGCAGTCATTAGATCAATCTTGCATATTGATTATATAATCTGAGACATAATAATTTGTATTGATATTCAAATTAAGTTCCAACGAAACATATATAATTGGTACTTCCCTAGCTAATTAGAAATCAGAAACAAAACGGTACGTTCTTGCCTTCTTGGAGCTGCCTGGTGAAGTGGTGCTGGGCTTTGCTGCCTAAACCAATCTCTCCAAGACTCCAACTAATTAAATACGCTAGTTAATTTCAATTAATTAATTCTGTGACCAAAGAGGTCAGGTCATACCATCATAGGTAAAAACCTATTTATACATAGCTAGTCAACAAATGAGGCCGGATCGAGATAGCATATATATATATATATAACAGGCAGGCAGCAGCTCGATATATATAAAGAGAGAGTTCCCATTTGTTTCTTTAGTGGCACGACTCGTTTGTCGTCGCTTCACATTCCTCCATGCATATATATATTATACATGCATGGCATATAGATAGATATAGGCATGCACAGCATTTGTGATCGACAAAAGTTGTTGGATTTTATATGTAACGTGCCAGTGAGATTCTCTTTGTTTCACTTGCGGCTGAGGCTGAGGTGAACCCTGTTTCACTCTCTCCTGTCGCCTAATTAACTACAGTTTTACCAGGATCAGGCCGCTTACTTAAATTAATTAATAATATATGCCTCGCTATCTTTTTATGTGAATTATATACTTATCCTGAGGGCTCACTTATATTTTATATGTTACTATGTAAGCTCTTATATATCTTTAACAATAAGGATACAGTTCTTTAACTAATTATGAATATTAATTAATTAGTGGACCACCAATTATTGATCGTTATGAAACAATTTATTAGTAAATTAAGTTTAAATTTCTAAATAATATGTGAGATGGAGTTGTAGACAGATCAGTAGGCAATAGCTAGCTAGCCCAAATGTTATTATTGAGAGTTATATATATACTGATCCTCTCATGATCACTTCTTCCCAGTAAATAAGCTTGGAGAGTGCTCATCCTCTGTAGCGCTGCATTATGTAGCGCAGGACGTGAACCGTTAGATCATCTCGAGATCTGTGCCAAGGATATGAAATGCTTCATTATGTTGTCTACGGGCTTTTAGTTAAAAAAAGGCCTACAAAGAAGAGTAACAGATGGCCTTTTTAGGCCCATAATGATTTGAAGAACCGTCAACTATATTGGGCCGCAAGGCCTTCAATATTTGTTTTACAAAGTTGAAGAAAAGAGAAACTTGCAACTTTATTGTAAGCTCTTAAGACAGAATTTGGGCCCAAACTTTGTTTTAAATTTTACTTGGACTATTTAAAACCGAAATCGACTTCACCAAGAAAAAGAATATAAATAAAATGGTTATGGTTTTTTTCTGTAAGCATACCCTGAGAAGAATGAAATTACACATTTGTAAGGTAGATTGCGTGTATTTTTTTTTTTTTTTTTTTATCGTTTTGTCTGGTTGATCATCTTCTCCATTTTTACAATACAAGATGTCATGTTACATCACTTCCATCCAGTTTCGCATGATTCTTTGTCAAAATCTTATTTTGATACTGTATTCAATTCGGTAATCTCTATATTAAATAAAAATTTTCTTTATTCGCCAGGTATATCATATTTAAGATAGAACTCCGAAATTTGTATTTTAAAAGTACAAGAATCAAGTTTCAATATCCATAAGTGTTGTACATTCTTCCAAATCAATTGTATTATACGTAGTAATAAATGGAGCATAAATTGAAATTTAGTTGGCTTTTGATATCCGTTCGCTCGAAATTAGTTTAACTTGAGCTCCACATATTCTTCAATCATTCCTAACAAACCACACTAAATTAAGCAATAGATATATCCAAAAATTGCTATCTTTGCACTTTTCTCCTACTCATCAACAACATCAGTTTTTTTTTCAATAACTTTTTTTAAATTTCTGGGACTCATAAAAAATATTAAATTTATTTGTATATATTCAATAGATAAAGAAGAAAAATAAAATCCAATTAGAAACTCATATGAACTACTCCCAACCTTAGATAGCCATCTCTTACCTTCAAATAAAATTAGTACATTATCATATTGAAGAATCCGGAATTAGTGAGCATTTGTTTACTTGAAAGGGTTGTAACAAAAATGTGAAAACGAGAATGCCTACTTGCCTACAAAAAATTATCGAGATGAAGAATGAAGTTCACAATTTCACACTTGCAAAAAGAAGAAAATACGATGGCCTATCAGTAACTATCCCAAATAAAATAAAACAAAAACATTTGTACATTTACATTTACATACAAAAAAGTTACTTCCTCTTTTTACAAAAGAATGAATTTGTAGCAAAAGTCAAAGGAAATAGTGGAAGAGTGAAATTGTTTTTATGCTCTCAATTAGTAGAAAAGTGAATATTTTTGGAAGGAGACGATGGGTATTTTGAAAATTTCGTAATATATATATATATATATTTTTAGGAAGAAAGTGGATTCAAATAAAAAATATAAATTTATTTAATTTATAGATAAGTTATAAAGGGTATAAATTTATTTAATTGTGGACGGAGGAAATAATAATTTCCTTTTCATTTCTTATTTTCTTTTATTACTTTTCTCGCCTGCCTTCCCTTTCCCTCCATTTCTCTCTTTGGAAGTTCCAAGTCTTTCATTCGCGTCTCCTGCTCTCGTATCAGTAGAGGGTCACGAGAGGCAGCGCGCCCGCGCCTGAGATGAAGCCCGGAGGAGGAGAAGGACAAGAAGGAGACCCCGCCAACGGCGAGGGGTGGATCACGGGCATCCTGACCGGCGCCGAGAGGTTCCTCAACGCCGTCCTGGGCTCCGACACGCCCTCCTCTTCCTCCTGCTCCTCCTCCTCCGCCTCCGACGACACTCTGTCTCTGTCCTTGTCCTCCTCCCACCAGAGAGGTAGTAGTCATAGTAATCATAGCCACGGCCTCGTTCTTCCCGAATCAATTCTGCGTTGCATTCTTCCGGCATTGTTAATGATAATAATAATAATACGACTCTATTGTTTGATTGATTGATTTGGGGAATGTTTAAATGCAGGTGGGAATTGGAATGGGAATGGGAATGGTAGCCTGGCGGTGTCAACTACGAGGAATGGAGACTTGAACCAGGTTGACTTGATTAATGACTGCCTCAAACAATTGTTATTTTCTTCTTCTTCTTGCAGTTATGCCCTCCGAAGACCTTTCTTTTGGTCCTTTTGCATTGCTGTCCGGACCTTGTTTGTGTTTAAAAGAAAGAAACTTGCACAAATTGTCATCTTCAAAATGTGAATTGTGCTATGCATGTTGTTAAATTTGATATTAAGTTGGACTTCTCACGATGTAAAAGATAAATGAAGAATTGCAGTTTTAATTTTTGTTTATGGAATTAGGTTCGTTTATGCTGCTATATAGAATGTGACATTGAAGTAAATGTAAGATATGCAATTAAGCCCCAAATTGACTCAAATTTTGCCTTGGTGTTTAGCCTTAACTAAATGCCATATTATGCAAGAATAAAATATTTACCACCAACTGTGTAATGGACCGCATCAACCATCAAGTAGAGGAGGCTAAAGTTTGTGAAGGCAGATACTATATACATTTCTCTCTTACGAAAGCTTCTTTTTAACCTAGATTGAAACATTGGAAAGGGATTCAGTAATGGTGGACTGTTTGGATCAAGACATAGCTGTTTCAGAAATTGATTCGAAACAAGCCATTGAGAAACTTCTTTTGGAAGAAACTTTCTCAAGGTAAGTATTATATTCCTATGAGAATGCTTTTTTTAAAGGGGTTGGTCTTTTTAAGAAGATGATCGGAGACACAGATAAGAAACATTTCCTCCTTTCGTTGATTAACAGAACTATTTTTTTTTTTTTGGTAAAGAAATATGCATAAATTTCTCTTAAAGTCCCATATTTCAATGACATCATCAATAAGTGCATTGGGTCATTGTCAATTGATAGTGACACTTGACTATCATATTTCATCTGCAAGTATAGTTTCAATATTTCAATTACCAAACATTGTTTATCAACCTTTGGTTGGTGTTCCGTGTCAGTTTGTGCTGGCATTGTTTTGTTTGGCACTAACAGCCCTATTTCTCAATACTACAGTAATTCTGATTCAATAAATTAGAAAGATTGCTGTGTTGATTTTTTTCACTGTCATTTAGTCCTCAGGCTTTGCATTTGTTCTGTGGATTTCAAAAAAATTGAAGATATCTTTGTTATTGAGCTGATTCTTTATTGCAAGTTGCTCGAGTTGAATCCTTTTTTCCTAATTGAGTCTAATTAGGTGTGAGTTTCATTTTGACAACCAGTAATACTGTATGGATTTACCTATTAACTCCAGCCAATGTGCACAGGTGTAACTATCTAATTGCATTGTAGGGAGGAATGCAACTATCTAGTGGACCTAATTAAATCACGAGTTATTTGCTCAGATGAACAACCCATGTCATTAGAAAAAGACCAGAGGCTACCATCAAAATTAGGATCCTCTCTTTTGAGCCCCAGGTTTCTGTCACTAGTCTCATCTCCGAACCACACACGGAATCTAGAATACACAGCCATCAATGAGGCCAAAAAATGGTTAGAAGCCAAGAAATCTCCTGGAAGCGCGCCTTGCATGTTGAACACTGATCTTGTACGTTTTTTATTTCATATTGTGGTAAAATTATCTATCTGTCACACCATTAAAGCTTTATATACCATATATCCCGTATCTTTTTTCTAAAAATCAAATTTTTATCATATATTGTAGGAGTTTGACCAACAAACAGGATCCTCTCCAGTAGAAGTGGCCAGAGCATATATGAATTCTCTGCCCCAAGAGAACTGTACTAAGGTATCTTCCATGCTTCATTATAGTTCTTGTACGCAACAGAATGAAAAGCATAATTTTTTATTTATCAAAGATTGTTAATAGATATATAAGAGGGGATGTGAGAGCTCTGCATTGGGGATACCATTTGAGAGAACAAAGAGAGTTAAGCTTATGCTAATAGAAAGCTCTTTGGATGTACCGAAATTCAAGCAACTTGATGTGAATTCAACTATGCAATCATCTTATCAAGCTCAAGGTAAAGTACTATAGCAATTACCCTCTAAAATCTTACAAAATGAAAATCTCTTTTATTACCTTTTGCCTCTGTAAATATAAAGATGTACTATGGTTACCTCAAAAAATGTATGGTGTTTTTCAGTAATTTTGAGGAAAAACATGAGCATTTGAGACACTTGTGATGTATCAGCGACTCTTTATGTTTTATTGATGCAAATGGCATTTTGACCTTTGCTATGCTAAGAACCAGGTACAGACTAATACCAGTACCAGAACATGGGAATATAGTGGTCCAAGTTTTCCAATTGACCAACTGGATTCAATTTACTAAGAACTCCTTGGTCCTAGTTTATCTATTGCTAGTACAGATCTTTGTACTTCAAAAGGCCTTACTTGCATGCAGTAGTAACTCCCAGGTACTGACTTATTTTTTTATGCCAAGGCAGCTTCCACTGGGGTAAATGACACTCCAATACTGACGGCAATCCCTCTGAATCGAGCAGACCTTCATGTTCACACAGTAAGCACCCACACACATTTTTCTTTATTATTCAGGGAGATAAGCTACCGGCATGATCTGATGTTACTCTTGCAGCTCTTTCCACAGTTTTAGTTCTTTCAGAATAAAACTCTTCTTTTGTTGGCATACTTTTGTTTTTGTGATTACCAATTGATAATGTTTGTTTCACAAATTACTGTTGCATTATTATTAATTGAGGCTTATGTTAACAGTCTAATACTGCACTTTCTTAGGTAAGGTAGCAAGTTTGTTTAGGTTCAAGTGAAATTTATATTGTAGGTGTTAGAAAAAAATAACAATATGCAAAAAGATGCTCTTGTCAATTCTGATGGATATAAATAATCAACTTGGTAATTTTAGGTACCTTATGTGACTTGTGCGACGGATGTGCCTGAAACTCAGCCTGGAGGTTTGTCTTTTTTTCTGGATTGAGTTATGAAAAGTCTCGTCTTGTCTATACACCATCTGCTGTGGTATTATCCAATCTTTCTGTGATCATGCCTCGATTTGTCCTTGATAGAAAATGATTGATCCTGAGAAATTTCTGTACTCAACCCAAGTAAAAATGGATTGGATCAATTGCATTGACAATGCTAAAGCTAAAGCACGTGAATAGGGAAATTGAATTTCAGAAAGCTGGTACTTGCAAAAGTGTTTTAAATGTAATATTAATAACTTACCTTCATGATATAAATTTAATGTAAAACAACACTAATTTTTGCTTGTTGACATAGGTCATGTTCCATCAACTGAGATGTGTTCTACACCAAAGCTAATTTTGCATGATGGCAATCACGGAATTATCTCACCACCGAGGTATCTTTTTTTTTTTCTTTTTCTGAAAAAATAAAATAACTATGTAATACATTTGAACGGACATTCACGAGAAAACATGATATCTTACAAATGTTAAATATATACTTTTTCAGTACATCACGACGAGGAAGAGGCGGTAGGACTGGCAGGGGCCGGGGCAGGGGAAGGTCAAGAACTGTCAATGAAGTTGTGCAGGACTCATCTCCTGGCATAGCTGGTGATGACAGTGCAAAAGAAAGCCCTCAAAAAAGCTCAACCTCTCAACCAAGGAGAGGTAGAGGTAGAGGAAGAGGGAGAGGAGCTAAGACAGCCATTGTTAGTCAATAAAATCTTGTATTCTTCATATTATTAAATCAGAAAAAAAAAAAAAAATTCGTCTTGAATTTTTTTTTGGAACTGATGTATGTAAATTGTTTGAGAAAGGGTGGAGAATACAAAAAAAATATGAAGGCTAGGTCGTCTGCCTAAAGAGGCAGAGATATAGGGTTAACAATATTATACATAAGAGAAGGGTTAATTCTGTAAGTTAGGCTTCTGCTGTATTAATTGAGTCAGTATAATTATTTTTACAGGTGAACTTTGTCTGGCACAAGTAACTTGACTTGAAGTGTTACGACAAATCAATATAATTAGTTTATTTGTATGCTGCATCATTCAATTTAGATCAAATTGTCCAGAGAAATCATAGACTAAACGAATTTAAAATTGAGCAATTTGGCCAGTCATTTTGTAAAAATTAAGAAATGTAAATCGTTTCTCTCCTGCTTTTCACTTTGAGATATCATCACGTAATTTCGCGTGGTTGTGTGACTAATTGTGTTCGGTTTGATGTGGTTTCTTTCTAAACGAGTATCACAAATATTTTCCGAAATATTTGTATCATGAAGCGCCGGAAATATGACAAGTTAAATATAACAAAAGTGGGCTAAACTTCGTAGTTATGATCGCCCATCAGCAGGGGCGGAGCCAAACACCGATACAGGGGTGGTCTAACTTTTCTGATAGAACTAGTTTTGTAACTAATAAGGAAGTTAGACATATTTTTGTAAAACTTTAAATGAACATTTGTGTAAATATTTTTCAGGGCAGGACCAATTTTGTAAATTTTCTTGGAAATTAAGTATATTTTCGTAATTTTTTCTAAGAAAGGGGATATTTTGTAAATTTTTAAGAGTATATTTTTGTAAGAAAAATTTTCAGGGGTGGGCCAGTGCCTACCCCTGTGATCCCACCCCTGTCATACGCTGCCTCCGCTCCTGCCCATCAGTATTTAATATAATACTTTATATGAAAAAAAATATAGAGGAAAGTCCTTTTTAATCCTTGAACTATTGCATTTTGTTCAAATTGGTCTTTAAACTGTTTTTTGGTTCAAATTGGTCTATGAACTATTATGTTTGGTTCAAATTAGTCTTTGAACTATTTTTTAGTTCAAATTGGTCTTTATACTATATGGTTTGGTTCGTATTACTCCACATATTACTTCCATTTATGCTAACCGGTATAGTTTAGGAAGTAATTTTGGTATCAATTAGTATAAATAAAAAAGTATTTGGAAGGGGCTATATGAACCAAATTTATAAACTTAGATACCAATCTGAACTAAAAAATAGGTTAAGAACTAATTTGAACCAAATACAATATTTTTTTTTTTTTTTTTTTTTGAAGGAATAGGCAAAAAGCCACCAAATGCAACATTTAATGGACCAAATTCAATCAAAAAATAATTTGAAAATCAATTTGAACCAAATGCTGACCAAAATCGGACTTTCTTCGAAAATATATTATCGTCTTCGTGACTCGTGAGTGCGAAGAAGATATAATATTGGGATGTCTGGACTTTAAAAAAAACACTCGAGTGTTAGAGGGACGAGAATAGAGCTTAAACGATAATCATACAGATATAGTGTCCGTTGTCCACCACCCGTCCCCTTCCCTTTCCTTCGCACCGGATATCATTCATTCATTCATCATTCATTCATTCATTCATTCATATGATCATATATGAATGAACAATATTATACGATCTATAGAAGAACGGAAAGCTGTAGTACTATACTGACACTGATACTGAGCAGCTCTATCTCTATTCTCTGTTCTCTCCAGCTCCTCCAATGGAGCGACCCCCATCACTCCCCAACAAGCCAATCCTGCCCACCAATGCGGCCTCCACGCGCGCGCCGCCAAAGTTCAGCCTACCTCTGCCGCCGCCACCGCCGCCCACCTCCTACACCCTGCCATTAGACTCCCTTCTGCAAACCCTCACTGCCAGCTCCCAGTCGATCTCGCCTCTCCGGCAGAGGGAGCCCAAACCAAGACCCGACAATGCGGCGCACTCCTTTTTGTCGAGTAAGGCTCAGGAGTTGCATGCCGCGATCCTCGAGTGCCCGTTCCATGCGCTCGATGAAATGCTGGATGAGTACAGGGAGGACATTGTTCAGGTGGACTTCACCGGGCTGTTGAAGGGAATTGATCGGTCGGGGTACTGGGACAAGGCGCTTGCGGTGTTTCAGTGGGCCGGGAAGAGCCGGGTGAGGGTTGACACGCAGGCCGTGGAGACGATTGTCCGTGCGCTGGGCCGCGAGTCGAAGTACGCGGTCATGTGCAAGGTGCTCGACAAAATGCCTCTGCAGGATTACTTGTTGGATATACGCTCGTACACCACCGTCCTCGATGCATATGTGCGCACCGGCCGGTACGAGCAGGCGATTTCTTTGTTTAATACAATTAAAAAATCCGGGCTCAAGCCCACACTTGTCACGTACAATGTGATGCTCAATTTGTACGGCCGGATGGGGGGCTCGTGGGACAAGATTCTCGGTCTGCTGCATGAACTGCGGTGTGCCGGGTATCGGTACGACGACTTTACGTGCAGTACCGTCATATCGGCGTGCAGTAAGGACGGTCTGTTAGATGAGGCTGTGAGTTTCTTCGAACAGATAAAAGCGGATGGGTATAAGCCCGGTTTGGTCACCTACAATGCTCTCCTGCAAATCTTTAGCAAAACCGGTAAATTTACCGAAGCACTTGATATTTTAGCCCAAATGGAGAGTGAGAATGTTACGCCAGATGCGTTCACTTATAATGAGTTGGCTGCCAGTTATGCACGTGCTGGGTTTTATGACGAGTCTGCAGCTTTGTTAAATAAAATGGCCAGTAAAGGGATTAAGCCTAATAACATCACGTATACCACAATAATTCATGGGTACGGGACTGCTTTCATGATGGAGAAAGCCTTGCATTTGTTTGAAGTTATGAAGAAATCGGGCTGCCCACCTTGTGTGGAAACTTATAACGCCATCATTGGGATACTTGGTAAGCAGAAGCGGTTGAAAGATATGGTGCATATGTTAGATGAGATGAAAAAGTATGGCTGTGTTCCTAACCGGGTTACATGGAATACAATCTTGGCCATGTGCGGGAAGCAGGGGCAAGAGAAGTGTCTGAACCAGGTATACGAGGCAATGAGGAGCCACAGGGTTCAACCGGATAGGGACACTTTTGAAACCCTGATAATGGCTTATGGGCGGTGTGGGTCAAGGGAAGATGCACTTAAGATGTTTGATGAAATGCTGAAGGCAGGGTTCAAGCCTAGGATTACCACTTATAATGCGCTCCTGACTGCATTTGCCCGAATTGGAGATTCGGTTGCAGCTGATTCTTTGATCTGTAGCATGAAGGATAAGGGTTTCAAGCCCGATGAGACCTCTTATTCCCTCTTGATACAATGCTATGCAAAGACAAAGAATCTAAAAGGGATTGTGGAGATTGAGAAGGAGGTCTATTCTCGGAACATATACCCTACTTGGGCAATCTTAAGGACACTGGTACTTGCGAATTTGAAGTGCCAGTCTTTGGACGGTACGGAGCGGGCTTTTCATGAGATACAGAAAAATGGGTACAGACCTGATCTTGTTATTCTCAATTCTATGCTCTCCATTTACGCCAAGCATGGTTTGTTCGATAAAGGGAATGCGATTTTCAATCTAATAAAGAAAATTGGGCTCAAACCTAATCTTCTGACCTACAATTGCTTGATGGACATGTATGTAAAGGGAGGAGAGCCATGGGAGGCGGAGCAGGTGCTCAAACAGCTCAATAGCTTAAACGGTATAAAGCCCGATGTGATTTCATACAACACCGTTATTAATGGGTTTTGCAGACAGCGGCTGATGAAGGACGCATTGAGGGTGTTTTCGCAAATGGTCAGTGAAGGGTTGCGACCGTGCATGTTTACATATAACACGATTATATATGGCTATGCAGGGTTAGGGATGTTTAATGAGGCGAACGGGGTTATTGTGTACATGTTGGAGCACAAATCCAGACCTAATGAACTGACTTACAGAACAATTCTTGATGGGTATATTAAACATAAGAGATTCGAAGATGCCAGGGATTTCATAAACAGAATCACGGATACTGACCCCAGTTTAACCAAGGCCGTGTATGAGAGGCTGAGTATACATCTGGAACGACACATCGAGGCTGATTTGAACTATTAGATGATGTCGGGGCTGTTTTTTTTTTTTTTTTTCTATTTGTAAATTTAGAGGGTTCAAAGTATTAATCCATGTTATCTATGTATTCAAATTCAAGTATAAAGTTTGAAGATAATGGCAGTGAATTAAAAGCCCTTTTAAGTTATCTTTCGCAATCTTTCGCTTTTGTTTGACAAATTTAAATGAATAAAATAGCCATCAAAGAGAGTTGGGTTTAGAGTTTAGACTGAAAGTGAAAAGTTCACTATGCTCTGAGATTGTCTAGCAGCTATCCAGTTTACATGCCAAAGAAGTCCTTTTGTGGTACCAGTATATTGACTGATACTGTAAGACAGTGAAAGATAACTTCCTGGTATTTTCTATACACTTGTTTTGCTCTTTCATCGTCACCTGGACTCGGAAAATAGAAGAAATCTATTGATGCAATTTGAGGATCTTTTCTATGCTGATGTTTTGAGTCTCTCTTATACCTTTTTTATAGGTAGGAATGTAGGATCACTTGACAAACGGCTGCACTTTTAAATTCTAATTTTGATAGGATTTATATCAATGTAATTAAATATGGTGCCTGACCTCGGAAACTAATGATATAAACTTTCTGCACATAATTTCTTAAACCCGATTATTGTAAATTTGCTTGGCAGCTGGGACCCTTTCCTCAAATTAGTTAAATCCTGTTCTTTACTTTTGAAAACAATCAGATAGATCTTCCTGTTGGGATTTTAGCTAGGTTTTCAATGGAGATGAGAGGAAGAGAGGGAGAAGAGAAGAAGAAGAAGAGGGCAGATTTTTGTCGGGGAGAGAGATACCCCAATTTTCAGTTTTCCTTAGTTTTATTAGGTCTTTTACAAATTTACGAATTAAACCCTACAAATACAAATAATTACAAACAACAAGGAAATAGAAAAAATACAAAGAGGAATGAGTAAGGGACTCCAACAATACTCCTCCCGACTCATGGAGCGTGTCCGCCTACCAAACCCGCCTTCTTACAACAAGCTTCAAGCTTCAACGGCGGTACCCGGCTTCGTCAACATATCCGAACAATTTTCACTCGTATGGATTTTCTCCGACGCCAATTCTTTATTCTCAAGCACATCTCGAATCCAATGATACCTCAAATCGATGTGCTTGGAACGAGAGTGAAACATCGGATTTTTACTCAAGTATATTGCACTTTGACTATCGCAAAACAAAACATATTGTTCTTGCTGAATACCCAACTCGTGCAAGAACTTCTTCATCCAAATTAGTTCTTTGCACGCCTCCGTAGCGGCTATGTACTCGGCTTCGGTAGTCGAGAGTGCAACGCATTTTTGCAATTTAGATTGCCATGACACGGCCCCGTTTCCAAAACAAACCAAATAACCGGATGTAGACTTCCTCGAGTCTACGTCACCGGCCCAATCGGCATCCGTATATGCCTCCAAAACCGGTTCGGTTGTGCCACCAAAACAAATGCAATGATTACTTGTACCTCGCAAGTATCTAAGAATCCACTTAGTGGCATTCCAATGTGCATTACCCGGATTCGAAAGAAAGCGACTTACCACGCCAACGGCATGGGCAATGTCCGGTCTCGTGCACACCATTGCATACATCAACGAGCCTACAACCGAGGCATATGGCACGTTCTTCATCTCCTCCTTCTCCTTGTCATCCTTCGGACAACTATCATGAGACAATTTAAAATGGCTCGCAAGGGGAGTGGTTACCGGTTTACAATTTGACATATTGAATCTTTCAAGTACCTTCTCAATGTACTTTTCTTGTGACAACCAAATTTTCCGATCTTTCCGGTTTCTAGTGATTCTCATTCCAAGAATTTGCTTGGCCGCACCCAAATTTTTCATAGCAAATTCACTACCAAGTCTCTCTTTCAATGCTCTAATTTTTCGCAAATCACTACCGATGACCAACATGTCATCGACATAGAGCAAGAGAATAATAAAATCACCGCTAGAATACCGTTTCACAAAAACACAATTGTCGGAATTAGTTTTCACGAAATTGTTGTCACTCATAAAAGATTCAAACCTTTTGTACCAATTCCGTGGCGCTTGTTTCAAGCCATAGAGGCTCCTCCTCAATTTGCACACCAAGTGCTCTTGTCCTTTCGCCACGAATCCTTCGGGTTGCTCCATATAGAGCTCCTCCTCCAAATCACCATGGAGGAATGCGGTTTTGACGTCTAGTTGTTCAATTTCCAAATCCAAACTAGCGGCCAAACCGAGCATAACCCGGATAGAGGACATCTTCACAACGGGAGAGAAAATTTCATCAAAATCAACTCCCTTCTTTTGATCAAATCCCTTCACTACCAACCGAGCCTTGTATCTCGGCTTTCCTTCTTGACCCTCCGATTTTACCCGATATACCCATTTATTTTTTAGCACATTTTTGCCCTTCGGCAATTCCACCAAGTCAAAAGTGTTGTTCTCATGCAAGGATTTCATCTCATCTTGCATGGCTTCCATCCACTTATTTTTGTGCTCCGATTCAATTGCTTGATCAAAGCATTCGGGCTCACCATCATCTACTAACAAAATAAAATCATTGGTAGAGTACCTTGTGTTGGCCCGCCTTTCTCGGGTCGATCTTCTCAATTCTTGTGGTTGAGGAACCACACTTGAGGAGGTTTCGGCTTGAGGAGCACTCTCCTCTTGAGAGTCATTGGTTTCGGTTGGTTGATTCGGGTTTGGTTGAGTTGTTTGGGAATTTGGGTTAGTGTTTGTGAGAGGAGTTAGATCAACAAGGTTCCTCGTAGAGGTTTCGGTTTTGTCGAGGTTTTGTGAATCACCAACGTGCTCTTGTTCAAAGAACACTACATCTCGACTTCTAACTACCTTCTTTTCAATCGGATCCCATAATCGGTACCCGAATTCACCATTCCCATATCCCAAGAAAACACATTCTTTAGTCTTACTATCAAGCTTTGACCTTTCATCTCTAGGAATGTGCACAAAAGCTCTACAACCAAACACTCTAAGATGATCATAAGAAACATCTTTACCTTTCCAAATCGTTTCTGATATATCACCGTCCAACGCATGTGAAGGGGAGTGGTTGATCAAGTGGACCGCCGTGTTCAAGGCTTCACCCCAAAAGCCTTTCGAGAGTTTAGAATGCGAGAGCATACAACGAATTCTCTCACAAATGGTGCTGTTCATCCTCTCGGCTACACCGTTTTGTTGTGGGGTCTTCGGAACGGTCCTCTCAAGTTTGATACCGATGGTCTTGCAAAATGATTCGAATGGACCACGGTATTCTCCTCCGTTATCGGACCGGATGCACATCACCTTCTTTCCGATTTCTCGTTCCACTTCCACAACCCACTTCTTGAACACATCCAAAACTTGATCTTTTGACTTCAACGGGTATGCCCACAATTTTCTTGAGTGGTCATCCACAAAAGTCACAAAATAAAGTGCACCACCGATGCTTCTATCTCCCATAGAACAAAGATCGGTGTGTACCAAATCCAACAAACTCGGTTTCTTACCATGTGGCGTTCTCTTGAAGGCGACACGGTGTTGCTTGCCCGCCAAACAATGGGTGCAAGAGGTGAGAGAGCTACCGTCACAAGGAACGAAATTCCTTTTAGCGAGAATTTCAATGCCTTTTTGGCTCATGTGACCCAACCGCAAATGCCACAAATCGGTCGAGCCATTTTCCGAAACATTCACCTCCCCACATACTTTAACTTGGGTTGCATAAAGCGAACCCGATTTCGTACCGCGAGCAATCACCAATTGTCCTCTCGACAATTTTCATTTGCCTCCAAAGAAGCTACTCTTGTACCCTTCGTCATCAAGGATACCAACCGAGATCAAATGAAGTCTCATATCCGGCACATGCCGAACATTCTTCAAAACAAGCTTGCTTCCCAAATTGGTCTCGATACAAATGTCTCCAATGCCAACAATTTTGCAAACTCCGTTATCTCCCAACCTTACAACACCACGTTCACATTCCGTATAGGAAGTGAACAAGTCACGTTTGGATGTGACGTGGAAGGAAGTGGCGGAGTCTACGATCCAATTGGAGTCTTGACCAATATAATTCACAAAGCCTTCATTGTAGGCTATGAACACCTCTCCATCGGAAGCAAGGACGGTGGTGTTTTCATTCTCACCATCACCGCCTCTCTCCTTAGATTGACTTCTATTAAAGCTATCATTCTTGGCTTTCAACTTCCGGCATTCAAATTTCATATGGCCGAGCTTCTTGCAATAATGACAAATGACCCCCTTTCTCGACTTCGATCTTCCCTTCGATTTATTTCGTTTGTCATCATTATGGGAGTTTCTATGAGAACTTCTTCCCCGATTCTCGGTGACTAGAGCCGAAGACTCACCGGTGACACCCAACTCCTTACGCCTCAACTCCTCATTGAGCATACTATCCTTCACCATGGATAGTGTCACGTCACCGTTTGGAGCAGAATTACTCAAGGTTACCACCAAAGTTTCCCAACTATCGGGTAGAGAACTCAACAAAATCAAAGCTTGCAACTCCTCATCCAAAACCATTTTCATGGTTGACAAACGATTTACACAATCTTGGAAACGACTCAAGTGATCCGAGACCGATGAACCTTCTTGGTACTTCATATTTACCAACTTCCGAATGAGAAACGCCTTGTTTTGAGCGGTCTTGCGCTCATACATGCTCTCAAGTTTCTCCCACAAAACTTTGGCATCGGTTTCGGTTGAGATATGGTGGAATACGGAATCATCCACCCATTGTCTAATCAAGGCTATGGTCTTCCGATTAGACACTTTCCAAGCATCCTCCGAGGTTTCGGCGGGTTTGGTACCGGTAAGGGGTCTGAAAGCATCCTTACAATATAACAAATCCTCCATTCGAGACTTCCAAATACCATAGTTGGATGAGGTCAATTTAATCATGGTACCACTACTACTACTTTCTTCCATCTCAATTTAACAGATACCAAATAGCAAATCCCCAAATTAATCAAATCAAATCCCAAACCGGGCAACAAACAGTCAACAGAAATCAGCACAGGTTGCGTTATGACGCACCTCTACTTCCGTTATAACGGAACACAGACAAAGAACAAATGCTGAAATTCGCCCAGCTTGTGTTATAACGCAATAGGGACTTCCGTTATGAGGGAACAACTACCAACGGTTCCAGAGAGCTTCCAGTAACGTGCGTTATAACACAACCACCACTTTCGTTATAACAGAACAAATTTCAGAAATTCCCAGCTTGCGTTATAACGCAACTGAGACTTCCGTTATAACGGAACAGCTACTGGTACAGATTTACCTGGAATCGCCTAATTTCTTCGATCACCTCGGCAACAAACGACGGAGCTCACACCAGGCACCCAAATCCGTGCACGATTCAACAGATTGCAACGGGAACGAAAGGGCAACGGCGGGTATGACTCGGCAACGACAACAACCGCAACGATTGTGATCCAAAGGCGCGAGATGAGCAAGAGGGCGGCGGCTCCAGCAGGTACGGCAGCGGCGAACGTCGACGGAGCGGCAGCGGCGGACGTCGGCGACAGCAGCGACACCAGCAACAACAACGACTACGGTAGCGGCGCCGGCAACGATGGCTCTGATACCAATTGTTGGGATTTTAGCTAGGTTTTCAATGGAGATGAGAGGAAGAGAGGGAGAAGAGAAGAAGAAGAAGAGGGCAGATTTTTGTCGGGGAGAGAGATACCCCAATTTTCAGTTTTCCTTAGTTTTATTAGGTCTTTTACAAATTTACGAATTAGACCCTACAAATACAAATAATTACAAACAACAAGGAAATAGAAAAAATACAAAGAGGAATGAGTAAAGGACTCCAACACTTCCAATGTTTATGACATCTGAAACTTGAGAGTTAGAACATGATGTTTTTACAGATGGCATAAATAATTTACACAACTGAACATTGATGCCTTCTTTGGTAAAACCTATAAATCTAGTTCTGATAGAATACCAGTAGAAACTAGAAAGAGAAGTCCCAAAGTAACATCCCAAAACAAGGTGCTACACTCAGCCATATTAGAACAATAGGCATTTGGAGTTCTATAGAAACAAGCATGTCCATTTCATCACATAAAAATTGAACTCCTTTGAAGGTGCCTGCAAGCATAAATTATGCAACTTTCGTCTCTAAATGTACAAAACAGTGACCAAATCAGCACTTCAAAAGAAATACTGTTTTATTTCCCCTTGCTGAGCTGCCCTTTCTAATGGTAGAAGAAACTTGAGCCATCAAAGTACAATTGGACTGGCATTTGCATAATATGGAATTAGCATCTGTTATGATAAAATGACACTGCTCCAGCATTAATATATCATTCTCTTCCGATTTTTTTATTAATAAACAAAAAAAAAATAAGAAATCACGAGTATATACAATTCACTTCAGAAATCACGAAACTAAACATTCCACCTATAAAGAAGGCGGACCGATTCCACCTTTCTTCTCTCCTCCCACTTAACTCGTCCCAACCACATTGCAGTTGTCCAAGTCTTCGATATATCATAGTTCTAACAACATGTATTTTCATTTCCCAAAAAGAAAAACCTTTAAGGATTATCATATTCGACACTATAAGATCCAGTTATAACATTGCCGCCAGCATACACGACAACTGGTATCATTCTGATAATTTATAAAAAAAATAAAAAAAAACACAATAACGATTTATATTATTAAACTAAATATTTAGATATTATATAAAATAATTCATAAATATTAAAATATTGCTGACCTATAGGCAGTGTGAGAGAGCTGCAAACCGAATGGATATAGCTTGAAGTTTGCGTATTGGAATTTATATGAACTAGTCCACCTAGAAATTAGGTGGAATGGGTCCGCCTAGAAAGGTGGAATCAGTCCGCCTTCTTTCTAGGCAGAATTGGTCTGCCTTCTTTGTAGGTGGAATGTCTAGTTTCGTGATTTCTAAACCGAATCGTATATACTCGTGATTTCTTATTTTCTTTTATTTATTAATAAAAAATCGGTCATTCTTTTGTACTACAAATTTTGAACAACGTCGGTACATACATACATGGTAGGACTAGCCGTACCATGTAAGCATGCATACATGGTAGGACTAGCCAATAGGAATTAGCCATCTAATAATTTTTATGTTTCCTTATCAATTGAAACTAATTGTCTAATGATGAGTCAGCATTAATTTCCTTTCATTTATTTCCTTGCGCATAGTAAATTCTTTTCTTTTATATTTCCTTAATTGTGTTTATAAAGTAAAGTTTCGTTTCATTGGTTATTATAAATTCAATTTAATAAGTTGCGTATATTTCATTTTCCCAATTCTACTATGTTACGAGAATAAAAATGCTACAAAAATTAAACAATTCACAAATAATTAAGAATTAAATATTTTGTAAATTATTTGGGTTCATCTTTAATAGAATATGTTTAACGGATGATTATTTTTGAATTACGTAGAAGTTTCTTTTACCATGCACAAGCATGTATATATGTTGCTACATGAAGGGAAAAAAAAAAAAAAAAAAAGCGAAACGATCGATATGGTGTTAAATTTAATTGCAAGGAACTTTGTTTTTTCATAATTTATTTTAGAGAAAATCTCATTGCACCCGGACTCTCGTACTCCATATACGTGCCCCGACTTCAGCTTTGTCATTTTTGACACTAATTGCATACTCCATATACGTACCCCGACTTCAGCTTTGTCATTTTTGACACTAATTGCAAACTTTGCGCTTTTATCTTGATTTTGTCCATAAAAAACAAAAAGGATGCTTGTTGTTAATTGTCATAGTGCGCGAACTCCAATTGTTTCGACTTTCGAGTGAGTGCATCAGCTTCCTCTCCTAAAATTAATCAATTATTTAAACTTTAAACTTTAAAGGCTTGAAGGTTGTGAGATACGTATATATATAATATAAAAATAAAATGATTGTATATGAACCATAATTCAATCTGTTTCATATCATTGAATTTTTATGAATTTTTATAATTACTTATTTTTCTATTTTTTTTTCTTCAAAACTATAGCTAATACTTACAAGTGACAAAATTTATGCATGTTCTTCCAAAACAACGAAAAATGAAAAAAAAAAAAAAAAAACATGCATTCGAAGGATTTAATAGTATATAAACATTGTTGGATACTCTGTTAAAGTATTTAATATGCTTTAAAAATATAAAAAAATGAAGTTTAAACACCGGTTAGAAAAAAAATAAAAACTGGTTGTACAAATATAAACACCTACTTTAAGAATATAAACACTGGTTGTAAAAATATAAACACCTACTTTAAGAATATAAATACTGGTTGTACAATAAATACCAAATGTTTTTATAATAAACACCAAGTGTATAAATATAAACACCGGTTGCAAAAATATAAACACCAAGCATAAAAATATAAACACCAATTATAAAAATATGAAGTTATAAACACAACATTTATAGATCTAAAGCATGGTATTATAGTACTTAACATAGTATTCATACAACAAATATAGCATTTCAATTTCTGAAATGATTGCTTATACGTTTTAATAAAGTGTTTATATTATTTAAACTGGTATTTTTTTGTGTTTCTAGTAATCTGTTTATATTTTTGGATTTGGCATAAAAAAATTCAACTCTCTTGGTGCATGAGAGAAAGTGAACATAGTGCATGGAGGAGAATGCTTTTGATGGACACGCTGACTTGCTTCTTATTTTCTGTATACTGTAACGGAACTCACCGTCTCCGCTGTGAATAGCATTAAACTGTTTGGGGTACACAAACGGGGTACAGGAGTTGGGGTTCTCTTAGCAGCACTCTTTATTTTATTATATATTATTTATTACCTAGTTAACATGTATAGACTATATGGATATACTTATGATATTTAGTACTTAATGGGTTAATGTATCAAAGTAAATTTTATGAAGATTGTGATCAGAACAATCTTTCTTATATGGCGTACAAAGTATTCAATGAAAATAAATAGATAAAAGAAAAGAAATGGTGACTTCTGAACCCACCCACATGAAATGAAAGAGAGGAAGGCGGAAGCAATAGGCAAATAGAAGGGGAAGTTCTCCGTGTATTTTAGCCCTCACTATCATACAATAAATATCTTAGATGAAAACAGAAGGGCGCTAAGCACTTCGAGAATGTACTTCTTATGAGTCACTTCATTCATGCTTAGATTAGTAGCAATTATTATGGAAACAAAACACAATTAGATGGCTAATTCCTATTGGCTAGCCCTACCATGTATGCATGCTTACATGGTAGGGAGGTCCCTAGAATAGAATTTTTCCTCCGGAGTACACAATCAGAAAGACGACAAAGTGCCATTTGTTCAAAATATAACCGGTAAGAGGAAGGTGCATCACGCAGAAGGAAACAAAAAGAACTAACAGAGAAGTGCAAATTAAGGTAATAACCCCACCTACCATTAAGCACAAACAGAAACAAAGTATAGGAATTAGACTCCTTTGATACGAGTCTTGCTTCAGTCCCATGGCGGTTCTTCAAATATGATTTCAGCATTTTTTGATGACTTAGGGAACCACTTCAGCATCTCAAAAAATATCTCGGCCTCATATAATCCCATGAAGCATAGTTTCTCTAACACGGGTGCAGTGCTTAGCACAAGTTTTGCGAATCCTAGCACAGACTTGGCGGTTTGTAAGGATTGTAAGCGATACTTAAATTCAGAATCGTAGTCAAATCGGCACACAATCGTCATATCTTTGAGGTTCTTAAACAAGTGGTCTTGAATTCCTTTTGATTCCCATGCATCAACATCCGGTTCATCAACAGTCATAAACTGGATATTGGACAAGAAAGAAGCCTTGTCAGTGGTGTAATTACATAGATAAAGAACATTTTAGTGTTGTTGGTGCAATCCAAGCACTGGCTTTGTATAAATCAGAAAGTACTGGAACCTATCCCAGGCAGAGGCAGGATTTTAGTGTGTCAGTCTATATAAAGAAGCAGCTATTAATGTTTATTTCTGAAAATTTAAGTATCAGGATCAATTTAGAAAATATAATGGGAAAGTATGGTGCTAAAAAATGTTTTTGCTATATCGGTTTTTAGTTGATACCCAATCTAAATAGGGAGCTGCTATGGTAATACCATCGGTGATACCGTTGGTGATACCATAAACTTTGACTTGGTCAAACGAACTAATTATGCAACGTAACGTACTAATTGTGCAACGTAACGCACTAATTGTGCAACGTAACGTACTAATTGTGCAACGTAACATCTTAATTGTGCAACGAAACGTACTAATTATGCAACAAAACGTACTAATTGTGTAACGAAACGTACTAATTGTGCAACTTAACGTACTAATTGTGCAACGTAACGTACTAATTGTGCAACGTAACGTACTAATTGTGCAACGTAACGTACTAATTGTGCAACTTAACGTCTTAATTGTTAAACTTAACGTCTTAATTGTTCAACTCAACATCAACTTAATTATAGATAGCATGCTGATATTAAGTTTAACAATTCGTATTCAAAGTTTAATAATTAATATATTAGGTTGAACAATTAGCATGTTGCGTTGAATAATTAGCACGCTAAGTTGAACAATTAGCTTGTTTGACCAAGTCAAACTATATGGTATCACGAACGGTATCACCAATGGTATCTCCTTAGCATTTTCCATCTAAATAATAGAGATTTGATGACACGCCTGCCTGCTCGATGGATCCAGCAGACCAATTCACGAGTTTTTTTAAAAAAAAATTTTGAAGTGGCTGGCCACAGGCCGACCATTAATTTTCATTTAAAGAAAAGTATGTACAACATTTACAACCCTTTACAAATCTACAAAATTGAGGTAATGTACATCCTCATTATCCAGATTCCCTGTTACTTCCTGATATCCCATTCATATTAACATTGTATTACCCATTGATCCCTATCCCTTAGTATCAGGTGTCCTATCCCTACGGTTGAGCTCGATTGCTGCCTGAACATGTGTTAGTTGCGTTCCTTACATAGATTCCTTCCATAGATTCCATACAGTTGACCGGTTCATGAATTAAGATAATCGGTTGAATGTAAATATTTATGGTTCACAAGCCTATGAATTATATATATAAAATGATCTGTAATTAATTGAAAGCAATCAATTTTACACAAAAAGCAAAAAAGTAAGATATAATTGTAGAGAAGATAACCTGTATGTAAACTTCTTTCAAGTTTGGTGCATTTTCAAAAATGCAGAGAGCAGCAGAAATCTCATTCGATTCCATAGAAATGCCATCCACAATGAGATCTGTTAAATGATTGAAGACAGTTGGAAGATTCTCTGGAATAGGTCCTGTGGCCAAGTACTTGCAAACAAATAAAAAAATCATAAACTTACTAGCTGAAAAAATAAGCTCATACTACTACAGTATCACATAATAATTATGTGTTGTTCAGATGGCCAATATTACATAATTTAGAACTACATAGCAGAAGGTTGACTTGTAACATTGGTGCTATCATGATCATTTTTCATTGTTAGCCTTGTTGTTAATTTATCTTAATAAGAACAATGTTTGGGGCTCAATTAAGTAAATTTCAACCTCTCTATACAAATGTTCAAATGAAGCCCAGTAATAGGATTTCGAGGGATAGGCATGCTAATGTCATTTACTTAAAAGAAAAAATTAGACATGTAAATCTTACTCGAAAGAATTGACCATTCATTTCCAGCTTTTGGATGTTTGCAAGGTGACCAAAAGCACATACAATGTTGCTTTCCTTCCTATTTCTTGCAACAATAACCTCTTGATGATTTTCATCCGTGCTGAAAAGCTTAATGTTTGCCGAAGCCAATTTTGGAGTTTCCAAACAAATATCATTAAAACTAGCAGCAATTTTCAAACAAGTGAGGTTCGGTGCACTGATACGAACTTGACCTCGTGGAGGGTCAAAAATGTCCACATCCAAGTGATCTAGCAGAGGGCAACTTGAAACAATGTTCTCTATGCTAATCCCCAGTAAACGGCAATATCGTAGGATAAGAGTGCGCAGCTGCTTAAATCCTTCAAAATATAAGGGAATATTGATACTGCAATTCCTCAGACATAAACGTTCTAGTACACTGCAAGAGATGAGGCGGGAAGGAATCTTGCAGTTATAACCAGAGCTTAGATCTAGATCCTTGATACCATTTGTAGACAATTTATACAACCAACGACCAATTGCTTCATCGCAAGTAGAAGGCATGCAGAGTTTAAATTTTTGAATCGGACCCTGATGATACAGGAACACCACGTCTACCATATTAATAAGCGCTAATTCTGTACAACAACCTTCAAACACCAAGTTTGGAATTGAAACCCAGGCTTTATCCCACTTCTTGGAGAGGATGCTTGTTCTGACCGCCTCTTTGATTGGGAGTTTCACTAAAATGTTCTCTTTTACATTATCTGGTAAGTTGGTGATATAATCATGAGTTGAATCAACATCAATCCTGCTCCTTTGGGACTGAGTTGCATCCATGATAACTCAACTCACTTTCTTTCAACCTGCAAGCAGCATCAGGAAAAATTAGTTTGTTTTTGGCCTTATGAAGAAAAACTCAAGATGGCATCTACAAGAGTTAGGGGTGTCAAACGTGTATAACGGTCACGACACTTAGCCCTGGCGTTTTCGTTTCGTTTTATGTTACGCAAATTTTTTTTTCTTTCGTTATCGTTCCGTCATGTAAGTTGCACAATTCATATTTTTATATCAAGCAAGCAATCTCAATTCAAGTAATGTGCCAATTCGAGTGCGAGATTGCCAGTTCAATCGATCTCAATTAAAGAGCCAGTTGAAGTAACAAATACCAGTTGAAGCAATTAAGTACTTCAATACATACTGGCATGACAATAGGGCAAGCAATCAGGCGCAGAACAAGTAAATATACATTCACTTGATGAAGGAAATGTAGCTAACATCATCAGCAGCTTGACCTTCTCAAGGTCAGCCTTAATTGAGCCTTTCCAAATTGGCTCTCAAAATTGTTGCGGTCATTCCATTCCATTCCATTGAAGCCAGCCAACAAATCTAGGGTTAGAGACTTGAGTACCTGACTGAAAACCAACGTGCTTCGGTACGTAGCATGCAGATCAGAGCCGGCGTTTGCTAGCTAGGGTTTGGTAACTTAGGTATTACGGGATGGTACAAGGTGTGCGGGCGAGAGGAAGACATCCAGTCCGAGAGAAGGGAAGAAATAAAGAGTGACAGTGAGTGAGGCGTGTGAGTGGGAGGGAAAGAGAGAGCGCAAAGAGCACGAATCGAGTGAGTGAGTGGGGTGCGTGAGCGGTGAGAGCGAAAGAGGAGCGGGCAAAGAGAAAAGAGCGGCGCTGTTACTGGTGGAAAAATTTTACAAATGCCCTTAGGTGTGAACTTATGTCTGCTACTGCTTAAACCACTGACTTAATTTCACGGATACCTAAAATATTGGGTGTAACTTCAACTTGCGCCTAAAGGGGAATATCGTGCTGCCCAATGTTCTCTAAGGCATGGGCAACGGGTACGGTATGGGTAGTTCAATAAAGTTCTCTAAGGCGCAAGTTGAAGTCACGCTCAATATTTTGGGCATCCGTGAAATTAAGTTAGTGGTTTAGGCAGTGGTAGAGATAAGTTCGGATCTAAGGGCATTTGTGAAAATTTTCTGTTACTGGTAGTGGTAGGGTTCAGGGTTTACCCTCCGTTTGGCAAGTAAGTTAAAAGCGAAGTAAAACACTAAATCACCTTAAAGCAGTGGTGTTTGGTTGCAGTGAAGTAAATAAATGAAGTAAAGTGAGTAGAATGTGTAAAAGATGTGAAATATTGGTGATTTAGTTTACTACACCTATGTAGCTGCGTTAACTTACTATACCTTAAATCACTTGCGTTTGATGACTTAAAGTACCTTAAATCAATTTTACTACGTTGCCAAACGAGGTAGTTTTAAGAGTAGCTATTAAAGGAACAGCAATAGTTACCAAAGTAAGTTAATCTTTTGTAATTTAACATACAAAAGATCTAAAACCTTGTCTAACCCCCGAATAAAATATTTTTCAATGACCAACAGATCAGGATTCCATACTTGGTGTTTTGAGGAGCATATACATACAGATGGGTAGATGGTTTAGAATAATAAAATCTCAAAAAAAAAGAAAACTAAACAACCCAATTTCCAGGAAAGCTAAATGTGAGTACTGGTACTAGAGGTTTTTTGCTCAAAAAAA
The DNA here is from genome assembly GCA_030179965.1 of Cyperus esculentus. Lineage (NCBI taxonomy): Eukaryota > Viridiplantae > Streptophyta > Magnoliopsida > Poales > Cyperaceae > Cyperus > Cyperus esculentus. The sequence continues at coordinate 3,136,457 of JASGLE010000027.1, forward strand.
AGAGTATTGGCACTAGAGGTGGCAAAACCCGACCCGACCCGACAAATCCGTCCGAACCCGACTCGATCTGACCCGAACTCGACCCGATTTTTCAGATAGTCAAACTTATCTGAATTTGACCCGACCCGACCCGGCTTGACCCGATGCTCGACTTGAACTGCAGTTAGGCAACCCAAAACCCGACCCGATCGAGACCCGACTTGAACGGCTGTTAGGCAACCCGAAACCGTACTCGACCCAACCCGAGACAACTCGAGACCCAATATTATTCTAGATTACAGACCTGAAACACGATCCGGACCCGACCTAAACCTGAATTACCCGAGCCCTAGACAACTCAAAATTGGATGACCCGAAACTCGACTCGACCTGAAATAGTAGGGTCAACCCCATATAACACAACCGAAACAATCCGACCCGATGCGATCCGACTCGACCCGATCTGATCTCCAGAACATTCAAATTTGATTAAGCTAGAATTGAAAATGATATGTATCAACTCATATCAATTCATATTATCAATGCGAATCCAACAATTCTACTCACATCGAACAAAGTCTTTGCAAAGTTTGTTTTGTTGCCTTATTTGTTGTAGTTAGAACAAAAAATGACTTGAGAGGTCAAGGCTGGACAATTTTACAAAATGCCCTCATTTTTTAAATCATCAAACAAAATACCCCTCCTCCAAGTTTATTAACAAAATACCCTTGAGGGACCATAAATTACTCACATTTTACTCTCTTTTCCCTCCCTCCCTTTTACTTCAACTATTTCAATATTTACTCACTAAAATTCTTTGACATTATTAAACATTATTTATATATTAATTTGTAAAATTCATATAAAATTAATATGGCAATACAATTTACTTGTGAATTGCCATATGTGCTAAATATTGTATTCTTATGTATTTGTTGACACGTACAATATTCTTATATTTTGTATATGGAACCGTACAGTAACATAGTACTCAACAAGCAAAATATATATTTATGTATATATTTTTTAAAAATCAAATAATTATACTCGTATTGGTCAGAAAAAATGTATATTAATTTCTTTATCTATATAAGAATTGTTTAATATCACATGTGTATAATATAAAATAAAAGTAACAAAATGAAGAACATTTTCATAAATATTTAATATTAATAATTGAAAGTAAAAGGGAGGGAGGGAAAAGAGAGCAAAATGTGAGTGATTTATGGTCCTACAAAGGTATTTTGTTAATAATTTTGGAGGAGGGATATTTTGTTTGATGATTTGAAAAGGTGGGGTAGTTTATAAAATTGTCCGTCAAGGCTAGATCAGATGACCTGAAAGTTGACCCGAACAGGAACCCGACTTGACCCAACCTGACTTAACCCTTGAAGTTATCAATTTGGTCCTTAAAATATTGATTTGGTACCAGTTTGGTCCCTAAAATTTGAGATGTACCATTTTGGTCCTTAAAGTTTTACTTACATATCGTTTTGGTTCTTAAAATATTTTATCCATACCAAATTGGTCCTATCATAATCCACTAATGCTAAAATTTACTTAATAAGTATTTGATAGCATGAACAAATATATATCTGTACATTATTTAATTTTTTTAATAATACATTATCGTTATTTGTAATGCTAAAAATTAATGTAAGATACATGAAAAGAATAATTTTAAGAGTGAGGCTGTGATACTATTAATAGTACAAATTAGCAGTACTACGGCTCTCATATTATAGTTTTTAAAGTCCAAATTATCAATCAAAACCGTTCAACATGATCTCCATATACAGATATCATTGTAGACAAAATTTTATAATTTTTTGTATATTTTTATTATTTCTTTAGATAATTAGAAAATGACTTGATTTAAACATTATGAACCATTCAAAAATATACTTTTGTATCTATTTAAAAAAATAGTTTAAAAATTATAAAATTTGGACTACAACAACAATAACATATAGAGATCACATTGAACGGTTTGGATCGACTGCTTGAACTTCAAAAATAAGAATATGGAGCCGTAGTACGGGGCACTCCGTACTATTAATAGTACCATAGCCTCACTCTAATTTTAATGAAATACTTAATTTTGGGACCAATTTGATAAATATTTAAAATTTTAAGGATCAAAACGATATGTTAGTGAAACTTTAAGGTTCAAAATCATACATCCCAAACTTTAGGGACCAAATTAGTAGCAAATTAATACTTTAAGGACCAAATTGGTAACTTTGAAACTTTAAAGACCAATTTGATAAAAAAGTGTTATTTTAGGACCATCCACGTAATTTACTCTGTATATTATTATCCTTTTCCAAGCCGTGTAAATTTGCATATTCATAACCAAGCTCTTTGATGTGTGTTCTCTCGTATAATTTTTTTTTTTTTTTTCTATTATTATCCAACTGCTTCCCTTGAATCAAGGCAGATGGAGACACATTTATTCAGATTTGTAACGTCTCCTAAAATACCAATTTCTGCTTGATGCAATGCCAGAACAGACCCCTGCCTGATGTAATTCAATTTACCATTTCATTTTTCTATAATACAATATGCTTCAAAATCAAATCGAGTCCCAATTGCAGCTGGAAAAATTTGAGCCATGAACAAAACAAGGGGATATTTAAGTACCTTTTGAAAATATGGAGATAGCAGACTACAAGATCGGGTCTGATAAACTGATTCTACACAGTTCTTAATCACCATTAGTGTCAGAAAAACAAACAAGTGCTATTTTTCTAAAATATAAAAAGCTAAAGCAAGGTACATTATGCAACAAGTAAAAAGGGAAAAACAAAAACTGACAGAAAAATGCAAAACAAATTTAACAAAAGAAATCATCACTCTTCATCGACAAATTCAATTTCAGCGTTCTTCGATAACTTGGGGAACCACTTGAGCATCTCAAAAATCAGCACGGCATCTTCGAATCTGACAAACTTCAGTTTCTCTAACACAGGTGAGATGCCCAGCACAAAGCTTGCGAATTCTACCATAGACTTGGTGATTTCTAACGACATATCACACTCGAGAGGTTCCACGATTTTCACAACTTTGAGGTGCTTAAACAAGCGGTCTCGAATTGCTCTTGATTCCCACGCAGCTTCGACATGTTGCTGATCGATAGTCATGAACTGAAAATTGGACAACAACAAAGAAACGCCGTCTGTGGTGTCATTTGAATATTTGATAGAGAGAATAACATTATGGTAAGACATATCTGTTCATCCTATACAAGCACTGATTTTGTATAGATCAGTCGGGACAGGACCTATCCAGGGCACATGCAGGATTTCGGTACGTTTACTGATACAGGAGCTACTGATTTTAACACGCCCATACAAAATTTTTAGAAAAGATCCGGGCTTTCATAACCTGCATTCTTGTTTAATAGATTTACGACGGAACCAGTTTATCAGTAAAAATAATTTCTAACATTGTAACTAATTCTGGTTTACTTGCATACAAGTTTACTTGTATAAAAGAATATGCAATTGATCAAGTATTCATCTAAACACAACAGGCAGAAGTAACATATTAATTGTAGAGTAGCTGACCTCGATAGAAAGTTCTTCCAAGTTTGGTGCATTCTCAAACAGGCAAAGAGCAGCAGAGATCTCATTCGGTCTGACGTACACGCGCACACTAATCTCTCTCAGATGAATGAAGATAGGTGCCGGAAGATTCTCTGGAATAGGTCCAACGGCCAAGTACTTGCAAACAAAGTAAAGAAATCACAAACTTCAAGCTAAAAAAAGTGACTCAATTAAATACATTTAATTTAAACTCTGTATAAAAAGTTCAAAATAAAGCCTAATATAGGTAAGCTAATATAATTTTTTGAAACAAAAATTAAACATATAAATCTTACTTCAATGAATTCACAGGATATTTCTAACTTCTGAACGCTCGATAGGCGACCAAAAGTATGTATAATGTTGCCTTCCTTCCTTTCTCTTGCGGCACTAAACTTCTGAGTATTTCTAGGAGAGGAGAGCAGATGGATGCATGCCGAAGCCAACTTAGGAGTTTCCAAACAAATATCATAGAATTCATCAGCAATGTCCAAACAAGTTAGGTTTGATGAACGGATACGGAGGCGGCCTTTGGAGCCAGAATGTAGTACCAGGTGATTGAGCAGGGGGCAACTTGAAATCATCCTGTCTAAACTGATCTCCGACAGACTGCAACGGGTTAGGATAAGGGTGTGCAGATGCTTGAAACCTTGGAAAAATGAGGGGGTACTGATGCTGCAATGCGACAGGCACAGATGTTCCAGTGCCGTGCACGAGAAGAGGCGGAAAGGAATCATGCATATTCTGTTGAAACCGAATTCTAGGCCTAGATTTTTTATACCATTTCTAGACAACACGAGCAACCAACGTCCGATTGCCTCATTGCAAGCATCATAATTGAAAAGGTCGAACTTATCAATTGGACCCTGATGATGCAGCAATACTGTGTCGACGACCTTTACAAGCTCGGACCCCGTCCAGTCGCAGAACACCAATTTTGGAACCGACATCCATGAATCGACCCACTTTTTCGAGAGGACGCTTGTTCTGACAGCATCTTTGATTGACAGTTTCATGAAGATGTTCTCTTTTATATTTGCTGGCAAGTTGGTGATATAGTCGCGATTCGACACAGCGTCAATCCTGGTCCTTTGGGGCTGAGGCGGTTCCATGATAAACTCGAACTCACTTTCGACCTGCAAAAGCAGCATTTGGAAATGGTTTTATTTCTCTTAATTAAGAACACAAATTGTGATTATATCCTAACAAGGAGTGATTAGAGATTAACAATAATTACATAGTAAAATGACATATATAGTTTAAGAGGCGTTTGTTTTGCTATAGATCGGTTAAGCAATCGTCGATTTTTAATCAAGTGATTCTGTTTATACAGATCAAAACTTGACTCCTTAATTCTGCCTGAAAGATATATGTTAACCATCCGATTCAAAAGAATGAACGGTCAGAAGATATTTCTTATTATCTTCTGATCCATAACAAAATCCACCGTAGATATACAAATCATCGCAACAAATAATATACAAATTTAATACAGAAAAGATGTGACATGCACCTTGCCTCAACCCTAACAATACATTTCAAAAATCAAACATGTCAGAATTTCATGGTCTCTTTACAGGTCATATAAATCTGCTATATTCCAATCAAATTTTAACTTTTACTCCTCCCTCTCAAGTCTCAACAAACTTTTACAACCTTAACAAAACAAAAACAAAAAAGAAAAAAAGAAAAAGAGGACTCACCAACAAAATAATGAGAGCAGTACTGAAGGGAGGGATGAATAAGGGTGAGTGATGCGAGATTGAGGGACAGTGCCGAATGTTTAAGGGTTTATGAGTTGGTTTCCATTTTTTTTTTTTCCCCCCATCAAATAGGCGCCATTTCTGATGATTTTTTACTACAAAATGTAACTGCAAGTATTATTCTAAAAAAAAAAAAAAAAAAAAAAACTGCAAGTATGATTTATTGGGCCGTAAGATTTTGGTAATTCGGCCCACAATAGGACTTAAATTGAATGAAGCCAGTATGACAAATTACAATGCCAAGTTCAAATGTGGTCTGTTTTCAATATGCTCTCAACTCGAAAGTAAATTGAACAATTTTTATGCATCTCCCCTTTTTCTTTGAGATAAAAAAATAAGAGTCAAGTAGCTTAAATTTAAATTTAAATATATATAAAATATCTCGTCCATGTTTCAAACTCATTTCCTACACGAAGAGTTTTGCCCTCAGCTATTAGACCTAAGGCTGATTCTTTATACATCTCTCCTAATTTTGTTTTGCAAATTTCCTGAATAATAAGGATCGGTACCAGATATGCGCATTTAAAATTTGTCAAAGTTCATGAGAGGAAAGGAAATTCATCATTTTATACTCAAACTATATATTGTCAAAAACCAGATTAATCATTGAACTTTCATTTATGTCAATTTAGTCATTGAACTTTTATAAACAGATTGGATTAGCCTTTAAAGTTTAAACTTTTCTAAAAAAAAAAAATTTTCAAAATGTCCTTTGATCACTTTTCTTTCTGATATGGATTATATTTATCTGCCTCGTGAACTTTCAAAAAAATAGAAAACAAATTAAGGAAGCATTTTACAAAGTTCAATCCTTCATTTGCATTCATCCTCAAAGCCTACATTAACGTCGTCGACGTGATTTCATATCCTCTGTAGCGCTGCATTGTGTAGCACAGGATGTGAACCGTTAGATCATCTCGGGATCTGTGCTGGCTCAAACCTTGAGATGATCTAACGGTTCACATCCTGCGCTACACAATGCAGCACTACAGAGGATGAGCACTCCATTAACGTAGGATTGAGAACAAGCTGACAAAATCAAGCCATTAATTCTCTTCATCTAGCCATTCGAGTATATGTAATTAAATTCTCAAGTTAAAGGAAGAGCTGGAACATTGTAAGCTATAAGAAATATCAGGTAGGATGTTGTTTTCATGATATATGTAAGTAGGCTCATCTGCACAAGGCATGCAGTTGTCCAAATTAACTTAATTAAATTTAGCAACAGTAGAACAGTGGAAGAAATCAATAATGCTGGCTGGGCATCTTTTTCAATGAATCTGAAAATACTACAGAAGCATGATCATCTCGATTTACAATTGCAATCTTTTCTGAGGTATAAGATTTAATTTATATTACTTGTGCATGTATTGCAAAAGCTAGAAAGAATATATGGTCTCCTAATCTCTCCTTCTGCTTCAACTAGCTAGGGGTGTCAACGCAACGAAACGATCACGAAAATGGCTCGTCCGTTTCGTTTAACGAAACCGTACGTAAACCGTTTCGTACTGGTATTATTATATGAAAATGGAAAACGAAATGAAAAATATTGTTTTGCTTTTCGTTTCGTTTCATTTAACAAAACCGCAAATCTTTGTACGTTAATCGTTTCGTTTCTTCCAAACGAAATAACACAAAATTTTGTTGCATTAACAGCTAGCGCGCCCTAGCTCGAACCATTTCACCATCTATATATGCATGATTCCTCCACTTCCGGCCAGTTGCTCTTCTGAGAAACAAAACCATTTCACCATCTATATAATCTGTTGGACAAGTCGATCATCTACTAATAAAATTAGCACGTATATATATATGAGGAGGGATCCATTGACAATGGATAACTTGACAATCTTGACAATCCCACTTTTTAAAAATTTATAAAAAATCATAAAAAATCTTAAAAATAGAAAAAAGTTTACGGAAGTATTGCTTAATTTATAGATTGATTATGTATCTTATTATATTCAATTTAAACAACGTTTGATAGCTCTTTAAAGATCTGTTAAATTATAACCGTTGAAAAGTGCACAAAAATTTGATAAGTCATTAAACGATGTTCAAATTGATTGAAATTTGAAACACTATCAATCTATAAGTCAAGTAATACATCTATAAATCATTTTTCATTTTTAAGATTTTTTATGATTTTTTATAAATTTTTTAAAAAAGACATTGTCAAAATTGTCAAGTTATCCATTGTCAATGGATCCCTCCTCTATATATATATATGCAAGGTTACTAAATAGTACTACTCGATCATTTCATAATGTTCTATTGACCTTTAATTTTGTTGTGTGTATATATATATATGAACTGGTTCCAATATATATATGTTGCCAAGAATTACAAAATGTCGTGTTTGAGTGGTAAATTAACTACCTTAATAATTGCTGGTGATGCCTGTCGATCGAGATTGGATTGGGAAGAGACGACTAATTAACGGACAGAAAAAACAGCCGCATCGATCATGGCTGCTGGATGATCAGCCCCCTCCATCATGTCATGGACAGGACACACTGTCACACTGATACAGTGAGAGAAACATCCATATATACATTCATAGATATGTACAGAATGTAACCAATACATCCAGAAATGTAACAGATACATATATATATCTGCAAATGTAACCAATAGACGTTATGAACGGTTTTTCTATGGACGCTAGCTAGGTATCACTCAAGCAAAGTGCAGGAATTGTCTCTGGTAGGCGAGGCCGGCCGCGTGGGTTAACAGCTAGCGTTTTGTTTTGTGGGTTCCTTGTATAAGAACTGTAAGAGCGTCGTTAATTAGGTGGGAAACAAATGTGGGTTCTGTAATAGTACTTTTTGTGCATGGTTGTTTACTTGCTTGTACTTTGTACAAGGTAGGAAAAAACAAATAAAATACAGAAACTTCATGCGTCTATTGATGGACGGTCCATATATAAAAGTTACTTCTATAGACCTCCATCAACGAACGATAGGTCTCACTGAATAAAATAATAATCATCTGATTTAAATCTGTTAGCAGCTGATATATACATAGATATATACAGATATTGATAGGGTTCACTGTTCTTGTGAAAATGAAATCAGTAAGTATTTAGATTAACTCAATTAGTAATTTAGTATAAATATATGCAAACTAACCTATTTTGTGCATACAGCATAAAACGAGTAGTATAATTATATAAAATCATTATTGTGAATAATATATAACTTGTATGATATGCGTATACAAATATATATCTATTTTGGTAACATATATTTTTTGTTTCTATTTTGACAATCTTAACAATTAAAATTTAAAATAAATTAAAGTATATATTTTTAAAAAAACTTTAGGTGTATTATTAAATTTATAGATTGAGAATATTTTAAATTTGAAGCAATTTGAATATATCATTTGATAGCTCATCCAAAATTTCTACAGCTTTTAATGGTTCAATTTTTATCGTTTTTTTATAAAATATCAAATATACTTAAATCGATTCAAGTTTGGAACATATTCAATCAATATGCTCCACAACATTTTCATGAAGTGTTTTAATTTTTATCATTTTGTATTTAATACATGAACTTTTTTATTTTAGAAAAATATTAAGCATTTGTTTAAGATTTTTTAAAAGTGACACATAAAACATTGCTTTAAAACTATCTCAAACAAATATTTAAGAATATTCAAAAATAGAAATTTTTGTATCCCATAAGATACTAATATAAAGAATTTACTAAGTTATATAAATACATACATATATATAAACTAGTAAAAGGTCCATGCGTTGCAACGGGTGATTTATATAAAAATTTATCAAATGATTTTAATTTAAAAATCATGACACCTTGATTATTTTGTGCTGATAATGCGAAATAGCTTCATGAATGACATATGTTCACAACGAAAAGTATATATTATATTGGCAACAATAGCAAAGAAAAGGCAGTTGCTGCCTACTCCTAAACAAAGAGAGAAAAAAACAATAGCAAAGAAAAATAAGCAAATGAGGAAAATATGATTTTCAATAAGCAAATTAGTCTGCTAAAGTGGCTGACTCCAACTTTGCACTCAAACATTCATGCCCCACCACATATTGCTGCGAAGTTAAAACCAAATCTAGCAGAATCGTCTTATATTGTGAATTAAAACTCTTATACAAACATCAGATTTAACATTAGATTGGACTAAAATGCACTCAAAATGGAACCAATTTACTTTCTTAGCTGAATCGTCAAGGTCATTTGCACTGCATCCCAACAATTTCTGACCAACGTCATCAAAAACAGTGACATCATGAGAATCAGTATGGTCTGAAATCTCTATCTTAAAAATGTACCTAAAGCAGTACATATGACAATACAAATCAGTGTATCATTCAATATCACTAAATGACTATACTAAAAAAACAGTAGCAACATTCATTACTACCTGAGGCGCCCTTCAATGTAATATTTCTCACACTTCCGACACCAAAATTGTGTATTAGGTGCCTGCATGAGGCCTGTCTTGCACCGGATGCAGCCCAAGTACCATAATTTATCAGTGTCATGGTGATAAATCCTACTTACTGTAACAACCACCTCAAAAATACCACACTGCACAGGTGAAGTTGGTGTCAGATACCACATAATTACATATACGAATAACAACATAAACTTGAAAATATCTCATTCTTACCTCGCTAGTTTCGAATGTGGCAAAATTCTTAAGTTCCTGGACTGTTATTCGTTTAGCATCACATAGGTTGACAGGTACCATATTAGCTCCATATATGTTACATGAAGCTATCTTTGTACTTTCCAGACCTGTTAGGATACTTCAGACACAAAAAAGAAGAATTAACTAAGGATATGTAAGCAATGAAAACCTAAATGTACTTTGAAACCATACCTCTCTCTAATAATTTCAACATCATCAATCGGTGGATTACAAAACACTCTACTGTCACGTGAACTACACAGGTACAGAAAATCTAGCAAGAAAATATTGAAGATTAGTATCTACTTCAATAGGTGATTTTATAACATCTCATTATCGGATAAAGGAAAAAAAATTTCAACTTCAATATGTCATCATACATACCTTTGAAGGAATTAACAAACAAAGCAGTGACTACCACAACTGAGTCGGTACTTAAGATAGCTTGCCAAAATGCATCCATAGTGGCAAGTTCATCCGAAACAATTAGCTTTACATGTTGTAGCCTGCCAGTAGTGAGGCAAATCATTAATGTTGCTTAAACTAACTATATTGATTTAAAATTAGATTTTAAAGTTTTTTACGCTTTGTCCACAAGGAGAATATCCCTTTTAGGAATCTTGCCGTCGCCTACATACTTGTAGTATGTTGGACCAACCTCCCTCACCAAGGCCATTAAATCTACAGGAAAAAATGTCCAACTCAGAATAGAAAAAATTAATACTAAGAACTCAAGTTGATCAATTAAGAATTAAAAACTAACCTATGAGCAAATCATTTTTCCCCCTGAATGCATGCAATTTTGTCAAAAGATTTGCAACTGAATGAATACATTGGAATAGTACTGTCATCACTTTGCTCTTCTATCTTTGTTTCTTTGGTCAGCAAACACTCCAAACTTGAGTCTACCAGCTTGTATGCAGTAGAAGAACCTCTAACACCAACACCAGTAAATCATGAATAGACCTTCCCTTCCTGGAGTAATTCTTGAAGGTGATCAACATGCTGACCATACACAGATGCCTCCAGTTTGGAACCCTGTATAATTTTTCTTTGTTATTTTTCTGTAACAATCTGTTAGTAAGATGACCGTCATGCTTAAAGGAAGAGCTGGAACATTCAAGTATATATAACAAATATTTTTCTTCATCTAGCCATTCAAGTATGTATAAAAATTTGTTATAATTTTTCTTCATCTAGCCATTCAAGTATATATAAATTCTCAAGTTAAAGGAAGAGCTGGAACATTGTAAGCTATAAGAAATATCAGGTAGGATGTTGTTTTCATGATATATGTAAGTAGGCTCATCTGCACAAGGCATGCAGTTGTCCAAACTTAATTAAATTTAGCAACAGTAGAACAGTGGAAGAAATCAAATAATGCTGCCTGGGCATCTTTTTCAATGAATCTGAAAATACTACAGAAGCATGATCATCTCGATTTACAATTGCAATCTTTTCTGAGGTATAAGATTTAATTTATATTACTTGTGCATGTATTGCAAAAGCTAGAAAGAATATATGGTCTCCTAATCTCTCCTCCTGCTTCAACTAGCTAGGGGTGTCAACGCAACGAAACGATCACGAAAATTGGCTCGTGCGTTTCGTTTAACGAAACCGTACGTAAACCGTTTCGTACTGGTATTATTATATGAAAATGGAAAACGAAATGAAAAATATTGTTTCGCTTTTCGTTTCGTTTCATTTAACAAAACCGCAAATCTTTGTACGTTAATCGTTTCGTTTGGAAGAAACGAAACAAAATAACACAAAATTTTGTTGCATTGACAGCTAGCGCGCCCTAGCTTGAACCATTTCACCATCTATATATGCATGATTCCTCCACTTCCGGCCAGTTGCTCTTCTGAGAAACAAAACCATTTCACCATCTATATAATCTGTTGGACAAGTCGATCATCTACTAATTAAATTAGCACACACACACACACACACATATATATATGCAAGGTTACTAAATACTACTACTCGATCATTTCATAATGTTCTATTGACCTTTAATTTTGTTGTGTGTATATATATATATGAACCGGTTCCAATATATATATGTTGCCAAGAATTACAAAATGTCGTGTTTGAGTGGTAAATTAACTACCTTAATAATTGCTGGTGATGCATGTCGATCGAGATTGGATCGCGAAGAGACGACTAATTAACGGACAGAAAAAACAGCCGCATCCATCATGGCTGCTGGATGATCAGCCCCCTCCATCATGTCATGGACAGGACACACTGTCACACTGATACAGTGAGAGAAACATCCATATATACATCCATAGATATGTACAGAATGTAACCAATACATCCAGAAATGTAACAGATATATACATCTCATGCAAATGTAACCAATAGACGCTATGAATGGTTTTTCTATGGACGCTAGCTAGGTATCACTCAAGCAAAGTGCAGGAATTGTCTCTGGTAGGCGAGGCCGGCCGCGTGGGTTAACAGCTAGCGTTTTGTTTTGTGGGTTCCTTGCGTAAGAACTGTAACAGCGTCGTTAATTAATTAGGTGGGAAACAAATGTGGGTTCTCTAATAGTACTTTGTGCATGGTTGTTTAGTTGTTTGTACTTTGTACAAGGTAGGAAAAAACAAATAAAATAATTAGGGTCCTGATAATATCCTCCATAAAAATTTTCCATAGAAATCCTCCATCACTATTCTCCATAACTAACCCATGAGTCACGCGTTTTCTAACGCGTTTTCCCAATTTAACCCGCTTTTTGACGCGCAAAGCGCGTTCAAGCGCTGCACGCTTGAGCGTCAAAAAGTGATTATAGTTAGTATACGGAGTGATTATACTTAGTATACAGAGTAATTATACTTAGTATACGGGGTGATTATACTTAAATTAACGTATTTTCTGACGTGTTTTCTAACACGCTTTCTGATGCATTTTCCCAATTTAACACGTTTTCTCACGCGTCAAAAAGTGATTATACTAAATATTTGTAAAGTCATACTAAAAATCAGAAGTGGTTATACTAAATATTAAGAATATTTTTGGGGATGGATATGGGGGATAGTTAAGGGGGTAGTTATTGAGAAACAGAATCTTTTCTAAAGATTCCATGGGGGATTTATATGGGGGATAGATAATGGGGAATTGTAATAATTTCTCAAATAATTAATCATCTGATTTAAATCTGTTAGCATGCAGCTGATGTATACATAGATATATACCGATATTGATAGGGTTCAGTACTGTTCCTGTGAAAATGAAATCAGTAAGTATTCAGATTAACTCAATTAGTATATATGCAAACTAACCTATTTTGTGCATACAGCATAAAACGAGTAGTATAATAAAATCATTATTGTGAATAATAACTTGTATATATGATATGTGTATACAAATATAAATGATATCTATTATGATATCAATTTTGGTAACATATATTTTTCGTTTCTATTTTGACAATCTTAACAATTAAAATTTAAAATAAATTAAAGTATCTTTAAAAAAAATTTAAGGTGTATTGTTACATTTATAGGTTAAGAGTATTTTAAATTTGAAGCAATTTGAATATCATTTGATTCAAATTTAATTAGAAACATATTCAATCCATATGCTCCACAACATTTTCATGAAGTTATTTAATTTTTAAAATTTTGTATTTTTTGATACAAGAATATTTAGAAAGAATAATTTTTAAAATCCATATGCTCCACAATATTGACACATAAAACATTGCTTAACAAAAAATCTCAAACAAATATTTAAAAATATTCAAATATAGAAAATTTTTATATCCCATAAAATTTTATATAAATAATTCATTAAGCCATATAAACATAAAGAGCTAGACTATTATACTGAGTTAGCATTTCAGATCGAAATGTTAACGTCTCAAAATTTATGTTATCGTGTCCGAAATCATGATTTATGGTGCTCAATAAATTCTTTATATGAAAATATTGGGGAATACAAAAATTTTTCATTTTTAGGATTCTCTAAGTATTTGTTTTGAATTTTAGAAAAGAGCTCATAAATATAATTAAATATTGATATTTGTACATGCTATTTTCAAAAATGTAAAACAAATACTTAGAAAACTTTTTAAATGATTTTTTTTTGTTTTTCCTAATATTTTCATAAAAAGAATTAATTGAGCACCATAAATTGTAATTTCAGACGTGATAACAACAATTCGGAGGTGTTCACATGTTTGTTTAATAGTCTAGTTCTAAACATAAATATAAAAGTGATTTTATATATTTTTTAAGCTCCACGGAGTACCTCCACGAAGCTCCCAATAATTAATTCTACTCTGTATATTAAATAGATTTCTGTTTAGTTAAGGGAGTGCTATTTTGAGGACAATTTTTGCTATATTGAGGGCTCATAAATATTTTTTACCCTCTATACCTATTTTGCCCTCCACTCTTATCATCATCTCCCATCATTTAACTCTCCGTTAATAAAGCATTAATAACACAATAATCTTCACCTGTGATTTCGTTCCCGCAATAATTGGGTGGCTTCCCAGAGTTGTATTCACTGTTATTATGTAGATAGACATGGTGCATGATATTTTAGTCTAGGCAATTTGAAGTTTTAGTACGGTTTCATATGTGGCACAACCATTAAATCTTATAATCTGCTTTTGGAAGTCCATACCATTATTTACATTGTAGCATAAGTCCATTTAATCTATTGTTTATTCACTCTCTGGACAATAATTCTTATGATTAGTTAAAAAAAAACGTTCCATTATTCTTGATAAATAATTGTTGGCAGCATAAAAATATACTGAATAAAACAGAATAATTTGTCTAACATACTACTAATAAGAAAATAATGTATAATTTATATGTGATTCATTAATGAAAACTTTTAGATTTTATAATGCTGGTTAATATTTTTGTTATATACCTATAAATATAACATAAATGGGATAAATGCTACTGGATTATATTAATTTAGTAGATTTAGAAATTATTTGAGTGCGACATATTGTTTAACATCATTTAGTGAACAAATTAAAAATATATATTTATCAAATGTTATGGATGCAAATGGCTTAGTAAGTCAAGTGGTAGCTAACTAGGATGACTTCCAAGAGGTCATGGGTTCAATCCTCCATGGGCACAAAATAAAAGGTTTCAATAAAACTGGTGGAGTATTCCATTTTCTTCAAAAAAAAAAATAATAAAAAAATCAAATGTTATGGAACTTATAGATCGGTGATGTTTTTAAACTTGAACCAACTTAAGTATATTTGATAGTCCATACAAAAAATTTTAAAACTTGAACCAACTTAATTGTTCTCTAATTTGCTTATATTTTGTTACTTCATTATTATGTTATGAGGAATAAAATTACAAATGTTTTATATTATTTATTTTAGTATTTAATTTATCTTTATGGGAGGCAGTGTTTTTGAAAATTTTTAATGTTCTTTTTTATGTTTTTTACTTGGAACATTTTGAGAAGATTTAAATAATATTTTGTTTTTGGAGTAAACAGAATAGCTCACATGGGCATTCCGTGAGCTTAATCTCAAATACATATCAAAAATATCTAAATTCCGATTTATATGCGCGCTTTAATAAATTCTCTATATCAAAATCTTGTGACATACAATTTTTTTTTTTTGGAGATATTTAAAAGTTATATATGAAACATTGATTATTTTATTAACATTGTACAATGAGTTAGGTTACAATAATATGCATATCACGGTTTGACCGTACTATGCGGTCCGTATCTCCGTTTTCGGTGTCCAAATAGTCGATCCGAACCACTCAACTTAATCTTTATATCAAAATATACTAGCAAACCAAAGTTTATAATTTTTTTGCTATTTTTAATGATGGGGACAATATCACTATTTTTGTATAAACCAGATCCCTTGGATATAGTCATTTTCTCCCCATCATTAAAAATAGCAAAAAAATTTAAAAAATTATAAAATTTGGTTTGCTAGTATATTTTGATATAAAGATTAAGTTGAGCGGTTCGGATCGACTATTTGGACACTGAAAACAGAGATATGGACCACATAGCACGGTAAAACAGTGATATGCATATTATTGTAGCAGGACTCTTGTACAATTATTTTTAAAAAATCTGAAATAAGTACTTCGAAATTTTAAAACTGCAAACTCTTTATATGCCGCAATATTTTGATATAAATTAAAGAATTTATTAAACCGTATAAATGGATATTTAGATATGATTTGATATGTTTTTCAGTTTAAGCTCACAAAAGTCCTCCGTAAGCTTAAGATATTTGTATTAAATTGATAATTTGATGATTAAACCTAATTAAGTAGGGATGAATTAACACTTTAATAGCAATAACTTAATTAATATCACGGTTCACAAAAGTTGCATATGAGACAATTAATTCTGTCCTTGTTTTCCGCTACAATTAATACCTTTCTCTCTTGGGGCAACATGTAATTATATACAGTCAAAATAAAAGCCTTCTTAATTAAGGGTAAAACTGGGATTACGGAAAGCTATTCTCTCACCACCCTCAAAATAGTAAAAACTTCCCTTAAAATAGCATCCCCTTAGTTAATTAGAACAGTTCCTTAACTAGTTGAATTTGGTGAAATTGACCGTCCTTGGAATCAGTTGTCACTTACTCATTTGTCACTCAGTCTCAGTCGCTATACAAGAAAAGGAAAAGGAGAGCCGTGGCAACTTGAGCCAAAACCCTAAGGCTCTGTTCGATATCACAGCTTTCTCTAGGTTAACGTATTTTTTAGCCGTGGCTTGCGGAGTTCAGAATGGAGAAAGTCACGACCTCAAAACTCTACTCCAACTTGATTTTTATAAAACCTGGTTTGGGTATAATTTTTACTTGTTATTCCATCGATTCTGTGCTAGCATCACTCAAGCCCTGGCTTTTATTTTTGCCATCGAACAACTTGTAGTAAAAAAAAAGTTTGGACTAGGGCTTGCTACGTGAAAGCTGTGATATCGAACACAGCCTAAAACAGATCCCTCTCTGTTTGTTGGTACTGTGCCACGAAAGATATATTGTTAGTTTGTTACATTACATGACAGTAAGTGGATCTGTCTGGTTTCTTGTCGTATTTGCATTATTCGCGTAGCAAATTTTATTGGTTGCATTTTCTTTTTTCCGTTTATTAATTTTTGTATACCAGAATAATTCAGCATTTTAATTTGATTCTTACACTCTAACCCGTTGAAAGTTGAAACACACACCGGACAGGGATTTTTTTTCTACTTGTGATGATTTTTTTGTTGCTTTTACTTTTACCTTTTTTTTCTGCGAGTATCTGTCTTATTTTCTGAAGTCAGAGTCTCCGAGACAAGGACTTTTTTTTTTTTAACTTATGCTGATTTTTAACTGTTTTATTTTTCTTTTAAGCGATTATCTGTACTTCACTGGTTGTTTTCTGAACTTCCAACTCACTCCCTCTTGGGTTGATCTTTTCCAAACTTTCTTTCTTTCATTCTTTTTTTTTTTTTTTAATTCAGTTTTGTCTCGCTTTCTTTTTCTTTTCTTTTTTTTTTTGTCATTTTAGATTAGCGTTTGGACTCTTATTTTTCAAAAAAAATATTGGGGGAGAAAATCTTTTTTTTTTTTTTTCCCTCTGGATTAATTTTTTTAAGTTGTTTTTTGTTCTAATGTACTTTTTTTTCAGTACATTAGATAGTTCGACAATTAAGTTTTTTGTTCTTAAGTATATAAAACTATTCGATAAGTATGGCCACAATCAAGTTTTATATAAATTTAAAGTAATCACTATTTACTAATATTACCGACAAACCGTTTTACTTTTTCTCCTTCTCAAAAAAAAAAAAAAATCAAAGACGTACGAGCACTTTAAATGTTCAAATTGATTCCCATGAAATGCTATGACACAAACAGCAAGTATAATTGAATTCAATTTTATTAATTCACTGAATTAAAATAATTTATTTTAAAAAATAGAAAATAAATGAAATATACCTTATCAAGTATTAACCATTAATTTTCCACTTTAATAATCCGTCCCCATTACATTTGTTAATATATTCTTTCATACTCTCTTTTCCTCTCCCAAATCTAAGTAAAATTTTGTCTCCTCTCCTCTCTCTTTTCATTTTTATTACAAATTTACACAAGTACAGATCTCTTCGTACAACATCCATCAAGGGCAAAAAAACACAATTACACATGTCGCGCAAGTGCAACGGATAAGAACAAGAATAGTTCTCAAGAAGTACAATCATCAACAGCCCACAATAAATAGCTGTCGACTAATTAATTATTACCTTCTGTTAACTGTTAAGTCCAAATCAGATGTCCAATTTTCATGAGTTTTTTGAAAATAACATGTACATACATCAATATTTTATTAATATTTATGAGTTTTTTTTCTGAAATTCAAAGCAAATACTTAGAAAACTCTAAAAATAAAAATATTTGTATTCCTCAGTAATTGTGATTTTGGATACGATAACATAAATTTTGAAGTATTTGTATTTCGGTCCAAAATGCTAACGTTAGAATAATGGTCTAACTCAGTAAATAGTATGCAAATTGTATAAACTTGAATTCATGTCCTCCTTTAAAAAAATTGTTATTTTAATTTTTAAATTTATTTAACATTTCATTTACATTCTAATGTTTTTGACCTATTTATGTAAAGAGGAGGGATCCCTTGACAATGTATATATTGACAATCTTGATAATTGATAAACTTGATAAATTTAAAAAAATGTTTAAAAAACTTTATAAATTGAAAAAAGTTTATAGATGTGTTTTTTAATATATAGATTAATTGATAGTATTTTAAGTTCCAATTAATTTGAGTATTGTTTGATAACTCATCAAAAATTTTGAACACTTTTGAACGGTTGTAATTTAAAGTGATTTTGATGGACTATTAAAGAATTCTTCTATTGAATATTATTAAAAATATAATCAATCTATAAGTTTAACAATCCAACTATAAAGTTTTTTCTATTTTTAAGATTTTTTAAATTTTTTTTCAAATTTATCAATATGTTATTGTCAAGATTGTCAATAGAAACATTGTCAAGGGATCTCTTCCCTTATGTAAAAATATCATTCCCTCCTCCATTGAAGATATTAATATATGGGAGAGACTAATAGTCCCCCAAACTAAATTCTCCATGAAAATCCCCCAAACTGACTTTCTATTTTCGGCTAAAAGATAATCCCAACACGCATCCCAAACTTACCAAAAACAGAAAACGCGTTGCCAGCCTGTCCACTAGCTCGCTTAGTGACACACTGACAGGCCCACAGAAACACTCACCAGTTTCCCCCTAAAAGTGTTTACATATCTTTGAAAAGTGCTTACATAAGATTGAAAAGTGTTTATATAGTTTTGAAAAGTGTTTATATGGCTTTTAAAAGTGCTTAGATAAGATTGAAAAAAAATGTTTATGTAGAATTGAAAAATGTTTATGTAGTTTTGAAAAATGTTTATGTAGTATGGAAAAGTGTTTATGTGGAAATGAAAAGTGTTTATCTGGAAATGAAAAGTGTTTATGTAGTATTGAAAAGTGTTTACGTGGAAATGAAAAGTGTTTATCTGGAAATGAAAAGTGTTTTATGTGGAAATGAAAAGTGTTTATCTGGAAATGAAAAGTGTTTATCTGGAAATGAAAAGTGTTTATGTGGAATTGAAAATTGTTTATGTGGAATTGAAAATTGTTTATGTTGTTTTGAAAAGTGCTTATGTAGTATTGAAAAGTGTTCATACAACCATTATAAGTGTTTATATAAAATGAATAGAGATTTAATAAGCAGATTCATTCAAACCATCGCTTAAATGTACAATTTTTAACAACAAAATACAAAACAAACTTCAAAAACAACATAAAAAAAAAAATTAAAATGCTAGAAATTACAACAAAAATTAATTGTGCAGTACGTACTAAGTACTAACACAGTGCCATCTCCATCGGCACCGGCGATTGCGATATTAGGAAGGCGAGGCCGAGATCGCGGTCGTCGGAAGGTGAGGTCGGGATCGCGGTCGTCGGAAGGTGTGGCCGGGATCACGGTCGTCGGAAGGTGCGGCCGGGATCGCGGTCGCCGGAAGGCGAGGTCGGGATCGCGATGGCCGGAAGTCGAGGCGGGGATCGCGGTCGTCGGGGGTGCGAGAGGGATCGCGGTCGCTGGGGATGAGGAAGGGATCGCAGTCGCCGAGGACGGGGTATGGGTCGCGATCACTGGAGGGAGGAGAAGGGAGAGCATGGGAGAATGTCATTTCAAAGAGGAGAAGAAAAAAAATAGAAAAAAAGTTAAATGGGACAATTAATCAGATTTGGGGATTTTTTGGGGATAGAGGTCTGAGGATAATAACATTTTCTCTTAATATATAAACGTATTTTTATAAAAGAAAATATTAAAGGAAATACATTGGGTCGGGAGAAACAACACTTTGGGTTGGATTGGAAGTTGGAACCGGGAGAGAACACATGGCCACGCCTTAACTTCATCTTTACCTACATTTGGTAGCCGTAGTAAAATTGATTTAAGCTCTTAAATCAATTTTAAGTCACCAAACGGAAGTGATTTAAGGTGTAATAAATTAACGCAGCTATATAGGTGTAGTAAACTAAATCACCAACATTTCACATCTTTTACACATAACATCAACTTTACTTCATCTATTTACTTCACTACCACCAAACACTACTGATTTAAGGTAATTTAACGTTTTACTCCGCTTTAACTTACTACACTTGCCAAACGGAGAGAAAAGAGAGCAACAAAGTTGGATTATAAGATTCTTGAAGGTGTCAAAATCTCAGCTATGCAGGGATCCTTCAATACATGCGCACCATTGGAGGAGATCCTAGACCCGCCCTCTGACACTTTCCTGGTAAAATGCGTGGATCACTCAAAAAAATAAAAAAAAAATGCGTGGAGGAAATGCGGTTGAGAAAATTCTGTGTAGTTTCCCGTGTCAACCCGCTCCGTACTTAGAAAACAACCCGCCACGTAGAGATCTTAGCACCATACTATAATTGAATCCTAGAATTCCAGCTGTTGGGACAAAAGGAAGAATGTGTGCGCCCCCGGTTCTATGTACACTGTAGGTTTTCTTCCTTCTTACATGTACTGGCTCATGACAACAGGTCCCCTCAGTGTATAATTGTGAAAGATACACGAAATCACACACACGAATGACTGAGAAGAGTTTTTTTTTTTGAGAAGGCTGAGAAGAGTTACTGTAATTGATTTGACAATTTCTGTACCTCAACAGTAAAAAACCCCAAGAAACAGAGACATTAGGGATTATACCCCAAGAAACAGAGACATTAGGGATTATACAAGTACAAGACTACGAGTAGCTAGAGAGAATCCTATAAATGCCTGTTTGGGAACAGGATACGCACAGAGATAACACTATCTCCAAGGTAACATTATCCTACTTTATCTCTAAATTTTTTGTTAGTATTTGATATAGTTTTAAGAGATAAATGGAAAATAAGTACCGGGCATCTTCATATAAAATATAGTTTTTTTTGAAAATACGGATATGCCCCTGATTGATTTGTTCATATATATGATGTCAGTAGAAAAGTATGTATATTAAAATCAAGCTAAAAGATTAAATTTAGAGATAGACCTTATCACCAGCATTCTGTGGTGATAAAGTTTGGAGGTAATTTTTTGGGAGATAGGCTTTACCTCCGTTTATCTCTACAGTATGTATGTCTGTTTGGCTGAGTTAGGTGAGATAACCACTGCAATCTCCTACTTATCCCGTTGCTAAACAGGGCCTAAGAGAAACATCTTCCGCCAATTAAAAAGCCGTCTACAGGACGTACACAGAATATAACATATGCATCCTAAAATGTAACAGATATATATATTTTGAAATGTAATATATGGACGCTAACTAGATATTACTCTATCTATAAAGCTAGAGTCCAATCGCAAAATATCCGCTTGCTATTTTTTACATGAGTACTGCGTGGTGTCATGATTTTTTATGATGTCCTTTTGTCTGCCGTATTTTAATTAACAAATATTATTTTTTAGTTCATAAATATTTTTTTATTGTTAGATATTATTTTTCACTTAAGAATTATACAACAAGTACATACCTACATATACATGGATTTATGTATAAGTACATACATGTACATAGAGTTTGTCGGACTGAAAAAAAATGTAAAGGTGGACAAAAATAAAGACGGTTCATATATATTTTTGGAAAACACTAGTATCCATACCAAATATAAAACCATCATTAATATAGATTTGGTTTTATATATTATGTAGTAAAAGTTGGTTACTATCTAGGAAAATTTGTTATTATGCATGTAAAATGAATTTGTCTAATTGAATATATTTCTGTTAATAACTAAGACAAATTTAATATTCGGTTCAATAAATTTTAACCAATTCATTACCACTTCATCTCTCTTGCTCTATTTTCTTAATTGCCATTGCCTTTGATGCATGCTAGGTAGCTTATTATGCAGCTTATGTAATATGCAACTTGTTGATTGTAGAATGCATATAATAAACATCTTTTTTTTAGGCATGTGAACTTGCTTATTATGCACACGAATTTATTTAGTATGCAATGTATTGGTTATTGAATACATACTATCAAATATTATTTTTATAGAAACAAAAATGTTTACTATACAAGTCGTTTAATACATTTTTTTTAATTCAGTGAGTTGGTTTTACCTACATAATAAATAATTTTTGTTGCATAATAAATAAATTTGCACGCACAACTCAAAAATATTCAGCTAGTTAAACCGCTTATAATAATGACGGGAGCTCCAATCTAATCGTATCACTGTATCAGCTCTCATAAATTTTATTTTATTATTAGTACATAGCATCAAGCTACAGTTCATCTTGGGCACCTCCAACAGTTCCCTTTTTATTTTTTTTTTCAAAGGGACAACCTACCGTCTATAGTGAAAAATTAACTAAATATGACAACATTCACTGAAAATTAGACCATATAGGTCCCATTGTGTAATCACTTGTGAGTGTGGATGTGTCCAGTCCGTGGACGCAAAATGTTTCCCTTTTTCAAACTATAAAAACCCACCATCACTCTCCTTCCTCCACCTCACACAGTCACACCTCCCCGCTCCCTCTTGCCTCCAACTCCAATTAATTATTCCGTTAATGCTCCGTTTCTAGCAGCAGAGCAGAGCAAGCAAGCAAAGCTTCACTGAGTGAGAGTGAGAGCTACCATTCGATCAGAGGGTGTAACAATGGAGTCGCTCAGCCTGTCCAGGCCTCCACTCACTGCCCTGGCGCTGCCCCTCTCACCCTCACGCCGAGGTTTAATTAATCTGTGCCTCCTCCTTTAAACTGGTTAATAATATTAATGCTCGGTTCTGTTTGTGTTGTGCGTGTGGAAATAAGAGGGGAATAAATTTGATTAATTGGAGTATGATTGATGTCCAGTTCTTACACATGAAAGTGAAACTGACTGATCCAGCAGCCACCATGCATCATGCATTTAATTGCTTCATATAATCATATTGGATTGGATAGGATAGGATGCATCCTTCTACTTTCCATTATGTTGACAAGTTAATGTAATTAGTCCTAATTATTAGTATTTTAGGATGATGATTAGAACGGATTGCAGTGAATTTTGTGGTAAGTTTCTGCCTTTGTAGGCTAAATTAGTAAATTGCAAGGGGATTTAAGCAAATTAATGTTTATGGATGGTTAATTGTACCATAGCCTAATTATCAGTATTTTAGGATGATAATTGTAACAGATTGCAATGAATTTCGGTAAGTTTTGTGCCTTTAGAGGCTAAATTATGAGGAGATTTGAGCAGTTTAATGTTTATGGATGGTTAATTGGACATGCACAGCCTAATTATTAGTATTTTAGGATGATAATTGTTATAGATTGCAATGAATTTCGTTTATGAATTTCTGCCTTTGTAGGCTAAATTGGGAGAAGATTTGAGAAGTTTAATGTTTATGGATGGTTAGTTGTACATGCATAGCCTAATTATCAGTATTTTAGGATGATAATTGTTATAAATAATGAATTTCGGTAAGTTTCTGCCTTCAGAGGTTAAATTGTGAGGGGATTTGAGCAGTTTAATGTTTATGCATGGTTAATTGTACATGCATAGCCTAATTGAAGCATGTACAACAAAAACCTTTGATTTTTGTTATTTTGTTATGCAACTCAGACTGCAAGGTTTGGATTTGTGCATTCATAAATTGTGCGTGATTTCAGAGCTATTTCTTATTTCCATTCACTGGATTTAAGTTATCTGTCAGTACTTTTCAGGAAGATGACCGAAGTAAATCGTAGTTTTAAATATTCAGCCTACCGAGTGCTGTCAAATATAGAAAATGGTATTAGAAATTGGTTTTTGTTATCATTTCGTTCTTTTAATGTGTAAATTGTTCTCATACTACAGGTCTTTCTGCACCAATTCGTTGCTTAATTGGGGACAAACCTAAACTTCAGCACTGTTCCTTGCAATTGACCAAACGGACTAAATTGTCCCTCTCAGTTCCGGGCAATTGTTTTCATGATGGCATGTTTGATCGAAAGCCAAGAAATCGGACCACTGGGTTAGTTGCTGCAAGTGCGGCTGGATCGCAACCTGATTCGATGGACTCATCCAATACCTTGCAGCCGATATTGTCTTCGTTGGATGCATTTTACCGATTCACCCGTCCCCACACCGTCATAGGAACAGTTAAATTGTTCAACTTCTATTCACATTTTGTACAAACTTTCAACCATGTGCAAATTTAAATTTGTATGCCATTCACAAATGCCCTTGCTTAAGGTTTACACATGGTGCATGGCCACACCCTAAAAAAATATTTATTACTTTTGTCTTTTTTAGAATGTCAGGCATTATCTTCAAATTGAACTAGTTGATTGCTTATTATTTGCTGGGTGTCAATATGGAAAAGTTAAGCTGCAACTGATAAAATTCATTTTGCATGAACAGGCTTTGAGCATAGTATCCGTCTCCCTACTGGCAGTAGAAAGATCATCAGATATATCTCCTTTGTTTTTTACTGGTGTTTTTCAGGTACTTGCATTTTCTTTTCTGTTGGTTTAATAAAAAATTGTTGAAGATGATATTTTGTGCATAAATATTTGCATATGATTTTTGTTCACTTTCAGGCACTTGTGGCAGCACTTTTCATGAATGTTTATATTGTTGGTTTGAATCAAGTTTTTGACATTGACATAGATAAGGTAACTCTTCTATACAAAAGCTGCTTATATTTACCAAAGCACACAAACTACTATGGCCTGAATATCTTTTTGTTCTAAATCAGATTATATTATAAACAAAAATTACTGAAAACTACCATCTTAAATTCTTAATATTTTCTGGACTCATCTGAAAGTTATAAAATTCTCTTTTCTTAGTACAAGCTTTATGTGGTACTTTGTTTTTTCTTTGTGAGCGTATTTTGGAAGTTGCTGAATTTTTTAATCTTCTTATAAGGTTAATAAACCAAACTTGCCGTTGGCATCTGGAGAATACTCTCTTTCAACTGGTGTTGCCATTGTTTCTGCATTTGCAATATTGGTAAGTTTCGTACCTTTGTAATATATTGGTTTAGAAAATATATGCACTTGATTTTACAACTCATTCAGTAATACTCTTGGTGCTAAGATTTCTTTTTTTTTGCTGTTTAGAGCTTTGGAGTGGGGTGGCTGGTCGGTTCATGGCCATTGTTCTGGGCTCTTTTCATCAGTTTTATTCTTGGCACGGCTTACTCAATAAATGTAATTTCTCACCAACCCCTTGCTCTATGCCTTATTCACACATTGTACAAAATATACATGTTACAAAATTTTGTAACCAACATTATATAATACTGCAAATTTCGTCAAGGACGAACTTGTCATGTACTTATTCTTCTAAAGAGTCTGTTGCCTAACACAGCATTAAAGATAACTGAAAATAGTCAATATAGCATGATTATAGCTCAGTTGGGTTAATACACTTTTTAATATATTTATGCTATAGATGCCCTTTCTAAGGTGGAAAAGATTTGCAGTTGTTGCAGCACTATGCATCTTAGCTGTCCGTGCCGTTATTGTTCAACTTGCCTTCTTTCTTCACATTCAGGTATTACTAGTGCACTGAACCTCTTCATGGTGATATCCTGGTTATGCTGATAATTGTATAAAAAGTGAAAAAGTGAAAAACTGCAAATATTAAAAGGTGAAATATATAGACTAATATAGGATTGCAAATAAATAGTTCTTCAGTGAGACGATAAGCACAGTAAGTTTGTAAGAATACCATATTATGTGCCACCAGCTAGTAACAACATGTTTAACCTCAAAATTGGTGATAATACTGTTTTCATCTTGAGATGAATAAATAAGTCACTTTTTTTGTTATTAGACATTTGTATTCAGGCGGCCTGCAAGTTTTTCAAAGCCGTTGATTTTTGCCACTGCATTTATGACCTTCTTCTCTGTTGTTATAGCCTTGTTCAAGGTAAAACTTTCAAATCTGAATAAGCTAATTTCTTTTGAGGATAGCTTTTTTACTGAGAGAGTATTAAAATTTGGTGATAATTGCTGAGGTCTTTATGATTGTCTTAGGATATACCTGATATTGAAGGAGACCGCATATTTGGCATCCGTTCATTTAGTGTTCGTCTTGGTCAAAAACGGGTCAGTAAGCTCAACTAAATTAATTAAATCAAAATTTAATTGCTTTTTTGTTTTAATTGTACCAATTATCCTGTTGCTTCATTTTTTAAACAGGTATTTTGGATATGTGTATATTTACTACAAATAGCATACGGTGTTGCCATGTGCATGGGAGCCACTTCCCCATGCCTCTGGAGCAAATTATTAACTGTAAACCTCCTCCACTTTCCCCCCAAAAAAATAATAATAACAAAGCATCATTTTTAATATAACAGGATACTCTACATCAATTAATATATGTGTGACAGGACCCCGCTCAGTATTGCTCAAGTACCTGAAACTTGTATAAACCATTCCTATAACTAGATTGAAACTATTTTAGAATTTTTGTACTTTCTTGAATTTAATAGCAGTAGCTGTTCACCTGAACAAGGTAAAAGATTGTTCCTGATCTTGTCCCTGAAAAACACTGCCCAAACTGAGCCCAGAACAAGCAAGTGATAACTTTGGTAATTTGCCAAGATGGCCGAGTTCTTATAATTTCTGGATTGCTGTTAACACATTAGACTGGAAGATCAAATCAACACTCTCTCTTTTAATCATGTTTTCCGAATTATGTCTCTATGTGCAATTTTGTGAAATATGTTTCCTTTTTTTTTACTTGAAGGTTTCGGGTCATGCTTTTTTGGCTTTAATACTGTGGAATCGCGCAAAATCTCTCGATCTGGAAAACAAATCTGCCATTACATCCTTCTACATGTTCATTTGGAAGGTTTTGTTTTCCCCTCTTGTACCGTATTATGAAGCTATATTCAAATTTTTTCAAGTAGATTCAAAGTGACATTCATATTCAGACTGACAATTTATCAAATTTTATTTCATATGGTCCCCTCACTTCCTGATTTTCAATGCCATCTGATAGTTTCTTTATACTAGACCAAAAAAAAAAAAGGAACCAAGGAATGAGGGTTCGGTTACATTTTATTTTAAAAGGGACAGAAAAAAAAATCCGCTGAGAGTTTCAAACTCTTTGCTGCATATGCAATATTTTCTATGTTTTTTAGGAAAGTCCAAATTTGTACAGAGTTACACAGCCCTAGTCTTTTCCACCAATTGGCTTGGGCCAATCTCCAGCCATATGAGTGAACCATTTTTCTGTTTATTTATAATCAAAACCCCGTAGGCATTATGTATGTCCAATTCTGTCATAGAACTGATAGAAGGGCCATGCTTTGTGCACAAGTGATTATGTATGTCCAATTCTGTCATAGAACTGATAGAAGGGGTGAGATGTGGTGCCAGCCCCATCATAAACCAGGCCTATTAAGTCCATGGCCAATGGAGGATTGTTTGCAATCCCTCATAGCAGCATGTACTGTTGGGTTTTTTTTTTTTTTTTTTCTCCCCCTTAATGTTATCTTTTACGAAAAAAAAAAGTTTGTATGACAAATTTTTTTTTATATATATTTCTTCTGCTTTCCAGCTATTCTATGCGGAATACTTGCTCATTCCCCTCGTACGGTGAAAGATGGCGGTCTTAATTAGGTGATGGAGAATAATTTACCTTTATTCATTAAGCAAGATTGTGGACAGCTGATAGTTTTTCGACATAGACTAGGTATTGAGTTCATGAAGATCTCACTAAATGGTTGTAATAAGCATGTACAGTAAATAAGACCCCTTAGCTAGTAGATTGAAAGTTGTATTGTTTTTCTTTCTTGACATGCATTTGGAAACTTGTTTAGATGTAATGGAACTGAATTAAGTGAAGCAGGTTGGGCCAAGAGCCCAAGAAAGAACTATCCACGTAGTTTATTAAGGCATCTCTGCACCTCTGTTAAAATAGGACTTAAAAAAAGTATTGTAGACATAGCAAGTCTAATTTATTTTGGGCTCTTGGCCCACCTAATTTATTTTGCAGCACAATAATATTATGGTTATTTTCTACAGAAATATTTTCTTTGTTTTTTTTCTTTTTTCTTTTTTTGTTTCTTGGAGATAAAATGAAGGTCAAGCTACTCAAGTTTAAATGTTTATAAAAAATTTTGAGCTCGCTATTTAGAAACCTTCATATATACTTGCTTTAAATTATTTAGGATAATTGTGGTGGATTGTTTTGAGGAAAGCTAACTGTACCTCAACAAAAATCCCTCAAAATCATATCCCAACCCAACAACGCGCATGCACAAACTATGAACACCAAAAAATAGTTAGTATGAACACCTTATATCAACAAGTATGAATAACGAGAAATTAGGACGGGTGGGCCTTTTTGCGTTCTACTTGACAACCCGGCCCTAACTTTAATAATTTCCGTTAATTTTCGTGGGGACCACATATATAACTGTCAATTAAGTACATGATTAAATTAATTTAAGCACGTTTTTCACATGGACATAACAGTGTTCATAGGGTGTTCATACTTGATTTAATAAGGTGTTCATACCTTCTACATGCTTTTGTTCATACGGTGTTCATAGTATGTTCAGACCTAGTGCAAAAATAGTATTCTTGCTCTCCAAGAAAAGAGTAAGTTGCTGTGTTGGATGTTCAGTGTTTGTTATGAACACCAAAAAATAGTTAGTATGAACACCTTATATTAACAAGTATGAACATCGAGAAATTAGGACGGGTGGGCCTTTTTGCGTTCTACTTAACAACCCGGCCCTAACCTTAACTATTTCCGTTAATTTCCGTGGGGACCACATATATAATGTCAATAACTATCAATTTAAGCACGTGATTAAATTAATTTAAGCACGTTTTTACATGGACATAACGGCTGCACCTTCTGACACCCATACCGGTTGCACCTTCTGCTGCATAGGGTGTTTATACTTGATGTAATAAGGTGTTCATACCTTCTGCATGCCATTGTTCATACGGTGTTCATAGTATATTCAGACCTTGTGCAAAAATAGTATTATTGCTCTCCAAGAAAAGAGTAAATTGCTGAGGTCTCCGGCTCAAATCGACGGGATCAATTCAGCATGAGCAATATTCGTTTGTTCGTGTACGGACAGTAAATAGTTTACTTTTTTTGTCTTTTTCCAAAAATGGTAAGATGGAAGGATTGTTTGTTATGTTAAAAATAGAAAGGTGGGTTGGAATACAAAGATGAGGGATTAGAGGTGGGCTAGAGAAAGATTTTCTTGATTGTTTTATGGGTCATTTGAATTTTGAAGCTCATTAAGATATTTGTGACTGCATTAAGGTTTGCTTAAAGATTTTCTTGTTGGGCCGTGCATCTTCAAGAGCATTTAGCAACATGCATCAACATTGCCCTCGTTCATGCTGTAAAGCTTGGCACCGGGCATTGTTTCCATACAAAATGAATGCATGGAGGAAGGACTATTCTAAATATATTTAGATATATAAAGTAATTGGGCATGGCTGTCAGAAGTATGGTTTGGACCAGTGGCGGAACCAAGGGTAGTGCCTGGGGGTGCCCGGGCACTACCTTGGCCGATAAAAATTGGCAACCTCTTAAGCTTATAAAACTATTTTATGCTGATCGGCGGAAGTGATTTGGTAGTTTAACCTTTACATATTTAAAAAATATTATAAATTGATACTATTTGTACAAGTATTCATATTAAATGAGTTGTTATTTCACACAAATAATTTTATTGTGCTAATTATTTTGTGCAGCGTATTTATATAATATACAAAATACATTGCATATTAAATGACTTAACACAAGTATCAATTCATTTAATATAAATACTAACTGCAAATGGCCTAGTAGCTCAAGTGGTAGCTAACTAGGATGACTTTCAAGAGGTCATGGGTTCAATCCTCCATGGGCACAAAATATCTCCTAAAAAGAAATGGGAGATGATGAAAAATATCCACTTAAATCTAAAAAAAAAAATATAAATACTAACCCATGCAGTATAGATTTTGACATTCTTTTGGTATCGACGTATCAACTTACTATATATTGTATTTAAAACTATATTGACTAACACAAATAATAGAAAAATCAAACTTTCTAACAGTTATAATTAAATTTATAGCCGAGGTCTAGCTCATACACTAGACTTGTATGGTTGTTATAATTTTCATACTTTTCTTCTTCCGTCAATATTTTTTTGACAAAACGAAGCAAGTAAGAGACAAGACAAATAAGTTAGGAGACGGATTAAATAAAGTACCAAATAAACTTTTCATGCTGCAAATAAGATGGATGACTCCAATATTGATCTTTACAATAAATGTTCTGTATTTTAATAATTTAATTAAATGATAATGTACCATCTACATATATGTATTATAACTTTCATAACCTTTTAAATCTCGGCACCTCCTTCAAAATCATGCCGGTTCCGCCACTGGTTTGGACACTTAAATGTCTTAAAACAAGTCCCAAAAACACAACAATGTGCTTCTCAACTTTTTTTTTGAGATAGAGATGAGGGTTAAGCTTAGCTAGCCACTAGGTTCTTAATTTGCTTCTCAACTTGAAAATAACACACTTAAATCATTAAGAGCAATTAAGAAAATATCTTATCAGTACGTATTTCAATTCATTTACTTGTACAACTCAAATACGATTAACTATACTAGGGCGGGTCAAAATAATGTCCACTATATGTGACTCCTAGCATAATGCCTGTGCCATGCCGGAGGTCTCTTGAAGTTAAAAATATCAATAATCAAATCAATTTATACATTAACATACTTCATAATTTAAAATTTAAGAGACTTAATAATTGGAAAGAAAATATAATTACAACGTTAGAAATCGTTGGTGAGAGGCGGCCATATCTGCCTATCAGATCTGCTCCATGTTCCAAGGCGAGTTCCTTAATTGATATACGCATATATCGCTCTTGCGTGCTTTGGATGGTCTGAAAATCGAAAGTCCAGATTCATCTATGAACGGACAGGATTGAGCCAAGTCTCTTGATCCAACGGTTGAAAATCGTTCTGAACAGATAGTCTTTTCAATATGTAAAATGAACTTCTCCTTTTATAATGAGTAATGATAAGGATAAGGATGTGAGGACTTGTAAATTTACTCGCAGCCCTAGGAGACCATATCTGAACTATACTGTCTGGGAAGAAAAGGAACAGAACTTGGTTGAAGAACTAATTTTTCAACTGATTATATAGTGAGGAGGAATCTATTGACAATGGATAACTTGACAATCCCACTTTTTAAAATTTATAAAAAAATCATAAAAAATCTTAAAAAAAAAAAAAAAAAAATGAATTGTGCTTCAACTGTGCTCGTCAGCAACCCCGCACCATTTTTTGTTCATCTTTTTATCTAAAAGAGAGGAACTGAGAAATAAGAGCTCGATCTTAAAACTCAGCCCCTAGCTACCAAATCGAACAGTTAAAACTATTCTTAAAAATTGTGTTTAGCCCGATATGGGTTCAAATGTGTAATTGGGCCCTATCAATCGGTAATTCGGTATGATTTTCTTGAGAAATATCATTCAATAAAATTTAATTAGTCATTCGGTGTAAGAAAAAATCTTTTGTCCATTAAGAAAGTTAAACTTTGGATGAAAGACCAAAGAAAAGAAAATTCCACTTAACCAAAAATATGATACATATTCTGTCAAATAATGGGAATAAACCTATAATTTCATTTCTAATATTTGAATGATGCTTCATATTTGTAAAGAATATGTATTGTAAGAATTGGATATACCTAAATAAGCGCCAAACATATATGCAATTTTGATAAAAATTGATAGGGTTAAACTTAGAAAACCGAACCGAAATGCTTTAGATTACTTAAGGTTATTGTCAAAGATCATGTTACTGCTATACTTTGTGTTTCAATATGTAGAGAATGAAGAGACGAAGCCAACGCAACAAACGGGACTCAAATCGGAGCAAGGATGGAGGAGAACGGAGCAAAACAAGCATTGAAGGGCTCAGAGATAATTCACCCCGCGTGCGGCCTAATAATTCACCCCGCGTGCGGCCTGATTTGTCGCCCCCCGACTTTCCAGAACAATTTTCCATTCCCGACCACCCCGCGCGCGGCCTGAATTCCAAGGTGGTTTCCAGACTGCTTTTGCGCACCCTTGACTATTTTGGGCCCTCAGATCTCATTTCAACTCCAAATTTAGAACCGTTTGATCCTATGAAAAGATCTTTTCAAGTAGAACTTGTTGGAAAAAGACTTGAAAGATTTTAAGACCAGGAGACCGACGAAATGAGGAGAGGAAGGCAGATCTAAAGTTGAGTGCTTCTTCAAGTTTTCATCATCTTTTTCTCTTTCTTTTCTTCTCTCTAGGATGATTTCTTCTTTATTCTTGAGTTCTCTCTCCATCATAGAAGAGTAGAACCTTCTTTCTAGGGTTGTATGACATGTAAACAATGATACTTTGTTCTTCTTAGTTTAATCTTAATTGGTAATTTGATAGTTGATAATTTGATTTATGTTTGCAATTGATAATTGTGTTAGAATTATTGTATACTTTGATTGCTTGTTTAGGTGATGGCCACAATTGAATTGTTGTATGAAATTTACCATGAACAAATTTAATTGCAAAACCATAGGTTAGAGATCAAGGACCGAAAGGTGAAGTTGATAACCGGACCCAAACATAGACTTAGGGATAAGAACTCGTATGCTTGATGCTTAGAGGGTTCTTAGTAACTACGGGGAACCCTAGTTTGATCCGAGACCATTAGAGAAACTTAGTGGCTTGATTGACGATTAGACTAATCATAGATTTTAATGCGTTTAGGGTAGCAAGCCGCAAAAGGGATCCTACCTTAGATAGGGACTGCACCAGGACCAATGGGCATATTCTAAATTGGATTAAAAACTCTCAAATACTTCAACTTGAAATTAGGACCATTAGATTGAGTTAATTAGAACTAGTATCTTGTTTATGTCCGTATAACCCTAGATTTTCTCAGTATCTGAATTTGCATCTGATTAATTTAGTTTACTTTAGTTTAATTTAGTCTTTTAATTTCTTCAACTCCCAATTTGACCGTCTAGATAATTGAACTTGAAAATCGTTAGCGTGAAAGCTGTCCCTGTGGATCGACCCCTTTTCTATACTGCAATTGTAGATTTATACGCTTGTAAACTGACATTTCTAATATATTTGGGGTACTAATTTTATTAACTCTTGACACACGTCAAGCTTTTTGTGATGTACCGTAACAGTTGGGAGTATACTAAACATATTATTTGATAACTTCAATTTATGAATTTAAAATTTGATAAGTTGAGAGTTGAGACACAAAAAAAAAAAAAACAATCAAAGTTCAATCAAATAAGCATAGGAATAAGAGGATTTTTTTTTTTTTAGATAAAGTTGAGGGTCAAGCCACTTAAATTTATATGTCTATAAAAGGCCCCCCCATCGTGGTTATGAATCCTCGGTATTTTAAACACATTAGGCAGTCTGGCAAACAATTTTATTAAGCTATTCTTAAAGCTCCTCAAATATTTTTAGTACCTTAATCCTTCTAAACATAGGTTCTAGTGCGGATTAAGAACACCTCCTTAAACCTCCTCTTGTCCAGAGCTTAATCCATGCTCGACTTCTTAAGGAGCCTCTCTCTCTGGAGTATGTCTCCTTAACTTTCATATACAATTATAAATTCGAATGTGAGTTTTTTTAGTACGGAATAAATTTTAATCCTTGTTACTTACAACCTCCGTTCACAATTAAATGAATTTATACCCTTTACAGCTTGTCTCCAATTAAATGAACTTTACCGATTCGATATTATTTTTCTATTCGTCTCTTAGTTGTCCCCAATTACAACCGGATAAAAATCTACTGCTTTTCTCTTCAAGAAAAGTAGAGCCTGCTTTTCCGATCCGACGGTCCGAATTGATTGTCGCACCGATCTCAAAGTACTTAGGTATTTTTGCACCGATCTCAATGTACTTTGGTATTTCTCAATCGTCGGATCAAGAAAAGCAGGCCCTGCTTTTCTTTTCGGAAAAGCAGGTGATCCCGATCCATTACAACCTTCCCTCTCCCCAATTAAATTTCCTTTTATCTATATTATTTAATTTGAACAATTATTATGTAATGATTACAAATTGAGGGCATAAAAATAATTTTACATTTCCACTAGTTCCTTTGACTTTTCCTAAAAATTCATTTATTCATAGACAGAGGTTGTTCTTATTTTGCCGAACTACCCCCATTAAATTTAAATTTCGTTTTCATAAATTATATTTCGAGACAAAATATTACATACACAAAACAAAACAATCTTTTTCCTCGAGGCAGAGCAGAAGTGATGTGATTCTGCCATCCTGGTCGTTCCAAATGAAAACCATGTTATACAGAAAAACTTAAAATATTTTTTCTTTTCTTTTTTTTTTGTTTTTAAAGAAAGTGGAATACTCCGGCAGTTTCATTGAAATTTTTTATTTTGTGTCTACAAAAAATTGAACACGTGACCTCTTAAAAGTCATCTTAGTTAACTACCATTCCACCTTCAGTACCATTAGCAAAATATATTTTTTCTAACAAAAATAAAATTAAAAATAAAATAGCAACCCTTTATCTCTCTCTCTCTCTGCCCTGAAACGTCGTACAACAATCACCATCAACTTTTCAGTCAGCTTTCTCTGACAGGGATTACATGCAAAAAGCCAAGATTGGAGCAGCTAGAGAATTAGCCCCCTTTACTTGGTTAACCTACCCAACTTTATTCCCTCATCTTATTATTTCATAGCCCACAATTTTCAATTTTCTACCCCAAATTGCCAAATCATGCTACATGTCCAATTACAATATAATCCTTATACTAAAACATTACTTCTTGTCATCTCAATATATATCTCATTCATGAGGAGGGTTCCAATGTTTCAATTTTTTGTGCCTCAATCATATCTCAACTTTTAAAATTTCAAATAACTCAAAATTTAAAACTAATTTTTCAAAACAAAATCGTTAGATGTAATCTATATCATTTCATTTATGTATATGTAAAAAATCATCAAATTTGAATATTATTTTGTTTGATATCAAGGGCTTCAAAAAAATGCACTAATTTAAGCAACTTCTAGATGTTGATATTTATAACTCATTGATTTATATAAAATAAAACAAAAAAGTGTAAAAATTTGTTATGTGCACATAGAAAATATCATACTGATCAAATCTAGCGGTTTTGTTTTGAAAAATTAGTTTTAAATTTTGAATTATTTGAAATTTGAAAAGTAGAAACATGATTGAGATACAAAAAATTGAGACATTGGAACCCTCCTAAAAAAATTGAGGCATTGGAACCCTCCTCCTTATTGATACACCTTACAGCTTACACTTGCTGCATCTCTCTGTCACTTTCTGTCTATTTTCATGAGGCAAACCACACAGCCAACAACATGCCATGCATTAAATTAAAGCATTGACTCGTTTTTTAGAAGCTCTTTTTTTTTTTTTTTTGATAACGAGAAGCTTTTTTTCTGCGCTACTTTTTTCTCTTTTTGATTTGTAGTTGGTTTTTTAATAAGGACAAATGCATCTTTGATGATCATCATAAAATTACAAGGCTTTTTCCTTCTGATTGTGACCCTTTTTAACCGATTTTGTCTGCTTTTGTCGTGCATTTTCAGAGTATATATATTTATGTATAGCTCAATAACTGTTGGGGTGGGGGGGGGGGGGGGGGGGGGGGTCCAATTAATGTTGTTTAATTATATAATGAGTAATGAGGAAATATATATGCCAAAGAAATTATGTAATTATAAAACCACATTTTTTGCACTAACAAATAATAATAATGCTAGAATATATTTTTTTTATTAACAGACCATCCTAAATTTTGACAATATTCAAGCTAAGGTTTTAATATTAATTTATATTTTTTTGAGGATTATATCATATAAATTATCAATTATCACTACAGTGGAGTATCTAATATTCTAATGTAGTTAATGGTACGAATCTAAAGAAGGATATTCATATTCCCATCAAAGAAGACATATATATATCACATGATAAATACATCGATGATATATAAACCCTTAATTACTTACCCATGTACGTTTTGTTTCAATTTGTACTAAATTCTTGTTTGTACAAGTCATATATTTTAGAGCCAGTAACTAATTTCATGGTTTTTTTTTTTTTTTTTGAGGAAAAATTTCATGGTTTTTCATGCTCCACAGCAGACCACGGATCATATATATATCATTCACATGTATTCATAATTCCATGGATTAATTATTGCCTCGCATTCACGGTAGAAGTATTAAATGCCGAAAGTTGAAGGATGTCCAATCAAATTTAATGGTTTCAGAACTTTGAATTAATTGTATAACTCATATATTGATTGGTTGTGTTTTGTTTTGTTTTGTTTTGTTTTAGGGACTAAAATATTTTACTGCCATGCTTATATCCAGATAAGTTTATTGGTTTGTGGTTACAGATGAATTTTATAAAGAATAATATCTATTTATAATCGTCAGATCGAAAAGAAAAAAAAATTTTGTGAGAATATTAGAGTAAATTTCAAATACTAAATATATAGGGTGATTAATTACATACAGTAAAATTGAACTGAGAATAAATTGGTATTATGATGGCGACTGACAAATATGTTTTGACTTGACAACATTTAATAACATATCAAAAAATCGTTCGTTATCCCAATATATTAATAATGACCGGAACTAGCTAGCTAGCTGTCATTTTTTACATATTTTTAGATTCTTATCCGGTCATTCTTAGTGTTTTGTAGGTAAGCAGTTTAAACAAAAAGAGGGATTTAATAATGTCTATTTTATTATTTATATAATAATTAATAAATATAAATTATTACATGTTTTCTAAATCATCTAAATAGTATATACATAAAAATTATACATAAAAAATGTAGAAATTTAGCCTGATTTTGATAGCCATCAAGAGAGAAAAAAAAAATAACAATTTAAACCATCTAATACGTACTTAATGCACATGTAAATAAAATCCAAATTATATAATTTTTTATATGTACACATAAAACTTGATACATACAATATATTCCATCAATAATATTGTTCTTTATGAGCTTAAACTTTATAATATAGTTATTTGATATTTAATTTTATAATCACATATTGATCACGAAAAACCATAGTGATCATTTGATCCCTTCTTAGATAAAAATGAACAACCGGACTAGAGATGTACCCGTTACTGCAGGAAAAAAAAAAAAAAAGGACTTAGATGACATGCATTTCTCTTTTAATTTCTTTGAACAATATATTTCTGTCTTTTTTACATGTCGTTTTTGGTCGCATTAATCAATTTATACAATATAAATTTTATTGTGCTCACGATAATCTCAAAATAGTTTTTAGGGTAATTTTATATATCGTGTCACTGTTAATTGGAAGAGTTGGAACAAAAGATTCATGATATATATATGTATGCCAAAAAATAAATCATTCACATAAAAATATTGCATAATACAAAAATATTAGAGAATACAAAATGTTAGCCCAATCTATAGTTTAACTCTATATTTTCATATGACTATTGTGCTAACGATTTACGGTGCTCTAACTCTATATAATTTCTTAAATATTGCTACATATATTATAAATAAATATATATGCCTAAAAATATGTCTAGTCAACTTTTGCGTCCATCCCATACTGTAATTTAAATGACACTTTATTTAATTTGCTCTGATCACATATACTACATAAGAGAGATCGATTCATCATTCATGCATGCACACACACACATATTTCTTTGAGTAATACCTAGCGTCCACAAAAAAACTATCTATAGCGTCCATATATTACATTTCAGGATGTAACTGTTACATTATTTGTACTTTTATGGACGTATATATGGATATATAGTTTCTCAATGTACTTAAAAGATGTTTCTCAATTTCTTTGCCATATTTCTGGACCAAACATGTCTTTACCCACATATTCCTCTCTCTTGACTCTTTCTCAAAAGGGCTAGAATTTGGTCCAAAACTATTTGGACGGTCTCCGTCTAAAGGCATGGTTATACCGTTCGATTCAATTTATAATTTTATCAACGGTGATAATGTGTGTCATCATCATTCTAAATATAACCAGCATACTATTTTTAGCACCTACATAATCAAATCGCGGTCGATCAATCACCAACATTAGATCGTACGGTTCTCTAAATCTTTTGGATCATCCAAATGGCTTTACACAATATCCGATCCCTTCTCAAAAACTCATCAAGGCTAGCTCAACAAGAGATCAGATCAGAATGGCACTGCCTGCATCTGCATCATCTGCTGCTTTATCAATCTCTGACTGACAGAACCAAACAAAAGCTAAGCTGTGAAACCCAAGGAATTAATCTGGCCATTATTCCTTCCTGCACTGCCTCTCTTCGTTCAACAGTTGGCGTAGTAGTAGTAGTACATTACTTCCTTTCTCATCTTCTGACTAGATCTCATCTCATTTCAATTCATTGATGGAAAGCTACTTAATTTCAGCAGTGCTTTTATTGCATGTAGCACCAATGCAATGACACCTCCGTCCCATATATCATGTTATGTTATGTCATGAGAAACATCTTGGGTTCATTGAAAACTCGTCTATATATCTGTAAACGTGTATAGAATGTAACTTATGGATGCTATGAACGGCTTTTCTATGGACGCTAGGTAGTACTCTTATGTTATTTTCTCCTTCTCCGTTTCTATTTTGCATGCTTTGATATTTAAATATGTATTCTCACTTTGGAAAGGTGGTGATTGGTACCTTGCTTATAATTAATTTCTCAAATCTGAAACATCAAGCGTCCATAGAATAATTGTCCATACGTCCGTAAACATACAAATTTTGTAATGGTTACATCAATTTTATAACTTTTATATCAAATTTGTAACATATAAATAAACTCTATGGATGTTCATTCTATAGACGCTAGGTAGCATTCCAGATCAGAAACATCAAGCTTATATCTTGAGATGGATTTTCTCTCTAGTAATTTTTTTGAGAAAATCAATTCTATATATAGACAATGAGCAGAGCTCAAAAGTACATATATACATTAATTTACCAATATATTAAGAGTTGGTGTTGGATATAATATATACTACTGTTTTATTCCATTTTGGTATATTTTCTGGCTTTATTTAAAGCTCATAAAAATTATAACACAGTACGTACAATAGAGTACTCATCATTATATAGTAGTGGCATAACATAACATAACCAAAAGAATCAGAAAAGAACAGATTTCCTGCAATGTTAACCTCCTTTTTTTTTTCTGAATTAATGATTGCCAATTTTCCCAGTTTCTATGTTAGTTGTTCATTATAAATCTTTTTTGGACAAAAAGAAAGCCAGTCTAGCTATCAAGTCGTACTCTCCACCATCAAACTATCTGTAATGCACAAGTACACATGATATTATTTCTTTCATTGTATTGGGCTATTAGCTCATTATTGAGTGTTGTGAAAAATTGGCAATAGAATGAAAGAAGACACATCATGGTTGAAAACATAAAATTAGCACTGTAACAACCGGTCTTTGGTCTAGTGGCTAAGGGCAACGCTCTCCGTGTGGAAAGTTGCGGGTTCGAAACCCGGAGGAGGGTCTTTGACTTGACCCTCGTCTTTTATCTCAAAAAAAAAAAAAAAACTATCAAGGGGACATCATTTTTGAGATCTTGACGTTATTTAAATTTTGTGTTTCATATGAACAAAAAATCTGAATAGATTTCTCTCTCTCTATATATATATGTTTCTGATGTTATCCATGGTAGGATGCGAAAAATAAGGCAAGCGCAGTGTGAAATATGCGTTAATTGATGGTAAAATAACGCACATTAAAATTATGCAATGTCTACATATAATCAATATAGGCCATCTCAATCAAGTTTATTAATTAAATTGTAACCTGTTATTAGATTTCAAAAATGGATTAAAGTTTCTCTCTAGAGTTTGTTTTAACTATGATAAATAGTATAATAAGTCCTAACAAAAAAAAATATAGGCAACCATCATTCAGTATTACATGTGATTATTGTTTTGTTAATTATATTTTCTTATGAGTAAAGCTACGTGAGACATTCCGTGATCACACGTTCATAAATCATATCAAATCACCTCGATTTTGATTTATATGCTTAATAAATTCTTTATATCAAAATCTTATCGGATACAAAAATTTTATACTTTTTGGAAAAAAATTCAAGTACCCGTTTAGGATTTTCTAAAAGTAATACATAAATCTTGACTATTTTATTAATATTGTATAATCACTTTTAGAAAATCTCATACAAATACTTAAAAATTTTGAAAAATGGATACAATATTTGTATCACATAATATTTTGATATTAAGAATTTATTGAGCCATGTAAATCGAAATTTAGAGGTTATTTGATATGTTTTTGGGTGCTTAAACTCACTCTAGTTTTACTCTCCTCTTATAATATTTTCCTTTTTCATGCATTTAATTATCTAAGCAAGCAATATGATGATGTAACTTCTGCCCTTTACTGAGAGATCATTGTGAAGACCTAGCTAGAAAGGAATGGGAAAAAAAAAAAGGACATCAAAGAGGCATAAAAGTAGCTGAAATAACATCTCTTCTAACATGGCTAGGTGACTGCTGCTCTGAAATCAGAAGGCATTTAAAACTAAAGTTAAATGCAAAAGAAAAGGCAAAAAAAAAAAAAACATGATTCCCACAGAAAGGGCAAGAAGGGAAGAGAGAGACAGAAAAGAAAGCCTGGTAGAATCCCTGTTATAGCCAGTGCCAGTCCCTCTTCTATCATATCAACCTCTGCACCTACCTACATGAAGTCTACTTGAAACAAAGCCTGCCCCTTGTTTGAACTTGAGCTTGAGCCAAAGGTAGTAGTGTTCTGGTGCTGATGATGATGATAGTAAGATTGCTGCTTTTCCTGATCAAGCCTAGCTGCTGCAAAGGGGGCAACTTGGTAGCTTGGTTCATGGTAGATGTCAAGGCTCTGATTTGAGAATGCTGAGTCCAGTTTTGCAACCTCTCCAAGGGATAATGTGGTGGTGCCATTATTGAGTCTGTCTATGGTTTGCAGCCTGTCTGCAGCTGCATGGCTTCCCTCCAGGTTGCAGCTTGTGCTTGACATGCTGGTTGTGGAATTGTTTGTGACTGCTGCTGATGTTTTGTTGCATTGATTTAAACCATTTGAATGAGTTGTAATATGAAAAATATGAAGTTTTAAAACAGCAAATATAAAAATTGATGAACTTGTGCATATTGGTTGGCACTGGGTACTCATTTTGTATCTTGTATTAATTATAGGTAAATTGGAAAATATAACAAACCTTACAAAATGAAAGTAATGGCAGAGCTACAACTATGTAGCAAGAACAGTTTTTGCTCACTTATATATGGAGTGCTAATTAAACATTGTGAGATGTAAAATTACCTTGTCTCCTACCGACAAAATTATATATATATTCGTTGTTGATATAAATGATAATATTGTATATCATATATATTCATTTAATTAATTTTGATCTACAGATGGCAACTGTTGTTGATGCAAAATTACCTAAGGGGTTATAAGCTACTAAAACAAGGGGTTGCATATATAACATATATATATGATGCATTTCCAAAGATTAGGGTTTACCATACAAAGAGGTGAAAAAGAAAGAATATGCTTACAACTGGTGTCATTGGCTGGTTTGTTATGGGCTGAGGAGGTGCTAGAATTAGACTTCAATTTATGAGAAGCCTGATCAGCTGTGTCTTTGTTGGAAGGGAATTGGGGTTTTCTCCTCCTGCGGTTGTGATCAGCCAGGCGCTTTCGGCAACTCCTCTTGGCCTCATCAAACTCTGCCACCACATGGAACCTGCAGTGTCAATGATGTGCATGCCACACACTTTAAAATAGCACCAAAAGGGCAAATTATGAGCCCCAACAATATAATGTATGGCCCCTAAGATGATAAACTTGTTCTTATGAAAAATCATGGATTGGAAATTAAGCTGGAGAAATTAAAAGTGGAAAACAATGTTACAGGATAGTGAAATAGAAATAGAAATAGAAATGGAAATAGAAAAGAAGGTTTTGTCCATTTTGAAGAGGCCTGGATTGCACACCTGACACATTAATATTTGGCGTGCACATTTTGGGTAGCTTTCTATACTCAATTAAAGTGCTGGCTGTATATATATATATCTATATCAACAGGTGAAATTTCTTTGTTCAACACATCCAACTGATCCCTAACTTTATCATTAAAAAAACTGATCCCTACCTCCTTTTTTTGAATCATTAATCTATTTAAACTAAGACTTTTTAAATTTAATTTAATTTCTTTATTTGCTTTCAATTTTAAGGATGGTGGGAAGGTTTACAAGGTTAACCAAAATTAATATCCATAGATAAAGTTCCTATTTATTTGTAATCACACAGATTACAAAAGAGATGAAACAATATTAGAGAATTTGGGTTATGATACGATCATGAGTTGCACACAAAATAATACATATATATATCTGATGTCATTTTCTGAACAAAAAGGAAAAACATAGTATATTATTAATTAAATATACACAAAATTTGTCTAAAAAGATGAGGTAGTACATAAAACACCCTATTATTATAATTTGCCAAAAAAAAGCTTTTTTTGTATAAAACATCTAGAACTCTTGAGAAAATGTAAATTGGAATTTGGAAGAGATCTAGATGCACCCTACCAAGTACCAACTGTTATATGACAAATTTATTATAATTAGTTTATCAATTTTTATTTTTTTAAGTAAATCATTGGAAAATCTTGTATAGCTAGTTTTTGTTATTTTTTTTTTTTAGTGAAAACCCCCTAGTAATTAGTTGTATAAATGAGATTTGAGAGGAATTAATAACACAGGAAGAACAATAGACAGCTTTTCACAAGCCAAGACTACTACAACTACAAGACCTCATGTCAGACATTAACCAACAGGGAGTCAGGGAGGGAGGGGACAGCAAAACACAGAGAAGAAGTGAAAGATGTGAGCTCAAATTATTATTATTA
The DNA here is from genome assembly GCA_030179965.1 of Cyperus esculentus. Classification (NCBI taxonomy): domain Eukaryota; kingdom Viridiplantae; phylum Streptophyta; class Magnoliopsida; order Poales; family Cyperaceae; genus Cyperus; species Cyperus esculentus. The sequence continues at coordinate 3,180,042 of JASGLE010000027.1, forward strand.
TTATTATTATTTTTCTTTTCTTTTCTGGTGAAATGAAATGAAAGAAAGAAGTGTGATTTTTTTGTCCTATCTAACAGTCTCCTAGTGCAGTGCAGTGCAGCTCTCCTCTTGAAAGCTACTGTTCACGTAACAACAGGACAAAAACAGTAATGAATCTCTCTCTCCCTCACTCATTCCCAACCAACCAACCAACCTACATACATACAATGATACAGATGATTATATGTTGTTGGTTGGATCAATTTAACATTAATTGGACAAACCAGATTCCTTGGTTTCTAGTATTGACCTATTATTATTATTATTACATGCTCTGGTACACATGTCATATACATATACTGTGTTACTGTTTGATCCATTTTCTTCTTACTGAATGAAATGGTGAAATGCACCAAAGAAGAAATTATATATATACTGATCAAACACCCACAAAAATGTGTATGTACTTACAAAGATTGTAGCAGGAGCAAAAATAACTGAAATTGCAGAGCTACACAATATCAAATCCAGAAAGGGAATCAGATATTTCCTCAAAAGAGCAAAAGGTACAGTAAAACAATGTGCAGGTCCAATCTATGTTTTTTTGACATAACTCAAATTTTCCTAGTGGAGGAAATTAAAATACAGAAACCATTCTAATTAAATTCCAAATGCTTAAAACAAAACATAAATATGCATATGCAAAATGAAAAAGAACCTATTTTTTTCATGAAAACGTTAAGCATTTCAAAATTAGTAGCAAACTAATTAAGGCACATAAATATATATAATTATGTACCATAAAATGCCCTTGGAAAAATTAGTAAAATCAAATTGATTATATATATATGCAAAACTGAACAATGTATGTTTTGTAAGAAATATATACCTACTGCACTGTTGGCAAAACCTCTCTTGCAGCCCACCAACAATAACAATTGGAGCCTTTGAATGGAACTCACACACCTTGTGCCTCCTATGGTAATGCTTTGCACCGGTGAGGTCGGTCTTGCACCCGTCGACCTGACATCTCGGGGGGTTCATGTTCGGGCCCGAGCCATACGCGCCGAACCCGAACAGACCTCTAGTCGTGTTAAAATAAGTGCGCTGACCCAAATTCAGCCCGATGCCAACGCCAATTCCCATATTATTAACATCCTCTCTTTTCACCGCACCTAACGAACCGTCGTGCACCGGGTACGGGAATGCGGGGAACCCGTGGCTGGTATCGCCACCGTATGAGGAGCTGTTGTATGTGGGCATGAGGGGTGGCAATGGGGATGGCACATAGTCCACAAATGGGTAGGGTGAGAAATTTTGATTAGGGTTTTCTAAGTAGGGGTTGACAGAAGGAACTGGCAGCAGAAATGGGTCCAGCTGGTTTGCTGCATTTGGATTGGAAATGGGGTTCATTGTAATTATTACTTTGTTCTCAGGATTTCAGACTTTCTTGATTTCTGTTTGAAGGCCTGATCATGGAAGGAAGGAAGGGAGGAAGGAGGTAGCTGGAGAGATAGATAGATAGATGAAAGAGTAGTACATACACTGATGAGTACCTTACCTTCTCTTGATTTTGAAGGTGGAATTAAAGAAAGAAAGAAGGAAAGAGAGACAGAGAGAGATAGGACACAGTCTTTCCTCACACTGAGAGGAGAGGATAGAGAAGAGAAAGAGTTGTTGTTCTTGTGTGCAGTGCAGCTGTGCAGCTTCCTTCCTTCCTTTCTCTTATTGATTTATCTACTGTGTTGTAGACTTGTGGTGGTACTGGTAGTACTGGAACTGTTTTACTGTTTTACTGTTCTGCTCCACTGTTGATCTCTCTTCCTTTTAATTTCTAGCTTGATAAAAAGAAAAAAGAGAGAGAAAATAAAGAAAAAAAGATGTTACATTACATATTACATTGGAGAAAGAGAAACATCTTGCCTCCATCGAAAAACCGTCCACATATATATCTATATATCTATAGACGTGTACGGAATGTAACAGATATATACATCCTAAAACATAACTTATGGAAGCTATTGACAGCTTTTCTATGTACGCTAGGTTATAAAGAGGAATTGTGAGAATGTAACAAAACAGTTTGTCATTGAAAAACCGTTTATATATTTAAGGACGTATACGGAATGTAACAGATACGTACATCTCGAAATATAACAGATATATATATGCGTCCTGAAATATAACCTATGGACGCTATGAACAGCTTCTATGTGTACGCTAGGTAATTAATTAAGAGGAATTGTGAGAACAGAACAGAACAGTTTATGAAATGAAATAATTAATTAGCATCTGGAGATAGAATGAGCAACTGAGTTGAGGGTTTGTTTGTGTGTTAAGAGATAATTGGTGCCATTCCATTCCATTTTGTTTTCTCTGATCTCTGTTGTGTTGCCTGGCTGGCTGCTGCGTCTTTTGCATGTAATCTTTGTCAGGAGGCCGACAGAGACCTGTGTACTATCTCCTCACTCACTCAGAAAAAAAGGGGGTAAATTTTTTAGATGGTCACTAAACTTTACTCTCAATCCATAATTGGTCACTGAACTTCTATTTATTCATTTGTGGTCACTCAACTTTGATGTTTATCCAAATTTGGTCACTCCGTTAGTTTTTTCATCCAACTTAACGGAATAATTAATATGAATTCAATTTTAAGCCTTAGACATATATTTTTTTCCATATAGAATATATACAATCTCACAGAATATGTGAGATGTAAGAAACAAATTAAATTTTTTTCATTTTATTTAAAAAAAAACTATTTTTTTTTCAAAATCATTTTAATTAATATTCTCATGGAAATTTAATTTTTAACATTTCTAAAAGTATGAAATATTTTATTGCAATATAAAAAAAATAATAATTTATATCATTATATTCTTAAGTTTTACATTGAAAAAATATATTTGTAAACTCTAAAATTGATGCCATGTTAACTTTTCCGTTAAGTTGGATGAAAAAACTAACGGAGTGACCAAATTTGGATAAATATCAAAGTTGAGTGACCAAAAATGAATAAATAGGAGTTTAGTGACCAATTATAGATTTAGAGCAAACTTGAGTGACTTCCTAAAAAATTTACCCAAAAAAAAAAGCTTCTTTTGCCAACTACAGTCCATTGCAAAAGTAACTTAAAATTAGAAAAACTCTAAATAATAATAATAATAATAACAGAAAAAAAGGGTTATCTTTTTGAGAAATTATCTTTGCCTCCCTAACTTTTCGTCCTTATCCACCGCCCAAACTAAATTGGTAATGTTTTCTTTTTCTTTCTCATACTCTCATAAATTTTGAGTAAAATTTTTTTTATTCTTGATCTTTCTATTATATATATATAAGTGTTTTGTTCAATTGAGGATGTGAATTGTAACCGGTAAAAGTGATTTGTTGTATTTGAAAAATAATTTTTAACTAAAAATGTATTGGATGCGGTTAAGGGGTTTTTTTAAGAGGTGCAGTTATCAACTCCCTATTTTTTTCTTTTTGGTTTAGTAGTAGTAAAGTAGCTCCAGTTTATTTTCTTTGTTCTGTTCACCCGGTGAAGTTACCTGTTGTGGGTGCAAGCTTCTTCTATTCTATTCCTGGTAAGGAAGATGATCATTGATATGGAGGGTAAATTAAGATATCAGACAATTGGCACACATGTTGTGTTGTATTGTATTGTGTGGAGTGCTAGAAACAAGGGCTCCAGAAAGTGACACTGGTACGTAGGCTTATTAATATAAACAGTGCTGCAAATTAAATCACCAACATGTAATTTAATTTTGTACAGTGTAGATATATATATATAATCAATCGTATGTACTGACATTCTTGCATCTTATTATGAAATGTAAAATTGTATTCCATTCTTGGGAAATGGTTTGCTTTCGATGAAGAACAGCAGATCCAAATTAACTACTTTAGTTTTTGACTAATCAATTAATTGCAATGACATTATGTAATTTGTTACTTCTTATGATATGCATATTTAAAATCATACAAAATTAAAATTAGGCAAACAAGTTTTAAACATGAAAAATACATGTTATTGAATTTACTAGCTTTTTTGCATCAAAAAATAGTGAATCCCTTAGATATTTATTTTGGAAAAAGGACCATCAAGATTGAAAGATAGACACAAATTATGCATCAAACTTTTTGCAAACTCCTGCATTTCAATTTGTTCGTCAAAACTAAAAAAAGAAAGGTGATGATCATCTGTAATGGGCCAAGCTAAAATAGGCCCAAAATGTGGTGTATCAAAATGACCCAACAAAAATGCAAGTTACCATACTCAGGCCTCAAAATTCCAGTTCAGACTTGAAGGCCCATATATAAGTGATACATGTTTAGCCCATTAGAACTACAAAGGTGCTAATGGGCCGAGTCAAGTGTCCCATCCTTCAATTTTTTTAAATAAGCCCCGGAAAAATACAAATTCACGACTTTAAGTCTCGTAACACACATTTTTCACATTTGAGCCGGACGGTACCGTCCAACCGAGACGGAACGGTACCTCGACGTCCAGAATAGCAAAATGGGCGGAGCTGAAAGGAGACGTCCAACTTTTCAAACTGGACGGTGCTCTTCAGCACCGTCCAGGTTCTTTGACGTTTTGTAACTGGACGCTGCTGAAGGGCACCGTCCCTTCACAAAGAGGGACGCTATGGTACCTTACCGTCCCACTGGATGGCTCGGTACCATTACGTCCAACTGGGACGGTGCGGTACACTGCCGTCCAAGCTAGAAATATGCTTACTATTACTAGCTAGTGGATTCCACGCATCGAAAATCGATTTGCCGCTTTTCTTGCTGGACATTAAAATCTAAATTTATTGCCAAAGAAAAATTATTATTTATAATGTGGATCCACCATTATCATTAGCAACAATAATTTACTGCCACCAAATTTGCAAGGTTAGTTAAACATGTTAAGGGATATATATGCAATTTATTCTCAAAAAAAAAGATATATATGCAATTTTAAATGACTGTAATAAATGTTGACTAGAGCTCTAAGCTTTGAACAACAAATAGAGGTCAATTTAATTTTATAATTAAAATTATATTATATTTCGAAATACTTTCAATTAAAAAAAAGTGTGTACGCATTATTTTGATCCATTTTGGTGTATTAAATTTTTTTTTGAGTTGGATTACAAACCTTTGTCAAAACAAAACAATAAATTTTATGAGTAATATATATGAGCTTCCAAAATTTCAACTTTGACGCAAATATTTAAATGAAAAAATAATTTTTTGCAATTAAGCTGAATAAATTGAAAATATAAAAAATAATTAAAAGAAAAGAAAACAAAAAAGAAGGTTCCTCAATTGCAATGTGCACATTTGCACCTCCAGTAATAATAATCCTAGGTAAGGGTGTACATAAAACCCATCAACCCGTGTGACCTGTCCGACCCGTCCGACCCGACCCGTTTTTTACTGGGTTGACACTCTACCAGGTCGGGTACGGGTTGAGATTTTGCAAAACCCGGTATTATGGGTTGGGTTACGGGTTAAGCGTTAATAACCCGTTTATACCCGGACCCGTCGTCAAATCTGCTTTTTAATTGTTTCGTAAAACGTTTCTGCATTTATTGTCCTCTTGTCTCACAGTTATTGATACAGTCAGTGCTCTTGCTTCCACAACCTTTCAATCTTTGATTTTTTCTTTTTAGTCATTTACGCTCTTTAATTAATGATTAAGGATTTTGTTGGCGCATCAGGGAAACGACCACGCAACACAGTGAGCCAAATGTATCTTTTGATTATTTTTTGTTTGTTTTTGGTCACGTATTTTTACATTGACAAATTATAAATATGAAAATCATTTAAATGCTTTGATGTTTTTATTATTTTCTTTGTCATGGATGTCATATGCAAAATTATTTCTATTTTCTGTAATGTTTGTAATATTTATTTATATCCAATTTCAAACAGAAAAATAATATTATAATAATTTATTAATTAAAATTATAACCCGGTTAACCCGCACAACCCGTAAAAACCCGTATATAAAAAGTTAACCGGGTTGGGTTGGGTTACGGGTGGGTTAAGTAAAGAATTTTTCTAACTCAGTATGATCGGGTTGGGTTCAAAATTTAACAAAATATTACTAACCCGCCCGTTGTACACCCCTAGTCCTAGAGGCTATCTGTATATCAGATATGGCGGTTGACTAGTAGTACTACTTAGCACTAACAGCCAGCAATTAAGACCAGACTGACCATGAGCTAGAGAAAAACAACACTAGCTAGTAATAGTAAGCATATTTCTAGCTTGGACGGCAGTGTACCGCACCGTCCTAGTTGGATGTAATAGTACCGAGCCGTCCAGTGGGACGGTAAGGTACCATAGCGTCCCTCTTTGTGAAGGGACGGTGCCCTTCAGCAGCGTCCAGTTACGACACGTCAGAGCACTTGGACGGTGCTGAAGGGCACCGTCCAGCTTAAAAAGTTGGACGTCTCCTTCAGCTCAGTCCCATTTTGCTATTTTGGACATCGAGGTACCGTTCCATCCCGGTTGGACGGTACCGTCCGGCTCAAATGTGAAAAATGTATATTACGAGACTTAAAGTCATGGATTTGTATTTTCCGGAGCTTATTTAAAAAAATTGAGGTGTCCCATCCGGCCATTAACTGCATCCCCTTAACCAGCATCAGATCATTACCAGTATGCCAGTGCATAATAATGATTATGGTGATTGTTACAATTTCAATTGTACTCAATATTTGTACACAGCAACGACAAAACCAAGATCTGAACATTGAATTGCTGAAGACAATTGTTCAGTTGTTAGTTAGGAGTGTTCAGTAATTAAGTAATAAGTTTACAAAGAACATTCAAAATCCTAGTTTTCTTACATCTTTACTCCTAACAAAAGGAGATTGAATTTTTTGACATAAAAAGTTCATCTTACCTAAGGAATAAATCTCAGCCGTTGATTGTTTACTTAGATTGATCACTACCGTTGATGTACTTTAATGTCTCAACCCATTAAAACTTAACGCCCATTACATATTATCTTAAAAATTTATTATAAGAAATAACAATTTCAGCTCAAAACAAGGTGTCGGCTGTTTATTAGTAGTTTTGAAATAGATGCATGGGTGTGTCAGCCAAGGACCACCCCTTACCCCAGCACCCGGTACAACTATTTATGAATCAATTTAAGTAGGCGAGATGTCATGTTTAAAAAAAGACGAGAAGTAATTTTGAAATAGTTGTATCAATATAAAAAATTCCTACATATATAGCTCAGATTAGAATATCCCATGAAAATTCCGTAACTTTTTCTAAGAAATATGACCTCCAGAAACATGTATAAAACAAATAAATAAGAATAAATATAAGGGAAAATTGTCAAAATGCCATCACAAAATGTGGAACTTGTCAAAATGCCACTCCAAAATTTAGGGTTGCAAAATTGCCACTCCAAAACTCTTATTCTTGCTAAATTACCATTATGCCTATGTTTTTAATCTTTTTCAATTAAAAAATTTACAAATTATTCCAATTACCTATACTACCCTTACAAACATGAAAAGTAAAACAAGCAAACTACAATCAAGACATACTTGATCAACAGAAAGTTATGTTATGTTCCTGTTTTCTCCATAAGTTGCAACTTCAATTCCCACCGTACCTCTGTGCAGGACAACATCACCCCCACAGACTTCTCTTTATGCGTGAATAATCTTGCATTTTGGAAAGCCTTCCCATGAGAAACACTTGATCGAGGAAGACATCTCACAGTCGCACAGAGCAAAAGTTCGTCGACCATTTGGGAGGAGGGGACTGTCTTCACGAAGGGGCACGGGAGATGGACCAGAGGCGCATTGGGTGGCATTGTGATTGCCAGTGGGGTGGCTAAGTCAGGGAAGAAATCAACCATGTTATTGAGTTGAGTGGATTAGATAAACAAATATGTTGGAACTTGGGAGTTGGAAGGGATGAAGGGTAATTTCGTCTTTGCATTAAAAAAATTATAATTTTTAATTTCAAAATATAGTACAATGACAATTTAGCAAGGATATAAGTTTTGGAGTGACAATTTTGCAACCTCAATTTTTGGAGTGGCATTTTGGCAAGTCTCACATTTTGTGATGGCATTTTGACAATTTTCCCATTTAAGTACAGTGTAAAAAGAACAACTTCTTTCAACATCGTTGAACCTGTGCGAGACAACGCAGCGCACACACGTCAGACGGATATTGCTTTAATAAAAAAGCTAGGTTGAATTAATTTAATTTTACCCTAATTCCTCTTTTGAGATAAATTAAATCAGAAGAAAACTAAAAAAAGGAAGCATATTTTGCCTAAACAATACCTTAATCTTAATAACACTCTTAATTATAAAAAAAAAGTATCATTTCAGTTTTCAAATGAACATGAGCCATAATAATTAATAATAATAAATGAATTTAAAGCCAGGGTCAAAGAGAAAAAGACATTGGTTATCTCTTGACGTGGATGCATGATGAAAACAAAAATCAATCCTTACTCCTAATAAAAGGGAGATTGGATTTTTTTGATATGAAAGTTTTATTTTCCCCCTCAACGGTTGATCATTTTCTTAGATAGATCAGCACCATTGATTTGTAATAATGTCTCGACATATTAATTTAAGCCCCAAATAGAATTCACTTAGGCCCTGTTCGGCTTCCACCCAATTTCATGGGGAAAGTTAATGTTTTTAAGGGAAAGAAAAAATCATGTTAGAGTGAATTTTTTTGTTCCCTTCGAAACAGTGTCATCCCATGGGTATTTCCCATGAACCGAACATGGCTTTATTATTTATACGCGTTATGGTTGTTTAATTTTAGTAAACTAAACTCGGCCCAACAACTTCATGTCTTTCTTTTCTTGAAAAACTCAACCTCTTTATTTTTAACATGACAGGATATCATGAGCAGAACCCTCTTCTTCTTGCTGTTTTGAATCCAATAACGTTGTTGCATATATGTCTTTTTTTATTTTGTCATCTAGTTTTTATTTTTTTTTAGCATTAAGACATCATTATTTTATTATATTTTATATTATTTTATTCTTACAATGTTAGTATTTGATTATATAATTACAATTTTGGTCCAAAAGGAACGCGTAAGCTACTTGCTAGTAAATATAAAAACCGGACACCTCCCATTCCACCAAACCGGAGGGAGCGCCCCCGAACCAATATACAAGCATTTAATAGCGAGTTGCTTGGTCGGGAGAAGGGCCTTTCGGTAACATTCCCTGAGTGCTCATCCTCCCTGTAGCGCTGCATTGTGTAGCGCGGAATGTGAACCGTTAGAGCATCTCCAGATTCGATCAAGCACAGATCTCGAGATGATATAACGGTTCACATTCTGCGCTACACAATGCAGCGCTACAGGGGATATGGAATCATCATATTCCCTCCCTCCCTCCCTCCGTCCATCCATCCGTCCGTCCGCACTCCTCTCCTCTCCTCGAGTGCTCATCCCCTAACTTACTGCACTGTGCACTTCACAACTTCAGCCGTCGGATCGTCTCGAGATCCGCTCTGGAACGAATCCCGAGACCATCCAACGGCTAACGCTGTGAACTGCATAGTGCAGCACAGCAGGGGATATGATGAATTCTCCTCTCCTCTCCTCTCCTTTCCCTTTCCATAACTTTCCTTTTTATAGAATCATCATCTCTTTCCATTCTCCTCTCCTCTCTTCCCTTCTCTTCTCTCGCTGCACATTTCCGCTCTCGTACCTCCTCACTCTGTACAACAACAACAACAGCAACAACAAGAAGCGACTGAATCGAATTTCCATCGAGGAGTGAGGACGGGGTACGGGAGTGGGCGCTCCGACGATGGAGGAAGGCAAGGCGCCGTCGATGGAGCGCGTCAGGGCGGCCAACGGGCTCGACAAGCTGCTGCTCCGCGAAATCCGCGGGTCTCTCGAGGTCCCGGCTCTCGATTCCTCCCTTCCTCTCTCTCTGAATCTTGATTTGTTTATTCCCTTTTGTTACGTAGTTTCGTCGAATGCTGGTTCATGTTGTGGTATGTGTGTCTCTGACTGATCCGGCGAGGGTTTCGTTGTTCTGTAAATTCTGTTCTAGTTGGGTGAATTAGTGTAATGCTTGATCAAACATAGTTGTCTTTGGATTCTTGAACGGAATTATGAGAGATTATGCAAATTTAGGACCTCAAATTGCCAGCATCATGAAAAAATAATGAATCTTGATGAAGATTTTGCGTCTTGCTGTCTAATCTAACATCACTGATCCACAATTTTTTGACCTTTCCTCATTTCATTTCATTTTATCTCTAGTTTTTATTGTACGTATTTTCTTTCCAGAAGATATTAGATAATCTTACATTATTTCTTTGGATCTTATACATCCATCCATCACATATGCACATTTTACTTTATCTTAAATTATAATTATATAAATCTCTTGAAGCGCCAGAAAAGACAGTTTTTCCTTTTCTATGTTATCTTCTGTCTTACTTTTTTACGCAGTAAATATAATTAATTTCGTGATGCAGTAATGCATGGTCATGACTCAGTAATGGGTTTCCACCTCCCCATTATGAAGCCGGTCAAAAGTTCATGATTTTTTATTTTCCTCAAGAAAAAAGAAAGAAAAAAAAAAAAAGATGGGGACCCTACATGTGGTCTGCTTAGCTGTATTGGCTTGGTCTTGCATTGATCCTCATAATACATGATGTTGACCGTAGATTATTAGGCTGACCATTGTTCTCTTATCAATTAGTAATATTATGTTTTTCAGTTTTTCTAATTGTGTAGTTATCTCTTTGTTTTCTTTATATTTCTTTATTTATCGATTTTACTAAAAGGCAAGCATGCTTGCTTGGTATCTTCGTTGAGAATTTGTGCGGCAACAACAAGACCTTTTTTAGTCCCAAATGAGTTGGACAAATGTATCTTGTGTGTTGTCTAGAGTTGATTTGTCGTTGGATGTTTAAAATTATGCAACTAATTGTTGCAATTTCAACTTTAAGAATTCGAGTATGAAAAGGACAGTTGTATCTTGTATAGTGGATAATAGAGAATGGGGATATTAAAAAGTGGGATGGGAGGTTTAATATGATTAGTCTCCTCAGAGATCCCTATACAGAACTATTATGGAATGCTAAAAAGTTGGAGAACCAAACTGATATCAATTGGGAGATTAATCTGTGATTTTGGTGAATTATTGTATTTTGCATTGTTTAAATTAATAAGACATTGCCTGATTACTAAAAGAGGAGGGATCCATTGACAATGCTTATCTAGACAACATTGACAATGGAACTTTTGTAAAGTTTGAAAAATTTTTTTAATAAAAATGAAAAGAAGTTTATGGATTTATTATTTAACTTATGATTGATATTGTTTCAAATTTCAATCAATTTGAACATTGTTTGAGACTTATCAAAATTTTATGCATTTCTTAATGGTTGTAATTTAACGGGTCTTTGAAGAGCTATCAAATGTCATTTAAATTGAACATAATCGGAAACATAAACAATCTATTAGTTAAACAATACATCAGTAATTTTTTTTCTATTTTTTAAACTTCTAATTTTCTTTTTAAATTTTCAAAATTCCCATTGTCAAGATTGTTAAGATAAGCATTGTCAATAGATCCCTCCTCTTACTAAAAAACACAAATTTACTTGCACGTCTTACACAAATCATTATGAAAAATTATTGTGAACAACTGTAGTTACCTATGGGCCTTTCTGTGTTGCAAATGGCAGATATCTCTTTATGGAGGTCAAGTAATCTCCTGGAAAAATCTCTCAGAAGAGCTACTTTTTGTAAGCAGTAAGGTAAGTTCTTCACAATTTATAGTATTGATGTGAATATGTTTAATGATCATCTCTTTTGACTGTTTTTGATAATCATTGCAAATAAAATTAAAAGGCCTGACAATCAGTTAAAGCATAATTTATACAGAACATGTACCTTGCATATAAAAAATGATGAGAGTTGGTGCATGTTTTGCCATGGAGTGAGGTTTTATTCTTTCAGGTAGCCCGAATATAGCAATAAATGGTATGATATGATGCTTTAGTTATAAACTCAACTAGGCTGGCTATCTGGTGTAAGACACATCCACAAACTTCTTTTTGGTTTTCTGTGGCTTTTAGATTGATTGGGGCATTTTTTTTTTTTTTAAATGTCATACAATTCCATCTAAAAGATTACCTTTTAGCATGAGCATTCTAAAATACTTTATTTCTTTTGAATCTTTATTGGCTTATTGCTAACAAAGAACAGACAACTAATTTTTCCCCTCTTTTATGCAAGGCTACTTTCAAACCACCAAAACCAATTCGAGGTGGGATACAAATTTGTTTTCCTCAAGTAAGCATCTGTAGCTATGAATTTACATTACTCTCCCTCTTTCTCTCTCGCTCCCACTCGCATGCACTCACGACACACCGACAGAAAAACAGAGACGCCAACAACACTTGCAAATGTGCTTGCATATGTGTGCACACCCACATGCACAAACAAACTAATAGTAGCCCTTTTTCTGTGGAAATTCAGGTTGGAATTCATGGAGTGACAGAACAGCAGGGATTTGCTAGGACTTATATGTGGGAAGTTGATGAAAACCCACCTGCATTTCCAACGAAAACTGCAAACAAGAGTTTCGTTGACCTAATTTTAAAGCCTTCTGGAGAAGAACTAAAGAATTGGCACAGGTTTCTTCCTTCTCATGTTTATTTCATAGTTCATATCATTATAACAAGGAACAACTTGCATTTATAATTTTCTCTGCCTGTTATGTTCTATACTGTTCAGTCCATGTTGACTGCTTGAAATTAGTAACAATGGAGGTAGCATTTTAAAAAAATGGCATTTGTCTATTACCTTTTTTTTTGCTGGTTTATTATTTTTTTTTCCATCTGATAGAGTTATAGTTGCTTCTCTGTGTCTACAGTTGTCAATTCAGGTTAAGAATAGCTCTCTCACCTGGGGGTGACTTGATCCTCACATCTCGTGTAAGAAATACTGCCACTGATGGGAAAGCATTGTCGTTTTCGTTTGCATATCTTACTTACTTCCGTGTGTCTGACATCAGGTTTGTGCTTGTTTTAATCTGCATCGCTTTAAAAGACAAATGGAAAATTTGTTCTTATTGGTTTTCACAGGAGACATAAAAACTACTGTAGGATGATGCACCTTGGACTTCTTGCAAATGAAATCAATTTGTTCTTTTCAGACTTCTCTGTAGTTTTGAACAGAATATGAGCATGTTTTTTTTTTGTTTCAAAAAAGGCTTGAGGCATATGATTGAAAGCAATGAATTATTAGTTTGGCCTCTTTATCTCATACAATTTTGGCGTATGTTAGAAAGAAAAAAAAGAGCTGAAGTTCATTTTGTAGGATTACTCCTAACAAGAGTGACTGCTTATTTTTAGAAAAAATGATGCATGCACTTCTTCTGGCGTCCTGTATATGTTTGTAGTTGATGATGAAATTACTTATACCTACTGTGATAGGCTTAAAACTCTGAATCGGTCTTACTTTGTTGTGAAACTAATTCATTGGTGATTAAAAATTTGCAGTGAAGTGCGAGTAGAAGGACTTGAGACGTTAGATTATCTAGACTTTCTGAAGGGAAGAGATAATCGTTTTACGGAACAAGGGGATGCCATTGTCTTTGAATCTGAGGTATGTAAGGTTTTTAATGTGATATTGCCTTGTCTTATTTCACAATAATAGAATAAAATATTCCCAGTAGCAATAATTTTATACCTTACTTTTTGTTTGAATAAGGTGGATAAGGCCTATCTGGGTGCACCTCCAAAGATAGCAATCATTGACCATGAAAAGAAAAGAACGTTTGTATTAGCCAAAGATGGTCTTCCAGATATTGGTACCTCTTCTTTCTCTAACACACAAACATGCAAACATACACTTTTTACAGACAATTTAGGTTCTCAGCCTGACTAGTTTGTGCAAGTTATATTGTTTCTGTACTAAACCTTGGTCAACACTTTGTTGCATGAATACTTATCTCTAATGATTTTGATAATCCAACAGCCCTTCATCACAGGGCATGCATAATATATCTGTGAACATTCAGTGAGTGAGCAACTCCCAAAATAGCCCAATATCTGACACAATGTTGATAGAGCTGCTATCAACCCCTCCCCTTTCTGCTCACTCATTTTGAGTCACAGCATTACATGTACCCAAACAGCATAAATATTCAATACAAGATTTCTTTTTAGTTAACCCCCCTCCCCATGAGAGAGTTACTATAAGAAAAATAAAAATGGGCAAGTCGTTTCATTATCTATACAAATCACAGTGGTATGGAACCCATGGGACAAGAAGGCGAAGGCAATACCAGACCTAGGTGATGAAGATTACAAGCATATGCTATGTGTGGGGGCTGCAGCTGTGGAGAAACCAATAATTCTGAAGCCTGGGGAAGAATGGACTGGACGGCAAGAGATGTCTGCTGTCCCATCTAGTTACTGCAGCGGCCAGCTTGACCCTGCAAAAGTTCTCCAAATGTCAATTGGAGCCACAAGTAGCAGCAGTTGACATTCACTCTTTTTTTTTGGCAGATCTGCCATCCTGTACAGGTATAATTAAACCTCTCTTACTCTCTTTGTTTTTGGGGAATTTGGCAGAGGATGCCAATATTGTATTTATACATCTCTTTCTCTCTTTTATTTTTTTATTTTTGAGAAGCTTGGCTACTGTTCCATGTGTAAAATTTATATCACTAAGATATCAACACACAATTGGTTAGTCATTACACATCACAAAGATCACAAACATAAATTTATGCAGCAATGCCTGAAAATCATGAAAACATAACCTAGAGTGAATTCCAACTCATCGTTGCTCGGTAATCACAGCTTTGATTCCTGTATAGCCTTTACATAGGGCATGTTCTCTTATATAAGTTTGCATGGTTTTTTAAATTATGACTATAGGAAGTCAAATTCAATACTTCACAAGCTATAATTATGAAAATTTATAGAAATTATATTATTGGAAACCATGGTTAGAAATAGCGTTTGATGCAAATTCATATTAGTGGAGATGTTTTACTTGGCTCAGATAACAATGAGAACCTGAGACCTTTGTTCTATTTGACTTGACTTTGTTCACTTTTAAAAGACTTCTGTTTCCATCACACAACAGTGAATATCTATGGCAATGAATTCTATGATAAAAATATACAGAAAGAACATAAGTAAATTCTAATGATTCTGATGGTGAGGCAAATAAAATAAAGAGGAAAGTTTGTTTCTAGTCCTGAACTATTGCTTTTGATTCAAATTACCCCTTCAGCTCTTCAATTTGATTCGAATTGCCCCTCCTGTTAAGTCTCGACGTCTCCTCTCCTCTATTGTTTCTGTTCTCATCCTTTTTTTTCTTAATCTGCCATTACTACTATGTGTTGCGTCTCTGTATCAAACTACTTGCCTGAAATGTGCTTCTGCCCAACTTCTTTCAAATGAAGTTTCCAAAAGAAATAGATAAAATGGAAAATGTTTCTTCGCCCCTTCTATTTTGCCCCATAGATGATTCCATATCTTTTCCTGTCTTCATTTTTCTTTCATTCTTCCAAATTTGATTTGAACTTCTGGCAGCAAGTCAGGAGAGTTCATTGTTGCTTGATACAGGCGGTATGATTAACGAGGCCGTTAGGCGATCTCATTAATGCACGAGCCCAATTTCATTAAATAAAGTTGTATAGATGAATGGTTGCTTAAATAACTTTAAAGAATATTTTAATAAATATTGATGTTGCACAATTTTTTATTGCAGGTATGGTTGAACCCGAGTGAAGTCCATCATTTTGGAAATGTGGTTCTCTCCATCTTTTTTTGGCGCTACTTTTCTTCCTTTTTGGAACATTATCCTGCTGGTTTTTTTGGAAGCAGAACTCGAACATGGTAATAATGGCACCTTGTTTTTGAATGGTGTATAATACCAAATATATGTTTCACTTGTGAATGCTGCTGTGTTCTTGTCCTATTTACAAACCTGGTATTTGAATCCCAATATCATCTCCATATACTTGAATTTTGATGTGCTCTCTCTCCCTCCCTTTATGTGGTACTGTTGAAATTTGAAAATATTCTGTACTTTGGCTAAGGAATTTATCCGTTGATATTATGTAACTTGATGTTGGTGCGTTTTGATTATGTTTTTCTGTATGCTTGTAAGATTCAAAATTATACTTGCAATTATCCCAATTTAGTCCGGCTATGCTACGATGAGTATTAGGTTGAGATTGTATTTTCCAATTGGGAAAAAGGGAAAACTGAGAATTAGAGTGAGGTAAATACTCAAATTGTAAGTCAAAACCGTCACAGAACCGAATAGAGAAATTCTTCTCATTTTCCTCCATTTAACTACTATCCCTTAGCAGTAAACATCTAAAGATACATCAAGTAAAGTAACTTCTAAATTTTTTTTTTAACCGTTGGATGACGCTTGCTTCTTTTATTTACGTGAATTTCATTGATCAGTTTCTATTTTTCTTTGAGGAATTACAAAAAAGAAAAGGCCTGGCCATACCATCAAATATTCAAATCCAACCCGTTCAAGATTTTTTCTTTCTGCCAATTGATTTTTTTTTTGTTCTTTCTGCCAATTGATTGAAACAAAACATCACACCACATATCAAACTAAATCAAATTATCTACCCAGATACACCTCTAAAAAAAGTCTCTAACAGAGCCAAGTATGAATTCTATCAATGCTCGAGGTATGGTCTCGCATCCTCTCTGATCCGATGCAGCAAAACATCTGCTGGGTTCTTCTTGTTTGCAAAGGTGCTCGCTGCTATAAAATGTGTGAGCCAATAGCGGTCTAATACAGCGGAAATTTTCGTCCGGTGATGCCGCAACTTGCATCATTAGCATTCCTAGTTACTGGGACAAGTTAGACCATATTCTGACAAAGAAAGGGCAGAGATTGCCATTTCAGAGAGGCAGTTGTAAACAAAGCACACACACATCCAGGTACAAAGGGCGACGTTCTTCCCCGCATGACCTCCTGCGCGAGCAATCGATTCATCACCAAAGGAAGGAAACATCTTATGTAGAAGGTGTTACCTTACCTTTCAATAGCACCGGAAATTGTATTTTGACATTCCCTGCAGACGATAATCTCCTGTACATAATACTGGCAAAGAAGGAACCCGAAACGTTTCAATTTCATATGAGTCAATGTATTCCCTAACCGATTAGTTGCGATAACCGGTCAGTCAACATTGGTTCCTTGTAATTGGCTCTGGCACCGTGGTATCATGGTGCGCAAGACAGGTAGTGCATCATACAGCGATGCAGAGGGAAGCGAAGGCCCAAAAGC
The DNA here is from genome assembly GCA_030179965.1 of Cyperus esculentus. Taxonomy (NCBI): domain Eukaryota; kingdom Viridiplantae; phylum Streptophyta; class Magnoliopsida; order Poales; family Cyperaceae; genus Cyperus; species Cyperus esculentus. The sequence goes on from JASGLE010000027.1 coordinate 3,197,330, forward strand.
CCCAACTGAGCATATAACTGCTTTCGCATCTAGTTACAGTACCAGAATAACACCGGCTTTCACCTGCACCAGCTCCCATTGTGCTGACATCTGAAAATACCCCATTAAGCCGGACGGTAATGGTATCCGGTCAATCCCTTGTGTTCAATCCAGAAAAAGGAGCCTCTTAATTTCTCCACTGGCCGGACCCGTACCTGTTTCTGGTAATACCAATCATACCATATATGGCAGTAGCTACCAGTTATGGGATGTATTCTGGCATTGCAAGTTTTGGTCACCGAAACCCCCGTACTGCTATGGCAGACAGGTTATTATGTCTCGATTCAGTAATGGGACTCCGGGTACTGTTGCCCCGGCCATCGTTGACCATAAGAAGAGAGATTTCACCATTAGTCAGAATTCGGAAGAGAGGAAGCCGTACTGTACTAAGCAAATGAACAATCACGAAATCTTCTGTGAATTAATAATCCTCTTGTCAGTAAAATGTTAAAGAGACAGTATCAAACTTAATTACTGCATCCAATAAATGCATTCAGATAACTCTGTTTGAATAGAGCATTTTATTAATGAATTTGGTCACATTTGGGTATATTACAAAACCAAAATCATTTTATAATTATTTATATAACATCTCCTAAATGTTACAATATGGTTTAATTCATACTACATGGAAACGGTAAGATATCAAGTACACCCAAAATCAAACTTAATACACATTTTTTAAAGAGCACAACTTGACCTGATCTGTTTTGGCCCAATTTGTGTGTATTAATTAGTCATGTTTCCTGTATTCGAACCATTCGATTTAGTAAAAATACAACAAAAAAGAAAAAAAGAAAAGATTTGAAGATCGAAGGGCGAGTACAAATTTCCGAAATTTTTTTAATTAATAAAAAAATAATTCATAATTAAATATTTAGCTAAATCAGAAACAAATTTTGAGATGTACACGCCTACGGGGAGGAACTCAGGGGCGTCAAACACATGCCTCAAGAGTACCAAGTCAGGGGCATGATCACGCCTCATGACCGGCTGTCTGGGGCGTGATCACGCCTCATGGCTGCCTGTCTAGGAGCATGCTCACGCCTCATGAGTGCCCGTCTAGGGGCATCACATTAAAATAAAAGTATCATGTTAGGGCAATGTTAACTCGACATTGGATTTCCATTAAGTATCGAGATTCTAGCACTCCCAAACCTTGGTAAATCCGACTCCTAATTTCTTCTAAGGTCACATTTTCGCCTGCCGATAATGTTAGTTTTAGGTTGATTGTATATTGTACACTAATACTTGTATCATGGGCTACATCACCACCAAAGTATACACTTATTGGAATCATTTTCATCAATCTACAATAATAGAGTTTTATAATCAGTTTTTATGCTAATAGTTCACATATTTATCAAAAAATAACCAAGTAACATAGAAAATAGAAAAAAAATAAAAAAAGGAAATGAAATATTACCTCTCTTAGCAGATGCAACAAAAACATTTTCACTATATCCCTCATCTTTCTTTTGGCTATTCTTTTGCTGGGAGGCGTTCTTTGTTTGGCTGTGCTTTGCTGGGAGGCGGCTGGGAAGAAGGAAATCTAATTGACACCCCTAAACTGGCACTCATGAGGCGTGAGCACACCCCTAGACGGGCAACCATGAGGCGTGATCACGCCCCTAGACAGCCGGTCATGAGGCGTGATCACGCCCCTGACTTAGTACTCTAGAGGCGTGTTTTGACGCCCCTGACTTAGTACTCTAGAGATATGTTTTGACACCCCTGAGTTCCTCCCCCGTAGGCGCGTACATCTCAAAATTTATTTCTGATTTATCTAAATATTTAATTATAAATTATTTTTTGATTAATTAAAAAAATTTCGGTATTTATTAGTCCAAAAAGATTATTGAATTTTAGTACTCTGATAATCTCATACAGTGAAATGACTTCTTTCCTTGTCCGTAGATATGTTTGATTGAACAAACATAAATGAAGTCTTGATTCACATACAGTGAATTACTTTTCTATGTAGTTCAATGTTATCATAACCGGACCGGACATCGACCCGGTAAAGCTTCGGGTCGATGGGTCATTGGTTGGATCGCTGAGTCAACCGGTTCAACCGCTATTTTTCTCAAATATACTTATGAGATATTAGACTTAAAGATTGTTATAAAATAATTATTTTTATTGTATAAGTATATGTAAAAACATACTCATATATTTTGAAATAGTGAATATAATGTTGAATTTGTAACATCAATAAAATTACTTGTAAAATAGATTACAATATTAGCTTATAAACAAAGATCCGAATTCTCTTTGATAAATGTAACATTCTTGAAATTATTTAATATTATGGTCATGAATAATAAAAATGTAACATTTTTTTTTGAAAATTTCGAACCTTCAAATAAAGTACAGTAACTAAAAAATAATCATAATTTTTTTATTATAGAATCATGTATGATTAATGTGTCTGTGTATGACTGTATGCTATAAACAACTATGTTTTTTTGAAATCGAAAAAGTAAAAAAATTTGGAGTCTTGAGACCTGTTTGTGAGATCATAGGCTGTAACATTTAAGGCTCATAGCCTTTTTTTTATTGGATTTACATCTCCCCTCGATGAGTTCATTCACGGGTGCCAGCTTCAAAAACTGGAAACCGCGTACGGTTTTTTCTAAAAACCGGCTATTAACCGGGGTTAGCACGCTTTTTACTGGTTCATTTACATGTACGGTCCAATCAAAGAATCAACTCGAAAACTGTTCCGGTTCTGATTTTTTCTGGTTAAACCGGCGGTCCGGTCCGGTTCTGATAACACTGATGTAGTTGGTTTTGTCCTCAGCGTAACTAAACTCTTTTAGTTTCGGTGGAATCATGAGAGCAACTCCAAGTTACAGTGGGTCCGATCAAATTTTGCACCTCTATTTTCAGGTCACGTCGGGTTTCGAATCGTTCAAGTTCAGTTAGTTTGACTTTTCCAGAAACACGAGTCGGGTTAGTCTGACTTTCTCTGAAACACAGGTCGGGTTCGGCTCACTTTGACTTTCCCTAAAATACGGGTTGGGTCTGGGTCGGGGGCAGATTCGGGTCAGGTCGGGCGGGTTTCTCGGGTCGGGTCAAATATTGTCAACTCTAATTGTTTGAAATTGAATCGTTGAAATTTGTATAAATTGATGAGCTATCAAATGATGTTTAAATTGAATGAAAGTTAAAACATTACCAATTTATAATTTGAGAAATGCATTCATAACAGTTTTTTTATTTTTAGATTTTATTTAAATTTATTAGAAATTCAATTATTAAGATAGCTTCATTTCACCCCTTAACAAATTATATATTTGTCGGTCATACATGACATTTTGGAAAATATAACAAGTCACGAACCTTTAAGATTGCAAGCAATTGTAGGGACAAGAGTAAAATTTTGTAGAGGATTTTTTACAGTAATCTCAACTATCCATTTAAAATCGGAGGGTCCTCTGATCCAATTTGGAACGTAGCTGATTTCAGCGCCTCAAGTGAATGGTGCGACGATACTGCAAAGAGGTGGATTCAGCTATAGCTATATACGAGTCATGGTATATTATTAGGCATAATCAAAATGGATTTATTAATTAATAACTAATAAAGAGCCCACACGTTGCTTTGGACTGAAATTGTTATTTTTTATAATATGTTTTTAAGATAATATGTAATAGGCCTTATATTGAAGAAATTGATATGGGCCTTAAATTTTAATGGGCTGAGATATTAACGTCAACGAGCATTAATGTAAATCAACGATTCTGATCTATCTAAGAAAATGATCAACAGCTCATGTTTCTTATTTAGGGAATATTGTACTTTCATGTCTTTTTTCTAATATGCTTTTATATATAGTAAGGATATGTAAAAAGAGAGATGTTCGATTCAAATGAATGGTTACTTAACTGATTTATAGTTGAATGTTTCTAAAAAGATTAAGTAAATTAACTGAACAATTTTTACAACCACACCACAGTTGATTGAAATGATTATAAAAATAAAATAAAATTATGTAGTATTAAGATGGATCACATATTAGATTTGATGATGTTTGACAGATCATCAATAAAACGTTAAGAAGATCAACGTTCAAATTCCAACTGACATTTGGTTGATGATCAAATGACTTTTAACCAAAACTTATACATAACTTATCTAATTATATCAAAAGTATGAGTTAAACATTAACAAAATCATGTACCATTTGAATTACATATTAGATTTGATACTGTTTGACAGATTATCAATCAAACAGTAAGAAGATCAACATTCAAATTTTAATAATGATTCATTGTTGATCAAATGATTTTTAATTAATTACAATAATTCATACAAAACTTATCTAAGTCATATAATAACATATAATACAGATAAATGATAAATATATGTCAAATGTTAAACAATAACAATGTCAAATATAAACTAAAACACAATCTATCATTTCCCATTACAAAAAAGGGATAACTAGTTAACTACTAACTAATTTTATTTTGTGTAGGCGAGGTGAGAGCAATAACCAAAACTAAAACTAAAACTAAAAGGGAAAATAGTTAAACCAACCGAAAAAACGAACAAAAAAAGAGGAAAAAAAAAATAAAAAATAAAAAAAACAAGAAGAAGAGAGGAACTGAGAGAAACATCCATCGCCCGAGTGCTCATCCCCTAACATACTGCATCGCGCAGTTCAAAACATCCGCCGTCGGATCATCCCGAGTCCGGGCTTGCACGATTCTCGATGCAATCCAACGGCTTCCGTTTCGAACTGCGCGATGCAGTACAGCAGGGGATATGACTGATGCACGATTCTCGATGCAATCCAACGGCTGTCGTTTCGAACTGCGCGATGCAGTACAGCAGGGGATATGAACTGATGAATGAATTCTCCATCCATCCATCCATCCATCGCCCGTCCGTCCGTCCCTCCTTGGCTCCTTGTTGTTTGTTGAGTTGCTCTCTCCCTTGCTCGCTCTGTCTGTCTGTCCATCCACCGTGATCGAAAAAAAAAAAAAAAAAAGAAATTAAACGACCAACGAAAACAAAACAGACCAAGAGGAACAACCACACCGAGCGAGCGAGCGAGCGAGAGAGAGAGCCGACGAGCTCAACAACGATTCCGACTCCAATTCGCATCCCAATTATTGTTACTACTCCCAATCGGAGCCAATCCCGATTCCAATCCCAATTCCGCTCGAGGGGCACCGGCGGGGGAAGTGGGAGGCGTCGGGGGAAGTCGGCCGGAGACAGCGCCGGCGGCGGGAGTGGGAGTTCGAGGTGGCACTGGTTGAGAGTCCCTCCTCCTCTGCTGTTTATTCGCTCGTTCAAAGTGTTTCGAGCTTCTAGAAGGTCTGTTTTGCTTCCTCTCTTGCGCTCCCGTTGGGAGTTTGCTTGCTTTGTTGAGTGGTTGTGGGACGAATCTGCTTGTTTCCGATTTGGAGCGGGGTTTGGTTGCTTGATGAGCGCAATTTTGGTGCTCAGGCGGGAATTGGCTGCGTTTTAGTGAACAAATCTAGCGGAAATTTGAAATTTTCTGTTAGGGTTTTGATCTCACTTTGCCGCTACTGTCACAGCTCATTCTCCTTTTTTCACTGCATTTTCTCTTGTTTTGAGACTGTTTTTCGCGGTTTTGAGCACGGGAGGAGTGACCTTTGACATTAATTTTTGTGTGTGTTTTTTTTATGTGATGCGCAGGCGTGAAGAATTGCTTGGATCTCTCTCCCAATTGGGAATTGCAGTCAAGGTCCAATCTTCGCTGGTGGAATTACATGAATTTCACCGATTGAAAGATGCCTTCTTCCTCAGCTGCACAGCGCCAGCACACCCGAGTCGACCTCACTGATCTCAAGGGCACGATCTCCAAGAGACTGGGCTCTGAACGGTCCAACCGCTACTTCTCGTGCTTGAACAACTTCTTGTCGAAAAAATTAAGTAAACAAGAGTTCAACAAGCAATGCGTGTCTCTGTTCGGCCACGACAACATCCAACTGCACAACAGTTTAGTTCGATCCATTTTGAGAAATTCTCTTGTTTCGAAGACCCCTCCATTGCTAAATTCACAACCCTATCCCGACAAAACCGCTGTAAAAAGTTCGGGTAATAATGTAACCCCGAGCTGGTGCAATGGCGTGCCTTCCCCTCGCAAGGTTAGAACCGGTGGCAGAGAAAGAAGAGTCAGAGACTCCGGTCATGGTGGCCCGAATGGGCTCGTGGGTTATGATGCAAACCCAAGTTCGGTCTTGGCTGACGGTTTAATAAAGGAGAATGGACTTTTGCATCACAAAGAAGAATTCGAAGATCAAAACGAAACTCTGTGCACCAAGAGGGAACCGATTGAGGCTCCACTTGGTATCCCCTTCTGTCGGGCAAGTGCCGGTGGGTCTTGCTTACCGTCATATGGCGGTTTCAGTTCCGGTGCCAGTACTGGTGTTCCTTCATGTAGTAGTTTGGGTGAATTGTTTAATACGGAGTTGATTAGAAACAGAATCGAAAGTATTGCAAAAAGAGAGGGGCTCGAAGCAGTTGGTGCCAATTGTGCTGAATTGTTGCAGAAGAGTCTCGATGTATACCTTACACGGCTTATCAATTCGGTTACCGACCTTACTGGATCAGTCAGTCGATCCAACACGGACCATAAAACGGTATCGCTGGAGGATATTGCGATTGCTGTGCAACTAAACCCCCGACAACTTGGTGAAAATGCACCTGAGCTGATTGAGAGAATGAACATGAGATTATTTGAAAAAAGAGATGAATATGACAAGAGGAGATCATAAGAATAAGAACAAGGAATTGCGATCCTTGAGAAGTTTTTGAGGTAGAGGGAATTGTAATCTTGTTGTATGTGAAGTAGAGGCCTCTGAAGGAAAAAAAAAAGGCAGTTTTGCAGGGAGTAAACTAATGTGTAACTTGGTATAAATAGATAATTGATAGGGTTATATTTGTCGTTTGTAGGTTTCAGAAGGTTCATCTTGTAAATTTGGTGTTTTTGATAGATTATTTTTAGTTTCTTCTTGTGGTTCAGTTGTTCTGTGTTATGTTGAGACTATAACTAATTTCTGTAATTCATTATGGGCTTTATTTGAAAGAATTGTCATTTCTATTTTGCAACTATAGTCTTCTTGTGTGTTGATGCAACTTAATTCTGTTGATCTGTACCCAAAATTTGAATCATGTTACCTTCTTAACAAAACAGGAGCTACCACTGCTGTGGGTGCTATTGCTCCTCCGAAAATGTCAATGCATGTGCCACAAATGAGTAAACAGGTATATTATGTTTTCAAATTTTGTTATAATAATCAGAAAAGTTACGTACCTTTGTTATTTTTGCAGGTATGAATTTTTGTGCAAGAAAACTGATTCATCTGTAATGGAAGCAGAGTTACTGGAATTAAGGTACATAAATTATAAATTACCTTTAATTTCATAAAATGCCCATTAATTACCAAGGAAAAATAGAAGTTTTCGAAATACTCCCTCTCATTCTCTTTCAAAATATTACCTATTTTGTGGAGAGAGAGAGACAAGATTCCACCAGTGGTCCTATAGTGCGACCTCGTTAATTGATTAACCTGTCTGCATCGGAAGAACGGTAGACCATGCTTATAAAGACTGACTCACGACATTAACTTGGAATAGTGTTATGAAGCAGAGATTCTAATTGTTTCTCTTCTTCATTTAAAAATGGAAGTTCTGCCCTCCCGTGAGATGATTGAGATTTCTGTGAGTTCTCTTTCCATACATTACTTCAGTTTACTACATAGTCCTGCTTTCAGCAGCTCATACTTGGTCTTACACTTGATAAATTGATATCGTATAAACAGAATTTTAGTCAAATGTCAAACTGTAATTCAACTTTATTGTGGTAGCCAGGTATCAGTCATAAACATGTTGGTTTGAGAGTCTGTGATACTGGTACACAATGATCAACACAATAAAAACGGTACACTCAGTTGTGTGATAAGCTCATGTGAGTGACTAATAGAACAGCAAATCAGGAATTCTGACAGTGTCAAAATTTCAAATTTCAGTTGATTTTGAATAAGTGAAGTGTAAATTTAAGACTTCCTAGTAGATTTAACTAAAGTGGAAAAATTAGTTTCTATTATTAGGCTATAATCTGTACCTGAGAAGGAAATTAAGAGACACCTAAAGATTCTAAGAGCCATCGGGAGTACATGCATTAGTGTAAAATTAAGCCAACACAAATCTCTCTCTTTCTGTGTGCATGTGGCTCTCTCTTTCTCTCTATGATGTCTCTTAGGGATAAGAGATTTTGTATGTGGGACCTTGTGCGTGTGCTGCTTTGCTGGCACACAGTTTATGCCTGACCGTGCTTGTGAGCATGCGTGCGGGTGCATATGAGAGTGAGAGAGAGGAGGTGGTGAAAAAACCCCTGGGGGGGGTTGGTGGGGGGGGGGGGGGGGGGGGGGGGGGGGGGGTTGGTGGTGGGGGGTGAAGGAGACAGCGCGGGGAGAGAGAAGGGGTGGGGGGCTACGCTCAGAGGAATTGAATCAGGCACATACATGTCTCCACAGATAATGGCACAATTGTCAATAACCGGAAAACAACAATATTTGTTAAATTTTGCAATAAATTCTGAGTTCACCGACAGTTATCTACTTATCTTAATAATAAGTAAATCTTTGTATATGTTATCTAATATATTCTCGCGACTTTGTTCTCGTGTAAGTTGTTGTAGGGAGTTTTTGTTACAGTCACCAATTTGTGTACCAGGATGAGCCGCACTTTCCTACAAAATAAACTTTCCAATTGAATTATCCATTGTTTGTATTCTGAGAACTAAAAAAATGCAAGTATTGAGACATCAAGATTGCAATGAGAGTTTATAACCCGTGTGAAAGTTTCTGGTACAGATGGATGAATATTTTAATAAAATGAATTTGCTAGATAAGTGTGTCTTTAGAAGTTTCTGTAAGTTTATTTAGAAGTTTTCTTGTTTCAGCAATGAAAGAATAAAAGAATGGAAATATCACTTCTTACACCCAAAAGAAAATAAAAAACTAAATAAATTAGCAAGTTTCGGGCATACAAAATAAAAACTTCATTGTCTATTGTGACAGTACAAACATTCGTAGTGGTGGACACATAGCATTTTCCTTTTAGATTATGTTCTACACCTGCAGAACTGTCGCTTTGTGCCTTTGATATATTTTTTTTCCTTTTTTTTTTTTTTTTCCTTTTTCTGACAGAACCTCCTGATAACGCAAAGCAATAAGTCATCTTTACTGCCATCTGGCATACTTCACTGATGTTTAGAGTAGCACGTCAACCCCCCCGCATTATACACAGCCTAATATTTATACCCCTTATGGTGGTCGGAATAGTTCATTGCCCCTTGGAGCATCTTTTGCAGTCCCAACAAGGTGCATGTGCCCCCCTTTGTGAACCATGGAACGAGACCCCAATTTGGTAAGCCATAGCGTTAACTTTTCTTCTTCGGCCTGTTTTTCTCCATCTATCAGACACAAGCTGGTAGCATCTTCTTTTTTTCCCTTTACTTTTGGCACAGAGTTGAGCTCTCATGGATGTTGGCTGTTTATAGCATGTCCTGTTATCTGCTATAGATAGATGCTACCTCAATAGTTCCTGGGCCTTCTCATAATTTATTAGGTGCGATCTGTTTGTTTTTTCTTTTTCCCCCTTCTTGGTTTCTGACGGAGCTTATTGATTGTTGTCATGACTTAATTTGTGCATCTTTCGATGTATACCAGCAAGTACTAGTGCGTGTGTGTTGATTTGGTTGAAGAGATCCCTTCACCTTTTAGCCTTTTTCTCCAATTCCTGTAGATGATAGCTTCTTTGTGTTCTCTTGGATATAAGAATTCTCCGGTTGTAGTTTCAAAGGATTATCATGCCAACTGATCAGATTGATCTGATATATTAGTTGGTATGAGATCATGCATTCCTGCTGATAAGATACGTATCTTCTATAAATTTTCTTGGAATATGATTTTATTTTAGAAAATTTTGTCAGTAAATGACTCAGTTGAATAAAGAAGTGAGGGAACAAACTGCAAAACTTCCCTTCCCTTCCTCCCGACCTCCCTTGTTATTTTAATTTTTTCCAATTCTGTGCTTTCGACTCAATTTTTTACTTGAATCCACTAATTTTAGTTGAAAATGAAATAACTAAAATGTTCAGAATTAAATTGAATAGCAGAAAATAAATTTTGTGACCCTTTTCCTATTTAAAAAGCATGCATTATATATAAAAGTAAAACACTTGGGAATTATATTGCAAACTTTCCTTGTTCTTATCTTTCACATAATTTATAGTATTTAACCTTTTTTCAGAGAATATAATTCATTAGATTTCTCCGGGTTTAACTTGAAGTTGGCAAGTCAGGGAATTGGACTGTTTGCACCTGTGAATGCTTATCCCTTTTTTATTTTATCAGAATGAAGGGAAAACACAGCAAGTAGATGACTGCTATTCTTTTTATTTCTATTATGTAGGATAAAGGCAAGAAGATTGCTCAACAGATTGACGAAGAAGATGAAACGTACTTAAAAAGAGATCGATTTGAGGTATATATTGAAGTATAAGTGAAGGAACACTTCTTTATTTTATCCCATCCCTCTTAATTTTTTAATTCTTTTACCTTTGCTCCTAAAATAATTTAATTCTTCAAGTTTGGCTAGAAATTATGTAAAATACTTTAATAAAACAGCAATGAGTCTGATTTCTCTCTCTTATAATACAGAACAAAGTCATCGCAGAGCCTTCCGATGAAGAAGCTGTCATCTTTGTGAAAAGGGCACGAATCGAGGCCCCCCTAAGCATTCCACTATACCATGCGAGTATGCCTGGTCCCTGCAGTCAAGTCTGTAGCAGCCTTTGTTGGGGTTCTCATAGTGGTAAGGGAAACTGTCGCAGCAGCGGCGAATTGCCCGATACAGAAAGTTTGAGGGACCAAATCAACTCAATTGCAAAACTGCATGGATTGGATGGGGTTCCTTTAGAGGCTGCTGCAGTCCTAAACGACGGGTTAGATGAGTACATAAAACGGACTATCCGTCCATGCATCAATTTAGTACATCCGGGTTCTTACCAGATCAGAATGCATGATTCCGAAGTTCCTATGCAAATGAATAAGCAATGGCTTGAATTGGGTGGGCCCACTGCCTCTGGTTTAAGTGGATATCCTGGTATTGATTTGAACCAGGAACCTATAAGTGGGCGGAACAGTCAGAGCCTCTCTTCTGGTACTGATGGCACTGAGACCAGTAATATGGAAATTGATTTGAATCGAAGCCTGGATGCCGATATTGATTTCAATCTGAGCCCGAACGTTGTGCCTGTCTTGCCTGTTGCTGGTATGAGCGGATTGAGTTTGGCTGGAACCTCTCTTGGTTCTGGAATCAGCACAAGTTTGGCTCAGGGCCCTGTACCTTTGCTGATTCCTTCTTGGGCCTCCAACCTGACATCTTCTGGAAGTGCTACTGGTACCAGTGTTGGCATGGATATGGCATCTAATTTGGGATCAGTTGGAGGTGGATCTGCAGCTCGTATGGATGGGGATATACCTGACTATCTGTCGCGCATCGGAAGTGATGCTGCTACCAGTACTGGAGTAGATATGCCTGAGAAGCTGGCATTTTCTGGACATGGTTCTGGTACTGATACTAGTACAGGTTCTATTTTCTTCATCGACAGTTCTGAGCAAGGAAGTATTGAAACTGTAGCAAATCAAATCGAATTCTGCATAGGAAGTGGTGTTGCTACCAGTGTTGGTTGGAATGCACCTGAGCATTTGCCATATGCTGGACAAAGTTCTGGCGTTGATACTGGTACTGGTACTGGTTCTATTTTTTTCATCGGCAGTCTTGGGCAAGGTGATAATGAATCCATGGAAAATGAAATGGAATGGTACGTAGGAAGTGGTGTTACTGTTAATGCTAGTACTGGTGCGGTTATGTCTCAGAATCTGGTATCTGCTGGAAGGAGTGCTGATACTAACACCGTTACTCATTCCATTTTTTTCAACGGCAGTCCTGAGCAAGGCGATACTGAGTATACAGAAAATCAAATGGAGTGGGCTGAAACTATTAATGGAATACCCCATACTGGCATCGGCTTTGCTGATACACTTACTGGGGGTGACAACCTTAACAGCGCGGGTCGCATTCATCGCACAATAACTTTTCAGGATCTGCAGCTAGCCATGGCAATGAATCCGCAGGTGCTCGGTACCAATTTGCCCGTGATGTTGGAGGATCTTTTGAGCCATTCACCTGAGGAGTAAGAAGTTCGTCTTTGTCATTCACCTAATGCAATAAGGTACTGGATGACTGTTTTTTTTTTTTTAAAGTTTATTTTAGATTAATAATAAAAAACCTTATAAGGTTGGTTGGAACTTGGAACTGCTTTTGTTGTTTTTAATTTTTATTAGAAGTTAATAGATGAACATGTGAATTTGTGTGTAATGCAACTGTTGTGGGTTGCAATAAATCATGCTTGGTTTGATGTGGCAATAATGTTTTTCTATTTGGTAAGAGAGATTTTATAATTTGGTCTTAGGCAAGCCTCAATAAATTATCTTTTGGGCTTAGTTTAAGCAGGGTGTGACCAATGCTTGGGATATAAATGCCAAATGGCCCAATTTGTGCTCCAGCATAGGATACCAAAATATATAGAATCATAGATGCAATGCATGCATTATGATACATACTTTGACAGCATACTTTATTTTATCTTGATATGGGAATTATCTGGTTAATAGTCGGAAAATAACAATAGTTTGTAGAGGTGGCAAATCGGGCGGGCAGGTCGTGTTCGGGTCGGGTTATTTTACCCTTCTGGAAGATCTTGGGTCGGGTCGGGTCAATCTTAATATCGACTTTTTTTTTTTTATCGTCTATTGATTTGAGTTGGATTGCATGCTGTCAGGTCGGGTTGGGTTTGCCTTTCTGGAAAATGTCAATCGGGTTGGGTTGGGTTGGGTTTGGTTTTGCCACCTCTATAAGTTTGTAATCTGATGGGCCATAATTAATTATAGATTCAAAGAAGTTTTTGTTTGAAAAATCTTAACAGCACTTTACTGAATACGTCTAAATGGGTCCAAATAAAAAAAAAATAAACCCAACCTAAGTTTGTCCTCTTTGTGCCGAAACTTTTCAAGCAAACAATTCAAAATGATGAGCCACAGTATCAGTGCGTTTATTTTAATTAAGCCTTAATTTAATTAATTTGGAGAATAATATTCCCCACTTGTAGCTGACCTAATTCAAACTACCTTTGTCATGTCTACTCAATACATATTCTTCGTAGATAGATTAGGACATAATAATACATGTTCTTCGAAGATAAGTACCAAGCAACTTTCCTTTCTTAATTTATTATTATGTTCTTGGTCGTATATAGAATACGGATCTAAATCCGCTAGAACCTGCTTTTCTTGATCCGACGGTTGAGAAATACCGAACTACTTTGAGATCGGTGCAACAAACACCGAAGTACTTTTTTTTTTTTTTTTATGGAAACACCGAAGTACTTTGAGGTGCAGCAACCAATCCCGACCATCCGATCAGAAAAGCAGCTGATTCGGATCCATAGAATACCAATTAACAAGCATATAAATTAATTAAACCTTGCAACAATATGAGGTTTAGAAGACATAATGATGGCCTCTAAAGCACTAGTAAGATCAAGATGCTGTCTTTGTGTGAGTGCATCTTTTTCTCATTCAATGCATTTGTTAATGCAGTGTTCTCCTGCCTTTTGTGACTTCACTAATTATTTTTAGTACAGAGAAAGAGAGATGGACTGTGACTTGTTTGTCCTTCTCATACCACTTTATTTGTTTTTTTCAATTTTTGAGACCATGTGTGGATTCAACAACAATAAATTAGCTACCTCTAGGTTTTCTACAATGGAATTGTGCATTAAAATTAAGCTAGGCCTCATCATATTTGTGTATGTTAATACCAAAATAGAGTTGTTATGAGTAATACCTAGCGTCCATAGAAAAACCGTCCATAGCGTCCATAGGTTATATTTTTTGGATGTATATGTTATATTCCGAGATGTATCTGTTACATTCCGTACATATCTATAGATATATGCAGGGGCGGAGCCAGACTCCGATGCAGGGGTAGGCCAACTTTTTCGATGGAATATAGTTTTTAGGTATATTTTTGTAAAATTTTGAAGGTATATTTGTGTAAACATTTTCCAGGTTAGGGCTAATTTTATAAATTTTCTTAAAAATTAAGTATATTTTTGTAAATTCATTCTCAAAAAGGGATAATTTTGTAAATTTTTAAGGGCATATTTTTACAAATTTTTTTCAGGGGTGGGCCAGTGCCCATCCCTGGACAATGTTGCCTCCGCCCCTGAATATGTGAACAGTTTTTCAATGGACGCAAGATGTTTTCTCGAGTTATTATGGATAACATGATCTATGTACCAGTAAATAAATCCGTACCGACCCAGATCGGATTGCAAATTTGCAATGCACGAGTTACCTTTCGTTATGGGCAAAGTGCACTTCAACTTCTTGGATAGGAACTGATGGGATAGGTCTATTCACTATTTGAGACAATGAATAAAGGAAAGGAAAGGAAAGGGAAAAAAAAAAAAAAGGCAATGTCTATTTCAATAAATGTCCCTTTCTTCTGTTATTCTCCCCCTTGGAATATGTTTGCTTTTGATAAACTTTGAGACATTGACTCACAAAGCAATAGGGACCCTATATATGAATAAATTGTTAATTGTTCCTGTAACTTCATCTCAACCTGTAACAGTAACAGTAAAACAAACACGCCTCTTACCAGAATTTTACCAGCATAATTCGGTCTGTCTGACCAACCAAAACTGACACCCCACAAAAAAAAGAAATTATATTTTTTTCCACTTTTTTGGGTTTTTTTCCCTGTTTTAGTAGCGAGTAAAATTGGGATGACTGATGAAAAAACATAGTTACTTATACCAAAATTGCACGCAAGATGCTTAAAATATGCTTCAAACAAAAAGATAACAGATGGGGTTAAAAAAAGAGGAACAAAGATATATAACACCAGCTACAAATGATCCTGTTTTATTTCCAATTATCTTTATACAAATGATAAGAAATTAAACACCATTCCCTTTATGAGCCACTAATTAATCCATATAGCTAGCTAGCTAGCATGCATCCATGACAAATACATGATGAATCTTGCAAGTTATGCAAATCTGCAATATATACACATGATTTAATCTGCATAACTTTGCATCAATTATATAACATTTATTAGTTTAGAACTTTAGATCATACTTATTACACCTACAAGAAGATCGAAAAACAGTGTTCCTGTCTCTCAGGTACCGGTCACCACCACTGCAAGAGGGTGCTTACTATTATCTACTATTTCTTGTGACTTCAAGCACTGAGAGAACACTGATTTTCTCTGGTACCAGACACTTCACTGAGCTGCATTAGACCGGCGATGGGGCCAGTTTGGCAGCCTCCAGAAGGAGCAGTTTTGCTGCCTCGAAACGCTGTTCGACACTTCCATTTCGCTCCGCAAAATCTCCCACATCACCTGCACATCTTGGTACTCGCAAGTCTGCACATCGCCGTGCAGCTTCAGGATTCCTCCATCTGCACTTTGAATAATACAAAATTTTCAAAATTATTTCTAAAAGTGCCAATACTATTAAAAATTTAAAACCTTTCCATTGAAAAAACTTCCATGTTTTTTTTTTTTTAGTCGGATCTAAGGACAGCAACCATATTACTTAGGACAGCAAAATCTCTGAATTATATGGAAGAAAATCTGAGAAAAACATATTATAAATGGAAAAATTTGGTTGTCCCAAGTAATATCCTTGCGATTCTTAGGCCTGACCTTTTTTTTTTTCTTTTCCAAAAATGGGATAGTAACTAAGAAGCAATTTTGATGGTGTGGCTTACCAAATGAAAATGTATATATAACTAAGGTTAGGCTCCTTTCCAATTGTGTAAATTCCGTTTGAGAATCCCAAATAGATCTGAGACCTTCCATTTCAAGAGGCAAATAGATTTAGACAAGATCATAACCTACCCAAGTTGACAGAAATTAGGGAAAGTATACAGGTGCGACCTGACGACCAGTTCAATTTCAAATTTTCAATGTACCATATATAATATTCAGTCTACATATAAATAGAAACTTCAACTGCAATATAATACAGCCTGAATTAAAGAAGCTAAACACCAAAGATATGAGAAATTGACATAGATATATTGACCATATATCCTTACTATATCCTTACTATATATAAAAGCATATTGGAAAAAATGACGAAAGGGCTATCTTTCCCAAATAAGAAACCTGAGCCATTGATCATTTTCTTTGATAGATCAAAACCGTTGATTTACGTTAATGCCCATTGACGTTAATGTCTCAGCCCATTAAAATTTAAGGCCCATATCAATTTCCTCAATATAAGGCCCATTACATATTAAAAATTTATTATAAGAAATAACAATTTCAGCCCAAAGCAATGCGTGAGCTCTTTACTAGTATATATATGTATGAGGAGGGATCCATTGACAATGGATAACTTGACAATCTTGACAATCCCATTTTTTAAAAATTTA
The DNA here is from genome assembly GCA_030179965.1 of Cyperus esculentus. Lineage (NCBI taxonomy): Eukaryota > Viridiplantae > Streptophyta > Magnoliopsida > Poales > Cyperaceae > Cyperus > Cyperus esculentus. The sequence continues at coordinate 3,213,937 of JASGLE010000027.1, forward strand.
TAAAAAAATCATAAAAAATCTTAAAAATAGAAAAAAGTTTACGGAAGTATTGCTTAACTTATAGATTGATTATGCATCCGATTATATTCAATTTAAACAACGTTTGATAGCTCTTTAAAGATCCGTTAAATTTTAACCGTTGAAAAGTGCACAAAATTTTGATAAGTCATTAAACGATGTTCAAATTGATTGAAATTTGAAACACTATCAATCTATAAGTCAAGTAATACATCGCTAAATCATTTTTCATTTTTAAGGTTTTTTATGATTTTTTATAATTTTTTTAAAAGAGCCATTATCAAGATTGTCAAGTTATCCATTGTCAATGGATCCCTCCTCTGTATGTATACCTATAATTAATCCCAAATTAGTGCCCATATATGATATATGATATATATGATTTAGATTGGTGGGACCAGATAGCCACATTCCACAAGTGACAAGGCTGCACCACACTTGTTGAATTTGTTTATTTCTACATGGATCCATATAATATGGACCACAGATTGTGAGGATCTGCTTTTTCACAAGTATTCTTTTCTTTAATTTGGGGAAGCATAGAATTGATGTCTTCTTGATTAATTACTCTATTGCTGTTGCCATACAAAATAGAGGAAAATCCAGATAAAATTAGTAATAATATATATATAATCCGATTTATATTGTGTAAAATAGGTGGATTAAAAGGAATAATAAATTTACCACACACCAAAAAAAAGAGCTATTTCTATAGGTTTGATCATACTCAATTTCAAAATAATTTTATAATAATAAAAAAAGCAACAAAATTAATTTTGAGAACCCAATTGATATAATCAATTAATCCATGTCGATCAAACTTTTAATTAATTGTCAGAAAAAAAAAGAAGAAGAAGAACAATTGACTCCTCCCTTTGCATGCACCATCATCAATTCACACATAAACCATCCTTTGTATCAATCATATATAAACTGTACAATTAATTAACCAAGTAAACTTCAAATCACATACATACATATACTCTATATAAGCAGCATCATACATAACATACCATGAGCGACGACGTCGGAGCGAGGCCGGACGCGGACTCGGTACGAGAGGTGAAGCCAGGCCCGCTTCACCGGAAACAGGATCCTCTTCTGCCACCATGCCATCACCTTCCTCCTCCACCTCTCAGCCTCCCCTCCCTCTGCACCTCCCCTCGCCAGCTCTCTATAATTCACCTTGATTAATTTTGATATGTATTATATGTATGTATGTATGTATCCCCTCTAACTAGCTCAGTTGATCAGAACCGGCAACCAGATAGGCTCTGGGATATATATATACACAACACTAATGAATTATGAATTATGAAGTCTCTTTCTTTTTTTCCTTTTATCTATTTATTTATTTATGAGGGTGTTTGGTTGTGTGGTTTCTCGCTTTCTTTCGGTGGTTTTCTGAGTGAGTGGGGTTGCTTTTCTTTTTCTTTTTTCTTTTCTTGCGGGAGGTTGATTGCGATGCCATTTTATCTTTGTATTCTTTGGTTTCTTTTTTTTTCGTTTCTTGCACTTGGTCTACACCCAAATTTTTTTAAAAAATGAAATTGAAAAACATTTTTTACGAAAAGTAGAAAGATTATGGGAGTTTTTCAGTACACTAGATAGATCCGATTTAATTTTTGGGCACGCCGCACCAATCCACACGAAAATGACCACAAAATACCCTACCCGATTTATTAAATCGGGCTTCAACAGGAACCCGAATTAATATTTCGTATTTTGAGAGAGGGGAGGGAGGGGAGGGGCTACACCTACAACTACAAGCACTATGCATATAGGTAGCTAGGTATATATACAATACATTGATTCAATGACATGACCCGAATTAAATTCCCTTTGTATTGTTTTGTATGAGATATTGAGACCTGCAAAGTGGCACCCTCACGTTGGCCGGCCGCCCTATTTAAAAAAAAAAAAAAAAAAACCGAATTAATATTTCGGTTCCTTTTAAAAGGAACCGAATTATTAATTCGTTTAGGATTTGTGTGTGGCCAAAATTGAATTTGGTGGGAAAAAGAAAAAAGAAACCTTACCCGATTTAATTTTTCGGGTCCTTCAATAGAACTCGAAAAATTAAATCGGGTCTATCTAGTGCACCGAAAAATCCCATAATCTTTCTCTTTCCGCAAAAAATGTTTTTCAATTTCATTTTTTTAAAAAACCTGGTCTACACCGGTAATTTAATTAGGGGAACATTTTTCTATGGTCAATTAGGTAACTTTTCTTTGGTCATGTTTTATTTAGTTTCCACTATATATCTTACTAAGTAAAATGTCCTTCACAAATTATAAAACTATTTAGTTTATAAGGAGGAATTGAAAATAGTTTTACACAAAGAAGTAATTATAAAAGAAAATACTGAGCCAAACAAATTAAGCTCTTGTGAAAAAAATGGACTATTCAAAATGAGTAATAGGAATTGTCAATTATCTCAATTATGATTGTTTCTCTTTCAAGGAAAAAAGAATTGTAGTCTAAGCTCCTCACAGAGGATGTAAATTTCAAGAAAGTTGATGCCGATAAGATATTATCAAATACAGATTTTTTTCAAATTTTTAATGATAAAAATCAACTATACAAAGGTACATAAATTTGACATTTTTCCAACAAAATCTTAGTTTATTATCGAATTAAGTCTTTGAATATGTTTTATCTAATATTTTATGTACCAATAACTTTGTAGTCGATAATAATAAATAGTGCATGTATATGAATATTAACTTAAAACTTATGTCTACAGTCTATACTCGAGAAAAGGTTGTGTACTATGATTTATTAATAAATGGTTATTTTATCCTCTTCTTATTAATAATATAACACAAATAATCTTGTTAAAATTTCAGAATAAAACTTATTAACTTTTAGACATGAAACTAAATTCAATGACTATTCTTTGTATTCGAGTAGATATATAAATGTCAATCTAATAACTTAGTTGTACCAAAAATTTTATTATTCAAATTAGGTAGGGTCTAAAGACAGCAACCATATTAGTTAGGACAGCAAAATCTCTGAATTGTGTGGAAGGAAATCTAAGAAAATCATATTATAAATGCAAAAGTTTTGTTGTCCCAAGTAATATCCTTGCTGTTCTCTGGCCTGACCTTCAAATTATTTAATTACTTTACAAGTTAACTTATAGTTAATGTATAGCGCCCAACACTCATATATATAGAGGTGGCAAATGTTGACCCGACCCGAAAAACCCGCCCGACCCGCCCGACCCGAAACCCGACCCGACCCGAGTTTCAGGGAAAGTCAAACTGACCCGAACCCGACCCGACCCGACCCGAACCCGACCCGACCCGAATTCCAGGGAAAGTGAGACTGACCCGAACCCGACCCGACCTGACCCGAACCCGACCCGACCCGTGTTCCAGGGAAAGTCAGACTGACCCGAACCCGACCCGACCCGACCCGACCTGACCCGACCCGGGAATAGAGGTGCAAAATCTGACCAAAAACGACAAAAAAACGACCAAACCCGAAAACCCGCCCGACCCGACCCGACCCGAACCCGACCCGACTCGAAAAAATGTCGGCAGACGTCAACCCGATACCCGACCCGACCCGACCCGGACCCGACCCGACCCGAAAAAAATGTCGGCAACCGTCAACCCGATACCCGACCCGACCCGACCCGAACCCGACCCGACCCGACATTTTCAGTTGGTCAAACTGACCCGACCCGACCCGACCCGAACCCGAACCCGACCCGACCCGAGATTCTGCCACCTCTACATATATATTCTTGAGAAACATGTAATCAATATATTTCGAGCAACTTGAAATAATTTTCAAGCTATTCCTGCAGTAATAAAATTATTTAAACAAATTATGTAAGCAAATAAGCACAATTAATATAAGATAAATAGAAAGCAATTTAAATTATTCCGTTTTAATTGAATGTCATTTCAAACACCACCGGTGCATATTGCCCAGCATGCCCCAGCCACAGCCAGAACTATGAGAAGAAGCAAAATCAGTGTTGACCAGTACTTGACACGTGTGCTAACTTCCGGAGAGATGTTATTTTTTTTTTTAGATGAGAGAGAGATGTTAGTTTTTTTTTTTTTTTTTTTTTTTTTTGAGATGAGAGAGAGACGTTAGTTATTACTTACTACGACTTCTGCCTATGAATAAATGAATTTTTAGGAAAAGTTAAAAGTATTAGTGAAAAAATAAAATTACTTTTATGCTCTCAATTTGTAATTATTATATAATAAATGTTCCAATTAAATAATATAGATAAAAAGGTAATCATAACATTAAAGAAACAATAGATGAATAGAAAAATAATATCGAATCGGTAAAGTTCATTTAATTGGGGACAAGTTATAAAGAGTATAAATTTACTTAATTGTGGACGGAGGTTGTATTTACTAACTAACTAAATGCACTTGCCTTTGCCTACTGCTTTGTTTGTTGTTGCCTTGTTACCTTGCCTTTGCGGACCCATTAATAAGGAACTGAAAATTGCACTTAATTAAGTGAACCGTTGGATTGTTTTGAGATCCGAGCTCACACGAATCTTGAGACAATCCAACAGCCCACCTTTTATAAGACGCAGACTCCAACGGGCTCATGGCAAAGTCCACAATTGTAGTGTGAGGTGTATCCTCTCCATTTAGTGACGTGTGGAGAAACCTTGGAGAGAGCACACGTGTTTCATGTTTCTCTGTTACAGTGTTACTTACTGTTTAGCATTAAAAAGGACAATCGGTGGTTTCGTTGGAATGGAGAGGATTTGTACAAGTCACAACTTACAAAATATTGCACTTATATATCCTTACTATATATAAAAGCATATTGAAAAAAATGATATGAAAGGACTATCTTCTCTAAATAACAAACTTAAGCCATTGATCATTTTTTCTTAGATAGATCGGAACCGTTGATGTACGTTAATGCCCCTTGATGTTAATGTCTCAGCCCATTAAAATTTAAAGCCCATATCAATTTTATCATATAAGTCCATTACATATTATCTTAAAAAATTATTATAAGAAATAACAATTTCAGCCCAAAGCAACGCGTGGGCTCTTCACTAGTTATATAATATACGTTATAAGAATATATAGTTTTTATACTTAAATTTAAAATAAAGACAGCCATTGCACATTGCATGCATGGAACTCTCCGTATAATTAACAGCTCCAACATCTATAATTTATTATAATAATATTAAAAAAAAAAAGAAATTACATAGGTGAAGATCCGTAAACAAAAATCATCCATGGTGCTCTTCTGCAACTCTGCCTCATCATAAATTGATCAGGATAAGAAACAATTGGGCCATTAATGGGCTGACCTCGTCGCTGATCATCAAAGTTAGCAATTTACAAGGTCCATTGGGTCGTCACGCCCACGCCTTTATATACATAACTCTCGCCATCCCCCTCCTCCCCTCCCAATTCTCATTGGCGCCGGCCCTCGGTTTCTACTTCCCAATTTCTCCCTTCTCAAGCCTTTTGAGTTGATTTGGCTTCAAAAATCATGATTTTTTGTTTGTTTTTTTTTGTTTTTGCGGAATCCTACTACTCGAAAAGCTTCGAACTTTTTGTGTTTCGTTTGTTCGTGAATTTGATTCGTATAAATTAAGAAAAAAAATATTGCGTTTTGTGTCGAAATTCAAGAGGATCGGGCTCTAAATAAGAGTCTACAGCGATCGTCAAACTCGATGGCGATTCGTCTGCCGCATAGAGCCCATATTCATCCCGACCAGACGAAGATTGCATGGACATTTTTTAACATCTTCGTAATTCCACGCCACAATATCTGGTCACATTCAACATTTTGTAGTAATTTATTCCGATCTTCACGAATTTAAAGAACTATTTATTATGTGGATAAAGAATTGTTCTTTCTTTATGATTCTGATTGATTGATTGATTGATTTGGGTAAAGCTGGCGCTAAGAACGGGTATTTAGTTGGTTCTAGTAACTCATATACCTTTTGCATGGTGCCTAAAGATGCGTTGCAGCTACACGATTGGAAGGTGCCTTCTTTTCTTTTGGTTGCGTCTTTCAAATTCATGCTGCCAAATTTTGTACATGGATAGCGCACCAAATCTCAAGTGTAAATAAATCGGTGGAAATTGTGTTGATTTTTGAGGAACAGCAAATCTTATGAAAATTATGTTGATTGTTATCAATATGGACATTTAGATCTGAAACTATCATACTTGACGAAATGAAAATTATTATCACAGAGAATATATAACAGTTAAAAAGCAATTTGGTTTTGAAAAATGTTACGTGCAGGACCCAACATTCATTTCTGAAATTTTGATGTTCAGTTCATGATTATAATTTTAATCTAACGGACCTAAAATTATGCAATAATCATTTTTTTGCATTAGTTGATAACTTGATATTAGAAATCAAATGTATAAACTATGAAATCTTGCCTTTCAGAATTCAAAATAATTTATGCATTAGTTCTCTGCGCTTCATATATAGATTCTGATGACTTTCTTGTGTTGGAAAATAAAAGGCATCATCTGATATATGAAATTTCCTTCACAATAGTTAATTACCACCTGGCCTTTCAAATTATTTCATCTTCGGCTAACTGTTTCCAACTTAAAAGCAAAGATAAAAACTATTTGCTGTCCATGAGAACTCATATACTATCAAGAATCAAGCAGCTACTCAAATTGATCCCATGGAGCTTATAATTCAATTTTATATATGCTAGTTAAGAACAATTTATATGCCATGCTTTCAAACTTTCAATTGCCCTTTTCGTTTATGTTTGGTACGTTGAATTATTTTTCTTGCAATTTTCTTTTGGTTTATATGGTTTTTGTTGGATCTCATTTCTAATCTAACTCAAATTGCCTTGTTGTTGTTGTTGCTGCTGCTGTGTTTCTTCAGATTAAAAACAATAAAAAATAAAAACCTTCAGCTACTCACACAAATAAAGTAAAGTAATATGTAGCCAGAATCAAGAGGAAATGAAAAACACAAGCCAATCTTTTTCTATACAAAACTTATCTTTCGCTTTGACTAAATACAAGAATCCAAAACTAAATTACAATAATACAATGCATGCAATTTTATACAAAAGCATGAAATTGGGGCCAAAAATAAGGGAAGAATGAAGCACCCTCACAATTAATTAAACAAAACCATAAAAAAAAATAATAAGCAACCTCAAGAACAAGCTTCCTCTACCGGTATCGAGGAATTGCCGTAGGAACAAACCAATCACAACTATAGAAGGAAAATGGGGGGGAAAATAGTTGTTTGAAAACAATGGAAAGCATAAAATTGGGAGCAGAAGCAGCTAAAAATGCACTGATGTTGCCCCCTTTGAGGCTTTTTGATCGTTGAGAACTAAGTAGGTCCCAGAACCGTGGCAATTGCACTATCTCTCGAGCTTTGATCGGAAAATTTAATTAAAACATCAGAAGGGCCATCTTTAGCCTGTTCTGCTTCCATTTCGGCAGTTTCGCAAAGGCCTCTTTTGTCATCCCAAATTTCTCCCGGAAATCAGCTGCCGAGAGGTACGTCTGAATGGTACCAGTAAAAAGAGTGTCATGTCCCAGTAAATATACAGGTTCAGTCCCAGGGTATTATATATGAAGCAGATATTCAACTGGGACCAAATTGATAGTTCAGTACCAGTTTGGTTAAACTCAAAACCTATTTACACAAAACTAACTCACTGAACAGGTACATATCCTGATGAGAAATTCTATCCTCATGTCTATTTATACAGTAAAAAAACTCTACATTAACCTTCCATTATGATTTATCAAAATTGTCAATCGAAACCATCCTAGTTGCATTCAAAATATACTAAATCGTATAATTTTATATGAAATTTATATCATTACTATTTGTTTTGGGTATTGTGACTAGTTGGATTTCATCTCTCGCCTACCCAAATTGTTTGGGACCAAAGGTTTTGCTGTTGTATATATTTGAACGGAAAAAAAAAATTACAATGGTGTTATGTATCTTTTAACTTCAAAGTCTCACTATTTGTCAAATGACCCTAAAGGGGACTAAAGAGAATGTTGTACCTCTCGCTTGGTAACGTCGATATCAGGTGCCGGGTCAGTAGATGTAGTTATGAGGCGGTGGTATGGGTATAAAGTGATCCCTTCTTCGTCCTCTGGCTCTCCTTCTTTGGTGTCTTCTTTTATTGTTAACGGTTCTAGTCTCTTGTTCACTCTTGCAAGGCTGTCCTTGCCGTTGCTATTGTTGTTGGAATTCATTTGTGCTTTGTTATTTGCACCCGCACTGGTTTCTTGGCTCTTGGGGCTCACTTCACAACCATCAAGTCAAATATAACAAATTAGTGAAAAAGGGAGGAAAAATACTTAATATGAAGCTCGCTTAATAGTTTAATTAAATCATAAAAAAAAAAGAGATCCATTATCAGATGATAGCATATCTAAATATAGGAGCCACCTTTACTACAAGATTAGTTGGATGCCATACTTGAAACCATTTGCTTACCTTGACTGACTTTTAATTTGGCAAAAGTATTTTGGGTTATTTTGCAAATATAAAAAACAAATATGAGACTAGTTGCAAAAGTAACCAGAATTGTGCATCAGAAAATTTATTTAATTTTGCTAATATTTTCTCTTAGTTTCTGTGTTGGTGTGTAAATTAATTTCTGATGACTCGATAGTGGAAACAGTTATAAACATGTAATGTACCTTTAACCACCCTTGGGATGAGATTTTGTACTGGAGGCTTCTCGAAGGACGAGGAAAGGGCTGCAATTGCCGCTGCTTTAGGAGGCGGTTGGATTTTTGAGGGGTCAGGTGAGAGTGATCTTGGGTGCAATTTCCGGACAACTGGGGGTGGAGTAGAGAGGTTGCGATCAGGTTTCTCAAAATTTGCAGCTAGTGCATTAAATGCTGGCGATCGACCTCTGACACGTACCCTGTCTGGACTGAAAGACATGCTCCTGCTAGATCTGCCTTGCGCATTGTCAGGTACACTTGAGCGGCCGGTATGTGATGTCGTCTGTGTACGCCTCTTTGGCTTCTGATGGATGACAAGTGCAAAATAAATAAAAATTAATACTTCAGAGATATGAAAGTATTAAAATGATAGTAATCATTTTTGTTAAGATAGATTGACTTACATCTAATGTTGGTGTTACGCCATTTTTTACAATAGCCAGCTTTCTCTGAAACGAGTTGCCATGCATCTGCCAGAAAAAAGATAACAACTCATCTCATCTATTAAGAACCTCTATATTAACTTATAAAAACAATTGCATTCGTTGCAAATATATGGTAACTTGTATGTAACCTAGAAAAGCCTGAGAAGGGCATTTAAGAGACATGGAGTTTGATAGTTATCTACATACCGCAAATTTCGCAGGGTTCCATGTGAAAAAACGAGTGAAAAATGGAGGTTCACACCCTTCATTGATTACATACATCGGTGTTTCTCGTGAAAAGTTCTCCATTAGTACATCGTCTTCAATAAATTTCTGGTAAATACAAGAAAACGATTCAAGTTCAGTAGGATCATTGTAGTTGAGATAGTATCATGATCCAACAGTGCGATTAAGCAAATTACACCCAACATCCAGGGAAGAATACACATTTGATACTCGCAAGTTGGGACAACAAATCTTTTAATCTTGTCGGGGTACAAGTATTAAAACAATAATTGTTTGCATATTTGATGAATCTCAGAGAATTTGGAAAAAAATGTATGAAACATATGGAACACACTGGATATAGAAACACCACAATATATTTTTCATAACTTGCGCAAGTCCCTTAACATCAATCACATCCTTTTTTTGTCTTTCAACATTCTAACATCTCAGGATACAAAAATTTCTTAATCCTACAAATAGTGAAAAATGGGAAAAAATTATATAGCAAGAGGTGATATAGAGTAATACCTCCCCTATGCTTAAGGCTTGTAAGCGGCTCTCTGAATGGACTTGTTGGCCAACCCAAACACATACATATGAGTGGCAATCCAAAATAAATATATCTTCTGTCATTAGATCGTCTTGTGTGAAGTTAAATATTTCATTGACCTGCAATTAATTTGAACTGTAACGATCCCATAATTTGTTTTAAACATAAATTAAAAGGAGATACACCTCAGAAATTCATACCTTCAGTTTTCCTTCATGTCAGGCAATTAATTGAGCAAGAAGGGAGAGAAAGACATGTCAGAGAATGAACATGTAAACGAAATTCATAACGATTTTTAACTTCAGAAGATTATAACAATTATTAAAAAAATAGAAGTGTGGAGGAAAGATTTGGAAAGAAACAAACAAAAATATTTTATTTACCTTGAGAGAAAGATGAGGAAAAAAGATGGGGATCAGTTTCTGGTTCCCTGACTAGCTTTTGGCCTGGATAGTCTGATTTTCCGCCCAGTAAGTACCAAAATTGTTCCGTTTCTGATCCTTCCCTTTGCACCCTTGATTGCGTATTGGGCTGCACATATGTAAATTTTCATATCAAATTCAAAAGTTGATTTCAAGTTTTTTACCTTTCAATAGTTTAGGAATTGTCTACTGAGTAGAAATCAATTTAATTTGTATATTTTACTAAATTCTCTCTCTCTAACACAGTGCTCAATCTCAACGATAATTTACAGATATAAAGAAAGGAAGCAAAAGGATTTACAGCAAAAGTGCTTTGAAGTTTGAAGGAGCAAATATGACACCATATGACATTGTAAAGAATGAATACAAACCAAATTTTATAAAGTTTAAAACTACTATTACAATACAAAAGGTACTTTTCCATTTCTGACCTTTATAAGATCCAGCATTCTTTCTGCCACCTCTTGATCCACAGTTGTCGTGAGACTTCCAGTCCAAGTATAAACCGTGTTGCCATTATGTAATATGTAACAATAAGACGAATTAAGAGACGATGCCACCTGATAAAATAAACACGTCAACAGACACAAATAAAAGGAAGACGAAAATGGCTTGCAGAAAAAAGGTTCTTTTTCATTGGAACTTGGCAAATTAAAAGTCTTCTTGTCCGAAACAAGACTACAATACTGAGTTGATTTTGAAGCAAAGTTAGGTTTCTGTCTTCTTTTGCCTATTCTTTGTCCTTTAGAATAACAAGATCAATAAAATGCTACAGTTCGGTTTTACTCAACACAAGGCAGGGCCCTTTCCATTATCTTTTTACTACTAAAAAGAATTGTACCGGGTCAACTTGAATAGCTTGCATATTCTCTGGTCCTGTGCCTTGAACCCGAAATAGTGCCAGTCCGTTTTCTGAATATGTCTCGTTGCCAGTTTTTTCAGAAGTTGAACTCTTGTACCCAGAACTAAGACCTCCCTATATAAAATAGAAAAAAAATATTTACTTTCTTCGTAATGAATATAATCAAATAAATAAATAGGTTTGATAATAAAATTATTAAAATATGTACCTTATACACTATAAAGGTTTGGAAGATGACAAAGAATTGAATGGGTTCCTTCCCATCATAAAAACGGGCCTGAAAAGGTAACACATGTTATTAAGCAAGACCAGTTATAAATATCACATTTAAGATTTTTTTTTTTTATTATTTTAGCTCTACTGACCTGAGTAGCTTGAAATTTGACAGATTCTAACATCTTGTTGGCAAGTGATATTGCTGTATTTCTATCTTCCTGCAAGTAGTCAATTCTTGTTCTGTTAGTGTTAGATAAATCTAACCTCTATGTTTCAAGCTCTGTGAACCCAGCCACTTTTTTTCTCCGGAAAAACAATTTTAATTCATGCATTGGACGGAAGTTGAATTTAATGGATTTTTTAGATTATAAATGATTAATAATATATATACTGCCAGTAATAATTTCTCAAATTGGTTAGTTTTGTGTTTTTTATTTTATCAAATAAGATTGCAAAATTTGCAAATGCAAATAGAAAACACCTTGAGGGTTTAATAAGAAACTTTCTTAACAAAAAGAAGAAGAAATATATACCTCAGTACTTTTCTTGCCAAACCATGTACCTATGATATACTCATCTTTTTCATCTCCAGAATATGTATATTGAAATATATAGCAATCCCCACTGTAAAATTTAAATTGGTCATTTGCCGACAGAAGTGATTTCTGCTTTCCATCAACTCTCCACACCTGTATTTAAATTACAGATAATTTTTAAACTAAGTTTAGACGCAATTATAACCCAGAAGAGGCAGTAAATTAAAATAAATATTATAGAAAAATGAACCTGTAAATTGCCAGTACAATCGATAAAAGGTTGAGGTTCTTCTTTGGCTGGAGTGGCCTTCAAGAGGCCTTTCACATTTAACCCTTGCCTCCTTAACAGTGCTATCAAAGAATAACAAATCAATGAAGATTGTGCTTTTCAACATGCACACAGAAAATCTTTATAAGAATTTAGATATGCAATATATTCCAATTTCTGTAACGATTAGTTACCGACTCATAGCATCATATTCTGATTTATAGAGCAGAATACCATTTCTAGGGTTTATTTTGGTTCGATTACCAAAGCTAACCAATGTACATTCGCTATTATAACAACACTACATCTTTGCCTTTACTCTAACTTTTTGGGCTCTACCAGAAGTATTGAGGTTTAGTTTCAGAAGAAACACTAAGTTGCATCGTGTCAAAATGAGGCTTGATTGCGGTCCAGTTACAGAACTGAGGGTAATTATAGGTAACCTGGTGTTAGATTAACACTCGATTAGGTTTAAGTAATGCTTGATTGGCTAAACGCAAAGTCGGATAAATGGTACTAAATAGTAAGTACCAAACAACTACGGGAGTTGATACCTTCACCCCTTAAAAAACCTCCTTAACCAAACCCCAATACATTTTTAGTTAAAAATTCTTTTTCAAATACGACAAATCACTTTTACCGGTTGCAATTCACATCCTCAATCGAACAAAACACTTATGTATATACAATAGAAAGATCAAGAATAAAAAAAAAATTCACTCAAAATTTATGAGAGTATGAGAAAGAAAGAGAAAATATTACCAATTTAGTTTGGGGGATGGATAAGGGGGATAGTTAAGGGGGGCAAAGATAATTTCTCAACAACTATAATAGCAAAGAGTAGAGTACAAACCAGCAACTTTCCCTCTGCCCTCCTCAGAGACTGCTACGTCAGCAGCCTGAGGCCATTTATCAAACTTTGACTTGAACACAGCCGTCTCAAATCCCTCTATAATTCGTATTACATTGGCTTTGGGTCGGTCTGGTTCGCGAAGCAAGTCCTACACAAAAAATGATCTGTTTGATGCACCCATTCCTCTTGCTTATTGGTGAGTGATTACATTGGACCCCCAATATAGGCAAATTAAGGTTAAAAACACAAGCTAAAAAAGTAAGGTTATTTAATGCTGCTTTATAACAAATAGAGATCGATGGGTTGTAGAATGCTTATAACTGTGTTTATATTAGGTGGGTTAAACTGGGGCTTTGTTAACTCACATCCCATGCAATTTTTAAGCTGATAAAAACTAAAAAAAATTGAAAAAAAAAGTAACGAAAAAAATTTTACCTCAGCAGCTGCACTGGCACTCTTTCGAGCTTCCAGTGAAGTATCTCTTCCCATCCAAACATAAATTTCGGAGCCACAATCTAACAAATAACATTTGTTTGTGTCGAGCATATCTCTTATCAAGTTTCCATCGCCCAGAGGAACCGTCTGTCCTTTACTTACACTACAAGAGATAATAATCACAAAAACGGATACCAAATTTTAGTAATACTAATCACTTACCGAATCAAGTTTGCATGAAATCACAAGTATTGATTAACTTTAGGTTTGCATGAAGATGCCGGCATCTCATCATAAGTACTAATAACTTCACATTTGCACAAAATCAAACAAAATATAAATTTTCTATCTCCCTATTTTAACAAGACTTTTAACTTAGGGAACACTAGCACATTTGCATGAAATCACATAGTAGGCTTTTCACCTGCTACTTCAAAAAAAGATAGAAAGAAGAAATAGTGTACGTTTGGTATACCGGAGCAATTTGGTGGATAAGACCTTGTCAAATTTTCCATTTCCATCAGAAGCAGCTTTCCTGGGAAGAGGTGCAAAGCCTCCAAAAAACCCCCAAAATTCACCAGCATCTGCATCTGCCATCAGCTTCCCGTCCTCTTTTGATTTCATTCCAAAGAAAAAACAAACACAATTTGTGAATGACTCACAGATAAGAGTTTTGTAAATTGAACTACACCACCTAGAAAACTAAACCTCTCTCTTATTAGATCCAACAATTATCAGAGAAACTTTTCATGAGCAAATTTCATTGCTTCGTTCATTACATTTTTGTCAAGAGTTCATTCTCATGCAAGAAACAAAAGAACCTATACCTCAGAGTTTGATTTGGGTGAACATAAAATTTAAGTAGAGAGGTACTATCGCAAGAAATATCAAATGGACATCAATGATAATGCTGTTCCATGTAATTTTGTAACTAAGTTATATCTATTTACAAGTTAGACTTTCTGATGACAATTTTTTAAAAATTTGCAATTCTAGCTAGGAGGAAAATTTACCTACAGCAGCGACCTCGCACTTGCCGTTGTGGTACGTATCTTTGATGTACTGTACCACCTCAAGAGCTTTAGCCCGCTCTTGAATAGATGTGTTCGACCCATTAAACTGAAATATCTTGGACTTGGTGTCTAGAATGAATATATCGTCATGGTTCAGGGAAGATCTTGCAAAAGGGACCTGCCCAGAAAGAAATAAAATGAAGTTTCGATACACAAACAAAACTGATAGAATATCAGAATAATGTCAAAGTGTGTCCATAACATTGAAATCTCAGAAAAAGTAAAAAGCGAAGCCAATGTCAGGAAAGAATTTTGTCGAAAGACCCAACATAACAGGATTGTTTTGGAATTAATGTACAACATTTGACATTTCAAGTCTTGTATTGCAGAACTACTCACTTTGTTGCTACAGTATATTTTCCTTTTTTCTGCAAGTGTGCGCAAAATTAATTTTGATGAAGAAAATGCTTTTACCTCTTTGACATGGACTACATGTTTCCCTCTGCAAACAAACAACCGAGTAACATGATCTCGCTCACTTAATTCGGTGTGTTTAGAGCCAGATGCTGCACCGCCTTTCTGGGGAATGATACACGGCTTGAAATAAGAAAGAAATTTCTCGGTCTCATTTCCTTGCACTTCCCTATACTGCACTGCTCGGCCCCCTAGTGCTGCATCTAGCTCCACAGTTATAACAGCTGCAGTCCCTGATACTTCCTATAAGAAAATTAGGAATGAAACAGTTCAGATTGTTTAACCCAACGACACTACTGTTAATCATGATCAACTTTAATTTATTATCATAAATCAATCCTACATCATAGGAAAGCTTTATGAGTTGCTACTGGAAACTGACATTATTACACTACTGGTTATTGGGCATGTGACAGGACACGGAAATCACTATCTAACCAGTACAACATTGTTTCATCAAATTATGGAATTGAGCTCAGATTTAATTCAAATTAGCACTACCACAACATGAAATTTGTTTGTAATTCTTTTTTTTTTTTTTTCTGTGCTCAAATTGTCCCAAAAATTAGGTCAACATAACAAACCTGAACAATTTAGACAGTTTTGATATGAATCAATTAGGGAACAATACCAGTCAGTGCATCCTAATTCTAAACCTCGGATTAAGATCTGACCTGAGTAGTATCTTTACCAAGCCAATAGTGAATATCATGCCGCAGAGACCCATTCTTCAAGGCTGTGGTCTATTATTAACAATGAAAATTTTAGTCATTTATAGTTAGGCACAAACAAAGAACTGAACCTCAATTCAATTTCTAAAACTTTGTGGGCTGTGAAGGTTTACCTTTAGAATGACATATGCATCACTCATGTAGAATTTTCCATGAGAAGATTTTGGGACAAGTACTGGCCGGGAATTTTCAATGCGCCATATTTCTAACCCACTTACCAGCTATTAAGGATTACATAATAATTATGAAATGATATTAGATGATATTTCACTGTGGACCAAGAACGTGAAATTATATGCATAGTGATGAAATATTGAGAATAAAAATAAAGGATACGCTTTTTGGCCGGCTCCCTGAAAAGCAGGGTCCAGGTCCCTCATGGAAACAGCCATGTTTGCCTTTGTCTGTCTTGAATATACAGCTGTTGTCGGTTTCGGTGATTTTTGTTTTACAAGGGATGACTGTTTGTGCTGAAAAATAATATAAAATAATTCAATCTAGTGTCTCCTGTTGTTTCAATTTAAATAAAAAAAAAGGTTCGTTCCAATGCCATGGAAGAACGGGACCTGATGTACCAGCTGGTACAAGAAATATACCATGTTCAGGAATTGTACCTGTATGGTAACAGTATGCACTGCATGGCCAAGTATAGTTGCCATGTTTTTGGTATACTTTTTGGTTACTGGGGCACAATGACAAACTCATGGCACCGGGATGTCCAGTACCAGTCCCAAAACATTGATTTGGTACCATAAAGACTTCCAATAGTTTCTTTATTAGAAGAAAAGTTAATCAGATCGCCGAACCTTCAGAAGAGCCTCGCAAGTATCAGATATAAACAGCCATGTACGAAAATCTTTAAGTTACAGGACCATATTAGTACTCACCAATTCTACAATTCACATTCAATCCATTCGCACCAAGTTTGAAGACGCTTATATTATCACAATATGCGGAGTCGCAATAAGTTTGTAAAATTGATATACCAGTTTGGATTTTGATAATCTCCATCATAGACATTTTACTTCCCCAAGCCTCAACCAGCAAACACCCCCCCCCCCCCCCCCCAAATTGAGAATAATGAAAAATGAGCTACTAAGAAAAATTATCCATTTTATTTTGGCAAGGAGAAAAATGAGCTACTAAGAAGTTGAATTTCTCAAATTTCATGACCAATCTAAAAAGAGCCAAAAAAAAAAAAAGGAGAACATCTGGAAACAAAAATGTCACCTTCACTTCACATAACAAAACAACACACCGTACTCATACCACTACCGATCTCATTGAATTTCTAATTATACCAAAAAAAAAAAAAAAAACACAAAAGAAGAAACTTTCCACAAAACCTTCCCTATCAAATTCCAACAGATCGACCAAACCAATCAAACAGAAAATTCAGTATGATCGCCATTGATTGAAAGAACATGAATGGCAATGCAAAAAGATGCAACCTTTATTACATAGATACCATGAGCAAGATTACAACTTTTTTTTGGGAGAATTAATTATTTGCTCTGGATTATCATTAATTATCATTGATTACCTTAATGGTGGCCATCTCGATCTGAGCACCGGAGATCGATCAGGAGAACTCTGTCTCTCTTTCTTTCTTAAACTAAGAGACGACCAATTAAGGTACCAACTAAACTGATCTCGATTTGGTCAAATTTACCAATGTATGTATTATGTAATATATTAATTATTATTATTATGTCTTTACTAATTAATAGCACCAACCACGTCGATATGACCAAAGCAAAGAACCAATAAAAAAAAATGGCTGTAAAAATGTAAATTGTAAAACATAATTTAAGTATTTAAATAAAATAAAAAGAACATGTAATTAAATAATTAAATAAATAGATAAATAAATGATGTAGCAAGGAAGGATTGAGGAGCTAACCTTAGTGGTGGTAGTAGTATATGGGATCAGTGGTTAGAGGAGATGAAAATGAGTGAGGTGAGGTGGAGTAGATGTGATGCCAACTAGCTTGCCTGCTTTGCCTTCCCATACTACTTCTAGAGAGAGAAACCATTTTCTTTTTTTTTCTTTTTGCCTCTGTTGTTCTTCTTCTTTTATTTATTTTTTTCTTTTCAGGTAAAAGAGAATGTCAGGTACTGTGTTGGAGTTGGATTGCCAGAAAGGCAATACACTGTTACACTGCTGTTTGCTCTTGGAGTACCATTTAAGTAAGAGTAAGAGCTAGCGTTTGGACCGTATTTTCAACAAACAAATATTATTTTTCAGTAAACATTTATATCTTTCTTATCAATAGATATTGTTTTTATGCAACTGTAGCAAGCACATGGGTGCACGTGGTGTGTTAGAACTGTGAAAGAGATGGATGAGTGACCTACTTTATAAGGGTGAACTCTACATGTATTTTGTCCTCTACTTTTTTATTTTTTAGGATTCAATTTACTTAGTTCTTATATAATCATTAAATTCTGGTTTTTTATTTAATTGAAACAAAAATAAGTAAACTTATTAAGAGTATAACTATTATGCAATTGTTTGCATTTCAATCTGAAATGCTAACAATTCGGATTATACTTTGTCATACCCCAAATTTTAATTCCCATTAAATTCATTACATAAAAATTCTTAGGAATACAAAAATTTTCCCTTTTTTTATTTTTTTAAGTATTTATTTTAAATTTCAAGTACAAACAAGCATTGTTTTATTAATATTTAATGCTTAAATATTTAATCCTCATTCTCATTTGAAAAAAAATGTTCATTTCATTTTATGTGATGAGTTTGTCATTAATTCGCACAAACATGTTTGTGGCACGAGCTTAAACACGGTTTATGCATTAAATGTTACCATGCTCACCATTAATTTAACTTGTTGGTACCAAACAAAAGCACATGACATTAAATCAAGAGTCAAATTAAATGGTAAGATTTGGGTTAGGGTACAAATATTTGCATATAATAAATGCTTCAAAGTATGTCATTTCGTATCTAAAATTTTAACTCAACAAATTTTTTTATTCTTAACTTGAATTTTAGAAAAGAGCTCATAAATATTAATAAAATATTTGATGTTTGTACATACTGTTTTCGAAAATACAAAACAAATACTTAAAAAATTCTGAAAATGAAATTTTTTTGTATTCCCCAATATTTTTATATAAAAAATTTACTGAGCATCATAAATTATAATTTCAGACATTGTAACATAAATTTTAAGATATTAGTATAATAATAGTCTAATCTTTTGTACTAAACTTGTTGGCTTACTGAAAAGAAAGAGGAAGTGGTGGTTATAAAATTCCGCTTTTATCAAAAAAAAATATATAATAGTGTAACTCAAACATTTGTATATACATGAAGGCTCATCTTTCAAAATAAAAAAAAATAGTTAAAAAATTTTAGATAGAAGCTTTCGATACACTAGAAAGATTTTGGTATAAAAGTTTATTGTGGCATTTAAATTGAAATTTCAAATACGAGATGATACATTTTGAAATATTTATAGTACAATTTAATTACTCGAAAATAACCAGCACAAGTCCCAACTACAAAACGGTTTAAAAAATAAGACGGAAATGTCAACTTATTAATATTTCATACAGATGAAACTTGAAAGTGTCAAAGTCAAACAGTCGTCACACTGTCAATTGTCCTATGAAATTGTCGCAATTAATGGCCAAAAATATAACATTTATTATCCACAAAATAATTCAGTATTAATTAATTAATTAGAACAAAACAAAAATGCACAACATCTTAATTAATTAATTAATTAAGTTCCTTTGAATTTTAGAAAGGAGATGTTGAAATGTTGAATGGGCGGCGAGGTATGGCTGCCTGGCTGCCTCCTTTTCTGCACAAAACCGATTTTCTTTTCTGGTGCCGGTTACGGAGTTGAGATCCTCTAAGTTAACTTAAAAATTGAGTTTGTCCGTACAATGATTTATAAAGGACCTCATGAATTTAAAACACTGACTGTCTTAACTATCCTGACCGAAATCCGAAACCTACGATTTAGATCTGTCCAGAATTAAACTCAAACTTTGAGTTAACTTAGAGGATACGGACACCCGATTACGACAGGAGAGAATATAGTAGAGGATTTTATATGAGTAGGTGCGGGCCAATAAGGAAGGAAGGATTGGTGAGACTGATATACGAGACAGCAAAATAAAGGAACTGGTCGGCCACCGTCCAATCCTATTCGGCTATTCCTACCCAAAAAAAATAAATAAATAAGGGATCAATTGTTAGGCAAATTAGCAAAATAAATCAACTATTAATTACCAGAAACGAGGTTAAATCGATATATTGGTTGAGTTGCAATAATTAATTTTCATTTAATTTGTTTTGAGCATTATGACAAGTCCTTGCGTAAGTCAACTTCTGTTAATGACAATAACCTCGCGCTTAAATCAGCTATGATCCAATTTGAATCGGAGGACCCTCCAATCCTCATCGGCGGCTGAGATTATTTAAAAAAAAAAAAAAACTCTAAAAATCACAGTTGTCGGATCGAGTTTAGAGGGTCCAATTTGCGATCCAATTTGGATGATACGGACACCAATAA
Organism: Cyperus esculentus; assembly: GCA_030179965.1. Lineage (NCBI taxonomy): Eukaryota > Viridiplantae > Streptophyta > Magnoliopsida > Poales > Cyperaceae > Cyperus > Cyperus esculentus. The sequence goes on from JASGLE010000027.1 coordinate 3,234,232, forward strand.
CCTCCCACTAAAATAAAGTAGAGAAAAAATAATAATTCACTGAACATTTTGGTGTTTATTTATTTATTATTTCTCATCATTCGTCAAAGAAAGAGAGTGAGGATGATTAGTAACTACAACATCCGTCCATGAATAAATAAATTTTTAGGAAAAGTCAAATAAATTATTGGAAAAATAAAATTACATAATAATTGTTCTAATTAAATAATATAGATAAAAGGGTAATTATAACATTAGAGAAACAAGTAGATTCAAACAAGTGAATAGAAAAATAAATTCAAATCGGTAAAGTTCATTTAATTATGAACAAGTTCTAAAGGATATAAATTCATTTAATTGTGGACGGAGGTAGTAGTAAGTAGTAACATCGGTGCTCCATGCACTATGCATTGGGATTTGGAAGTTTAGTTCCAGAAATGCTCATCCTCTGTAGCGCTGCACAGTGTAGCGCAGGGTGTGAACCGTTAGATCATCTCAAGATTCGAGGCGGAACAGATCCCGAGATGATCTAACGGTTCACATCCTGCACTACACAGGGCAGCGCTACAGAGGATATGAAATCCAGACATTTTAAATTCAGGTCTCAGCCTTTGTTTGTTCAGTTTAGTTGGCATAAATAATAAAATTGATTAAGTCCTGATGACTGATGTGCTCCGCTGGCATCTGTAAATATCTTCCATCATTAATGGAACAGTGCTACTGTAACTGCCAAAGTTTGTTGTTCCTGGTCTGGCAGAACCCGATCCGATTCGACCCGTATTTTTCAAAATGTCAAACTGATCTGACTTGACCTGATATGATCTGACCTGAGATCAAACATCATACAATTAAACTGAAAATCAATATACGATACAAAAAAAGTGGATATCAAAATTGACCCAACCCGGGTCAAGTAATGGGCGGGCTAGGTCGGATCAATTTTTTTTTATTTTCAAAAAAAAAATTGACCCGACCCGGCCCCCCCATTACTTGACCCGAACCCGAACTCGAAACCAAACCCGACTCACTCGCCTGATTTGCCGCCTCTAGTATTTCCCATTCCATGGCCACCTATATCAAAAAAGGTTTTTTTTTTTTAAATAATAGATGTCTACATTTCAAAAAAGAAATTATTATATTTTTATAATCTAAATTATCTTCATATATAAATATTATTGCAGACAAAATTTTTCTAATTTTTAGATAAGAAGAAAATGGTTTAATTTAAACATTATGTCTATTAAAAAATATATAATTTTTTTATTTAAAATTACAAAGTTTGAAAAAAAAAACTTTAACATATTAATTAATATATATATATAGATCAAGTCGAGTCGAGTCGTTCGGATCAACAATTTAAACTTTGAGAATAGAAATATGAACCCACACAACCGTATAATTAATAGTACCGGAGTTTTACTCCTTAAATAAAATATTAGGTATTTTTTATCAAAAAAATATATTAGGTATTAATAACCTAGTATATGGGTTAAAAGCTAAACTTTAACCTTTTGGTAAAAAATATAGGTTAGCAATGCGGCGCCGCAAACTTTTTAATGACCTTTTTAAGCATGGTGGCAGAACTATATTATTTGGTTGATGACTTGATGTGTAATTTATTGAAGGTGTCAACTGGTTTAATTAAAAATGCAAATGAGATAATGAAGAAAATATAGCTAAATAGTATGGACTTATTGTGCTGAGTTGTTTGCCATTATGGCCATATCAGTAAGGATCGGGATCACCTGCTTTTCTTTTTTTTTTTCTAAAAAAAAAAGCATGCCCTACTTTTATTGATCTGACGGTTGAGAAACACCGAAGTACATTGAGATCGGTGTAGCAAATACCAAAGTATTTTGAGATCGGCGCAACAAATACCGAAATATTTTGAGATCGGTGCGACAACCGATAACGACAATCCGATCAGAAAAGCAGATCATGCTTTTCTTCTCATGAAAACAGCAGATTTTCATGCAGGCTTTAGAGCTGAGAACTGGAAAGAGCAGAGTAAGTTTATGTTTGTGCCCCACCAAAAGCTTTGGAAGCATATTAATTAATTTTGGGCCCATTCACCATTGGCATAATGGCATTAAAAAAAAAAGGACATTTAAACTGCAGACATTAAATGTACTTCCTCTGTCCACAAAAGAATGAATTTGTAGCAAAAATCAAAAGAAATAGTGGAAGAGTGAAATTTCTTTTATGCCCTCAATTAATAGAAAAGTGAACATTCTTGGAAGGAGACGAAGGGCATTTTGGGAATTTTGTAATATATATATATATATTTAGGAAGAAAGTGGATTCAAACAAAGAGTATAAATTCATTTAATTGTGGACGGAGGAAGTAGTCTGTATGGATTTCAGATTTCTACTTTCGTATAAGAAAACATAGACCTCGAAAATCGTGTGGGTCGAGTTGTATTTGGGTCGGATAAATTAAGATTTGGTCTGCTTTCGGATTCAGGTAGGTATCGGATTCGGACTCTGTCGGATTGATTAAATTCGGGTTCGGTACAAAGACAGGTTAGGAAAACTATATTGCTCGGATTTTCGGGCCAATCTGGATACGGTTTGGCTCAGGTGCTGGATTTTTCTTAATCGGGCCTATATGGGTTATAGATATTTGAGGTACGGGTTCTGGATACAAATCGAGCGGGTCGGGTTTTGTCTTTATTCGGATTAACTTATTAATTTATCGATCCCTCAGATAACTTTTGCATATAATATTATAAATTATATGATTCAAATCATAAATATCGGGTCTTATCGGGTCTTTATTCGGGTTTATGTTGTTGGAATATAACTTTATAATTTAATGTAAACCAATCAATCATTTGAATTAACATTTTTATTTGTGTGCATCATGCATGGATTAATTCTTAAAACGTCATATGCACGTTTCTGAATAAAATTAATGCAAATAATATAAACAATTAATTTGTACTTTTATCACATTTTGGGTATTAATCACTCTCGGTTCGGGTTGATTCAGATTCGGATAATTGTCGGTTTAGGGTCACATGAATCCGGATCGCTTCGGGTTTGGGTTTTTACAGGGTAACAGGTCGCATCGGTTCAGATAATTTGTATTCAGATTCTTAATATTTGCGGGTTTTTTCGGATTCAGTCAATTGCGGGCTTGGTTGATTCAGTTTTCATAAGTTAACAAATCCGAGTCGGGTTCGTTCATCAGGTTTATCGGGCGGACTATTTATGTGGGGTCAACTTTTGCCACCTCTAAGAAAACACATTTTGTGCTTGAGAGTTGGAAAATGTAGCTTTTCTTTCCAGTTCCTTCAAGAGTATCACAGTGGAAGTTGGAACAATGGAACCCATCTTAATTATATTGATCTCTTGTTGTCCCCTCTTACATTCCCTCATGAGCCGAATATATTTGGGCTATGTATGTTGTATATATGTATGTAGGCTCATTGGATTTTTTCAAATTACACTATAATTTAAGTAAACCTTGATCAGGTCTGATTTTGGGCTTAGCTAATACAGCCCATAATCTGTGCTTTCTCCCGCCCTTCTTCTTCACAATCTCTCTCTTGCAAGGTAATTACTAATTCTGAGTATGCTCATGTGTGGGCAAATTGGGCAAGAACAACTGCCATGGAATATAGGGCAAGAACAACTGCCATGGAATATATAGGCATTGGAATGCAGGTCAGAACTGACGGGCGGGCGGGCGGGCATAGGGGAGTATGATAGAATTGCATGGGCGAGAGAAATGTCAAGATCAGGTACAGTAGAGGATGGATTGATGATATCCAGACTTGGAACTCTCACAAAGGTACAAAGGGGGTACCAAATGCACACCGTGATCTTCGGACAGTAGGAAGGAATTAGTTGTTAAATTGCAGTACTTAATCTGAGTTGTTGTTTTAGCAGCTGTTATGTAATTTGTAGTTGGCTAATTTAGGCTAGGGAGATACTGGTAATGCTGGTACCAGCAACACTCCAACTCTGGTTCTCTTTTTGTTGCTTTCATTTTATTCAATGAAAAATGCCTATGGGCCATTATTCAAAAATAAAAAATAAAAAATACCAACCGGTTCAGATTTTTAACAGATTTTTAATCTTGTTAATTTTCTTTTTTCTTTTTCTTTTTTTGTTTCTCCAAAAAAGAGAAGAGAATACCAAGTACCAACCAATCCCATCTCTTTCTGCAGAGCTCGAAGTCAGAACTTCACAGAGTCTGGTCCTTTCAATCAGCTAAGTTGAATACTATATTACGATGTGACGACGATACGGACTTCATGTTGTAACGAGTCACAAAGAGTTGTAAATACCAAGTAATGTAATGTGGAGTCCGTATCGGCTACGGTCCGAATTGAATTGGAGGGCCTCCAATCTTAATCCGACCACTACGGTTTTTAGGAGAAGTTTTTTGAAATAATCACAACAGTTAGATGTGAACGATTTGGATCGTATCGTGGCAAAAGCATATTCCGAGAACATTAACAATTTGAGGGTTGACACAAAATCAAGTACTACTATGATTATGATGATTATGATGAGAATTGAGAAACACAGTAGCAACCCGCCACACTCTAGATTTCACATTCACCAGCCTCACATACAACTTACATTCCTGCCTGCACTTCTCGTACGGAAAGCCAGCCAAGCCATCCATCATCCATCATTGACTTACGCATTGTGCAGTTCACAACATCAGCCGTTGGATCGTCTCGATATCCACGCTGTCACGATTCTCGAGACAATCCAATGGTTGACGTTTTGAACTGCATAATGCTGCAGTACAGCAGGGTGGTATGAATACTTTGTTCCTTCCTTGCCGCGCTCCATGAGACCATGACCCATTATCATCAGTCCATCACCTTCTTCCTCCCTCCCAAATACAGACAGACACAGTACATACATACATTGTCCATGGCGACCTTATCGTCCTCCCCTTTCATCTCCCTCCGCTCCTTCACCTCCCTCCTCTTCCTCCTCTCCCTCCCCCTCCTCTTCCTCCTCTCCTTCCGCTACATCCCCCTCTTCCAGTTCCATCCCCCACCCTCCTCCTCCCACTCCTCCCACTCCTCCCTCTCCTCCCTCTCCCTCTCCCTCTCCATCCCTTCTCATCATCTCCCATCTGCGCCTCCTCCACCTCCGCCTCCACCTCCATCTTCATCTCCACCTTCAACTCTGTCTCCTCCTCCAGCTACTTACCCGTTGATCACTGCGGGAACCGGCAACAAGCACTGCAACATATACGAAGGGAGGTGGGTCAAGGTGACGGACGACAACGACACCGACCGCAGACCTCTCTACGCGCCCAACTCGTGCCCCTACGTCGACGAGGCGTTTGCGTGTGTCGAAAACGGACGGCCGGACGATGAATTCTTGAAGTGGCGATGGCAGCCTTTCGACTGCGACTTGCCCAGGTAATTAACTGACATACAACATTTCAACTCAACTCTGCTTCATCAGTTAATGCCGTCGGCATTAGAGAAACATCCTGCGTCCATTGAAAAACTGTCCATATATGCGACGTCCATAGATGTGTACGGAATGTGACAGATCCATCCCGAAATGTAACAGTTATATCTCAAAATGTAACCTATCGATCATATGGATGGTTTTTCTATGGACGCTAGGTATTACTCTTGGCATTATTACTTTTGAAAGCAATCAACTAAAAAAGACGATTAAAGCATTTCAGAGAGCGCTTCAAATGGTTCTTACATGTTGGGTATTTTTTATGCAACTTACAAAGTTGGGTTTCAAACTTGATCACAAGATTTTTTTTTTCAAAAATTGTGAAGTTACAAGCTTGATTGTTAATTTTAATTCTAGTTTTATTTGTAAAAAGGTCTTCGAAAGATACTATCTTTTCTCAAGATGACAATATGTATATAGTCTATTAAGTTTACAATTGTATGTTGACATGAAGTGCGGCAATTGGTTTAATTTGATTAGAAAGCACGGGTTATTTGTCCTATAAATTGGGTTATTTGATTTGAAAGAATTGTTAGGATCAGGAACAAAACGATTTTGTAGAACTAGCAGCACAAGAATTTTCTTGCCTTGTGTCCTTTGATAAAGCATCCGATACATCGGTATATTATCCTTAATAAGTTCATATTGTATTATTAAAAAATCAGTAACTGATATGAGTTATAAGAAACTACTTTTTTGGGTCACTGGTTTATTTTGAAGGGACAAGCTTGTTTGAAGGTCCCTTTCTTTTTCCCAAATTTAAGCATTAATTAGTCTTTTCTCATTATCTTAACTATATCAAAATGACTGATTGATTGCTGTTAAACCTTGGGAGTAAACTTTAAGTTGTGAGCAATTCCAGTTCATGTTATTACAGCTGGACAATTTCATTTTTAAGGCCCTGCAAATTGTCAAAAGTATAATTATAACTTGCTGAAAGTTATGTGATAGATGCCGTTTCCAAAACATCGGAAATGTCGCAGAAGGATTCACAAAGCACTAAAGATGCATCCTTGTAACCGTTCTCTTTGTTTATTTTGAAGGGTGCTCAATGTACCTTTACCAGCAGCTTTATTTCTGTTCGTTGAAGAATCAGAAAAACAATTTTTCTGATTTTAAACATGAATAGGGAGGCATCTTCATATCTGACACTTTCCACATAAACGAGCATGAAGTATCTAGTCTAATTTAAGTTTGTGTGTCTAAAATGAGTACAATTTCAATTTCATATTATGTGCCATGAGCATGACTTGATTGATAGGTGGAATGCTACAGATTTTTTGGCGAGGTTGAGAGGCAAGAGACTGATGCTAGTAGGAGATTCCATGAACAGGAACCAGTTCGAGTCCCTGCTTTGTGTTTTGCGCGAGGCTCTGCCTGACAAGTCCAAAATGTACGAGACAAGAGGCTATAGGATTTCAAAAGGCCGAGGATACTTTATTTTCAAGTTCGTGGTAAATCATCTTAATTCATTTATTGAAACATGTTTTGGTTTTATATTGTCTCACAAGTCACAAGCTTACATAATAACATGTGAATTTCAGTTTGATAGCTTATTCATGTTTTACTTTATAATTTTTCTTTTTCTTGTGTGTATGAGCAGGATTATGACTGCACTGTGGAGTTTGTGCGCTCCCATTTTCTCGTTAGAGAAGGAACAAGAATCAACCGGCTTGGTAACTCGAATCCAACCCTCTCAATAGACCGAATCGATAAGTCAGCCAATAGATGGAAAAGGGCTGATATTTTGGTATTCAACACTGGCCATTGGTGGACACATGGAAAGACCGCAAGAGGGTAATTTCACAAAATATTATTCATTTTTCTTAAAAATCAGATAATATTATTATCTGTAAATAAACTGGTATTATCTGTAAGTGTTCTAGTTGTAATAGAAAGTTAAAACTGTAGGACTAAGCACCTATATTAGATGGTAGAGTACTAATTTTTTATGTGGGTACCAATCATTGAGGTAAAAATAAAATACTAACAGTTTCTGACCAATTTGTCTACTCTCCCATATATTGTCTTGTTTGTCTAATTTAACTTTTGGAGCTTGAAGGTTTAAAGTTTGTGGATCTACAAGTTTACTCTAGAATTACATAAAAAATATAGAATTATAGCTAAATTAAACGAAGTACATGCGTTTTACAGGAAGAACTATTATCAGGAGAGGAACGTGATATATCCGAAATTTGATGCGGTGGAAGCTTACAGAAGAGCTATCAGAACATGGGGGAGATGGATTGACAAAAATTTGAACCCCAACAAAACCACCGTCTTTTATCGCGGTTACTCTACTGCTCATTTCAGGTTTGCCAATCGTTCTTTCGATCCAGCTTTATTCAAATTTTTAAAAAGAACAATACGTGTTTAGTACTTAAAGGAATCCCTCACCCCCCCGGTCCTGTTCGTTCCTGTTATTGAATGTTTCAGTTATAAAATAGCAACTGTTTGCTATAGTACTATGTCATGCCAGAAAAGAGCCATACGGAGGTCCTAAATATTGATATTTAATACAACCCTGATGTAAACAATAAATTTCACATGCGAATGAATGGTTTTCCTTTTGTCTTTTCATGAATTGTATATACTCTCCAAAGTCTAAACTCAGTATAATTTTCTTGTGTACTTTTCATAAGTCTTGTGCAAACCATCAATTTAAATTTAAGTTTGTCACATATATTTGCTCGTTTACTCAGAGGCGGAGATTGGGATTCAGGTGGCTCGTGCAATGGTGAACAAACCCCGATCGTTTTCGGACCTTTGATCAATAGTTATCCCATAAAAATGAGAATAGTGGAAGAAGTCATTCATAAAATGCGGTTTCCCGTCGTATTGTTAAATGTCACCAAATTGACAAATTATAGAAAAGATGGTCATCCTTCCGTTTACGGAAAGCTTCGGGCAAATACGCAGAAGAAGGTTTCTAAACGGAAACAGGATTGTAGCCACTGGTGTCTACCTGGTGTGCCTGATACCTGGAACGAGCTGATCTACGCAACTCTTGTTTTACGGGATAGAGATTAGAGATAAAGCTTAATTAAAGTACAATTTTTCCGTGCTTGGTAATTATTTTACCACGAGAATGACATTCAGTTAGCCGTTAATGACTCTTTTCTGGTGCGATTACACGACCTTACTAGTTTTGATTTAGTTAGATGTGTAGCAAAGATTATTTATGCAACAATGTTCACCTTTATTATTAGAGAGGCAAACACATCTGTAGGGGTGTAAAATGTATATGGATTATGGATGGAACAGTCCAGAACCAAATCCAAATTTATATTTTTTTATAAAAGAACTTGGATACGGATACGGTTAGACATAGGTAAAAATACAAGATCAAAGTTTACTGTAAACTTGAATTTAGAGTGGATAATCTGTACTCTATAAAGAGTGCTAGGCCTCCAAGCACCTCAACTATGTCACATCATCAATGTTATTTACCATTGATTTTGTTTGAAACTTTTCATCTACTTTAATGCAATGACTTATATGTCTTTTTTATTAGCATTAAATAGTATGAATATAATATGTTTAAAACAAAATTTAATCCTTACAATGATCTAACATTTATGTGTTTTTATATTTAAATTATAATTATATTATTATTTATATGAAAATATTTAAAAATTATGTTCAAAATTTTGTTTAATATTAAATTTATAAAATTATATATTATTTTTTTAAACTATTTTTTGGGAGGAAGCCCGAGTTACAGTTCTAGTTGATAAAATTCATAGAATCCACCTACTAATGTGAGACTCTTGAGTACCATGCGTTTCGTTTCAATATTTTGAAGACCGTTGATTTGCATCAGGATTCAGACATGAAAACGTGTTTGTCTTGTGCAATATGAAAATAGTAGAATTTTCTTGTTCGAATCTTATTGCAAATCAGTGATCTTGAAAGCATTAGTACAAAACACACGGTACTATTACTAACATCAGCACTGTAGGTGAATTCAAATTCATATATGAAAAAAAAATGCTGTCTAAAATTTCGAGGCAAGAAAGTAACATGCATATATATAGTTGATTTTCATGATAGATAACACAAAAAAAAAAAAAAAAAAAAAAACTGAATTGTGAGGAAAGAATAAAAATTCTAAAAGATATCTCAAATTGTGACGCTGAACTAGCTAAGTCCATCCATGAGTGGCGTTCAAGCGGCGTAACCATCCTCCCCACGATCTCATTCGGCTGTTGTAGCACACTTCTAAACTCTGGTGAATGGTCTTCAAATAATAGTCACCATCAAAACGAAAAACTATTCTTCCACTGATGTCTGCAAGGATGTTCAGCACCTGTTCATTGCTTCCAAATTGGTGCCCAATTATCCCTTTGCCAACCAAAAGAGTGACATCTTCGACATCGCTTACCAGTTGCGACATAAACACGATGTATGACATGAAATCGTTCCCAAATTGATGATTCATTTGCTCAAATGCGATAAGATTTGTAAAAATAATGGCTGTGCTTTCATCTATAACCAAGTACGGAATCTGTAACACATCGCCACCAAATCTAACATCTAATAGAGAATGAGGATTTCTTCTCTTAAATTCTCTTTTCTCAAACTTAATTCCAGCTGAATGGTACTGCATTGCTTGATGCCATTGATTTGGTTGATAAGAACTATAAGAGTACGACAAATGCATAGCATGCGGAATCCTACTTCGACCGGGTCTGAAGTACATATGGCACAGATGCAGCAGATGGCAGAAATTTGTGGGCCTATTGTTTGCACTAAACGCTATGGGATTGTTCGGCAAAATCTCCTCGATGAAGATGGCAATCTTCTCTGAAATTGGTACCAGAACATCTTCTTTACACTGATAGAGTTCATATATTCTATTTATTACAAAAAAAGGAATCTGATTTTCCATGAGGAGAAAATCGTGCGCGACTAGACAAAAATCCAATGGATCGATGCCCGTATTGGGTTCTTTGTCCCCGAAATTCGGGTTGTCAGAACTCCAATCTAAGCCGCAAAGGTAGATGATAATAAAGCAAGAATCAAGCAACAGCATCTCTACGAATTTGTTGCGTTCCATGTTGATAGCTTCTGCGTAACAACTCCTTGCAGCTGGATATAATCCTCGAAGTGTTTCAAGGTAGTCATTGAGAGTAACATCACGGTTTGTTTTCAGAAGAAAATGCAAGCAATGCCACTTTTTTCTCTCCATGACTTGCAAGGAGGGTTTGCCATGATGATATGGCCCAATCGATACAGCAATGGGGCCATGATCTTTATATAACTCATCATCGTTATGTCGAAAATTGCTGGAGTTGATGGTTTTGATCTTGCCGATGGTACCACCCGGCGTCCAATGGTTACGTGTGTTGTTGTCGAGGGAGTTCTGCAGGTTCTCAATATCGATAGCTATATCTGAGTTGTCCCCTCCATCATTCATAGTTGGAAACATGGTTTGCCTTTCTACGATATCTGCGAGTACAAGAAACCAATATTAAGCGCACAAAATGTTCTTAGATGAGGAATGGAAGTATCACTGAGCCAATCACATCCTTCTTTAGTCTTTACCATGCCATAAATTGAGAAGAAAGAAGCTTTAACAATTAATAGAGCCGAGGAAAATTGCATGATCCCCAAAATCAACTAGATCATTTAGAGTTTTGCTTTCTATTATTTTCTAACTACTTTTCATATTAGTTCTAAACAAAAAAGAAAACAGTCTGTCATCCAAAATGGGAATCATATCACCTGTTATCCAAAATATGGATAACAGGGCCCTCTTATCCTAATCGTGACCGTTGAATCAGAACGGACGGATCAGATTTGTTTATAAAAATTCTTGGTCCCTTCAAAAACTGTACTTTGGTATCAATCTGAACCGTTCATTTTGACCGACAGTCCAAATTAGAATAACAGGACCCTGTTATTCCTAAGAATAACAGCAGATACGGACTCATCCAAAATGTACTTAAAAATTAGCCTCCCAAAATGTGTGGATATCCCTTTTTACCTGTTTTAAACTTACAATCAAAGCAATTAATTTATAAAGTTCAATTTGCTTACACAAGTAGGCATTTCTAACCCATCCGGGAAGGGGTGTGTTTGGCAACCAAAAATTGGAATAGAATAGCAAAATAATAGTTATTCCATGTGCCAAACAGAAAATAGCTATTCGAATAGCTCTAAAAATATTTATCACAATACTATTCCAATTATCATTTGCCAAACAATATTTTCACTATCCGAATAGCTCTAAACATCACTATTCTTTTTACTCTTCCAACAACCACTAATCCATTTTTACTAATTGGATAGCACTATTCTATTGCTATTCCTTGATTTGCCAAAGGACCCCTTAATTATACTACCAAGAGACAAGGATAGACTACAGTATATCCATTGCAGCTGAAGATAACATTAATCAAGATTTGAGTAAAAACAAATGATATTGTACCAATCAATTTCAACAGCGTGTTCCATTTTATCAAACATTAATCTATAACAGTGCGTAGACGTTATTTGATTAACTAATTGTCCTAGAATAAATAAAACATTCTCGTAAAATTTCTTGTCAACATGGATAACCACAATGGAACAGCATGTGCCAGCATCAGAATGAAATCTTGAAATCTAATAGATGCTAAAAGATATCTCAAATGTATTGTCATACTCTGCTGGTGTGAACAAAGAGTTAAGACTTTAAGAAAAAAGAGCATCAACAAATTTTTTTTTTTTTTTAATTTTGTTTGGTTCAAATGTGATGCAAATCTGCTTAGTTTGACATCAAATGGCATCTATAAATTGTGCACAAGAAGCATATATGGAAGTATACTATACAATATCAAAACTCGTAGGCGATGATGATGTTCAAGTGGGTGACACAAATTACGCTTGCATTGATCCTCCTCATGTTAGCTGCTACTTCTCAAGCCCACCCGGCAATACCTCAGGCCGACGGAACCAATGCGACAAGTCAGAGAGGTTACTTTGCTAGTTTAAAATTACTTTCACAGGCACTAAGTTAATTAAGCAGGAAGTCTCCCCCGTTTGCTTACTATCTAAATTGTATTCCACCTTGCACAGAAGAAAAACAATATACTGCAAGTATGAAGGAAGAAAAAATATATCTGATGCCTCGTGTGACTTTCTTTTTGCCACGTATCAGTACTCCACCGGCTGGCCCAAAGAGCTCTGAGGACAAAGCAATTAACAAGAACTAATGAGGTGCCAATGCTATCATCAGTGGAGGAAATCCTATCCATCCATGTCTAATATATTAAGGGCATCTTACTCAGAGAAATAGATGTTATGTGTTTTATTCAAGGTTTAAACATGGAGAAAATTTGATAGATAGCTGCTGCCAACTTGCCTCCGATTCAACTAGTTTCAAAAGGCAGCATTTTAAAATCATTTTACGAATGTTGAGCGATACGAAAACACGCAAATTTGTTCCATGAAACCGAGCAGCTGCCTCTTTCCATTGGGCTCGTTTACATATGGCCTAATTCAGCCTATACGTTATACGTTGGTAGCTTCTATCAACCTTTCGAAAAAAAAAACGTCTGGTTCTTACCCATTTAGGGTGTGTTTGGTATGGAGATATATAGAGATAAATTGAGAGATAACTTATCACCACTCTTACAAAAGATAGCTTATCTCTTAATTTATCTCCCAATTATTCTCATACCAAACACGTCCTTAAGAATAATTCCTTAAGATGTCAAATAGGTCATTACTTGGGAGCAGAGCGTTAAAACCATCCGGTGGAAAAGTATCATCTCATTGCTTGTACCTACGAGTTCCTCCTTAATAGCTGATAGCAGCTATCAACATAATGTAGCTGAAAGTTTTCACAGCCACTGTACCGATCTGATTTTACCTGATCGTACAGAATGAGTTGATCCATTAGGTAAATTCTGTGGCCTTTGGAGAGGGGTACGTGGAGCTTGCACTTAAATGGTAATCTGAATTTGTAGCAAATGACTGCAGTCAATCATTTTCAGAGCAATCTAAAACATGCTCTTTGCAGTCAAATTACAGTTAGCAGCCCTGGTTGTCGATTGCTTTTTGATTGAAACATACCAAATGGTTTGCAGTTCTGTTTGCTGATGTATTGGTTGCTTAGAAGTTAGAACTATTACCGACAGTACAGAATTATCCTGATGAATTTTCTTTGGCTTGGAGATGGAATTATTGAATATCCAGAGAACTATTATCAATAATCTATTTGAAATATAAAATGCCTAACAGAAACACAACCTTTTCAAAGCAAAAGTTGCACAAATTTCACTGTTCCTTTTCCTAAAATTGCAGCAACTAAGTATTGATTTTCCACCATGTAACCACCGATGGAGGAAGCCTAACATTCAGAGATCTTCTTTTGGGCCAAGGAGGTCCTTCAGCTTGCCGCTTTCATATGCCTCCACTGTGGCTGAAGTACACAGAAAAACAAGGTACTGCTTAGTTTATTCACTTTAAACAATCAAGGATAGTCGAGCAATAATTTATTGTCATCCGACAAACCTCCAATTGTGAACTGAAACCCAGACAACTTACCAATCAAAATATAATATAAGATTTTCATCCACCTATCACTCCCCTTCACATCTACCCAAATCAGTAATGAGGATCAAAACCAGGAGAACACTTAAAATGTCCCAAATCTCTATTGCATCTACAAATTACTGGACAACTTGTTGTCTGGTTCATTACAAAGATTTACCAGATGATTAAAAAAAGGGGGAAAGATCGAGCGGGAGTAATGAATTACCATCGGAGCCACCCAAGTGCTTTCCTTTGATAAACACTTGTGGTACAGTTCGTTTGCCAACAATCTCAAGTAGAGCATCTTGAATTTCACTGCCATCCTCTAAACAAAAAAAATCACAAACTCATCAGATGCATTGAAATAACATATCTGTTGCAGAATAAGCTAAGTTACAAAATTGCAGACATCTTTATTTATCTTGTTTTATGCTGAGCTCAAAAGTCAAAAGCTTTCATATAATATGTCTTTAATTTGAAATAGGTTTGCAAATTTTGGGCAGGCAGATTCAAGCTCAACGGATCTCGATTCTGAACTTTACGATAAAAAATAACTCGGACGTTGTGTTCATGCTCACACTCAGACAATTTTATCGATTGCAGATGAATCTCATAATTGGTAATATTCATTTATAATCGTCAGATCGAAAAGAAAATCTTTTTGGTGGGAGTATTGGAGTAACATTCAAATGAATAATCAACAAGAAAACAGCAAGTACCCCTTTGGTCAAGCTCAACTACGAAAGGCTCCTCGTTTAGATCCTTAAACACACCCTTTGCTCTCTTGCAGTACCTACAATACAATACAATACAATACATAAACACATTATCACATCTACATGTAACTTCGATCCATTTCTAAATTGAATCAAATCTGCATCCACATCTAATCCATCTCTAGATCGGATGACAGACATTGCTCATCTTCTAATGTTGATCAAGCTCACAAACAACCGATCGCATCGCTCAGCAGTGTATACATACACATGATTTCGAGAGAAAGAAACAAAGAGACGTACGGACAGTAGGACTTGGAGAAGATGACGATGTCGTGGGCCTTGACGGTGCTCCTGATGAAGGCCCTCTTCTCCTTGGCCGCGTCGGCGGGGGCCGCCACGAAGGCCGCCGCCGCGACCGCGATCAGAGCCAATGTGGCCATGCCGAGTCGCCGCGTCAACGCCATCTCTGCCGCACTCGTCGTTAATGTCTGCCCCTGGATCGGGTTCGGGGAGGCGAGACAGAGAGACGGGAATCCGAGCTTCGATCGCCGACCAGGAGCGATCGAGATGGAATGAGAGGGTTTGGGGGTTGGGGTATGGGCCGGAAACAGAAATAGATCTCGGTTTGTGTTTTTGATGTGGAATTTCGGTTGGCTGCTCAGAAGCATTGTATTCGTGTTGATTTGGGCGGCTTGACTGACCAGGAGACTCTGTCAGTCAGTCAGTCAGTCAGTCAGTCGCTCACTCTCTCGACTTGTTTGTGATCTGATACTGAGAGTGATACTGAGAGTGTATGCTTGCTGGATAACAGCACAACTGCATAAGTGATATATAGTTTGTATAGAGAAGAAGTAGCAGATGGCAAAGATGTAGAGCTGAAACCATAGATGCGTCTTAGTTTCTTACTGCACGTGATGCACGTTTGAGGTTTGACATTGTTTACTGCTTGTTTTACTTGAAGATTTTCAGTTTTTCATGCCTGTAATTTACTGCACGTGATGCACGTTTGAGGTTTGACATTGTTTACTGCTTGTTTTACTTGAAGATTTTCAGTTTTTCATGCCTGTAGTTCTTACCAGAATGTGTTTAAGGCCGACAATTTGATATTTTTTTTTTACTGTAGAATCAGGCACCAGAAAAGCTCAACTTGCAGTAGCAAGCTAATCAGTAAATCACAAGTGTGGGAAATTAATGTTATCTATTATGCATTTTTGGAATTCAGTTACTAATTTATCTTCAACTGTACAAAATCAATGAAAAAAAAATCACCTTCTCCGCAACTAAGAGCTCCCTCTAGTAGTATGCAGACTAAAAAAAGCATGAACAAACCTAATTAACCGGCTAAATCTAAGAGCGATCATGCTTAGATCCAGCAAAAAAAGGAACATGGAAAGTAAAATATGCTGAGACTAACGAACACCTATTTATTTTTTTGTAAGAAAAAAACTAACTAAATTTAGGATCCTGTTGTTTTTCCAAGTGATGCAAAAATCTAGATAAACAAAGCCAGAATGTTTCAGGCAGCCTGGTCCTGGATTGGTTAATCAAAGCTGAAGAAATATCAAGAAGAAATCTGTGCATCTCAGGCTTGACGGAGGTGCGGAAGAACATGGAAATCCAGACCTCTGGAGCCAGGTTAATTGCATCCCTCAATGACTTTATGCCACTCATTAATCTTGAAATCATTGCACTCCTCTGAAAAAGAGAGGACGTTATTTTATTACATTACAAGTAGACACTAGACAGTTTTTGGTCTAAAAAAATTTCAGATTTGATCCAATATAACAATGAACCTTTTTTTTTAAAAAAAAAATCTTGTGCTAACTTTCCAAGCCTAGTCACTTTGGTTGTGCTCACTACATATTGGCATCTCTTCTTTATTTGATGATATTCATCCCTCACATGTAAAATAAATATAAAAGAAGTTATTGGATTGACAGACCTCAGGATCAGAGTCTTGAACACGTTCTTTCTCAAAGAAGCATGGGTACGCTGCTTCTTGCAAGTAAGCGTCAGAGGCGTTGATTATATCTTGTATGAGGAAAACTCTAACCCTCCAACCTTTTTCTGACAAGATAAACCGAAAAAGCTCTTCAGTAGATGCAACTACTGATCTCATGTCAAATGACTTCCATCCCGGAGGACTCCCAGATTGTGAATTGTTTCTTTCGACATTTTCATTTTGCTTCTCTTTTTCATCCGTTCTTGATGACGATTGCACAGAAATAGCAGCTATCTGGAACAAACAAACCATAACAAAGCAGTAGTTAAGCAAGACAACTTAGAAACTTTAACCTTTTCATCACCAATTAATTAGGCCTACCTTAATTCACTTCATTTTAAAAAAAAAGTCTGCTAATTTGTCATAAAAATTCTAAAAATAATCTATGCAACCAAATTAAGTAGAGCAAGTGAAATTCAGCTTTACTTGAGTATTATTTTTTTCTCCCCCAATATGTACATAAAGTATAATTTCAGAATGTTCATAGTAAAGGAGTTAGAAAAGCAGAGAAATATTTAATCTAAATCTGCAGCTTTTAGATATCAACCACATTAAAATGATACAGAGAAGTGAAGGAAATTAATCACATACCAGTCTCTCCAGCCGGTTCCATCGAATGGAGCCATCATTCCGAATGAGAAGTTCCCTCAGAACTCTTCTCATATCGGGGTTTTGGTCAGCCAATAGACGCCCAATAACATATGGATATGCACTCTCAACAACCTTAAAACTAGGGTCGAGAGCCTTGGCAGTTCCTTCTAAGGAGCCCAAAGCCCGTATCACCAGTGCATAGTCTGGGGGTAGAGAGAAGTTGAATTCGTACATTACATCGTATAGCTCATTCATTATTCCCTGTGTTAAGATACACACTAATATTATTGATCTAAATTGGGAGCAATTCTGTCCTATCTATTATTCAATTTCAATGGCTCATCAACACTGATGTTGACAAAATCATGGGTGAAGTTGCAGAATGTACACCGGTAACGAATTGAACAGAAATAGTAGACTTAAGCACACATCATTTTTAAATTACCTAAATAAGTAAAAAGGTCATTATACTGACAAGAAGTAAAAAGGCCAAAGTAGACAGCACTGGATCATATATAATATCAGTCCCATATTATTATGACGAGAAGAAACCTGAAAATCATTAGACTGACGGGTTGCTCCAAATGAAGCACGCAACGCATCAGCAACTTGATGCAAGTCGGTTCCCTCAGGTATGAATCCAAGTGAATGGAAGTCACTAGCCAAACCAAATGAGTCTCGGTTCACATAGTGCACCAGCTGAAAAAAAGTAAACAACCATCTGATAAAAAAAAAGCACCCAAATATTCAAAGAAATATTATAATATATCCTCAGTTACTAATGGAATGTTAATACACAAACATCCAAATTAAACTCTATTTAAAGCTTAGGGGAAAGCCTCAAATACTAATTCTGTCCCCATAAGAAAGACTAATACAGGCCCATGCTATGCATATGTAGATAATTTCAGAACTAATGTAACATTAAGGGAAAAATTGTTAGGAGATGAAACGATTTACAATAAGATGCGATCTTAACTATCTGAATGAGTCCGATGCGATAGTGGCGAGGTATGTCTCCCATCATGCCAAAATCAAAGTATGCTAGACAGCCCGACTCCGTGACCACAAGATTTCCTGGATGTGGGTCCGCATGAAAGAAACCCTCCTCCAGAAGTTGCCTCAATGAGCAATATACGCCCTGCAAAATACATACATATATAACTTGACTCAATTAGTCAATTAGACTTCATACGTAAAATTGAATACAACAATTAACCCTCGGTGATGCAATCAAGTTGCTGGAAAATCACTCATATGCACAGGAAATGAAAAAAAAGAGCCAACACATATACATGCATAACAAGATAGAACGGACTGGTTTGCGTCAGTGTCTTTCTAAAACATACAAAGCCAGAGAATCAAGCATTGGTAAATACCAGCTAATCGATCAGATCAAATTAAATTGTTGAGTCAATTTTTCAGAGTCTTCCAAAATGCTCAAATATTGGCTCTTTTCTGATGGCCTTATCGAAAGACCAGCCTTTCTATATTAACACAACAAATTTAACTGTCAGATGCACTCTTCAGGAGAGGGGTCCACCCTGACTTGACAGGACAATAAAAGCATGCAAAAGGCCTGCAGGGCAGTCTGGCCAACAATTGTCAGGCCGTGTTCGCTGGTATAAATTTAGATCAGGAAGCCTTGGTCACAACTTCTCAAAACTTCAGACTATTCGATGGATACTGATAAAACCGAACTTTATTCCTTTTGAGCATCGAAATCAATAAAAGTATAGCCATAAAGTGTCCCAGAGCCAGGTTTTGTGAAAATAAAGTCAAGAGTATATTTTTTTTCATGCTAGCTTCCGGCATTTCAACTCCGCATGCCATGTTCACTTTTTTGCAAATGCCAATGGGCCCTCCAGACTTTAAAGAATTTTTCATTAAACAGGCTACAAAGTGTTTAGGAGCCAAGCTGGCAGCAGTACTGTAAACACAATCAACTAATTCACCACTAATAGTGCAGCTATCGCACCTGATCAATCAGCTCCTTGTGGTTGAGATGAGCTCTGCTAATTCGGTCCTCATCAGTTAGCTTGATGCCATCTATCCACTCCATTGTGAGCACAGCTTTTCGAGTATAATCCCAGTATATCTTTGGCACTTTAATACTTGGTTCCTGCCCCTCAGCTGAACCTAACAATGTAAGTCATATCAATTTGTTACATAAATTACAGGAAGTACGAATTATTTCAACTAATTGTTAAGGGGCATGACTGGACAAATAGCAGACCAAATTTTCCAAGAACGAATTTGATATGGGACCCTTTTCACTCGAGAGTCGTACAGAACAAATTT
This sequence comes from Cyperus esculentus, assembly GCA_030179965.1. Taxonomy (NCBI): domain Eukaryota; kingdom Viridiplantae; phylum Streptophyta; class Magnoliopsida; order Poales; family Cyperaceae; genus Cyperus; species Cyperus esculentus. The sequence goes on from JASGLE010000027.1 coordinate 3,253,798, forward strand.
AATAGGACCTAATTCAACCCAAAAATACAGGATAAAAGCACGTGCAAGCAGTAGTTACTGAACTAAAGCCACTAAACTCAATAAGAATAGAAGGGAAAAGAACCCAAGACAAATGCAAAGCCCAGTGTCCTTTGCCATACATAACATCTGACTATTAGCCAAACCTAATTTAGGCAAACCATTTGAGGTAAAGAGACATCCGGTTGGGAGTTCTCGTCAAACTGGCATGCCAATCCATGATGGACCATCTAAATGACTCAAATTGTTGCCTTGATTTATTAAAAAATATATATATATTTGCAAACTCAACCAGAACTCAGCCAATAATGTCCTAATGTATTGCAATAATATTGATAAGCTGACATCCACTTTTTACAGATTATAAGGTATCTAAGATTTATCAAAGTTTTATCAAAGTTTTATCAAAATTTAACAATTTAACAAGTTAGCAGAATTTTTGAGGTACCTAACAATTTAGCAAACATGTGAGAAGAATATATGAGGTACCATTACCTTATAATCAATCTTGTAGGCTCAGATTGATTATGCCTTAAATTTTTACAATTTTAGCAGAATTTAGCAAATTACCGCTGGAATAAGAATAGAGAGATGAAAATCTATCACAATTCTGAGCCTCTAGAATATAATCAATCTCGTTAAACATGTGCCTGACCTGAACACAAAAACAAAGAAATATATCTAGGATTTAAATCAAAGCAAAAATGAAATTATACAAGGGAACAAAATAGTTTTTTCACCTTCTATCCACATTATACCCCAGGACATATTTCACGACTAACCAGAATGGGGAACACAATTATCCTGATAAGCTCAATCTGAACATTGAGCTTGAAATTCATGGTTTCAACTGGTTATCTATTATCTATTAATAATTCAAATGAAGCAATTAAATAGACTGTAAAATGTAAGGGTCAAAGAGACAGGTGACGATCACTATTGACATCAAGTGTTGCTATTCATATTATCTACAAAATTACATTTCATCCAATTACATAGAATAAGGAAGGGGTATTTTGTGCGCCTATCAAATAAAGCAAAACATTCTTCAGAGGCCTATATGATGTGACTGCAGATGTTGAACAATAAATGATGCATTACCATTTCATTCACAGCAACCAACAAATCCTTTCGGGCTTTGGCAAAGCGCTTCAGCTGGCCTCCAATCATGTGAAATAAGAGAGCATCTAGTGTCAGAGATGGCATCATGCCAGGCCGCTGTACCTTCACTGCCACCAACTCTCCACTGTGTAGATGAGCTGCATCACTTCATTTATCAAAAAGAGGTGAAAGAAAATAAATAATAGTGCATTGATCCATTACCATAAAGACAAACCTACCATCTGTAAACCTAACAAGTTAAATAACAAAAGAAGGATGATAATGCAAGACTAATTGAATTTTAATCTCAGTACCTTTATAAACTTGTCCTAATGAGGCAGCTGCAATAGGTTGAGGGCTGATGTCAGCAAAAAGGTCTGAAACTCGAGCCCCCAGTTGGGACTCAATAGATTTCATAGCCACTCGTGTAGAGAAAGGAGGAATTTGATCCTGATATAAATGAGTTTAGACCATAGTTAGCAAAACAATATTCCTAAATCCTAATGCATAGCAGATTGACCCAGTTGAAGTTGTATTGGGCCATTGGCCTAATTGTACTGTTCTGAACAATATTAATCCTGCCTTTTCCCATCCTATTTTATAATTTATTGGACTATACTTGCATTTGGTTGCAAAATGGGAAAGATGATAAAGTGCAAGGTGACTTAGGTATGGTCAAGGATGACGTGATTCAAGTTATGGCATAATAGGGTCGCTGACCCAGTGAGGCACTTGATATTTATATTGGCCAGTTGAATTCCGGTGTACAAGTTCAAATGGCAATGTCCAAGTATCATAAGAAGCAGTGACATACCTGTAGCTTAGAGAGTTCTTTGCAGTAGGCACTGGGTAAAATATCTGGCCTAGTGCTAAGTGCTTGGCCAAGCTGTGATCAACCAAGATTAGAAACTTAAAAAATCAGAACAGACAAATAAGACAACTAAACAGAAAAAAATTGCATTCTTTAATTGAATTGTAATTGAGTTATTAACAGTGACCTTAATATAAAAAGGGCCCAATCTAATGAGAGTCTCCCGAAACTGAAAAAGATGAAGTAACAACATAGTTTCAGTTACAAAAGTCATAGTGTATATATACTGGAAGAGAACTGGAGAAATACAAAAGTTAAAAAAGAAGAGAAACATGTAAAGTCTGCCCTATACAGTATAGGCCACCCATCCACCCCTCTCACAATTCTGACACACCACGTGCACTCATGTACTTAGCATAGTTACATAAATGTTTATTAGAAATCGTTATATATCTGTTCACTGGAAAATGATATATATTCATTCTCTAAGATATAAATGTTCACTGAAAAATGATATTTGTTCTGAAAAGGGTGGACGCTACTTGCTACCTACTACTCAAAAAAGAACTACCTTCTGCGCACGCTCGTGTATATCCTTAAGGAAGAAATGCCAGAACGTCAACTTAGCGACCTCAAAGGAGATAATGGAGGCACGGTAGAGAGCCAGAAAGGGACCGAATCGGGGGTAGTACGCAAAGATGGCCTTGGACCGTGCACCCAAGATGTGGCCGAACTCGGACTCGAGCGACTCTTTCCTCCGTTTCGCGTACTCCCCCGACGACTGCACTCCGTGCACGCTGGTAAACCCTGCGGACGAAGTAGAGTAATACCTGCAACCAAATTCAAACTACAAACTTCACGAAAGTAGTAGTAATAAGCAACCTTTTCAATTCTAACTACAAGAATTCTGCCTTCAGTATATTCAGTGTGTATTTTCCACATATGAAACAATAATTCTGAAATTTGGGGGTGTCATAGACCACACACCAAATAGGGATGCAGTATGAGCAAAATATCACTTGCAGGCTTACAACTACCAAATTATGAAACATACAGTTATTTTCGGTAATGCACATTTTGTGCATCAAGCATCCAACTTTATATCTCTCATTTGCGTTTACTGAAACAGAATGAAGCAATAAGCAACAATGCGCATAATAAGTGGATGAATACAAAGGAGAACGCGATCGGAAGTGTACCGCACCGATGAGCGAACGCAGAGGCGACGGGATCAGGAGAAGAAGGAGAAGGGCGCGAATTGAGGAGGAGGATCGAGGCGGCGGGTGAGCGGGAGGAGGACCGACGGAGGAGGAGGAGGCGAGGCAGCGGGTTCGCCATAGCGATGTCGATATCCCCTTCTTCTTCTCCCGCCGCCGTCCGCACTCATGAATGAATATCGATGGCTAGTTTAGTTTGTAGGTAGGCAGTGAGGGGAATGCGTGGGTAGTAGTACCATTTGAAGGGAAGGCTCTCTCCTCTGCTGAAGAAGCGAAGCGAAGAAGCGGTGGAGGCGACAGGACAGACAGACGACTGACGAGCGGCGCCCCAGACCACGCCACGTACGGGAGCTGCTTCGGGCAGCGCTAAAATTACTTACGGGACATCTTTTTAATAAAACTGACCAAAATACCCTCGATGAAGAAGTGAAATGTATCGCTAACTGTAGGGGTATTTTGGTCAGTTTTGACACGAACGCTGCCCCGTAAGTAATTTTAGCGCTGCCCAAAGCAGCGTCCGCCACGTACGTACCCTTCTTTCTTTCGATTTCCACTAGCCTTCCCCAATTCATATCCCCTGCTGTACTGCATTGTGCAGTTCACAGCGCCAGCCGTTGGATTGTCTCGTGCTACGGATGTCGAGACGATCCAACGGCTGGCGCTGTGAACTGCACAATGCAGTAAGTTAGGGGACGGGCACTCTAGCCTTCCCCGGTCCGCTCCTGTGTTGTGTTGTGTTGTTTTGTCGGTTCTCTTGAGTCGTTTTTCTCGTATATTACAGACTCGGGTCCGATGACTTACTGCAGAATGCAGTTCACAACTTCAGCCGTTAGATGGTCTTGAGATTCGTGTCACACGGATCTGTAGACAATCCTACAGTTGAAGTTGTGGCCTGCACAATGCAGTAAGTCATGGAGATGAACACTCTGTTCGTGCTCAATCCCCCAACTTACTGCATCTTGCAGTTCATAACGTGAGCCGTTAGATTGTCTCGAGCCCCGAATTGATACAAATGTTGAGACGATCCAACAACTCACATGCTGTACTGCATTTTATGGAGCCACCGTTCTCACGGGATCCATATCTTCTACCGCCCTACAACTTTTAATGCGTCTGCAAATGGGTTAGTAGCTAAAGTGGTAGCTAACTAATAGCTAATTAGGATGACTTCTTTCATGAGTACAAAATAAAATTTGATGAGCTAGACTCTAATCTTTCTATAAAAAAAACAACTTATTGCGCCCACTCACCGGTAATTTGTACCATTCATCAAAGGGAAAAGGTTATGGGACAGACGGATAGTGAGATACCGACGACGCTCCCGTCATCAATAGGCTCAGTCTTTTTTATTTTTCTTTTTGTGTTTTTATGCAGCAGAATTTGATATTTATGCAGCAAAAGCCGGGTAAGTATGTATGTAAACTCAACTTGCGAGATTAAATCTATCCTTCAATAATCAAGTCGCGGTTCAAAATTTGATTTAGCGAATTTCAACCGGTTCATGACTCATTCGTTGATTTATGTAACATCTCCTCTTTCTCTCTTTCTTTTCCGTTAAGCTTTAATTATGCATATTATATAACTTATTATGCAATTTGTTTCGTATGTAATTTGTTAATTGTAGGGGAGCGGTTTGTTTTAGGGTCAGCAAATATTGAGAGAATGGGATGTAATTTTCTGGTTTGAACCTGTAAAATTTTGAAATGCTTATAGAATATAGAGTTACCTAAGGGCCTTATAGTTTAAAAAAAAAAACAAAGAAATCTTGATATTTAGAGAGGAGCTCGTAAGATTAGAGGCATACAAAAATATTATAATACAAGAGAAAGGGAAAAGACTATATTGTCCATTGTGGGATTCAGATTGGGCCACACCAAATAAACTGAAAATAATGGTTTGATCAAAGGTACAGAGGAGACCAATGGCGACACAATTTTTATTTTATAGTTCTCATAATTGTAATTTGTTCATTAAAAAAAAAATAATGTTAAATTTAATTGTTGTGCCATTGAGCTATAACAATAGTACCTCTTTTTTTGGTTGGTTTTATTCCTGATTAATTATTCCTGGCCATTTAACAGTTCTTATGTTACAGCAGCTCACTGTTTTTGCCTGAACGTTTTATGGATACTGATAGCACAGAAACTTCAATCCGAGGCCTAGTAACCAATGAATGCTTTTGATTGGACCCAGAACAAATTACTTTCCCCACCACAAACCACATTATAACATTATTAATCAGATCAAAATGATATGAGTCCGGCTACGGTGCTTCTATAAACATTGCGGACCGAAACGCTTACGGTCCAATTTTGAAAATCTGTTGTCCAAAATTTTGATCCAAATAGCTCATTATAATCTTGACATAATTAACTTATAGAATCCCAATATTTTCCATTTTATGAAAATTTTAGCTATTTTTAATAATTTTTTAAAGATTGGCATACACAATTGATTTATTTTTAATTATTTTAAGAGTCATATTTCAAAAAATCATTAAAAATAGTAATAAAATTCGTAAAATGGTAAAAATTGGCATCTTCCAACTTAATTATGTCAAGATTATTATGAGCTGTTTGGATCAAAATTTCGAACGACGGATTTTCAAAATTAGACCGTAAGCGTTTCGGCCTGAAATGCTTATGGAAGCACCATAGCCGGACTCGAATGATATATATAGTCTGCAAATCATATAAGATGCATTACGGGAGCAGCATATGCATTGTTTTCTGAGAAACATCTTGCGTTTATTGAAAAACCGTTCATACATCCATAGACGTGTAAAAAATGTAACTGAAAAACCCCAAAACGTAACACAAATCCCAAAATATAATCTATAGACATTATGGATGGTTTGTCTATAATGGACGGTTTTTCTATACACGGTAGGTATTATGCCTTTTTTTTCTTGGGAACGCCAGACAACATAGCTGGTAGTTTTTCAGCCAGGCAGCAAAGCAAAGTAGTAAATGGAATAAAAATAAGGAGGGAACACAAGTAAATACAAGTGATCTCATTATAAATCATAAAGAATTTAAAAAGGACCCTGGCAAACATCTAATCCAGAACTCCAAGGAAAATATTATTTAAATCAAACGGAGAAGAAAACAACTTTCCTGATCATCACTTCTGCAGACTACCTACAAGCTTTCAGCACTACAACGATCAACTATGTACATGCAACAACACCGTGAAAGCAAAACAAATAAGGAAAAAAAAAATAAACAAAATTAGTTCTCGTTCGGTACATAGAAATCAAAAGTCACGTCGACTGCACCGGTCTTATCTCCGGTATCCTTATATTCAATACCAACAATCTGACCTTTGTAGTTCTCATCTGACTCCTGGTACGCCGGCTTGACCCTCCGAACTGGTATTGTGACTGAGTAAATCGTACCAATGTCAGAGTCGGTGCTCACATTCAATTGCACATTATCCTTGGACTCGATCTCCACGAACTCAGATAGGGTTTTTACAACATTTTCTAGAATCTTTTTTTTTGCCAGATCTGATACGGAACACCGGTCAGAGAACAGTACCATTTGTAGCCGCTGCCTTGCGATTTTCGCATTTGATTCCCGCTTAAGGATTGCTTTGGGGAATAATATTTTCCAAGCAAGAAGAAGCCGGTTGAAGAAATTCATGTTCACAATTTCCGGGGTTATGTATGAAGAGAGACTCTTTGTGGAAAATGCCTGGGTTTGGATTGAATGTGCTGACAGCATCCTGGGCTCTTTGCTTGCTGTTTTGGTCATGGCAGTAAAACAGTTGGCAGGTCTCGAAACAAAACCGCCATATTGTACCACCTGTAGCGAACAATAAATTGCAAGTAAAACATTAATACAGTTAAATACAATATATCAGCTAAAATATCAGTATTTATTTTTTAATTATTTTGTATTTGGAGTTAAAATGCTTGAACATGGCTTAACTGAGGTTTGACATTAATCAAAACTCCATTAAAAAAAACAGTGAAAATAATGGTAAAGATGACGGATGATATTTTCCTGATTATGTACAGTATTATCGATTTCATTTTATTTTGTAGTACTAAAATCTTTTTACTTAAACAGAAAATCAGAAAAGTCTGTTTATTTAATTACATTAGATTACAGAAAGCCCCGAAACCAAGAGAGAATTTCAGCATTTTCCTACAGTGACACTGTCACCACAAAATGTTAGCCATTTACGGAAAGGAGAGGTAAATTTCGAAATCAATGCATGCGACCTAACAGTTTAGTGTCTTATTTCCATATTCTCAGAAAAAAAGAGTATCAAAAGAGGCACTTTATACAGACACATGCTTTCCACTGGCAGCATATCAGCAGTTGAGTTCCATTCTGATGGCGGCATATCGGTAGTTCTGTTCTAATGGCAGCATAGCAGTATTTGTACCCATAACATGCTACATCGCACACAGTACCAATCAAAGACAGATCTCAACCAATTAACAGTTCATCTTAAATCGAACCAACAACTCCTTGAACCTGAACCTACATTCCCCAATCCAAAACCCTAAAACCCCAATCCAAAACCCTAAAACCCTAAAACCCTAAAACCCCAACCCAAAACCTACCCACTCCACCACCCCCACCGACCCACATTCATTCAGAGACCCAATCACCAACAATCCAAACATACCATAAGCCAGACCCAGTACCTGAGGAGGCAATGCCATGGCAGGGCCGGAGTTGCAGCGGCCGGAAAGGATCCCCACCCCCCTCTTCTGACCAATTACAAAAGCGCCGGATCTGGAGAGCGTGGCGTGGGCGGAGAGGTCGCCGACGGGGTTGCAGGGGAGAAGAGACATGGCAGGCAGGCAGGCAGCGAGAGGGAGAGAGTGGGGCAGAGGTGGAGAAGTGGAGAGCTGAAGAAGAGAACTCTTGAATTGGAGCTGGGTTTTGCAAGGGGTGGTTTGCGAGGTGTAACGGGTGGGCCGTTAATGGGCCGGATCTTGGCCCAATAGTGAGTGTGGTAAGAAATGAGATCCGTTTGGGAGTCTAACAAAAGAGGAGGGATCCATTGACAATGCTTAATTTGACAATCTAATTTTAAAAGAATTGTAAAAATTCACAAAAACTCTTAAAAATGAAAAATGGTGTATGGATGTATTATTTAACTTATAGATTGATAGTGTTTCAAATTTCAATCAATTTGAACATTGTTTAATAGTTTATCAAGATTTTGTGCACTTTTCAACGGTTGTAAATTAATGGATCTTTGAAGAGCTATCAAGTGTCTCTTAAATTGAATATAATTAGAAACATAATCAATCTATAAGTTAAATGATACATCCATAAATCATTTTTTATTTTTAAGAGTTTTCTTGAATTTTTACCAATTTTTGAAATTTTTCATTGTCAAGATTATCAAATTAAACATTGTCAATGGATCCCTCCTCAAAACTAAAAAGCTTCAATTATTTACCATTGTTTATTTATTTACTAGTAAAGAGCTCACGTCTTTCTTTGGGATAAAATTATTATATCTTATAATAAAGGACCGAAAACTTATCTATTGTAAAAAGTTAATATGAGCCTTAAATTTAATGGGCCGGGATATTAATGTACGTCAATAGTGGTGATCAATCAATCTAAATAAATAATTAATGACTGAGGTTTTTTCTTTGTGGAAGATAGAACTTTCATGTCAAAAAAATCTAATATCTAATTAGGTTTATATTGTAACTTATGAAGTTCAAATTTCAATTATTTACTTAACTAGTCTCTGGTTTTCGTAACTACTACCTAACAATTTTACATTGTGTATGTTATATTGTTATATTGTTATGTAACTTGTTGTCAGTTAGTCAATGTTCAACAAGTTGGTTTCCCTTCTAGACGCGGTGCTTTTTTTGAAATTCTATGTAAGTCACATTCAAAATCGTAAAACATACATTATGTGACCAAAGAAAACGAATACTGAATATGACTATTTTTTTTTGTCACAAAAATATATGACTAATTTGATGTATGTTTTTTACCAACCTAAAAAGGCTAATATTTGAATTGATTAGTACAGCAGTTCGACACGTGAGCTAATAATCAGAAGATTGACCATGCAAATAAGATTAGTCCAATTAAATTACACTATACACAAAAAATCCTGAAATTTACTAGTCTCTGTTTTAATAAAGAGGAGGGATCCATTGACAATGCTTATATTGACAATCTTGACAATGATATTTTTTAAAAATCTTTAAAAATTCATAAAAAATCTTAAAAATAGAAAAAGGTTTATTGAAGTATTACTTACTTATAGATTGATTATGTTTCCAATTATATTCAATTTAAGTGATATTTGATAGCTCGTTAAAGATCTTTAAATTACAACCGTTAAAAAATGTACAAAATTTTGATAAGGCATCAAATGATGTTCAAATTGGTTGAAATTTGAAACATCATCAATCTATAAGTTAAATAATGCATCCATAAAATTTTTTTAATTTTTAAGATTTTTTATAAATTCTTACAAATTTTTAAAATCAACCATTGTCAAGATTGTCAACATAAGTATTGTCAATGGATCTCTCCTCTTTAATAAAACAACTAGTATACTGCCCGTGCGTTGCAACGGGTCTTATTTAATAAAATTTCTTGATATGAATATTTTCATTATTGTTATAACTAAATAAAATTATCTGTAACTAAAACATTAAGATTTGAAGTCATTTTGTTTAGAGGAGGGATCCATTGACAATGGTTAACTTGACACTCATGACACCGCTTTTCAAAAAATTATAAAAAATCATAAAAAATCTTAAAAATGAAAAATGATTTATGGATGTATTATTTGACTTTAGATTTGACAGTGTTTCAAATTTCAATCAATTTGATTAATGACTTATCAAAATTTTGTATATTTTTTAACTATTATAAACTTTTGATATTAATTAAACTAACAAGCACACGACTCAGAGTAATAACCAATTTAATGGTCTGATCAGTGTGGCCCAGTATCCATACGCGCTTTCATTCATTCTTTTTTTTTTTTTTTTTTAGAAAAGACAACACGAAGATCGAATCATCAAATCACACAATCAACGGCACGGGTTGAAATAGATTGATATATCCAACCGTCCAAATTCGGTTTGGACATATAGCCATTTGGGTTTCCAAACAAACTCCTCCTTTTATTATTAGTAGGGATTGCGTGTTTCTTAAAAAGAAGGGGAAAAAAATAATAAAATTCTTTCCGTGCATCTCCATCTACGTGTGGCGTGAAGAACGATTTGCTTGAAAAGATAACATTGTCAAGTCAAAAAAAAAAAAAGATAACATTGCTCAATAGATCAATCACAAATTTAATGATAGCATCAAGCATTGAGCTCATATCTGCTGCTTGCAGGGTAATTAAATTGCTGTCAGATAGTCCATAACTCACTTTTAATTTGCTCGTCTTTTCTGACGTTGCGCCGTACAATTGAATTCATTGTGGCTAAAACAAGTAGCATGTAAAAAATCATAATATTTGAGATACATGATGTCACATAAGCTTACAATTTCAAGTGCAAACTTTGTTGCAATTTAAGTTCTAAGTATTAATAAGAGGGATCAAATGACATTACATTGCTTTGACACAAATGTTACACTAAATCATATAAATTTATAAAAAATCTTAAAAATGAAAAATCTTTTATAAACATATTCATTTACTTGTAGATCGATTGCGTGTCAAAATCTTTTTAATTTTAGTATCATTTGATACTCCATCAAGAATCATTAAATTTAGACCGTTTAAATTACTATATAAACTTGATAGCCATTGATAGAGTATCAAATGACACTCAAATTGAATGAAATTTGAAACACAATTGATCTATAAGTAAATGAACATGTTTATACAAGATTTTCTATTTTTAAGATTTTTTATAAATTTATATGATTTAGTGTAACATTTGTGTCAAAATTTTGTGTGTCATTGGATCCCTCCTCTTATATAAACGCTTATCAGGTAAAATCTTTGTAGAAATTGTAATGTATTGTTTACCACAATAAAAAAAGTTTTAAGACAAAAATTTACTTGTAAAGGGTGATATAATTTACCACCTCATCAACAAAAATGCAGCAACAAGTTCAGAAACCTTACTGGTACAGTACCGATACGCTAGTAATACCAATCAACAATCAGAACAGCTGAACAGGTATCAACTACTTTCTTTACCAGATAAAGCAATACTAAACCAAATCTGCAAGCAAGGAAAGGAACAGACCTAATCTAACAACATCCATCCTGCTTGGTCTCAACAAACAAACAAATAAGAAAATCAAAGAAAACTGCCCAAAAGAAAACTCTGGAGAAATTTTTAAACATCGCAATCGTATAACCACCAAGCACAGTTCCAGAACATGCCACCTACTACTTCCTATCGAAATATCGAAACAGTAAGAATATTTACACAACCTGAACCGCTCTTTCTCATCTCGGGACGGAGATGTATGTATGCACAAGAAAGAAGCCAAGGCAGTCGCAGCACTATAACAAACTTAAACAAGTAACAACCATGAACATGATGAGTTGCGTAATTTACTTAGACGGGAGGGATGTTAGAGAACGAGAACCCTTTGTAGCCCTTGTACGCGTAGTACGCTATTCTTGTGTAGTAGAAACCCGGCAAGAACATTATCCCTCCCAGAATCGCAAAGAAAATCCCTGCATTGTTGTCAAACGGAATTTGAGTCGGTAGTCGGTACAAAGGTTATGATACAAAAAATTATACCAAATTGGGTTTTTTTTTTTTTTTTATGAGGTTGATTGATGCCATGATTGCACAAATTAGGGCTACTGAATTACACCGAATAGATTAAGGATTTAAGATCATGGCCAAGTAATTAATTACTATTGAATTGAATTGCTTCAATCTGTGCTTTGATCAACAATTTCAACAACAATTGAAACTGAGTTGATTGATTTGATTTTTGATCCTGATTTGGTGAGCTAAACCTCAATCAATCTACTCAACACAGGCACCAGAATTGGGGGAAGAGCAAGAATACCGTGGGCGCGGTCGCCGCCGACCCGATTGGCAGCCATGAAGAGTCCGGCGAGGACGGAGATGAAGCCGAAGACGAGCAGCGCCACGGCGAAGGCGATCTCCTTGACGGGCGGGCGGTTCTCGATGGCGCGCGCGCCCCCGTCGAGGAAGTCGTCCTCGTCGGTGATCGAGAAGGCGTGGTCGACGTACGCCATGGCAGATAGCGTAGCTAGGGTTTGGTTAGGGAAGAGGAGAGGAGAGAATTGTGATTTGTGAATGGCGATTTTGAAAGCGGTAAGAAAGAAAGAAAGAAAGAAAGAAAGAAGAGGTTTTTGCGTAAAAAAAGAGCGAACGGAGATTGAGACTTTGAGAGAATTTCGAAGTTTCAAGGATGGGATTGTGTACAATACGAGTACTTGTCTCGAGATCACTAGCACGAATCACGAGACAATCCAACGGCTGGAATCATGAGCTGCATTGCAATGCAGTACGTGTTCGTTAGGGGATGTGAATTCGCACAATGCAAGTGGTCTAATTACTAAAGTCTAAAAATATCTTGACTTTGTCCGAGTTGTATACTAGAATAGATATGATAGGAATGGGTCATGATGGTGAGTGTATTTATACTTTGCACGGGACTAAGAACCTAGTACGCCGCTGTGTGAGATATTTGGATTCACTTCATGTAATTAAATAAATAAAACACTAATTTTGCATAGAAAAATTATTCTTATCCCCTTAATCACACCCTTATTTACACCCTATTTTTATTCTTTCATTCTTCTTCTTCCATTGATTTCTTTCCCACCACCATATCACTTCCGCCCATCTCCACCCTTTCCGCCGGACCTCCACCACCCCTCGGCCGCACCTCCGCTCCCCTCCGGCCGGACCTCCACGTATCTCCGGTCACACCTCTATTGCTCCGGCTCTTTAATACACTTTTGGTTATTTGTATAAACTATATCAGTGGTTAGTATAAACACTTTTACGTTTTAGTATAACCACTTTTTTTTGTTATCATATGGAAAATGTAAAATTATATTGAGGTGTGGTTAAGGAGGATTTTTAAGAGTGCAGTTATCAGGCCCGTTTTGCATATATGTCATATCTGGTTGCAGGAGTGAGGAAACTATGGTGTGATTCTCATTCTTCCGAAATGATATTTGCTAATGTAATGGTATAAAGGGTAAATTTTTTAGGAGGTCACTAAACTTTACTCAAAATCCATAATTAGTCATTTAACTTTTGTTTATTCATTTTTTGTCACTAAACTTTGATATTTATCTAAATTTGGTCACTCCGTTAGTTTTTCCACCCAACTTACGGAATAATTAATACAACTTCAACTTTAATCTCTTAGCATTTATTTTATTTCATATAAAGTATGATGTAAGACAAAAGTTAATTTTTTTATATTTTCTTTTATAAAAAATATTTTTAAAATATTTATTTATTGATTTTTCATATAAAAATATAATCTGTGTTATTTATGCAAATGTGAAAAATATTTTGTCATAAAAGAAAAATAAACAAAAAATTAATTTGTATTTTTATATTTTCACATTTTAAGTTTTCCGTGAAAAAATGTGTCTATAAAATTAAATTAAAGTCATGTTAACTATTCCGTTAAGTTGGATGGAAAAACTAACGGAGTGATCAAATTTGGACAAATATCAAAGTTTAGTGATTAAAAATAAATAAATGAAAGTTCAGTAATCAATTATGGATTTGGAGCAAAGTTCAGTGACCTCCAAAAAAATTTTTATGTACAATATAAATAGCATTTACATTGTTATATGAAGAACACAACATTAGTTATACATTTTAGAACCATCAAAATTAGTACACAATAATCTCAAAAAAAAAAAAAAAAAAAAAAAAGAGTAAGAATGATTACATAAGACAATGAATTCTCCATGCATAATGAACATGGCCATAAAAAAAAATTCAACCTTAGAGACAAAAATTAGCCATACATTTCAGTACCCTCAAAATTAGTACACAATTGAGCCTTGAAGACACTAGCAGAGCTAGAAAATTTTTATATGGGTTCAAATATTATCCTATATATTAAAATTAATATAATCAACAAATTAGGTATATAAATAATTATTGTTATGGGGTTCAACAATAGAATGGTCCTTACAATTAATGGGGTTCAAATACAATTTTTTTTTAACAAAATTGTTTATAACTTGCATAAAATAAATATGTATGTACAAAATTTTAGAATCAATGGGGGCATTGTACTTGTACATAAATCTGCCAAGGCTTAAAATATGAGCCTGCAAAGCATGTCTACCTGCTGTATTTGTAAATACATCTGTTTGTTTGTCTGTAGTTGCTCTTCCAAAACACTTCCAGATGCATCAGCTCGTCCTTTGCTCAATTTCAGCGCAAGACGAGTTACATACCAACGTTGAGACAAAATGGTATAAATATATGTACTGCTTAGGAATCTTTTTATTTTCTATTAGAAAACTTCCAATTATATGATAATTAGTTCCTTAATTTCAGCACCATGTAGACCTTGCCGGTCCATATATAGAAATATCTTGAAAGAAAATATTTTATATTTTTTAATGTTACAATTGTACACAAATAGTAGTATAGTAAGAATGGTATCTCTATCTACTGCATTAAAAATTACTTTGCAGTTAAAAATATACGGATTACTAGTTTTGTTGAAGCTTTGTTGAAACAAGCAGGCCCCTAGAGACAAAAAAATTAGGCCCAACTTCATGCATAATTGCATACTGATGAACATGGGCGGCTCACAATGCCAATTATACTGAGCTGAATGTGTGTACAATATTTCGGCCGCCTAATTATACCAACAATTGTGATTTTCCGATTTTCTGACTTCGTGCACTAGTTCTCAAAAAAAGAAAAAAAAGACTTTGTGCACGCAAGTCAAGTCAGCTCAAGTCATTGTCATAACCATTTGAAAATTGTGACCCAACCAATTATGAATACCAATCGATGTTTTCTCAAACAATGTGCTGACTTCTGGGGTCGTATTAATTTGTTTTGTTGTGGCAAACAGGATTACAGTTACAGGAATATTATTATATGTGCACTGATTCTATATATGATGAATGCTAATCGATAAATCAAATTAATTGTGTCATATCATGTGTGCCAATGATGGGCCAACAATTAAATGAGGACCATCAGGGACTCTGGGTCAGGCTTTTATGAGATGGATATATATATATATGTACATCATGCCCTGAACTGACGAACGTTTTTATGTACCGTTTTTTTTTTTTCTCCTTTTTTTGTTTGTTTTTTTTTTTGAGAAATATTTCTGACACTGTGTCTACATATTGTCATTTCTTTCCAGACTGGATTATTCTGTGTCTGTGTTTATTGATCGATTTTATCGTTCAGAACTTTCTTTTTTTTTTTTTTTGGGATAAAATGAGGTTTAAGTTGTTCAAATTCGATTTCTATAAAATATTTTATTCAGATTTAAAACTTGCAACCTCGATCCTATATAAGAGTTTTGCTTAATTTGTTTCTTGAATAATTTTATAATCAGTTCTCGTTACAGATACCTGAAATTCGTTTCGTAAATTAAAAAAAAATTTTTAAACATTCAAATATTTCATTTTAGAAATGAAGCACAGAAATTTAAGTTTCGGAACTCATTTCCAAGTTATACGCATATTTATAAGAGGAGAGATCCATTGACAATGGTTATCTTGACAATCTTGACAATTATTATTATTAAAAATTTGTAAGAATTTATAAAAAAATCTTAAAAGTAGAAAATTATTTACGGAACTCATTTCCAAGTATTGCTTCTATTTGATTAGTGCCACACAGGAAGAGGAAAACAAACAAGATATTTGGGTCTGAACTAGGCCCAGTATTGTAACTTTTAAAAAGGCTTTTGTCATCTTGTGCTTAAAATTTTGGAAATACGGCCTAAAAAACCTAAACGTACGTACGTATTCTGACGGGCCTAAGTGTTCCCGCAGTCCAGGCCCCCCACCGATCTCAATTATTCATTGTGGGGGTAAGTAAATACATGTTTTCGCTTCTTTAGATCTAAAAAAGGAAGCTTAATCATTTTATAATGCAACTTTTATAGATGTGAAAACTTATTTATCTTCTCAATATTTATCAACAAGTGATGAAGGGGTCGTATGCATACATAGAGTAGAATTCGATATTATCCATCAGGAAACTCATATGTTAATTTTACAAAGAGCAAATTATATATGTTTCACTGCTAGAAAAAGGAATCAGTTCCTGAAGTAATTAAATACCAAACAATATTGCAACTACATCTGTAATCACTAATTAAACAGTGTATACACACAAAGCTGTAATACCAGTTATGACATTATGAATTTTACAGAATTCGTAAGTGCCGTAGCTAGCATAGTACTCAGATCGATCAATAGCAGCTGTTTTTTCGATCTTTATTATTAATTAATAATTATATCGAAACTATAGTAAAATTCCAGCTAGATTCCTAACAATTTCGCATTAAGTTCTCATAAATAGTTACTAATTAGTATGGATTTTTGATACAAGTATGTTGGATACCCCTGTTTACTAATTAGTATTGGATACCACTGGTTAATTACAATTTACAAACACATCTACAGGCAACTAAATCCCCACAACAACAGGATCAGAAATTAATATCCCAATATAAACCTCCCTGACATCCTGACATGCACCCAAAACAACTTGCCTCTCATGATCTATGCCTTCAAAAATGCAATTCTGTAGGGTCACAAATGCAGAGATTTCCTATTCTGGTTGCACTTTGCATACATATAGTTGCAAGTTAGAACCTTCTCTGGCATAGACAATCTCTAGTGTGTGCATACAACATTGCTTCAAGAAAAAGGAAAAAAATATGTGTAGCTAGCATATATACTAGCACACATGCATCATGATGCATGGAACAAGGGACCCAAAATTAAAGCTTGCAAATTTAATTCTATATATCTATGGATGCCAAGTTTAAAAAGATGCCTTCCTTTTTTATTATCTTTTGCAAGCTAGAAAATTGAATTTGAATTTCAAATATCTATGCAGAACTGCAAACAACAACAGAATTTTAGTGTAATTCAAAGAAAACAGAAAAGAAGTATAATGAAAAAAAAAAGCTATAAATTTTCTTGGAAAAGTAAAGTAACTGAAAGGCTATTTAGGGCTAATTAACCCCTAAAAAGTCACAGAAAAATGAAACTAGAAAAGAAGTATATATAGCGTATATTAATACTCAACTAAAAGTCACCAATTCAAAGAGAATTTGCCGAAATACTGCTGCCTATACATATCCTTAATTATTTCTCCTTGAATTAATATATATTCCAGGAGATCGATCACCCTCCAAATTCTACAATGCTACAAGTTTAAAAAAAAAAGAAAAGAAAAAGATTTGTGGAATTAATGAATCAATTACAATTTCGAGTTCTTAGCTAGCCAACGCAACGCGGATCCTCTTCGTCGGCGGTTGGCGCGGGACGAAAACGGAGGCGAGGTCGGTCGGGACGTCGCTGACGAACAGATCCTGCGGAATTTTCCTCTTCACGGCTTCGAGCCGCCTTTTTTTCGGCGTAGGGGGGCAAACCAATCGCGGCTTCACATTATCATCCTCCTCCAATTTCGGCGTCGTACATTGCTCTTCACGACCGTCAACCAAATTCTCCTTGGCAGGCTTCTCTACAGCGGTTTTTACGGGCGGCAGAGACGGCAATTCGATGGTCGAGACGACGAGCTCCAACCCCATACTCAAATATTGTATTGTATGAATATAAAATGTATGAAGGGTCGATATAGTCCGAGAGTGTATATAACTATATAAGGATCAGAATTCAGAAGGAGAATAAGAAGAGAGGGAATGTATATATGGGGTTTAATTAACTGTTGAATTCCTTTGCTTTGCTTTGCTTTGTGCCTTTTTCGCTTTTGGTTTGGTGGCGTGGAGGAGCAAGGAGATGGAGGTGATGATGGGGAGGAGCAAGCGCTGGGAGGGGAAAAGGTGAACAGAATTATGTCATATGGTGAGTGAGGCAGGCAGATCAGGCAGTGCAGCAACAACAAGTATATAACCTATGTTAAGATATATAGTCGTATGAGAGAGAGAGAAGGTGATTTTTTTTAGTTCTGAATTTTATATGGCGTATGTTATTATGGTTTTCATGTGTAATGAGTCGCTTACTTGGAGATCTTAATTAATTTGCACCCTTTTTTAGTTTTAGTCTTTTTGTCACACTGGAAGCGTATCCGCGTGCGTGTTGCTGCGGGCAACTTAAATTTTCATTCAAGATAGCTGAATGGGGGTGAAAGAATGGAAGAGAAGAAATAAGTTTGTTGACTTTAACAGAGTGAAAAGGTCAATCAGACACTTCGCCACTTCGGTTTTGTACTGAGACAAGAGATGGAGAGGAGTACAATAGGAAACGGATGCAATGTAAGCCATTCATTATTTGATTGATAAAGATTAAGATAGAAGTTAGACTATGACCATCAATAAAGACTCTAATTCTTACCTTCTTTTTAAAGGAGTATAATATAATATGGTAATTTACTTAGTAATATGTTATGCTGCAGAGTGGCTCACTACACATTGTGTTGCATATATATATATATTTATATATATATGCCTTGATTAATTGGATGTTTTAGCTAATATATAATATAAGGTATATGCCTTTAATAAGGCTTAGCTGGTGCATATACTTCCATGTGCTGTGGCAAGGTAATAATATATATAATCTCATCTTTCGTTCGGATCTACTCTCGTCCTTGCATTTCCGGATACTTTTAGTTTAAAAATTTTAAAATAAATTTATTTTTATTTATTTTTTTTCTCTCCAATATCTCATTTGTATGTTGCCGGTATATATAGGTGGCAAATGTTGTTATGTGAATTAAGTGGTGAGTTTCCATGCTTTCTTGTAGGCAAATAATAGTTATATCAATTTTTTTTTTTAACAAATTAGTAATTATAATATTTTTTTTGAAAAATTAGTAGTTATATTCTAATATCATTAATTTACTTATTTAATATAAAAATTTCTCAAATGCGGGAGAGATAATGGACAATCAATTATTTGTGATATTTATATGTTCGATTTTTAATAATTAGTTTTACTACTAAGATATTTGAAAGTAGTTGCAAAAAAAAAAAAAAAATTTTAATTCTATAGCAGTGATTAATTATTATATAGAATTGTGTATGACAATCATCACAGTAAATTTATATATATTATTATATGATTTTCAAAATAACAAATCGACAAACAAGACAGCAAAAAACCAAGTAAGACTATTATTAAAAATAAAAAAAACACCACAAGAGATCCTCTCTATTTTTGTGATTAGAGTGATGAAGCATGGGGGCCAGTTGGTAGGCCTAGTGGTATGAATAATTACTTAATGGCCCAATTTAATTGGGACCCATAAAGTAAAACCATGGGATAATCTTGACCATTTATTTATTTATTTTTCTGATGTCATTTATTATGATTCAACGGTTTAAATTAGTTCATGCATCGATCTCTCTATATGGTTTTTCCAAAGTTAATATGTCCTTTATTTGCTTTTCACAAACTCCCCTTTTCTCCAACTTTGTACCATAATTAGGGGAATTATGTACATTATATGAAAGCTACACAAAAGCACATCCGCATGCCATTGGAACTACACAATAATTAAAATTTATTTGATAATTAGCAATCTTATTAATTTATAATAATTTATGAGTTGTTCTAATTCCATGGATCGGTTAAGCAACCTTTCATTTTAAATTGAGCAGTTCTTATCAAAATTTTCTCTTTAAATGTATCTAAAAGACATATCGTTACCATCCGATTATGAAAAATGAATGGTCCATATTTCATTCGGTCCATAGCAGAATTAGCCATAATGTATTATATATTTAACTTTTGTAGGATGTAATGCAAATAATTCATGAACAAATAATTCCCAAAAGCATGAAGTTAATTACAATTTGAAACTATCATGCATGGCATTACATGCCTGCAAGAAATTAGGGTCCCTTTTCAACTTTTGAAATAGTATAGGCTTTTCACCTATTTCTTCAATTGTTCCAAATAGCAAAAAAGTATATATATAATGGGCGCATGCAATGCAAGGACATTAATTAATTCCTGGTTCATTTTTATTTTCTGATACAAGTATAACTACTACATATATATATATACTGCACAGCGTTATTATTGTCCTTTTTGGTGAATTTTTGCGGCCCTCTCATGTAACAGTCTAACAGATGTACTATATATTCAAATAAAAAAAAGAAAAAAGGATGTACTATATATAGACAATTAATATTGCCGAATTAATTGCTGGAATTAAATTATAAATTTATAATGAGGAGGGATCCGGTGCCAACGCTCCAACGGTGCCAACGGGGAGATTTTCATATCCAAATTTTGATTTATATGGCTCAATAAATTCTTTATATCAAAATCTTATAGCATGCAAAAGTTTTTCATTTTTGGAGATTTTTAAGTATTTATTTCGGATTTTCTAATAGCAACTATACAATATTAATAAAATAATCAATGTTTCATATATAACTTTTGGAAAATCTGAAATAAATACTTAAAAATCTCCAAAAATGGAAAATTTTTGCATGGCACATGATTTTGATATAAAGAATTTATTGAGCCATATAAATCAAAATTTGAATATAAAAATCTGCCCGTTAGCACTGTTGGAGCGTTGGCACCGGATCCCTCCTCATTTATAATTGATGCCATATACTATGCAGATTATTTACTGACCTTATAAACATGTAATTTTTTTATTTATACAGTAATTACCTACTTAGCTAGGTGAGTATATATATCACAGATCGATCCGGTGTCATTATATTGCCGGGATACAGAATTAATGTTGTTTGTCGACTAATGATTTATATATAGTGGAAATAATTGTATATATATAATTATATATAATCGCATTGAATAGGAAACGGGACAGCATATTAAATATGGAGCATTACTGTGCATGGTTACCCACGTTTGTTCCTCTACTCAACTTGTATATAGCTAGCCCCAAAATTTAATATGACATCAAGCCAATATATATATATATTTATCTTCTCAACTCAACCCCTCTTTTATATATATAAGAATATAAGAATATGGTCTGGATATGGTGCCACTTAAATACTGTTGGATTCGGAACGAACCTACGTATGCATGCATGTATGTACATACATTAAATTAATTATATAACCAGGTGGCAATGGATCAGTGCCATATATATATTTCATGTATGCAGTCTATTAATAATTTAATATAATGAGTAAATATATATAATTACCTTCTCTGTTGTTAATTAATTTACACATCTATCCCTTTCATCCTTGTAATAATTAATTGTGCATAACTTTTCTCCTACAAAGAAAAGAAAATAAGAAATATATAGGAGAAGGTGAAATAAATTCGCTTAGTCAAATAACAAAAAAAAAAAAAAAACAAAAACAAAAAAATTGTGCATAACTTAACTTGTAAATATAATTCTTTGGTAATTTATAATCTTAATTTGTGAATATTAATTTGTTAGAAAATGAGGGGTTATATGCAAAAGCTTCAAGACCCCTGTTGTTCATCTTAGACAAAAGCTGTTTGGCATCACATGGCTCATGTTGGGCTAATAGGGTTTAACTTTCCATTTTAAAAAGGCATCATTCTTAATCATGCCAACCAATCCATTGTAGCTAGAAAGCAGAAAGTATATATATATATAGGCTATATAGTGTGAATGTATTATGTATATATAACCAAATAGAAAAATCCTTTGACAAATGTTTCTATGTATACATAAAAGAAACTAAATAAAGGATCAAATTTTGAAAGATGTTATTAGATGACATATGCAGCCTGCAGGAGCTGTTCTATCAAGTCATTACATGCATCCTTTTTTTTTTTTTTTCCTTTAATAATAAAGTAATTAAAGGTTCCACTTAAAATAACAATATTTTTTAGCAACAAAATAATTCTGCATGGGAATATAATTATGAAAGTTAGGATGGTACTTTCAATAAATCAGCTAATGGTTAATTAATTAACGTCATTAACTAAAATATTGCTCTAATTGCATTGGTTATAATTTTATTCTTCTGAACAGTAACTTCTATGTTTATTATTACATTAACCGAATTATCTCATCTCATGGCAGAATTTAATTAATTAATTAATTGTTGGGATTGGAGCTGATCAGAATTAATTAGATTCTATTCTCAAAAAAAAGAATTAATGAGATTCTTCAGCCTTAAGCCAATTAAATGCTGCCACATTTTAATTTCCTATATAGATCGACTGTATTACTGCCCCATAAATCCACTGTTTTGCTTGATTGAATATGAGTTTATTTTCAGTACATTCCTCACATATCTTAACTGTTTACTGTTACGGAATTACTACTGTATATATCTCATATATATGGCCTATAAGGGTATATATTACCACACCATAACAGCAAAATTTAGTTATACCAAACTGGATCCAGAATAAATGGCATACCTAACATACTAAATGTTGCATGTTCTCCCACCAGATTGGGGTTGTTTTCTCAGGACCACATTTTCTTATTATCATTATATATCATGCATGGGAACTCTGGGGATTTGTATTACAAGTTAAAAGATGAGACAAGAAAGTGAAGAATTGTAACTTGATGTTTTCTTGTGTATTTATATGCAGGTTAAATTAATTTAATTAGTGTTTTATTTTTTCTTTTGTTCTCTCTGAGAAACTTATGTACAGCTCATGCAGCTTTTTCTTCTTCTTGTTTTTTTTTTTGCCCTATTTAGTACAGTTTGGTATTCATTTTTATTGGTTTAGATTAGTCATTCAAGTCATGTCTACTGCAGCTTAATTGACTGGTAAAATTTATAGATCATGTTGAAGAATTTCGGTGTTAAAAAAATTCAATTTTTGTCATGCACCTCAAAAGCTCACTTAACTCTTAAAAGTGAAATTGGGTAAGTACTAATGTTCTGGTTTATGAAGGAAATGAACATATATAAATCACTAATGTAATTATATTAGTATCAACTAAATTTTCACCTTAAAAATATTAAAGGTGATGCATTTATAATTTTGTATGTATGTCGGCTGATTAAATCAGAATATATATATATAGAGTAGAACTATGGTGCTCCTAGGAGCACAGAGGCCTCCCGTGCTCCTAACTCAAAAATCATACTAAACCATCTCGAAATTTTAATTTATGGGTCTCATTAAATTCTTTATATCAAAATATCATAGGATACAAAAATTTTCCATTTTTTGAGATTTTTAAGTATTTGTTTTGTATTTTTTAAAGATAACATAGTTTTATACATTATTTTATTATTATTTTGAGTTCATTCTAAAAAATTCCAAAACATATATTTAAGAAACTCAAAAAATGGAAAATTTTTGTATCCTAAGAGATTTTGATATAAAGAATTTAATGAGAATGATAAATCAAAATTTTATGATGGTTTAGTATGATTTTTTAGTTAGGAGCACGGGAGGCCTCCGTGCTCCTAGGAGCACGCTAGATTTACTCTCTCTCTCTCTCTCTCTCTATATATATATATATATATATATAGAGTAGAACTATGGTGCTCCTAGGAGCACGGGAGGCCTCCCGTGCTCCTAACTCAAAAATCATACTAAACCATCTTGAAATTTCGATTTATGTGTCTCATTAAATTCTTTATATCAAAATATCATAGGATACAAAAATTTTTCATTTTTTGATATTTTTCAGTATTTGTTTTGTATTTTTTAAAGATGACATAGTTTTATACATTATTTTATTATTATTTTGAGCTCATTCTAAAAAATTTCAAAACATATACTTAAGAAACTCAAAAAATGGAAAATTTTTGTATCTTAAGAGATTTTGATATAAAGAATTTAATGAGATGATAAATCAAAATTTCGTGATGATTTAGTATGATTTTTGAGTTAGGAGCATGGGAGGCCCCCGTGCTCTTAGGAGCACGCTAGATTTACTCTATATATATATATATATTGGGTTTCATCACTGCGAAACGTACCTTTCCTCACTCTTTTTTTTTTTTCTCTATATTTTATCATAATTATCAATATATTGTTATATATATGTGTGTGCATGTATGGCAAAGGGCATCATAACTTCATAAGTTGAACTAGCATGCACCAATCCAATCCAATAAATAGATCAAATATATGGAGTACAGATGAAGAAACGGAGCATGCAATGCAAGGATTGGTGCATATATAGTGGAGTGCATGCCGGCCAAAAGGAATTTACCTTTCCTTCATCATATCATGGCCTCATGGGCAGTTAGTTTTTGTCTGTTACTTGGCATTTAATTTACTGCCAGAAGTTGACTTACTTACCTTGGATTATAACACCATCCGAGATGGATTTTCTTCTTGCATGCAAGTTATGAGAGTTTGGAGTTACAGAGAGTAACAGAAGTGGCAGTGAAATCAAGGAGGCATATATTGGGATTGCAGAAGCTAGCTAGCTGCTGCACTGCTCTGCCAGAAATATATTGCAAATTGAATTATAAAAAAAATACATTTAATTATTAACCTAAACCTGGGTATTAACATTAATTGTTAATTATTTTTAGTTAGATATTTTAAAGGGTGATAATAGACAATCAACTCCTTTACTCTTTGCAAAATTAACTCCATGAGAAAGGAAGAATGTTTAGTGTATGTAAAAATTAGTTTCATATATAACAAAGTAATTAAATTTCTATGAAACAGGGAGTTGTTTTGCTTATCTGTTTTCATTCTGAACAGTATCTATAATATAATGATACACACATATATATATACTAAAAGTAAGTTGATACATAGATACATAGATGATAGCAAAATCGATATCGACTGTATTAGTATTCAACTTAAATAAGTCTCTTACTATATATTCATATTAGCTCATACAGTATTCAAGTTATATTTGTATAATATATGCAAAAGTAGAATGGTAAAGTCATTAATTCGAATAGTTTATTTGTTAATTTGAATATTAATATAGTCGGTATCAATTTTAGTATCATTTTCAGTATCACCGTAACATTTTTCGACCCAAAAAGACTGGTGATTTCTACACCATTCTTGATATATATAGATCTTCGTTACTATATATGTCTATTATAAAATACATGTAAAATACTTATATTTTGAAGTTAATTTGCAAGATATATTCAATCTTAAATGTTTGTGTCATTAATATATAATTATATATCATTATATTTTCTGATGCCATCCTACATTATAATATCTTCTCTTGATTTTCGCCATTAATTGTCCTGCATGTAACTATATATTATATAATGATATATGAATTTGAATTTGATGTTGCATGCACTTAATAATTATCATGCATGGCAAGCTGACCTAGCTAACAGTTAATTATATATACATGATTCTTCACTAAACTAAACTTTGACGCCGCCGTAATATTAAAATTTTAGAACCTTGTCTGGTTATAATATTTGTAACGTTAGAATCTCTTAACACCTACAAAATTAATTAATTACCTGATAATTAATGGGAGCTAGCATTTCGTCAGCATCTTGTTAATTAATTATAATTATATCCAAAAAAAAAAATATAAATTTACCAGATTTGGGGATTGTATATAAATTTATTTATTTATTTGCGTCATAATTTTTGCTTCAACTAGAGATCTGTGCACATGAAGTTTAGATATGAATTTACTGCTACGTACGTGCAAGAAAATTACTCGGTCAGAATTAATTGACACTGAAGGCATATTCTAGTGTAAAATGGAAGGAACAGGCATGTGGAGGTTGATATCAAATTTAAACAAATGTCGCACTCATACGGCACAATTGCTGCCTTGCTGGTTGTATTATATCACTACCACAGAATTGGCATTCTACAGCGCCTAATTAACAGCGTTTATCTTTGATAACCACTGCTAATATAGGTCAGTGGCATTTTCGTTAATATATGGAACTATACTGCAGCGGTTCTAAATTAAAAAACGATGCAAAAGAAATAAAAAAATACGTATTGGATGATGTGCATTAAAAAATATTAAAATTTGCAGCGGTTTTTCATTAATAAGCGCTGCAGATTAATCTGCAGGGGTTGTTAATAAATAACAGCTGCAGAAAAGAATACAATCTGCAGCTGTTTTTTCCTAAAAACTGCTGCAGATTATTCTGCAGCGGTTGTTAATTAAAAACCGCTGTAAATTGTATTATTTTTTTGCAGCAGTTTTCTATTAACAACCGCTGCAGAATAATCTGCAGCGCTTATTAATTAAAAAACCGTTGCAGATTAGTTAGGTATTTACTACTGTCTCCATCGTCTCCTTCCACTTCAATGTAATTGCAGCCGCCAGTAGCAAGAGCTTGCTCTTAATTTCCAGCAGCGAGCTGTGTTCAGCCATTAATTGTTAAGTTGAAAGATCGGCATCCGCCGTCAGCAATCGGTTTGATCTGCCTTCGTCTTCAGCAGCCAGCAGATTCGAAAAGAACTCTTCTCACTTTCTTAAGGTATAAATTTCTTTAATTATCTTTAACCTAACTTTGATCAAATAATTTTTATTTGAGTCATATGCATGCATGCATTTCATGTATATAATTAAGTATTGTCATATAGAACCAACTTATCGGAACGTAATCTAATTTAGGTCGGTACCCGTTCGAGATTAATCCAATAGGGATTACTCTCGAATAGTCCCCGTTTGGGACTGCTCTTTGAATACTCTGTCTCATTTAGGATTAGTGAATGTACGTTGATCAATCTGTTGCTTGAGAAAAATTCGGTATAGTACTTCTCCTTATGTTCCCACGTGTATGCACGTACATGGAAGTGTGCGTTGGCATACACGGGGAACTTAAGGGAAGTGCTGCCGAATTTTTCTCAAGCAACGGATTGATTAGCGTACGTTCACTAATGAGACAGAGTATTCAAAGAGTGGGTTAGGATGGTGGCCAGCCCGAAACCATACATGGACCTCATACCTTTAATTTACATGCATGTGACATAAGAATATTTATTATTTCAGATGGATAATAGAAGCTGGATGTATGGAAGACGGGACACAATTGAATATCTGACCGGATTAGATCAATTCATAGAATGTGCTAGAGAGCACATGAGGGTGACGAGATTAATCAATATTGAGTGTCCTTGTCGAGATTGCCAGAATATTCGAAGACACCGCAACATTGAGATGCTGCGAGATCATTTGGTTCGTCGCGGCTTTGTGGATCGCTACACCCGATGGACAAAACACGGAGAGCTCGTGGAAGACGATGAAGTGACGAGCAGGCCTGTCCACGCTGGATTGAGAGGCCAGGGTGTTGAAATTAATGTAGAAAATGTAGGATTAAGAGGTCAACATGTTGAGATTAATGTAGAAAATTTTAATACTTCAAAGTGTACGGATCAAGTTGATGAAATGATGAATGAACTCGAACAAGATTTTGCTGATATTCCCGGAATTTTTGAGGGTTTAGGTAAAGAAAAAGATGTGCCACTTTATCCCGGTTGCACCTCGCACACAAAAATGAAAACGGTTTATTTTAAATTGTTTAACTTGAAAGCTAAAAATGGGTGGAGTGATAAAAGTTTCACATCTCTACTAGAACTTTTAAAAGAAATGCTTCCGGAAAAAAATGAGTTACCCGATTCGACATACAAAGCAAAAAAACTATTGTGCCCTTTAAGTATGGAGTTTGAGAGAATCCCAGCATGCCCACGTGATTGTGTGTTATTTCGTGGAAAGTACAAGGATTTGCATAAATGCCCAAAATGTAACGCGTTAAGGTACAGGCCCAAAGGTGATGAGATTGAAAGTACGAAGGGTGCTGCAGCAAAAGTGGCCTGGTATTTGCCTATAATTCTGAGGTTTCGGCGTCTCTTCTCAAATCCAAGAGATGCTAAACTATTACGTTGGCATGCCGATTGTCGAAAAGATGATGGAATGCTTAGACACCCCGCCGATTGTCCAGAGTGGAGGAACATTGACAGAACGTATCCCGATTTTGGAAGTGAACTTAGAAATTTGAGAATAGGATTATGTACGGACGGGATGAACCCTTATGGAAACATGAGCAGTCGTCACAGTACGTGGCCAGTTTTGTTGTGTATTTACAATCTTCCTCCCTGGTTGTGCATGAAAAGAAGGTACATGATGATGCCGTTGTTGATTTCAGGTCCTAAACAACCCGGTAATGATATAGATGTGTACTTGGCTCCGTTGTTTGAGGATCTTATGAAGTTGTGGGAGGACGGCGTTAAGATTTTTGATGCATGTCTACAAGAGGAATTTGTGCTTAAAGTAATGGTCATATTCACAGTTAATGATTTTCCAGCTTTAGGAAATTTCTCGGGTCTAAAGACGAAGGGAGAGAAGGCCTGTCCCATATGTGGGGAAGAAACTTGTTCGATACGGTTGCCCAACTATAAGAAGAATGTTTATCTTGGGCATCGCAGGTTCTTATGTCGGAGTCACCGCTACCGGCGAAAGACAAAGGAATTTAATGGCGAGGTCGACAATCGGAGAGCACCGATACCATTGACCGGGAATGAAGTTTATGCTAAAGTGGATAACATAGTGGTGGAGTTTGGTAAAAAGCAAAAAGAAGTGCCCATCGAAGGAATTTGGAAGAAGAAATGTATATTTTGGGATCTCCCTTATTGGAAAGATTTGGATGTTAGGCATTGCCTGGATGGGATGCACATAATAAAGAATGTTTGCGAAAGTTTGTTCGGTCTGTTATTGAATATTAAGGGAAAAACTAAAGATGGCATCAACGCCAGAAAAGACATGGTTGAAATGGGTATTCGGCCAGAGTTAGCTCCCCGGGTCGAAGGCAACAAAACTTATCTACCTCCAGCGTGCTATACATTATCGAGGAAAGAAAAACTTAGTTTATTGGAGTGTCTGAGTTCAATCAAGGTTCCTTCTGGTTATTCCTCCAACATCTCTAGAAAGGTGTCAACCAAAGAGATGAAATTGATTGGAATGAAGACATATGACTGGCATGTCGTATTGACCCAGTTGCTCCCAGTTGCAATTCGAGGGATTCTCCCTAAGAATGTTAGACACTCTATCACTAAGTTGTGTTTCTTCTATAACTCAATTTGCTCCAAAGTGACACATTCGGATTCATTGGACCAGCTGCAGACTAATGTTGTGGAAACTTTATGCGAGCTTGAGATGTACTTTCCACCATCTTTTTTTGATATCATGGTTCATCTAACCATTCATTTGGTTAGGGAGATAAAATTGTGTGGACCCATGTTTCTACACTGGATGTATCCATTTGAGAGAGCTATGGGTCAATTAAAAGGGATGGTACGGAGCCGATCTCGACCGGAAGGAAGCATAGTTGAAGGAAAAGTTACGGAAGAGGTCATTGAGTATTATACCGATTACCTAGAGAGTGTTGAATCCATTGGTCTTCCCAAGTCTCGCCACGAGGGTAGACTCAAAGGTGTTGGTACAATCGGATCCAAAATTTTGTGTGTGGAGATTGAAAGCGAGAACAAGCACATTTCTTGCAACACCTTGCCGTTGTTTCTCCATACGTGGATGCGCATTTAGCTGAGTTACGAGATTTAAATCCTTCGGAAACTGAAGTGTGGATCCATAGCACCCACAACAAGACATTTGTTAGATGGTTTAGAAATAAAGTTAATTCCCAACGAACAGAGAATATTAATGAAACCATCAGATTTCTGGCACGAGGACCCAGTGCGCAAGTACAGACCTGGCAGGGGTTCGACATGAACGGTTTTACTTGGTACACAAGGAAACAAGATGGCAAGAGCACTGTACAAAATAGTGGAGTGACATTGGAGGCTTTATCAAGTAGTGGTAACACGTCGGAATCATACTATGGTTGGATTGAAGAGATATGGGAATTGGATTATATGGTGTTCAGGATGCCCGTTTTCTTGTGCAAATGGATTGAGAATCGGCGTGGAGTCCGTTGTGACAAAGAAGGGTTCACATCCGTCGATTTTAACCGATTGGGTTATCAACATGATCCTTTCATACTGGCAAAGCAAGCAAAACAAGTGTTTTATGTTTTGGATCCGGCCGATAAAAAATGGCATGTCGTGCTATCGGGGAAAAGACGCATTGTCGGAGTGGAAGATGTTGTGGACGAAGAAGAATACGATCAATTTGATGACGTGCCAGCATTTTCCACCGGTATCGCACATGCGCCAGTGGACGAGGGTCAAGAACCAATCTACGCACGGTCTGATCATCAAGAAGAATTGGTGGTCACGAAAAGAAAACGAAAGAGAAAAGCAAGCTAACGGTAAGTGATTTACATATATTTTTTTTCAATAAATTAATATTTTTATTATGGTCTCCTAATAAATTGTCCTTACAATCTAATATCGATTCTTTATACTTTAAAACGCAGGTTCATTCGGGAAATAAATAGCATGTAAAAACACTGGGATTAATATTTCATTTTGTTTTAATTAAATATTTTTTCCTTTTTTAAATTTTGTTTATTTATTTATTTTGAGTTACCGATTAGATTCACTGCAATATTTAGTTAAATGAAATATTTATTCTAAACACTTTTACCTTTTTTCAATTTTGTTGATTTATTTATTTATTTTCTCTTTTTATTCCTTTTTTAAATAACACGAACCAGTGTCAATTCACACTACTATATAAATATATTTATCTAAAAACATTAATAATCACAAATCGTAACGTGCCTTAGTGGTTGTGCGCTTGGTTGTCAACTGGATGACTTGGGTTCGAATCCTAGCAAAAACAATTTTTTTCTTTGCGATTTCAAAATTTCTGCAGCGGTTGTAAGTTAAAAACCGCTGTAGATTTCTGTAGCGGTTGTTGTTAAAAACCGCTGCAGAAATTTTGAAATCTCAAAGCAAAATATTGTTTTTTCTAGGATTCGAACCCAAGTCATCCTCTTGACAACCAAGGGCAAAACCACTGATGTTTCCAGTTCTTTTGTGATTATTTTTTGATTATATATTAAATTTATGTATAGGGAAGGGAGTTGGTTTGATCCTCTGTGGCGCTGCATTTTGTAGCGCTACGTAATGCAGCCCCTAAACCACTTGTGAATGTCTCATCGTACCGGCAAATTGCTGTGATCACAAGGCAACAAGAACAAAAAAACTAAATTGCTGTGATCACAAGGCAACAAGAACCCAAATTGCTGTGATGGTTTGCTCCAAGAACCCAAATTGCTGCGTTGTGAGTGCAAGCGCAACCAATGAAGAATGTCTCATCTGTTTGGAGACACTCCCAAAATGCCGCATCTGTTTGGAGACACTCACAAAATTATATACAAATAAAATAAATAAAAATAATAATATTAAAATAATATTTACAAGTAATATAAATAAAAATAATAATATTAAAAAAATATATAAAATAATAGTATTAAAATGTAGAATAAACTAACAATAATATACATAACATATATATCAGTAATAATACTCAGAAGCTTGAAGCCTCAGTGGTTGAGCACTTGCTTGTCAATTGAATGACCCTGGTTCGAATCCTTATAAATGCCAATTTTTCTTTCATTTTTTAAAAAACATATCTACAGCGGTTTTTAACTTACAACCGCTGCAGAAATTTGTCTGCAGCGGTTGTATGTTAAAAACTGCTATAGAACTGATCTGCAGCGGTTTTATGTTAAAAACCGCTGTAGACTTGATCTGCAGCGGTTTTTAAGGACAACCGCTGCAGATTTCTACAGCTGTTGTAAGTTAAAAACCGCTGCAGTATGGATCTGCAGCGGTTTTTAATAAAAAACTGCTGTAGATATGTACTGGGGTTGATTACCCTCCAAATTTTCTAAAAAACTGATGTCTGTACTGGGGTTTGATTACCCTCCAAATTTTCTAAGTATTGAATTTTTTCACACTATTTTCACACTCCAATACTCCATTTTTTCTAGGTAAGTACTAAGCCCCGCTGCACCCGCCGCAGCTCTAGCCCTGCCCCAGCCCCGCCGCAGCCCCAGCCCAGCCCCAGCCCCGCCGCAGCCCCAGCCCAGCCCCAGCTCCCGTCGCAGCCCCAGCCCCGCCGCAGCTCTAGCCCAGCCCCAGCCCCATCGCCCAGCTCCCTCCCGTGCTAAGGTAAGTACCATTGTACCTCTCCCTCCTCCTCCCCCTCAGTACCGGTACCGGTACCAGTACCAGTGACCAGTACCAGTACCAGTGACCAGTACCGGCACCAGTCCCAGTATCCAGTACCAGTACCTGTACCAGTACCTGTACCAGTACCTGTACCAGTACCTGTACCAGTACCAGTATCCAGTACCAGTATCCAGTATCCAGTACCAGTACCAGTTCAGTCCCAGTGCCCAATTTGGAATTGTAGATAAAATTTGGTACAAATTTGGTAGATAAAGACATGGATTATCAAGGCATGGACAGAGATGCCCCCAGAAGAAGGTCGAGGAATAAAACCAACATGCAAAAGTTTTTAGACGAGACCAAAGATATAACAAGGTACATTGAGTTTCTTGATAACGGTATGCCTACCGGAAAATTTGCTGCCAACTTCTCAAACTATCTCGGGTGGTATTTGAGAGAAACGGTGCCATGTACCTTACAAAATTGGAAGCAAGCTGATGAAGAGCTTCGAAACAGACTGTGGGATAACGTCAAGGCAAGATTATGTTTCCTTACAAATCTAAAATTTGAATGAACATTGATTGATAATGAATGAAAATTAATTGACCAATGTAA
The DNA here is from genome assembly GCA_030179965.1 of Cyperus esculentus. NCBI lineage: Eukaryota > Viridiplantae > Streptophyta > Magnoliopsida > Poales > Cyperaceae > Cyperus > Cyperus esculentus. Next base: position 3,286,660 of record JASGLE010000027.1, read on the forward strand.
CGTTTTTAACTTGTAGGGTGTTTTCAATATCCCCGACGATACTCACAGGGATAAGGTGTTGGTTAATATGGGCATTACCTTCCGGAACTGGAGAACCACGTTGAAACGAGATTACCTCGATAAAGGTAGAAGCCCGCTTGATGAATATACCATAACAGACGATCAGTGGGAGGAATTCAGAAGGCAGAGGGAAACCCCTGAGTTTCAGGTGCAATCAATAAGAAATATTACCGTACATCATTACTTTGGATTTTTACAACGTACTGACAAAATTTATTAAACTTGTGTGTCAAGGCAAAAAGTGAACAGGGAAGAGCGGCGGCATCGAAAAACCTCTACCCTCACAGACTCGGGTCCGGCGGGTACAAAACCGCAACAATGAAGTGGAAAAAAAATAAAGATGTTCTTCCTTCAACATCGGACAGTTCCGGACTTAGCGAAGAAGAAAACAATAGAGCCTACAATTGGTTCATGGCAAGAACAAAGAAGGACGCCGAAAGGGGTATCTACTTCCCCGACGAGGCGACTCGGATGGCTTTCCAGCGGATGGTACATTATTCAATATTTTCATAATGAAATTGTTTAAATTGTTTACCAATTATAATGCATATAATGAACCTAATCCTAATTAAATTATTTACCAATTAATTGTATTCAATATTTTCATAACAGGAAGCATTTCGGGATGAAGAAAGGAGAGGGGCGTTCAAGGCAGACGGATACAATGATGTGTTGTCTGCTTCTATTGGGACGCCTGAGCATCCCGGGAGGTTGAGAGGACATGCGGTGGGATACACCGGGGTGAAAGCCGTGTACGGTAAAAGCCGGAGGCATGCACATCATAACCGCTGTAATGAAAGGATTGAGCATCTCGAGAGCATGCTGCACACCCAACAGGAAATGCTGGGCAAAGTATTGGAGTTCTTGCCTGCCGAAGTTCAACAGCAGTTTGGAGTCACCCCTACTAGACCATCCGTTTTCCCTACTCAAGTGAGCTCCAATAATCTTGGTGAACAACAGCTGCCTATGGTAGACGAGGTAACGAGATCCTTTATATTTTTTTAAACTTTGTTACATTCTTGTATTATTTGTGTGTAACCTGGTATTCAAATTTTGTGTTAGAACCCTACCCCGTGTGTACTCCTCATCGATACGGATAGTGGGCCAGCGCCGGTAGCATTCGGGAGGATTTATCCGTGCCCTCCGGGAACTCTAGTTCACCATGAACCCCTCCCTGCCGACTGCCTGAAGGTTAGCATTGATCAGGTGTTTGAGAACTGCTGCCTAATGTTGGTCCCTTTTCCGGTGGATGAAGAGGATCGTTTGGGCGCTTTAAGAACTGCCATCCGCAAATGGCCTTCACGGCTCGTGCAACATCAGGTATTTGTTTCGTTTGAATTAAATGTGAGTGATATATATATTCACCTATCTTACAATATAACTGTCTTCTAATGTTACTATTTTTTCTATTATGCATAGAACTTGGTGTCAGAACAACGCCCAACAAAGAAGAAAGCCGCGCGGCATGTGGCAAGTGCATCCTCGTCGATCAGACGGCCGCCGTTGGTTGATGAGACCTTGTTAGCACAGCTCCCGGAGTATTACTGTACATTCCATAATGTTTTGATGCTCCAACCCGCCGATTATACGTCGTATACAATTCCTTATCCGGAGGGGTTATTTGGGATCGAAGGTCACATCGCGCTCCGAATATCCGACATTATTGACGTCTACAAGTATGACCGTCTCAATGCTCCGATACTACAGATTTGGTGCATGTAGGTGCTTTTAAAATAAATATATAGCTTGTTAGTTTCGATCTATGTATAACAATATCGTATTGCAGGTTCTGGAAGAACCAAATGGAGACATGCGGTTCTACAAGGTTTAGATTCATGGACCCCGGTATCTGTGGGCAAGCTGCGGTCAAGTTGGATCTGGACGGAGCGATGCGCTACATGAATGAATATGTTCTGACGGTCACAGATGACGAGTATGTCTGCGTGCCATATAATTTCGAGTAAGTATATTTATTACCCCTAAATCCAATACAATTTCTCCCTACTTTCTCTATCTCCTGACATTAGCGGTTTTTATATATAGGGCCCATTGGATACTTTTATTGGTGCATTTCCACAGTCCAACCGTTTACTACATCGATTCATTGGACAACGTATTGGATGAAAGTAATTTCACTCTGAAGATGCCCCTCAATACGTAAGCGTTTCCATTCAGCGAAATATGACTTGCTTCCTAGATATTCTATCTCAAAAAAAATTACATGATTTATTACAACATTTTATATTATATATATACTAATTACATATTAATTGCTTTCTAATTTGGTTGCAGGGCGGCAAGGTTTTATTGGCAGCAAAGAAATATCAGGAGAAACACGTTGAATGCCATGCGATTTAAGAAGATCCCGGTACAGTAACTAAAAAAAATATGTAAGAATTAAAGACTTGTTTACAGATGTGATGGATCATTGCTATTTGATTTTATTAATTATAGGGTCCAAAACAGAAGGATGATAAAGCATGCGGTTATTATGTCATGCGGTACATGATGGACGTCATCTCACAGCACGTATTCGAGGGCTTTCCGCAGGTATGAATATCTAGATGTTTATTTGTTCAATTACATACTATGTATACCGATAAAATAAGTGTCTAATTTGTTCAAATTACATACTATCTAGATGTTTATTTGTTCAATTTAATTTTTCAGTCACTTGAGCCTGCTCGCGTCGAATATCCGGAGGAGCAGATTGAGGAAGTAAAGAGATCACTGTTGGAGTACATGACGCAACAATTATTTTAATTTGATGATGTCCTAAGATACTCGGTAATTTTCGGATAATTGTTGTAAATTTTGTAATTAATATATACTTTTTTGGTGGCATATTTTGTTGATATCGTGTAAATTAATTTTGATATGGTGTAGTCTAATGTTGTAGATTAATCTGTTCTGGAATTTCTGGTTGTTAATATCCTATATTGATCTGGAATTTCTGGTTGTTAATTTCATATATTAAAAAAATTACGTTGGAATTGTTGACATTCTGCAGCGGTTTTTACTAATAAAGCGCTGCAGAATATCTTTATTCTGCAGCGGTTTTTATGAAAAAGCGCTGTAGAATACCTTAATTCTGCAGTGGTTTTTAAGAAAAAGCGCTGCAGAATATCTTTAATTCTGCAGCGGTTATTAAGGAAAACCGCTGCAGAATATCTTCAGTCTGCAGCGCTTTTCTATAAAAACCGCTGCAGAATATCTTTAGTCTGCAGCGCTTTTTAAGCAAAAATGCTGCAGAATAAAGATATTCTGCAGCGCTTTTTCTTAAAAACCGCTGCAGAATGTCATTATAATAATACTTTCTGGTAACCAATTTACAGCGGTTTTTTATAACGATTTGCAGCTCTTCTGTCAGCAGCGGTACAAAACAGCTGTAAATCAGCTCGGATAACCGCTGTAAAAGATAAAATCTGTGGTAGTGTATCTACCCAGAAAGCTCCAAAAGAGGATAATTACCTTGGCTCAAAATTAAATAAGTAAATGTCTGTATCTATATTATCTCATCTAATAACTACAATTAAAACTTGGGTTATAAGATTTACGTACATAGCTTTACTTTTTTTTTTTTTTGAAATCTTTGCGGCAGCTGCAAAGTTGCGTGAGCGGGTATCGAACTCTCGACCTTTAGATAAACAGCAGCCTTAGGACTTTTCTTCTAACCAACTGAGGTACCACCCGTTTTCCACGTACATTTTTTTTTTTAAAGAAAGTGGAATACTCCACCAGTTTCATTGAAACTTTTTATTTTGTGCCCATAGAGGATTGAACTCATAACTTCTTGGAAGTCATCCTAGTTAGCTGCCACTTGAGTTACCGTTTTCCACATACATAGCTTTACATAAGTTGAAATTGAGTGTAAAGGTACGCAATGTTGAATATATATACACGTATAATTAGTTGATGGGTGTGTTATACTTAACGTCCATCAATGAACTGTTTATAGAGTTTAAATATTACAAATAAGATATAACTCTTATAAAATTAGTATACTATGGATATATGGACAGTTATTTAGTGGACACTAAATGTTTCCATTAGTTAATTTCCATGAAAGAATTGGATGTGGCATCACTTTTTCAAAACAAATAAACTTTTGTTAATTTCATGACTAATTGCTATCCATATATATGGCCGTTGTTTTTTCTATTCAGATGGTTAATTTTAAGTTTTAACAAAGTCTACAACAGTTGAACATGGAGATCAATTTTTTAACTAGTTAGTGCAATAAAGGTTCACGGTTCCGATTCCCTTATAACAAATATATGGAGGTCAACATGACACGTAATATATTACAGTTATATATATATATATATATATATATATATATATATATATATATATATATATATATATATGAATTATCATATTCTTTTGACCAATTGCACCCATAAATTAATTAGCAAACCTCTTCATACTATATTATATATTTCTTATTCAATATTTATAGAGCAAAATGATCCAGTTATGAACACAGCAACTACAATATTTTCATAACTTAATGATACAAATTATAAACATCCAAAAAATAGAGATGTAAATATTTCATTTTTATTATTATTCTTTTGCTTATTTTTTATCCTGTACGTGGTTGCTTAGTTCTTATAAAAGAAGGGGGAATCTAAGAATATTGCAGACGCCGAATATACGAATCATCAGTTACTTATTATAAGTGTTGGATTAAAAAAATTATAGTATTTATTATTTTTTTTTTTAATCTCATGCACCAACAATTGTTGTATGGCATATATATATAATTGCAAATAAAATACTACTTAATTAATATTTATCCTGCCCCAACCCCACAAGTATTATTATAGAATTAGAGCCGACCTCATCAAGAAAAATATATATATATAAAGGAAAATAAGAAAAAGTAATATATATATATATATATATATAGTAAACCGCTTCCCGAGCTTTCTCGTACACAAAAGTGTCGATCCATATATTTATTTTGTTTACAAGTTACAACGTACATCATCAACAGAGTCCGTATCTGCTACGATCCAAATCGGATTGGAGGAACCAACAATCTATATCTGACAGTTATAGTTTTTAGAGGGAATTTTTTGAGATTTTGTGAAATAATCTGAACCATTGAAGATCGGATTGGAGGGTCCTACGATCCAATTTGGATCGTAGCAGATTTCAGCGTATCATGAGCATGGGGAGAAGATATAAGTTGCTGAATTATTGTTTTTTTTATCTAAACTCTTAAGTACCTTTTCTCCACATGGATGCTGTCTGCAAGGACACCTTGCACATGACTTGAAAGGAAAATAGTAAAATTTAAAAGGGCAAAATTAACATGCTATCAATAAATTTGAGTGATTGTTCTTTCATGAAAAAGGAAATTAAGTGCAAGTAATTGAAATGACATTAATTTGTAATGGAGTAATTATTAACACTAGAGCTGCAAAAATTGTGATGTCAAATAAATAATTAAGAATTTTATAAAATTTACTAAATAAAATTTTGAACATAACTTTTATATTTTTTGATATAAATAATAATAATAATAATATAATAATAATAATTTATAAATAAGAACACATAAATGTTGGATCATTTTAAGGATTAAATTTTATTTTAGACATATCATATTCATGATATTTAATGTTAATTAAGAGAAATAAAATATATGAGTTATTAGATGGAAGTAGATAAAGAGTTTCAAACAAAATTATATAACGATGTGACATGGTTGGAGACCTACCAATAAAGAATATAGATATGTTAACTTAACAAGTCACATTAAAGGGGCATACGACGAATTAGCATCATATTGATTTATTAATGGGAGATAGAACTTGCAAAGAAATGTATGAGCGGTTAATTATCAAATTAATATTTTGGTAATTCACTGAAAAATTCTTCTAATTGTTTATAGTCGAGAGGTTTGACAAATATTGTTCTGTCAAGCATAAAATAATCAGATTTTGCTGCTAGTGTGCAATCGTGTGTTGGGCATGCAGATTCGACTCCTTTAAGACAAATAATAAAAAAAAAAACTATATATACTACAATTGATTAATGCAATTAATAATATTATATATGCAAGAGATACGAAGCTGATATAAGTTAAATATATATATGTATAATTGTATACGTATGGATTAGTTGCATGCAGAATCGTATCTCTTCCAGTAATACGGGGGAAGGGTACGTACGTAGCTGTATGAGTTGGATTAATTGCATGCTCTGTTTGGATTCGGTTTGGTAATGTACTATTTGGCATCGCCTATATATTAAAATAATTTGTATGGTCAAGAAATTAGCACATTTACTACAAGGAATGACATCCGCTGCCATAGTTTTCTATGACACAACAGTGCCATAGTTTTTTTTTTTTGTATCTATGCAAGTGAGACCCACAGTTAATAGATATCCTCGATTTCTAAATATCTGGGCCGTTCAAAATGATCCGACGGGCCTTTTTAACTATGGCAAGATCGTGCCATAGTTTTTTTGGCAGCAGATGCGGACCCCCGTAGTATGTGTCTGCTGTAGTGTTTTAAAAAAACCCGACAGGTCCGAACCCGACCCGAGAAACCCGGGGAAAATGGACCGACTGACCCGACCCGGGCGTCTGACCGGGGCAACCCGAGAGGACCGGGAGGGACGGTCCTCGCAAGGGTAAGTATCCATGTTCCCAGAAAAATTCCCGTGGAAACCCGACCCGAGCAAACCCGGGACCCGACCCGGGGCACCAGGGCAACCCGAGACCCTACCTCCCCCTCCCGGGGTACCGGGGCAACCCGGGACCCGACCCTACCCGACCCGAGGCAACCCGGGATCCGTCCCTACCCGATCCGGGGTATCGGGGTGATAACCCGAGGTAACCCGACTTGGTTCCAACTTTTCCCGCCTATGTTAACAACTAATATAATATTATTTAAATTTTATTTTCAAGAAGAATTTTTGTTTTACAACAAATATAATTATTAAATTTTTTTCTGATTTTCTATGTTATTTTTTCGGTATAAATAATATTATTTTATTTTTTTCATTTTTAATATAAAAATACTATTTTCCTAACTTTTAATTGTATTATATATATATATATATATATATATATATATATATATATATATATATATATACATGATTAAAACAAATAATTTAATTTTTAATTATTTTTTTATTTTTTAAGTATATTTTTCGATTTTTGTAGTGTGAAATAGGTGTATTATATTTTTTTTGTTTTGTTTTCTTATTTTTTTGACATATAACTCCGAGACCGGCAACCCGAGCAACCCGGACAGGGAAACCTGGGAGGGACGGTCCTAAGCTAGGTCCAATCTCCTTCCCCCCAAAATTCTCCCGAGGTTTCCCGAACCGGGAAAACCCGTGGACCGGGGAAACCTGTGGACCGAGGAATCCGTAGACGGGACAGGTTTGGACCGACCAGGACCTATCCAGACCGTTTTTAAATCACTAGTCTGCTGTATTGTACACAATAACTGGAAGCTCTTAATTAAGCTCAAGATTCAGTTATAAGAATACTTCAATTGTTGATATATAAAATTGAAAAACTAACATTTAATTCTATCAAAACAATTACATAACTCATATATTAAACTAAACTAAACTGCTTATTGGTTTCAATGGAAGTTTTCTCTGCATTTCTCTTGACTAGAGGAAACCCAAAAAAAATGAAGAAGAATTAAGATGTCTCTAGGATTAAGTTAACACAAGCCATAATTTTGTACCTATAGATAAGCATGTTTATAATGTCTTGATCCAAGGAGGCAAATATACAATGGTTTAAGATCCCAATACACTTATAATATTACAAAAAAAAAATGTTAATTAATTAATTATTTAATTAGTAATTAGCTTTATTGGATCCTCTTTTACTTTAATCTCACCAAATCACGCCTCATCCAATTCAATCAATCAATCCATGCACTCCTGCTCCACTACTTAATCCAGCAACAAAAAAAAAAAAAAAAAAACCCCTAAACACAAGATTCTAATCATGTGTCAGCATAATACTTAATACTTAATAATAATTAATAATATTAATATTGCTTTATGTGACTTGACACATAACTAATTCATGTGTCTCCTTGTGGTAGGCCTTGGTTTCATGTACTATTTTAACATTTGTTTGCCAAGACATTCTTCAAATTAATTAAATCCAACTTTCATTAAGCTTGATTAATTTTAAAATTTTAAATTAGGTACCATTGGTAGCTTTTTGTCAGGCAGGAGGCACTTAGTTTCAGATCTGAGTCTGACTACCTTAATTAGAGCAGGCAAATTATTTGATCATGAGGCTTCATTGCTTGAACAGTAATTAATTAAGTGCATGCAAAAGCAAAACTACTATCTTTATCATTTAATTAATTTAATATCTAATATATATATATATATATATATATATATATATATATATATATATATATATATATATATATATTGCATTTTTATGATTTAATTGAGATTTTGAATTACTTTGGTCAGTTATACCATGATTGAACCAATTAATTAAACTATCTTTTGGATCCCTATGAGTTTAATTAAACATGCGGATTAAGCACTAATAAATGGATAATTTAGCAGCGAAACACTGATTAATAATTATGATAGCTTTTTAAGTAATGTATTTTGGCATTTGTATTTTCCTTGACAGGAATATTATCTTGCATTTTGTCGTTAATTAAATGATATTTTGCCATTAATTAGATGCCGCTAACTAAACACTTCCTAGAAAGTCCTTTTTGACCAAATCTTATCCAAACACCTGCAATCAATTAAAACCAATAAAAGATCCTAAAAAAGTTCATATTCAAATTGATTCAACTGACTTTGGCATTTTTCAGAGAATTAAACTGCCCCACCAAATTAAAGAGCAAACCAAGCTGACCCAGCTGCCCAATTCTCACTCCTGTATTTTAAAAGGGTTGCATGAATTTATTTGGAATATATTATATATTTTAATTAATTATGGGATATTCATGACTACATAGAAGGGAAAAAAAAATATAAATAAGAAGAAAAAGATGTATAAAATGTAAAACGGAAAGCAGAAGAAAAAAAACTGCACCAGTACTAAACGCATCCCAACTAAGTAATTTTTTCGAGATAAAGATGAAAATCAAGTTACTCAAATTTAAATATCTATATATGAAAGACCCTTCTGTCCGGTTTCTAACCCAACTAAGTAATATTGATTCTGATAATTTTACACTATGACAGGAAAGAAACAGAGAAAAATATCATGTACAAGTTTGTCAGTCAATTTGGGCTGCCCAAAATAACAGCACAAACTGAAACCATTTCCTCTGATCATGAATCATGAACAGAGGTGGCAGAACCCGACCCGATTCGACTCGAACCCGACCCGACCTGGTATTTTCCAGAAAGTCAAACTGACCTGACCCAATCCGACCTGACCCGATACTGAGCCGACCTGAGATAAAATAACATCAAATCTAACTCAAATCAACATAGGATCTAAAAAAAGTTGATATTAAAATTGACCCGACCCGACCCGCCCATCACCCGACCCGATCCCAGATATTATAAAAAGTCAAACTGACCCGACTCGACCCGAACCCAACCTGCCCGCCCGATTTGCCACCTCTACATGAATCATTCATCAAGGCGGTCCAGGAAGCATGCATGTTGCAATACATACCAAGTGGTTTTTTGTTCATGATTGTGTCTGGAATATTATGGACCATAAGTGCCCAAGAAATAGTAAATACAGTTTAATGATGTACAAAAATATACAGGGGGAATTGGAAAGGGGTCCATATTAATCCATATGTGAAAATTCTGGTAGCTGTTGATGCATGGTTTATGGGTTATGAAACTCCAAACGGACTTCCAAACCCAACTTAAAATCAGCCCAATACAAGTTAATTTGGGCCCAAAATCCTGTACCTGTTATATTCATGTATTGGCCCAAAATTTACTAAAACGAATTGAGATTGTTGTTAGTCTGTACCTGAAGAAAGACCTCTAATTAAGTCCAACCAAAGCCCAAGAATTAAACAATTGTGTGTGTTCATTGCCACTTTCACAAATCATTTTAGACCCCAATAACACAGCTACTACATTCTACATACACATATTTGTGACTATTTCAAAACCCTAAATTAGTAGGTTTCTAATATCTGACCCGTCCTAAGGATTGCAACTTACAATCATCTAGAACCATTATGAGATTTAATGGCAAAACTGCAAAAGACAATATAAATCGTGTGGTTGGTTGCAGATTTAAAATTTAATTTTTTTATGACAAAATCATGTAATTGGTCTAAGAATATTGAACTATATATATTACCAATTTCCAAAATTTTGAGTCTGTATAGGTCCCATCTGCCTGCCAAAAAAAAAAAATGTATATTTGGCTTCTCTACAGTTGTAATATTATTTTATTATTATTTTTTGTTAGTGCATAAGTTCAATATCTGATTCCGTATCGGCTACGATCCAAATTGGATCGGAGGAGCCTCCAATCCCTGATCCGACAGCTGTGGATTTAGGGGGGTTATTTTAATCTTAGCCTTCTATTTAGGATTGGAAGGTCTTCCGATTCGATTTGGATCGTAGCTGATTTGGGCGTTCAATATATATCTGTCCTCTGACTCTTTGAGGTTGTATATGTATACACTATACACCGTTTAAATTGACAAAAAACCCGTTGACTATTTGACAATAACAAATTACAATTCCAAGCTCTAACTACAACTAACCTAAATGTGCATGTGGATTAATTAATAAACTGATTTGTTGGTTCCTTTGTTTCCTTGGGCTAAATGCTGATTTGGGTCTGAAACAAACAGCCTTTGTGTAAATAAAACTGAGATCCCCTTTTGGCGTTGCATGTCTCTCCCATATACCTAATAATGTAATTAATTAATTAGTTGTTAATTATATAATATTAGTACGTACACAAGCCATCTTGATTACCTTATACAATTGTATATTTATATATATAGCGTGTCTCATGCTGGTTCCGGATCAAAAGCCTCCTGCACATGCTAATTAGATGTCATCTAAAACCTGTGTGCTAATCAATGTATTAATTACTCACAAAAAAAAAAATTAACTGGGTTTTGTATTTTTTTTTCTTTTTTTTTTAGATGAAGATTTTGGGTTTTTTTTTTAGCTTAAAATTAACAAGGATGTTTAATTTCGCATAATTAAACACCTTTATTTGTTAACAAAAAAATAAAGTGGACATCTGCATACTCAAGATTCATGAACAATCCTAACATAAAAAAAATAAATAATAGATACACATGTAACTAGCTAAAATCCACAATATGCATAAAAAATCTGCCCACATAAGAACAGAAAATAATTCCAATTAAATATCCCCAAGTTCTTCTGATCAACAAAGAAAGAAAGAAAGAAAAAAAAAAAGAGGACAGTGAGTGAACATCGATTGAACATGCACAAATTTTTTTATGATTTCATCTTTGACAGGTTTGGTTTGGAAGTGAAAGAAGTCAAAAGTTGTTAGCGGAAGTGATTAAGCTTGTCAAAAGAATGCAGCACCTAACACAAATTAAGCCAATTGGTTAGTTAATTTTGTCATTAAGTCATAGAAAAAGTTTCAAACTGTTCCTCCACTGCAATTTGAAAATAATCGAGATGTATATTTTATATTTAATTTCAATGGCTATGTTGTTTGGTCCTTTGTTAGGTACTTAACTAGGTATTAAAGTTAATTGACTTCCTTAATTATCAATTTCTAATTGTTTATATTTTTATGTTATGATTTGTTTATTCTATAATCTATATACTCATGAATGAACTCAATATCATTGTGTGTCAGTCGGTTTGCATAATGCATGTAGTTACTAAAAAAATTTATTTGCAAACGGGCATTATTTTATTATTAATATTTTAGAGTCTTAGAAAGCTCCAAAAATAAAAAAATTTTGTATCTTCTAATATTTTCATATGATGAATTTAATTGGTCATAAATTGAAATTTCAGGTATTGCAAAATATAATTTGAGTCATTAGCATTTCGTAGGGAAATGCAAATGTTTCCATATTAATCTAACTCTTTCTACTACCTCAATAAAAGTGAGTCTATGACATCTAAATTATCTCAAAATTTGAGTTAGTTGCCCACACAATCTGGACCGTCGGTTTAGATATTTGTCAGAGGCAATCAAAACAGTCAGTGTTGAGGTTTACGGAGTTCTTTATAAAAATACTCTGCAGGCAAACTCAACTCAAATTTTGAGTTAACTCGGAGGGTCTCAATTCAATAAAAGCTATGTAAAAAACACAATAAATTATAGCTGAGTCGATCTTAATTACTGTGATTATGAATCATCATCAGGTTATGGGTCATTTCAGCTGTTTCCAGTCAGGTAAGTTTTCAAATCATTTTGACATTTATATTATATTTCGAATTATGAAATCTCAGTCTTTTCTCTTTTCCATCATATCAAATCAAGTTGAATTTATGTCGAAATTAATTGAGAACCAGATCGATCGTTGTCGATGAATTATTGAAATCGGGTTCTTGATTTAGAAACTCCACATTTTGGTATTATGAAATATCTCTTCGTGATATTTAGACATGGGGGAACTTTATATAGAAATTTATAACATTTATACAATTTATACTGTATTTTTATTATTGTGTCACGTTGAACAAAAAATTGATATATATCTAGTGTTCTCCAAGTATTTATTGATAGAATATATTGTATATATTATATTTGATGTGTATACAGAAAATTATATCAATTTGATTTTATTTACATGTGCATCAAGCATTACAAAAAATCAACGGTTCAAGTTTTATGATTTTTTCTCCTCTCTTGATGACTATCGAAACAATATTAAAACTTTACCATTTTTTATGTATATATTATTAAGATAATATAGAATAATCTAACGGTTTAGATTTTTCAATTTATGCATAAATAAAAAAAATGATCACCATGGGCACCATTGCCCATGGTTATTGGATCCCTCCTCATTATATATATCATCACCCATAACTATGGACATGGGAATTCTTCCTAGTATGATTTCTTGACATGTAAATATGTAAATGGTTAACTCAAATCAGCATGGTAAGTACTGGTAACTGGTAATCATTAAACAGATTGTACTCCCCTGTTGAACATTCAAGCAAGTAACTGACAATGTGCAGTGATATATATAGGGAAACATCTTGCGTCCACAAAGTGGACACATCCACACTCACAAGTGGTTACAAATAAGACCCGTGTGGTCCACTTATCAGTAAATGTTGTCACATTCTATGGATTTTCCACTATGACGGTAGGTTGTCCCCTTATATATATATATACTGATATCTGATTCTGATATGATGTTATGTATGTATGTATGGGCATATATGATGGGGCATGCCACAGAGAATAGGAGGCTAAAGCTACTTATTACTGCCTTTTCTCCATTAACTCTTGTTTTGTTGCACTTGATGCATTTAATTGTCAGGCTGCCCCTGTTTCTTGGTTTGTGTCTCTCTGTCTGTCTGTCTGGCACTCCGTCTCTAGCTAGATTTAAACAGTATTTCAGATTTTGGCAAAGAATATAATGGCAGTAGTGAACTATGCTTCAATAATAAAAAAAATAACAAAAAAAACAACTATGGGTAAAATGTGTATTTAAATATTCAAAAGCACTTTATACTTATATTTATTGTTTATCCAGAATATGGTGTAGATATATGATGAACAATTTTAAACATATATATATGCCTCCAATTGAGAGTGCAAGTGTAAATGCATGCCAGTTATTTTGACCTCGCAAATAGAGTCTTTTTATGAAGGATAAATTATGCTTCAATCTGCTGATGCAAGGACGATGAAGTTTGTGATTGAAGAAATTGAATAAAACTTTGATAAAATTGTTAGGAAATGAGATAATAGCAAGTTCCTGATTTTGGGAACGATTCGGCATGATTTGAAATTCATAATCCGAATATAATTATAAATCAATTTGTTGGTTTACGATAGAGTTAATTTATAGTCCCTAACAATTTTACAAAATACTAGATATTTGGTAATTATTGTGAAAAGTAGTATGGCATATTCAGGTAAATATTGATATTATTTGAGAACTCTGTTACTATAGAAGTATAAAGGATGGAGTTTCAATTTTCATCCATACAAGTTCCACAGGAAGTGGTTTGGGAGGTCACGGGTTCGAAACCCGGATGGGCTATTTTATAGACATTTAAATTTGAGTGGCTTGACTCTCATCTTTATCTCAAAAACAGAAAAAAAAAGTTACACAAGAAGTATTGGAATTCATATCCCCTGCTGTACTGCATTATGCAGTTCACATCAACAGCTGTTGGATTGTTTTGAGATTTGTGCCAGCGCAGATCTCAAGACGATCCAACGGCTGACGTTGTTAACTGCACAATGCGGGATGAGCACTCGAAGTACTGCTGTGTTGAAGGTCGAAGACGGATATTAATTTTCTGATGGCAAAACATCTTCTTCTTCTTTTTTTTTTTTTGCTTAATTATTGTTTAGGTTTTATAGTAGACGCAGGGCCTCTCTATATACACATCGATCTTATCCTGGCAGCTCATACATTTAAACTCTTACAGTATGTATATGTAATTTATTTGGAAAATCCAAACAATAATATGCGGCTACGGAATATCTGGACCTTGTTGTAGATTGTTATTTTTTTTTAACCAAAATAAAAATAAAAAATTGAGATAGAGAGAAAAGAGATGAAAAGCACTTAGACTCAAAACATATATATATATATATTTTTTTCTCTATAAGAGACTGTTTGAAACGCACAGTACCAAATTAGAAAACTGAAAACTCACGAGGAAAGACTTCACTTGATCCGTATACCAAGTTATCAACTTGTGTTGGTAAAAATTTCGAATTTTTTTATTGTAAGTTTATAACTAATGAAAGTAAATGAAAAGTGTGCTTCAATAACTAGGATTTAGCATTATTTTCTTACAATTTAATCATTTTATCTTTTGGCCAAATTATCTGAAAACGTTTTTACTTCTTTTCCAAACTAAAAGTTAGTAAACATAATTAAACTCATTAATTTCCTTAAATCAAAAATTAGTTTCTTAGTTTCATCCAAGTCTCTGTCTTTGTGTGAAAGAAAGTGACCCAACTTGCTGCAGCATCACTATTTAACCTAGCTAGGTTCTTGTATTACCAAGTTTGGATTTTTATCCGCTGCCATAGTTGTGATGGCAGGATGCTGCCATTGCATCTGCCCACAAGAAAAACTCCCCTCTATTTCCTACAATCTCAGCCGTTTAAAAAAATCTGACGGATCAAAATGATTATAGCAGCGTTCTGTCATCACTTTTATGGCAGCAGATGCTGACCCTACCAAGATTTTGCACTGCCAACAGCCAACACAAACACAAACAAAAATAAAAATAAAAATAAACCTCTTTTCATCATCTTGAGGCCCGCATGTCATGTTGTTTATTTATATACTTGATACTTCTTAATTAGATTCAGGCCCACATCTCCATTTCATGTCATGATATTGTCATTCAATTTCCTTATATGTCTTCTTGCACTTTTCCCTTCTGGCCCCATTCAATCTCTGTCTGATATTTGCCAAGGATTGGAAAGGAAACTGTGCATGTACTTGGTTGCAAATATTCTTCTCCTTTTTTTTTTTTTTTTTTTTTTTTTGAGAAAATATTCTTCTCCTTCTCTTCAACTATTTTTGTGGGGACTCATATCATGACATACATTATTTAGCTTAATTTGATACTGTTTGACACATATATAGAGTATCAAATTGATCAATTGATACTGTTTGACACATATACTTGGTTGCATTTATATCTTTCCGATCAATGGATATCGTTTTCTAGCTAGTGAACAGATACACTACGTACGGTTTCCAATAAACATTTATGCGACTGTAGTAAGCACATGGGTGTACGTGGTGTGTCACAACAGTGAGAAGAGTAGATGAGTGGCCTACTGTATAAGGGTGGACTTTTTCTAGAAATTAAATCATACATGATACACCTATATATCTGCCTATGGTTTATGCATTGCATGCAAGTTTTTTGTTTGTAATCATAAATATCTTCACTTTTGTAAGGAAATAAAACACTTTGTAATAAGTTGTTAATTAGTAATTAATTAATAACAACCATACTACCATAGACACATAAAGCTACAGTATATATATATATACACAACGCAAGCAATTACGTAATTTAATTATATATATATATATGTTTATACTCCGTGCGGTTTCTCTTGGTAAACTAAAAGTCAACTGTGCGTATTAATTGGGCTTAATTAAAAAGGTTAATTAATTAAACCCAGCTTAAT
This sequence comes from Cyperus esculentus, assembly GCA_030179965.1. Classification (NCBI taxonomy): domain Eukaryota; kingdom Viridiplantae; phylum Streptophyta; class Magnoliopsida; order Poales; family Cyperaceae; genus Cyperus; species Cyperus esculentus. The sequence continues at coordinate 3,303,041 of JASGLE010000027.1, forward strand.
TTATTTATAACAAATATACAACGGTAACATATATGAATGAATGAACTCAGATCAACTTTGTTAATTTCTGTCAGGATTAATTAGTTAACTAAATGCTTCTGCTTAATCTCATGACTTTTATATATGTTATTAATTAGGTAGGTCAGCATGTGTCGCCTTAAGCTGTCTAGTTTTGTGCCTCTGCCTCACAAAATTTAAAAGTGTTTCAACTCAAATAGAATTGTAAACTAAAAATTTTGTACACAAAATAAATAAAATTAATCTCAAGTTGCTTCTTGGATTCCCTTGTTGCTCTTAATTAAATTAAATTAACTTAAACCCATTTCACTCCCTTAAGTAACCTAGTTCTCTCTAACTCTCACTCTCTCTCTCTTCTCATACATACACACTTTGATCTAATCTAAGTACTTCTTATATATGTTTTACATCACTTTGCTACAAAATAGATGAATAGTAAGAAGACCATAAACTAAAAACCTCTTCTATATACTGCTTAAGTTCTATTAATCTCAGCATTGGATTGAATAAAAGAGGAAGGCGATCGAGATGATCACCGGCAAGGACATATACGATGTGTTGGCAGCCATGGTGCCGCTCTACGTGGCCATGTTTCTTGCGTTCGGTTCGGTGCGGTGGTGGGGCATCTTCACACCGCAGCAATGTGCCGGTATAAACCGGTTTGTCGCTGTCTTTGCTGTACCACTTCTGTCGTTCCATTTTATTTCGACCAACAACCCTTACACCATGAGCTACCGGTTTCTCGCCGCCGACTGCCTTCAGAAGCTCGTCATTCTCGCGGCGCTTTTCCTCTGGCATAACTTCTCGCCTCGCAAAGGAAGCAGGTAATTAAGCAAAAGATCATACAAGTATATATATTGTGCTTTAGTTTTGACAAGTTTTAAAAGTTAAAACTGTTAACATTTGATTTCTCATTTTGAAATTTGAACCATGAATTAAGGTTTGTTTATCTATGTATAATATCCGTAGATTGTAAATCTCAACTTAAGTAGTTTGAGAAAGCTCCTGAAATAGTGATATGTCTGCATAATATTTCAGATATAAGATTTGATGTAATTTGATTATTCTTCTTACATGCAAGTTTTTTTTTTTTTTTTTTTTTTTTAATTTTTTCATACAGTTTGGACTGGGTGATCACTCTATTCTCACTATCGACACTGCCAAACACACTTGTGATGGGAATCCCGCTGCTCCGTGCTATGTACGGTGACTTTTCAGGATCGCTGATGGTTCAGATCGTCGTGCTTCAGAGCGTGATTTGGTAAATTATCTGCTGTCAATCATTTACTTCTAAAACATCTGTTGTTTTAATTTACGTCAGTAACGACATATTGTCAAAGACATATTTTACCAGTAACTTGATATTGTGATTTCTGATATTTAACTTCTTGTCGAGAATGTTCGTTGTGCATATCTTACGAGTTCGAAAATATAGATCGAATAACTGTAATGAATAATTTGTAACTTGAATAGGTACACACTGATGCTGTTTCTGTTCGAGTACCGCGGGGCCAAGTCGCTAATCTCGGAGCAATTCCCTCCTGACATTGGTGCTGCTATTTCCTCCTTCCGTGTCGACTCGGACGTGGTTTCGCTCAATGGAAGGGAAGCACTTCAGGCCGATGCAGAGGTCGGCCGTGACGGAAAGGTAAAGATTAACACTTTTCATTGTTTCAAGATACTTAAAAAACACATCTAAGATCTTTGAAATCGTTCAAATTTAGGTTCATGTCGTAATCCGAAGGTCGGCGACCAACTCCACAACAGGGCGATCGATCAATTCATACAACAACAAGTTACACGGCATGAACTCTGCGATGTCCATGACCCCTCGTGCGTCTAACCTGACGGGCGTCGAGATCTACTCTCTCCAAACCTCACGTGAACCGACTCCCCGTGCCTCTAGTTTCAACCAGACCGATTTCTATGCCATGTTCAACAACAAACTTGCTAGCCCAGCGGTACCAGGACAGGATGATGAGAAGATGAAAAACAAAGCCAATAGCAAAAGCAGTGAACTTTACACCACCACAACTACGTCGTCGTACCCGACACCGAACCCGGTGCTCTCGGGCCTGTCGATGGGGTCCGGTAAGAAGAAGGAGCTTGGTGGGTCTAACTCAAATTCAAACAAGGAATTGCACATGTTTGTTTGGAGCTCAAGTGCCTCTCCTGTGTCTGAGGCTAACATGAGGAATGCCGTCAATAGAGCCGCTTCGACCGATTTCGGGGCCATCGATAACAATCCGACTCCTAAAGGTACAACTGACAATCTTTAAAAAAATTATTTTTCATGTGTATCCTAAAAAATTCAAATTTTAATATCTTTATATAACTGCTTTAATTTGAGCTGAAAATCAGGTATCAATGCATCAAGCGGAAACAACAGCCCGACAAAGAAGGCAGCCGCGAGTAATGCGGAAGTAGACATCGAGGATGGATCGAAAAGCCCCAGTGCAAAGTTCCCGACAACCGGATCACCGTACATGGCACCCAAAAAGGGGCTGGACAAGGCAATTGCTGCACAACCGGGTTTGGTTGAGACGAACCACCAGATGCCGCCGGCTAGTGTCATGACTAGGCTTATACTGATCATGGTCTGGAGAAAGCTCATCAGAAACCCTAACACCTACTCAAGCCTCATTGGTTTAATATGGTCTTTGGTATCATTCAGGTATGAGGTTTTGATCTGTGTAATTAATTTTACAACTGTTATATTTGAAAAAAAAATGTTGGTACCTGTGTTCAGGTTATTTTTTTATCATGTTTCATTCTTCAGTGATAATTGACATTTTTCTATTTTTTTTTTCTTTCATTTTGTATTTTTTTATAGAAGTGACTCAATTAGTTACTTATAGTTTTCAAATATAAATAATTAAGAACGTATCGTTTTTTTTTTATTTTATTTATGAAATTGAAATGAAACTTACAATTTTATTCTGTAATAAAATATATCTCATGTGAGCAACGGCTAGAATTGTTTTTAAAAGGGTTGTTTATGAAATTCTTACACAGAAACTAACTAAATTTTCTTGGTCATCATGTGTTTAAACATATAATTTAATTCCTAATGATGAGTTGGCTCTGTTTAGATCCAAATCTAGTTCTCCATTCCATGCTAGATCACTTGCAAACCAAATAAACTTATTTACTTAATTAAATAAGTAGGTACATATACAGGGGTATTTATTTGGAGAAGAGCATGTGTTCACATGCAAACTTGTCTAGTATCATGTCATATATTTCTTAATCTCTGGATACCTTCATGATCCATCAACATATATTCTTTTGCACAGTTTCATGCCCACCCAAGTAATTGACCCAATAATATATATGCTTAGAAATATATATATATATATATTTTTTTTTTTTGAATAAATTTCTGAATTTACTATGGAATTCAACTTTCAGATGGAACATTGAGATGCCAACAATAATCAAAGGTTCCATATCAATTCTCTCTGATGCCGGTCTTGGTATGGCTATGTTCAGCTTAGGTATGTCTTTTTTTTTTTCCTCACAAATCTCTAAAAAAAAATAATTTTTTTGTTACTTCCATATATATTTTTCTGAAAATAATCATGATGTTATTAAGCAATAGAACAGATGATATAACAATGGTAAATAATTAGTTAATCATTCTTATTTACTTTGCTTCTAAATTAAGGTCTGTTCATGGCACTGCAACCAAAGATCATCTCATGCGGTAAGTCCGTCGCGGCGTTTTCGATGGCGGTTAGGTTTCTCACTGGTCCAGCTGTGATAACGGCGACTGGCATTGCCATCGGCCTTCGCGGGGTGCTCCTCCATGTCGCAATTGTTCAGGTCTGCTTGAAAACAGAGAATATAAACACATGTATTAACTAAAAAAATGATATTAGTAAGTTAATTAAAACAATTGTTTATAAACCTATAAAATTTTAGCAAAACCATAAAGGCAAGCCTTAGTTGGATTTCTATATTTTTTTTTTCAAGAAGTTATCATGTCAAAGAGGGTAACCATATTTTTCTATGATTTGAACAAAAATAGATGACCAAGTATATATATTGACAATATGTATGTTTTTTCACATAATGAATATTCTTTGCCTTAAACACCCAAATAATAATTCATGAATAAAACCAGCTAATGAATCATATTATGTTTATGGAGCAGGCTGCTCTTCCCCAAGGAATTGTTCCATTTGTTTTTGCCAAGGAGTACAATTGCCATCCGGAAATCCTCAGCACAGCGTAAGCAAATTTCATATCCCCCCTTTAAATTTTATAAACCAATCATCGCACAATATATTAATAAGATTATATATTTTTCTTATTTTTCAGGGTTATTTTTGGAATGCTCATTGCTTTGCCCATCACCATTCTGTATTATGTACTTCTTGGTCTATAATGAGTTTGAAGAAAGCTACAACAACAAGTACCTCCACACCAAAAAAAAGAGAAAAAAAAAAAAAAGGAAAAGGAAAAGGAAGTTACTGACCTAAATTTCTTGCAACTGTACCAAATTGTAAAATTTTTAAGGGGCAAAAAATAAATCATGGGGATCATATGTTTTTGTGATGTATGAAGGGCTAGAAGGGATAGAGTAGGGTTATATTAATTATTCTTGGCAATATGATAGTTAGGTTTAGCTCTGTTTTCATGTCCGTTTTGGAATCTAATTAGAATTTTTTTTTATTGGTTTCCCAAGTTAATTAAGAAGTTTTGGGAAGCATAAATCAATTTGATTTTGTTCTTTTCTCTATGTCATTTTTTTTTATTTTTTAAGTTCTTTTAAGAAGTGTACTGCAATTGGGCTTAAACATAAAGTTCTCAAAAAATTAATACAATAAATTGTACATCTTTAGCACGACAACAATTAATGCAATCCTAGTTAATTGTGCTATTTGTACTAAAATCAATTAGTGACTTGATTACTTGGATATCCCAACCCGTAGTCATGTTGTAAAAGATAAAATATATTTTTATAATAGGAAATAATTGGGTATATACCCATCAAAACTTGGTTATAGTACACGGTAGTTGGTGTTTTGATAGTAATAGTAGTAGTAATAGTAATAGTAATAGTAATAGTAATAGTAATAGTAATAGGAATAGGAATAGCAATGACAATATTAAGACTGCATTATAATACAATAGTTGAAAAGTGTTTCACTGCAATGTGTTAGCTAAACTTCCTACCAACATATATAACAGTGCTGCTAATATATGGTCTGAAAATGCTATTTATTAAGAATACAATATCTCAGTGTTTGATAAGTGAAGTAGCGCTCAATTAACCTCTTAAATCAATTTTAAGTCACCAAACAGAAGTGATTTAAGGTGTAGTAAGTTAACGCTGCTATATAAGTGTAGTAAACTAAATCACCAACATTTCACATCTTTTACACATTACATCAACTTTACTTCATCTATTTACTTCACTACTACCAAACACCACTAATTTAAGGTGATTTAACTTTTTACTCTGCTTTAACTTACTACACTTACCAAAGCGGGGGGTATAGTTGTTAATAAATAATTCAAAAAATAACGAACAGAAACTATATAGTACAGAATTCAAGAACAAAACAGTGGATGCACATGACAGAAGAGTATCTTCCATTAATCTCTTCCTTTGTCCAAGATTACCATCTATTTTTTCAGTGATCATCTGGTTAAGTGTAGACAGATAAGGCATCAGACAGTCAAATTATAATAAAAATGTGGTAAACCATGGACTTTCTTGTACTTGCCCTTTGAAATGCACATGCAGCAACATGGAATTCGTATTTTAAATTAGTACATGAAAGGATCAATCCACCTCTCAATCTAATTAAACTTTGTTAGGTTCTTTATTATATATGTTTGTGGATGTTAGATCGATAAATTTTGAATTTGTACTCACAAAGAATATATTTATTCTCTATCATTGAAATATCGGAAAATATATAGGAGAAAAAATATATTGGAATTATTATATGTTCGCTGTCCTTACACAAATACACATTTTTTTAATTAAAATATATATATTTTTTTTTTCCCTTTTTTGTTGGGTCTTGCTGAACAAAATATCCAAATTAGTATCCATCAAATATTCCCTGATACGGTACAGGATTACATAGAAAAGATGTAGGGGAGAAGTCCGACATGTGTGAGTCATGAATTGGATGCATGTCGTGTATATATATATGATGAATTGATGATTGATGATGCCTTGCATTGCATGGAGTATAGTGCAACCTGCTCAGCACAAAATTGACTGAATGCACTTATGCACCTCGTGAGATGAGTTCTGAGTCATCATTTGCTGGCCATGTTAACAGTTAACACCTCCAAGCAACTCACCAGAACCGTCTGATTGTATTTTGACTATGAGAAACATCTTGCGTCCATAGAAAAACCGTCCATACATTCATATATGTATACGGAATGTAACAGATATATTCCGAAATGTAACAGATACATTCCAAAATGTAACATATGGACATTATGGATGATTTTTCTATGGACGCTGTGTATTACTCTTTGACTATAACCCACTCTTTCCCATTCTAGGAATATAGCGTGATATAGGAGAATACTGAAATAGATAGACCTAGGTTGAATAAAACAGTTTCATTGTTTCAAGCTCCATATATCACAGCAACCAAAGTTCTGACTTTATAGGCATTGAGGATCTTTTGATGCAGATGCATAACTTGTTATGGAGGTGAAAAAGAGTTGAACTTATGATTTGCCCCAAAAGAGTTCTAATTGGAAAGTCTAGCTCTTCATACTGATATTGCATTTGCTTTTACATTGGTCAAACAAGCATTAACAAATTGAACTAGTCAGTGATAACTTGGTCTGATGGTAAGAGCTAGTTGAAGATACATAACACAGGTAACAGTGCCACCGGATATCTGACAGGAGGCCGAAAAAATTCATCATACTTGTTTTATAAATATAGAAATATGATTGAGAAATGTAACAGTTGATGCCATTATCGATATTAACTTTACTATTCACCTTTGTTGTTCATGTGAAATCAAGCTTTTAAAAAACGTTTAACGGCTCTTAACAGTGAGGTGACCATTTAACGGTTTGATGTTAAAACGGATTACACTGCTGCTAAATTAAAAAACCGGTCCTAATTTTCTATAAATTTTTTATATTTAAAAAGACTACACAATACACTCTCATACAATTATACTTAATAATTAAGTACAAATAATAATTACAAAACTAATGAAGTACATAAGAAGTTATAAATCTTATGAAACGAAAATTATAACATTAAAAAATTATAATGAAAAAATTTAAGACAACATTAATAAATAGTTTAAAATTTTTAATTGTTAATATGCATAAGATAAACATTATTGTGAATTTCTAAACCGACAATAATGTGCAAACATATTTTAACGGCGTTTAAACGCCTCTAAAACACGGATTTTAACGGTTTTAACTTTGTTAAAACAGTTTTTCCACAAATAACGGTTTTCTTACAAATACTTAACATAAGAGGGTCCAAAAAACAGTTTAACGGTTTAAACGAAGTTAAAACTAAGTTTTTTAAAAGCTTGTGTGAAATATATAAATTAGCATGCAACTTATCTTGTTCAATATTCTCAATACTTGATTCAAATACTAGTATACTACCAATGCGAATATTCAACTCATTTAAATCGAACAACTCTCTATACACAATTAAATTGCATAACGAAAGTATTAGTGCAAATTACTAACCCATTTAACGTGGATATTTAAATTGATATCGACAATAGTAAAAGCAACTCGGAATCAATGTATCAGCTCCCATTAAATTATATTTATAACTAAGATGGCATTTTAATCCCCATGATAGATAAAGACTTTCAGCGGATCGAGTTTCAGAAGGTGCCTTATACACAATTTTGGTGGGTTTGTGAGAAACACGAATCTCAACACATCCATAACCATTGAATCTGAACTACAACTACACACAGCAATGAGGTCCATTTCATGAAAAGTTAATGATGTTAGTTCACACCTGTTCTAGAATCCATGGAGCAATTTCTCACCCAGAATAACAATAAAAAAAAAAAAAAACAATCATGTCACAACAAAGATAGCAACATTAGCAGCAAAGATACAATCGATGTTCACAAAAAGACAACCAGTGAAAAACTACTTACAATTCCATTCCACTCCCTTCTTTACATGTATATGGTTAAGGAGCAAAATAATGAAAAAACCCTTGGAATTCCAGAAAACAAAGTTATATGCTAAGATCAAACTACTTTGGTTAGTACCTCGAGAGTTAAATCTTCATCATTAGCTTGTCTTTTCTTTGTTGTTTACGCTGTACAAACTCTTCTCTACACCTCCAAGTTCACTGGTTCATCAGATTTCAGAGCAGCTGCGAGAAATAATTGGATTTATCAATTTGAATTAGCACCATCAGTTTCTATTAGGAGAACTGTAATTATCAAGTTTAATACTAGGTTCACTCGTAGTACAACACCAGACATGTAGTGGAGCCAGCAAGCAACAGTCAAGTAGTGCTGCCATGGAATTTACTCAAATGGTACAAAAGCCTAAAAAGGCTGAATAGGAACTATACCAAACAGCAACGAAGTACTGAACTTCTTCCAAGTTCCAAAGGTTGTATTGGGTTCTTCCATGTATATACCATTTGATTGTTCATATTACATTGTCACCATTCAATCAACAATATCATCAAGATGTTGATAAAGATATCAGCACAAAGTGAGAAATAAAAAGAAGGATTTACTGAGAACAAAGATGATGTTCTCATCAATGATTTAATATACATAGCAAACAATCAAATGGAATAATACATCTCCAGATAACAATTTGATTTTTTGTTAATTAGGATATTAAAAGTATCATCTTATTAACTTTTGAGTTAATAAAATGCATGTGACATTGCAAGTTATAACTGAGTCCACAGAATCTCACATGCTCTTATCAAATGCACAAGTACTATTTACTCTCATGAGCTCACTTACCTAAGATAACTAATGTATGGTGCATCCACTGCACTCTGTCCCAAAGATAACTAATGTATGATGAACATATGTAATCCACCTAGACTGGTATTAGGACTGCTAAGAAAACTGTACCTGTACATGGCTTTTACTTGCCAAACGCCTATTGTTATGCTTTAATTCAGACTTTTTATTTGATTCTTGTTTAGTTGACATTCATAATAAAATGGGTTTTCTAGATCTCAGCATAAATGTTCAAGAAAGTTCTATTAATGTGCTCTAACATATAAAATATGGAGTACCTTTTTTTCTTTTGGGCCAGCATTTGAGGATCAGATCTTTCAAAGGAGTTTGAGGGACTGGGATAAATTTCCCCAAAAATGCAAGGGGCCAACTGTTTAATAAGGAAATGAAAACATTATAGTCAAGTAGATTATTTTGGTTAGATGTGCAAGTTGGTAGTTTAAAAAAAATTTCAAATCTAATTAAAATACGAAAGGTTTTATATTGATTCTGCCAAAAGTAAAATAATCATACTTAAAATACCAACAAATCTGAGGCCCCTGTGGCCAATGTAAACTCTGAATAAATCTTCAAGAATGTATGCTCAATATATTGAGATAAATTTTAATCTCTTTACCTAACAAAAGCAATGCCGATAGAAACTAGCCAGAGCTGCCAGGTAAGTTTCACAGTTGATGTGAACTTCCCAAGAAACTCGATAATCATTGCCTGAAACATTCCAACATTTGGAAATACAGAAGTAAGATCAAATCATCTCTGAAGAAAAATGTTTATGGCATCACCAAATATGCTAAAAAAAGGTGCTTTCTAAAATCTACCTGTAATAAAACAGTTATGCCAATGATGCCCACAAAGAGGTGGTTCTTTGTCACACCTCCAAAAATATTCAGTTCACTTGGCTTCCTTGCATTGAATTCATTAAATACCTAGTACAAAATATAAATTTAAATCCATCAAATGCATTAAAAGGATGTCAATAGGTAAGAGGGTATATCTTTGTGTAAGAGTGGGTAAGAGGGTATCTGTTTGTTTAAGTGCTGAATTGCAATTGGTGTGCTAGTTGTTTCCTTTCCTAATTGAGTATAACTTTTCTTATTCTTATGTCGGCAGGTGCTTAATGACGTAATCGATGAAAACTGAAGACAGGTGGGTTTCTTAAAGAGGCTAATTACAATAGCAATTTGTTTCAAATTAAGGCTCGAACAAAAAATTGTGGTACGATGTAGGATTGAATGTGATTAATTATGGTTAAGATTGATCATTCGAGAATACTACATAAACATAACGAAAATCAACAGTATATCATAAAAATTTTCAAAATTGTTACATTAATGACTAAACAAGGGAAAAGAAGAGAGAAATTACCTGGCAGAGAACAAAAGTATTGAAAATAAATGTGTTCTTTATTTTGTTTGCCTCAGCCTTTGATTGATTCTTTAGTTGAAGAAGACTTCTTCCATCGAAGTTAAGTGTCAAGAGCACCGCAACTTGAAAGATAGCCTTGTTTTACAAAACAGGATCAAAATTATTTTTCTGATTTATTTTCTTTTTTAAAAATAAAGCCAGTAGGATTTTTTACCTGAAGGAATAAATTTCTCCACATTATGTTGGTAATTAGAGGCTCCCTGTGAAAAGATTTGTTAGATAAAAAGGTGAAAAACAAAAGGCCTAGCTTCTGCCATTTTTTTTCTTCAATAAAAGCAAAGAGACATTGTCAATTAACACCAAACCATTGAATCAGTTTTTTTTTTTTTTCTTTTTTTTTAAAAAAAAGAAGCTCCACAAATTCTGCAACACTTGCAGTAAGAACTCAGATTATTTTTCATAATCAATTTGGCATAACTTTCTGAGAAAAGTCCAAATTTGGTTCAAGAATATATAAATATTTAACAACTGAAATGGTTCTTGCTATTAGTATATGTAACATATTTTAAGGCAATATACATAATCACTGTAGCTGTTAATTGACTAAATTTATATAGTCTAACCTGCGACCAACAGGTGGTCTCTTCATGAGGTCATCTGTTGGTGGTTCAGTTGCCAATGCAAGAGCACCAAGCGTGTCCATTATTAGATTCACCCACAGCAACTGAGAACATTAAATTAACAATATCATAAGTAAACAGAGAAAACCAGAATATACATTCTTCCTTCCAAATTCCCCAACATGGTTCCTGCTGTAATATTGCTGAAAACTTCTTGACGCCAAAGAACCAAGATATCAAGACAGATGCACATGGGTGGGGCAAATTGTCCCGCTTAACTAGAGAGCTATGACACAATCAAACCCAAATGAACAAAATGTTGAATTGAATCATGCTAGTCTATATTGCGGTTAACTACTCGTTTTTTGTACTTGCTGTTTCAGTTTCCAATTATTTTTAATTGACAAAAAGAGAATGATAAGAATTATTGTATTCTCTTAGTTCTAAAAAAAAACAACCCTCGTTATGAAGAACAGCTTATATGTAATATTTTTCTATCCTCATCCAAATTAAAGGTGGTTGAAACCTCAAGAGGATGGCTCTCATGATTCTCAGGGAGTTATTAACCAAAAAAAAAAAGAACATTTGAGGTTCATAGTTCTAAAAAAAGTAACCCGATGAAAGGAAACTTCCACAAATGTCCTATACATTAAATAAAATGGGCTTAATTTTAATTAGGACTTATTCAAAGTGTTTAAATTTCCTTAATTTTATGTGGAGGATATCATTATTTACCTGGACAGCATTAAGAGGGACATTTCCAGAAGAAACAGCAGCAACTACATTGATAATAAGAGCTGCTACGTTCACTGTCAGCTGAAATTGAATAAATTTCTGGATATTTGCATAAACTGATCGGCCCCACCTAACCACCTACACAAACATGCCAAAACAATATAAGTAACTTTATGCACAAGACCGTCCCATCAAGCATGCTGTCAGAACTCTTTTATTTGGCACTGTATTTTCTTGTATGTTAGGGAGTATATTGAAGCTTTCACTTATCACTTACCACTAAGTTCCGTAACCCATAGTGCTATTAAACCAGGCTGGGCATTTTATTTGTATTAAAAAAGATTCTGAAACAAAAATAATAACAAAAATACAACATGGAATAGTACAAGGCACCTTGACAACAGAAGAGAAGTTGTCATCTAGAATTATAATGTCCGAGCTTTCTTTGGCTACTTCAGTTCCTTGAATTCCCATAGCTAGACCTATATCTGCCTGAATATTTGAGAAAACACACAATTGTTACTTGAGACTTGAAGAAATAAGAATAGGGAGAATTTTAACTTTCTCAAAGTATCCCGCATATTAGTCTGCAACTTACCAAAAATACAAAGTAACCTATGTTTCTTGCAATGTATTGAAACAATATATGGTTTGTCTTCTTCAATTTAAAAGGAAAGAGAAATATTTTGCATGTCTTTTATACCTTGCAGGGGGGAGGGGTTTGCTGTATGAGGAGGGATCCAATGACACAAATGTTACACTAAATCATATAAATTTATAAAAAATCTTAAAAATGGAAAATCTTTTATAAACATGTTTATTTACTTATAGATCGATTGTGTTTCAAGTTTCATTCAATTTGAGTGTCATTTGATACTCCATCAAGAATTATTAAATTTAGACCGTTCTAATTATCATATAAACTTGATGGTCGTTGATGGAGTAACAAATAACATTCAAATTGAATGAAATTTGTAACACAATCGATATATAAGTAAATGAACATGTTTATAAAAAAATTTCCATTTTTAAGATTTTTTGTAAATTTATATGATTTAGTGTAACATTTGTGTCAAAATTTTGTGTGTTATTGGATCCCTCCTCTTGCTGTATATAAGCAATTATTTTGGGAGATGTGCATAGTAGGTACATGCCAGTATAGAAATAAAATAACTAATATAGTGTTTTGGTTATTCCACTAAGAAAGTCGAAGGGAATGAAAAAGGAAAAAAACCTACCTCATGCAATGCGGGAGCATCATTGGTGCCATCACCTGTGACAGCTACTACGTGATCCCTCTTTTTTAATGCTCTGACGAGTTGCAACTTGTCATTTGGAGAAGATCTTGCCATCACCTAAACATTTTGCAGATCTTGTTAATCTTTCTAGGTTTCTCAACAGTAAAGATTAATAAAAGAAACCTTCAGTGATTAATTATAATCATCAAAAGAGAGTTTTAACTTGAAGGCAACAATTTTTAAGATCTGATACGTTACTGAAACATAAAATAAGGTTAAGGCTAGAAGAAAATTTTGAGCAGTTCAGAATTCTGATGAAAGGGTCGATCTTGAAGCAGATCGGATTTGTCCCAACCCGGGTTCCATGATTTGCTTATGCTCAAGTCAACCAGCATTCTGGAAGGTCAACTAAGTCCTATCCAAACCCATCCAAACCCATCTTGCCAGTCCCCACAAGGCAGGTCAGTATAACACCAACATAATTTTCTTTCCCATTTACTACAAAACATGCCCCATGTGCCTTTTTATTCTTCCCTACTAATCTGTACTACTGATATACAAGATCATTGGGTAATTTTGGTGCTGCTATACAAATTAAGAGAGGAGGAAATTTATGTGAAATATACACAAGTACCAGGAGTAAACATGTAAATTAAGTCCTGTCCAGAACCCCACCTTGCCGGCCTTCACAAGTCTGCCCAATTTATGAACTTTTGGTGTGTGTAGTGATATGCAGGAAAAGAGAACCTAATAGATTAGTTACTTCTACCTACCTTGATTTTCTCTGCTGCTTCTTCCTTCTGATCATCACTCAAGGCACGAAAATCTTTCCCCTCAATGATGACCTCATTTACTTTGTCATTTTCTGATAATATACCACACTCTAAAGCAATTGCTCTGGCCGTTTGAAGATTGTCTCCTGTGACCATGCGTACCTGTAAATCAAACACAGCATACAAATATGACTTTGCACTCTTTCGAAGTAGGAACAATAATATAGAACAGAGTCAACATACTAAAATTAGGACAACATTATCATTTTTGGAGGTAGTTTACCTTTACTCCTGCATTGGTGCATAAAAGAACAGCATCTCTCACTCCAGGACGGCAAGGATCCTACAGAAGTTGCATGGACATATTTTAGTAATGGTCATCACAAATTTTGCTAGTATTTTTTAACTAATTGGTTTAAATTTTTATTTCTATATATTGTTATTTCAAATAAATTACCACACCAATAAAAAGACCCTGCATATATAAGAGAATCATTTCTCGAGTGTTGCAAGAATGTATACTTGTATCATGTATAGACAAATATTTTAATAAATTTCAAATTAACACTTCCATGTGCAGATGTTGATACAATTTTTCTATAATTCAAATCTCATACCTCTGTACACTCTACAAAACTGATCAAATGAAAGACCTTTCTCTAAAGCATTACTGTATATTTGAAAAACACTCAGTTTTCCTTTTAGTTATTGTACTGTATACAGCTTGATGTATGATTTCAGAAAATTTCAGAAGTACCTCAAATGTTTCTCATAAATTTTGAAGTAAAAGAGAAAATCGGTCACTCTTCAATTACAGGGACTAAACTTTTACCTTCATGCCCACAATAGCAAGAAGAATTAAGTTATCCTCAGGTAAAGACCAATTGGCCCTTTGCTCTTCATTCGGGACATCTTTAAAATCTAAAGGCTTGTAAGCTAGAGCCACACATCTTAGACTCTTAGCAGCCATGGCTTCAATTTGCTTCTGAAATTTTGCAACCTAATAACACAAGGCTTTTATTAGAAAAATAAAAAATTAACTAAAGAGATAAGGAATCAGAGAGCATGGTGCATTAGTCACTTGCAAACCAGTTGTATCTCTTCTTTGTTTTCCTGGATGAGTCCTGTTGGGTACTAAAATACAGTACTAATTTTCTATATTCTTTGTCGGGCTGATTTGCATTCTTCTACATTTGAACTTGGGTCTATGCAGTAACTCTTTTTCTAACAAAAAAGAAGACAACACAACAAGATGGTTTATCCGTACTATCTCATGCATTTACGAAGAATTCCCAGAAGGGGTATGTGCATTTAAATACCCAAGTTAACTGATGCTAAATTGCATGGGTACACAACCCTTAAATGACTAGATCAAGATGTTGGAAACCAACATCCTTTAGCCAGATACACTAACAGCCAGTGCAGTTATACATGATTGCTAGCCTAGAGTTTGGCATACCGCATGAGGGGTCATGTCATGTTTGATGCCACTTGTATCTATCCAACTCTTACATAGATCCAGTATAATCTCTGCTGCTCCTTTCCAATGCACATGTACATCCGAACCACCCTATTTAATATAAAATAAGTTGACATACAAAGATTGAAAAGAGATGTATATATAATACATATGATGTCCAAATTGGTCCATGAGGGGACTTACAAGAACATTCAAGCCCCAGATGATAATAATTAACTGCCTATGTTTAGCATCATTTTGGTTCTTTTTACATAATTCTTACATAAAACTAAAAGAAATTCTATCAAGTTGTTGCCAGAACTGACTAGTACAGCAACCAGCTGAGATCCGGTAATACCAGACAGAAACAGATAAAAAATATACAGATCCCATGGCACATAGCAAAGCCGATATGAATTTCTGTAACAGAAACAGCACATAACAAAGAATCAGAGGCTTACCACATGAACAGCTACACCACCGCGTTTCTTCTCTGAGTTGAAAGGTGAGGCATGAATAATCTCAGATATTGATCTAACCTCATTAAATCTCATCTTTAACTGCAGATGTTAACATGACATGTATTAAAACCAGCTTGGGTCAGTATACAACTTAAAATATTACACGATTATAAGAAAAGGGCACCGTCATGGAATATTCTGCTAAAAAATTCTGGGAGCTTCTGAACTTATACAATGGAAACTTTGACAGTTTTAGAAAGATAAATTTCACAAGAAATGTGAATTTTAGGAGACAAGCATTATTGAGACTTTATACATTTTAAAAAAAAAAAAAAGCATATGAGAACAAAATTATACCTCAACACCCCAGCCAAGTATGGCTTTCTCAGTAGGTGACCCAGTTATCTCAATAGCTCCATTCTGACAACAAAATTGAAGTTAAATTTTATAGCAATTAAGAACAGATATTCCTATCTTAAGCAGTTATGCTGATATTCCTATCTTAAGCAATTATACACCGATACATAAAGAATATAATATAAAACTCTGTTAAAAACATTTATTTGCATAAAATTTAAATTACATAAAAAAAAAACTAATTTAGGTGCTCTCACTTGTAGATTTTAACAGATAAAATTGTGAACTTACAAGGTATGTTTTTCATGTTAATTATATTTCTCATATAAAAGAAGTCAAAACAAGTAACAACTTACCTCAGGCTCATACACACTGCCAGTAGAATTTTGCGCAATTCCTTCTATCAGAAGTGAGTTTACATCAGGTGAAAGGGAACTGGAGTTACTCGCTATATTCTTTTCACCAACATATGCTTCAACCACAGTCATCTGTACATATATAACAAAATAGGAACAATCAACTCCAAATGCAAACTTTTAACCAGTATATTATGTTTTTATCTGACTTGTAGCTTTATGATTTGAGCAAGAAAGAAACAGAAAACAAACCAAAAAACTCCATGAGAATAAAAAATAAAATGACATTTTTGCAGGAAAAGAATGAATCCTTCAAAAAAAACAATCATGGTTATGAAATTTGCACATGATCATCCAAGAAAATTTCCAAAAGATTTTTCTGCATTTATTTTTTTTTAAAAAAACATCCTTCTGACAGTTGTAGTTTATTCCAACCCAACATCCACTATTTTGAGACTGGACATGGTATTTTAGAGATATGAACATATGGTAAGAAGAAAGCAAGCAAATGGAAGGACAGGAATTTACTTTGAACTTACATATGATGTTTATATCAGTAAACAGTATTAAACACCGACTAGGGAAAATTATGCCATTTATGATTTTGTATTGATAACATGAGTTAGGATTTCTGAACTACAGGCAAATCAGTCATCCTGCTAAGGTCCAGAAATACTAGCATTGTTTAAAAATGCCTTTGTAAATTCTGATAAACTTCGGTGATTAAACAAGTTTAATAAGATAAGTGAAAAGAAGCACTGCCATGGTATATAATTCAAAGGAATAGAATGCAGTGCTAAATTTAATTAAACAGTACAAATTATCAGCCAAGGAACCTTCAACTAAAACTTGGTATCCAATGACTTGCCTGATTCAATGTTAAAGTGCCAGTCTTATCACTGCATATGGTTGTAGCTGACCCCATTGTTTCACAAGCCGAGAGCCGCCTCACCTGGACAAACGTATCAATATTATTACAAAAGGATCTTTCATTTTTTTTGCTTTCAGATACTTTTTTGAAATATTATAGAAGTAAGATAGGAAAAAATGAATATCGAGAAGATCAAAGCATAAATAAATAGAAGAAACTCACAAGAGCTTTATCTGCCATCATTTTGCGCATCGAGTAAGCCAGACTTAAAGTACCAGAAAAGAACCAAAAAGCAGAGTAAGTTTCCAGAACATAAGACCAGGCAATATGGATTCAAATTTTCATTCAACACTCATCTGTGAATGATACTTACACAAAAAGGTTGCATAGCTTGTTTTACAATGGATTGTATTCAATTAAATTTTTTGAGAGGAATCTTTCTAAAGTATGGCTAAATATGCAAGGAACTAAATGGAGGTTTCATACAAAAAAGAGAAATGAGGAACTTACGTTAGGGTCACAGCCAAGGGAAGACCTTCAGGCACCGCAACAACAACTATAGTCACCTGGTATATGATGATTTGATACTTGATATTAAAATTTGAAAGATGGAACCTTAGACAACCATCACTAGATGTAATCACATACCGCCACAGTAAAAATTTTGATGACGCCATCAATAGCAGACTTCACACTTGTTTGTCCTTTTATGAATTGCACTGTGCCCTCAGCACTGGTTGTTTTGCCAGTAAAATATCTATAGAAAGATAGTCACAGATATACAGATTAGAACAGAAACTAAAAACATTGAAGAACTGCATCTTGTAAGAATACCTAATTTCAGTTATAAGATTATCATAACAAGCTTTATTTTAAAATATTGATAAGGACAGAAAAAGGTAGTTTTGGTATTATATTCAAATTTCCAGATGGAGAGTGATAACAGGAATACTCGAGTACTATTTAAAGTTTTCAGAGTTATTTGCCTTTCTTAAGTTCATTGGCACATTGTGTTTTGGAGTGGACAAGTGCTTCTTCATTTTGAAAAAAAAAAAACAAATAAAGAGAGAACAACAATGTAAACACACCTTGCCAAAAGAACAACTAGGACTACACCAGCAACAGCCAGACCAACCATTCCAATCATAGTGGCAGCACCATTCAAACGAACCTGTGATATAAAAATATATCATTTAGACAAACATGATGTATAATACACATCCTGCTTTGTACCACTGCTGTTGCCTTCTAATACCTGTTCAAGTTATCTTAACTAATCCAACTGGCAGATTGAGGAAGGATAAAAAGTAAAGATTCCTATATATAAAAGTGCAACTCCATTGTACGATATCTTCCTCGGAGATGATTATTAATATCAAAGACATTATTCAAGCTGTGCTGGTATGGCAAATTTCAGATTGTACCATGCCATAACTAAGGTAATAGCTGGCTACAAGTACATACGATCAGAAATAAATGAAGAAGAATACAGAACCTGCAGTGGTGTTTCTTCACTATTATCCTCTGAAATAGTGGCCATGAGTAAACCCCACTCAGTATTCATCCCAACAGCTGTTACCTGATAAAAAGGAGAAAAAGGAAGGGAAAAAAAATTAAAAAACAACAACAACAACACAAACATATTGATGAATCTGTAACTATTTGTATTTGTAATGTATAAATAAGTAACTACCACAATTGACATTTGTCAATTCCCATTACATTATCTCACCATTTTTAAATATGCAAGTAAACTCAATTGCTCATAAATAAAAAATTTTCATACAATTTCAACAGCAAAAGAGGGAAAAAAGAAAAATAAATCCAAAAGATGAAGTGTCTTTATATTAAGTAGCTATAATTGCTCAATGAAACAACGTACCAGCATAGTACCATAACCATCAGCAACCTTACAACCTGACATCAAAAATGGCGACTTCTGATCCTTATGAACCTGCATTGAAAGATGTACCCTCCATGAGCTATCCAATTAGGTTCAGCATTGACCCCAAAATGTGCAATTAAACCCTAAAGAAGCTATGAAATAATGGAAATGAACTTCTTATTCTAATTGATAGAACTTACAATTTTACTCTCTCCTGTCATGCTTGATTCATCGATGGCAAGTGAGTGCCCACTTATTAGCAAACCATCAGCAGGGACCTATTATAAACAAATCCAGCAAGCTGTGTCAGACACCAAGATTAATATTTATAAATGTTTACAAATGATAGAATATATCCTTCACTTTTACCTGATCACCAATTTTGAGAGGGACCACATCACCAACCACTAGATCAAATATTGATACACTAATTCTTTTACCATTCCTGATAACCTAATATATAGAAAGGAAAAAACAGGTTAAACGGCTTCATGGCAAGTAAACAGTATAGCACAAAATCGAGAGCTCCAGCCACATGTTCCCTACAATTTATTTATTAATTATGCTATTATTTTATATTTTGAACAAAAAGTTTCTGGTGTTTTTAAGAATAAAATAATAGATTGTAAGCTAAAAAAATAAACCTCGATGTGGATGTTTTGTTTCTCTTCATTAAGGTGCCTGAACTGCAGCGATTGTTTGTAATCACTTATAGCTATGATAAAGCAAAGAAAAAATATTTAAAAATACATAAATGAAATAAACCTGTGTTTCACAGGTCACAAAGTCTGAAATAGAATATCCATAGTATCACCAAGTTTTTGTACAGTGTTTGGTAGACGTCATATTTTTTGCAAAGTAGATAACTAAATACAGTGGGAGTGTCATACCAGTCACGACAATGACAAGAACAACCGCAAAGGCAATGCTTCCACCATCATACCATCCCTCTTTGATGCCCTTATATAAAATAAACATGTATACTTTCACAAACATGAATAATATAATAAGTTCACCCCAGAAGAAAATGCAGCAAAGGGGCATATAATTTGGTGATGTTTATACATTATAAGAAAATTACTTCAGTCTTTATGCCGAGACCAAGAGATAGAGCAGCAGCCACCATAAGTATGATTAATGTTAAATCTTGGCAAGCCTCCCACAGAAAAACCTTTTTATAACAAAACAAGTAGGTGTTACATGTATTTGGTGCATTGTTTTATTTGTACAGAAATAGAATAGATGCATCAGGCATGCACCAAGAACTTGCCACAAGAGTGGATGAAACAATCAATCAGAAAGAAGTACTACCAGTTTTCATTACATTGCTAGTATAAAAAAAAAAATAATAAAAAAAAAAAAACATGCGCAACAAGATTTTGGTAATTTTATTCTGCTTGAATTGGTCAAGAGCTGCAACAAGACTAGGTCAATAGATCCAGCAGATTACAAAGGACGAAAAAGATATATTTGCTCCAATAAAACACTTTTGAGTGAAGTAAAAACTCGAAAATAGTCACCAAGCAGATGTACATTCATGAACTTGGTTGCTGATATTAACCAACAACAAAGAGAAACTAAAACATGATAAAAAGGAACAAAGTAACATACCCAAAAGCTCTTTCCTTTCTTCTGAGGATATGTATTAGACCCAAATGCAGTACGCCTACCAACCAGGTCAGCATCATCTCCATTGATGCCCTTATCTAGGTCTGTTTTTAACAACTTAGCAACACCTTTCACCTGCAAAACAAATAGTTTATTCATTAAATCAAGGACTTCTGATGCAGAAAAGCCCATAAAATTCCTTCCATACACTTACAGGTAATATATATCACACACGACAGCAGTTATTTTTTCAAAAAAAAAATGAAGTTATTAAGACCTCCATATTCAAGATATATTGAATAAAACCAGCTTAATTCAGGAAAAAAGTAGGTTTATGGATGAAAGGAAAATTTGTATGATTTACAGCGCTACCCGAG
Organism: Cyperus esculentus; assembly: GCA_030179965.1. Classification (NCBI taxonomy): domain Eukaryota; kingdom Viridiplantae; phylum Streptophyta; class Magnoliopsida; order Poales; family Cyperaceae; genus Cyperus; species Cyperus esculentus. Next base: position 3,324,142 of record JASGLE010000027.1, read on the forward strand.
TTACGAAATGCTATATTATTTTAGTTAATCATCTAAATGTGATACTTTTGAGGTTTTTCAGGGTTAAATTGTAAACGTAACCCCTGCGAATTAATAAACATTGAAATTGTACTTGCCCCTCCATAGTCTTGCAAAGCAGAATAGTTATGATCCCTTGTCATGGTTGTCAGCTGTGCATCTCCAATTCCATAACCACGTGTTGGAGCAGCTTCACAGAATAGAGAACCATAATAAGAATAACTAATTAAAATGCTACATCTTTGAACTTTCACCAATTAAAGCATCCTTCATTGAAAATGAATATAATATGGTACATCAGGGACGGATTTACTATATGGCATGCATAGGCAAGTGCCCTCCCTTAATATTTAATACTACCACTAATAGTTATAATTTTCTTGAAAAAATTAGTATATTTTAGTATCATATTGTGTAGTGTGCCTTACCTTAATTCTTATTTACCAATAATTTATGTCCGTTCATAATATTTGTGCCTATCCTTGTAAAAATTCTAAATCCGTCCCTGTGGTACATTACTTTGTTCTACAATTAATGCAATGGGCTCAATAGCCTTTTTATCAAAAAAAGAAAAATATAATAATATAGTACATGCAAAATTTCAAAATTCAGTTGGTAACTCGTAATACTGTTTTCCATTTTTAATCTGAAATTTTATTTAGAATCTTACATGTACAAACCCAACAAAACATAATGAAAATTAAAAACATTATGTGACCTTATCCCCGCCATTGTATAATCTCTATACTTAGTACAACAATCGGCATATAAGTATGAATATATTTGCATCTTATTTATTAAGTTGAGAGGTGAAGGAAGAGAAGGAATGCATGGAAGAGATGAAGGGGTCTGGCTTCTTAAGAGAAAGGAAGGGAAACGATGATCCATAAAAATGTATAGGGGTATAATGGGTAATAACAAAATACATCTATGATTATAGAATAATTTGCAATTAAAAATATTGATATAATGGCATTTTGACAAAAGCACTTGTTTTGGAGTGGCAATTTTGCAACTCAAAATTTTGGAGTGACAATTTTGCAACTCAAAATTTTGGAGTGACATTTTGACAAACCACGAGGTTTGTAGCGACATTTTGACAACTTCCCCTTACTTTATATAAAGGCAACTGATGAGAACAAAGATTCCTCTGCCTATGTCTAAAAACTTTTCATGATCACCGGAAATTAGAAATATGCACAAGCAATTCTCGTATTGGATGAATATGATATGTCACAACTTTGCATTCAGAACAAATAAAATGGCCACTTGGGTTATTGTTATTTGTGCTTTTACATGAGTTGAGAGTAGTACCATGCAATTCTGTTCTGGGAACATGCCTTTCCCCAGCTTCTTTGAAAAGCAATGCAGCCTGAAAGTTAAGAACATAATTGTATTAAGAACATCTCCAGTTTCTATGTAGAAATAGCACATTGTAAAAGCGGCACGTACACGTATGACTTGAGCGTGGGCTCGGATTTTCCTCCTGATTCTCTCCTTCTCTTCCTCTTGTTTCAAGTCCAGTGTGTATCTGAATCTCCTTGAGGCATTCAGGACAAGCACTGCTTGCTAAATAATGTTCAGAAAAATGCATAAGCATAACAAATTAACAATACTGAGCTACAAATTACGCAGTCAACAATCAGCACTAAAATGAAGACAATTATGGCAACAATTCAAGAACCAATAATGCATGATAACAAAGTAAGTTCAGAAAGTTTCAATGTATGATAAGAAATTACACAAAAAAAGGCAATGTATGATAAGAAATCAACAAAGCAAGAGAAAAAATTGGTACAGTTTGCAAAACCAACAGGCATTGAATTGAATGCATTAATTAATTGGGCCTGGGTCCCAAGCAGTTCAAAAATTCAAACACCAGAACTAATTTGCAATTATCAACAATTATCAACAATTATCAAATTATTACAAGCAGGTATCAAGTATCATCAATCAATAATTCATCCAAAAAGAGAGATGGAGAAGAGATGAAATGAGACAGATTGATTTCTAACCCTCCAGCGGCGGAGTCGCTCAATGGAGGCGCCCTTGGGAGGGATATTGTAGATGTCATCATCCTCCTCCGCAGCAGCAGCAGCAGGTAGTGCTTGTAGCTCCTTACTCGTGGTCGGCGAGGAGTGGTGGTAGTCGGAAAAGGAGGAGGCCCTCAGCGGCGACGCCTCCATTAATTGCTCTCCGCTGTCTAGCTAGCTCTGCACCGCTGCTATCCGTCCGTCCGTCCGTCTGTCCGATGGACGGATCAATGGATCAAGACAGAATGTCAGTCAGATGCAATGCAATGTGAATAATTATAATTATTGTTATTATTGTTAAGGTGTAATGCACTAATGCTAATGAGAGAACTGAGCAGAGAAGAGAAGAGAGGGTTACTACTTTTCCAGCGAGGAGAGGAGAGGAGGAGGAGAGAATGGGAATGAGAATGGAGAAGGCGTGCGAGGTGGTATTGGTATGGTTACTTCCTATGGGAGACCGAATCTGCTGTTATTCTCAAAGAATAACAGGACCCTATTTGTCCAATATGGGCCGTTGGATCAAAATGGACGGGTCCGATCGATTCAATGAAGATCATAGGGGGCCTTTATAATAATCTCATCCGTTGATCTTGATCCAACGGTCCAGACTCGGATAACAGGGTCTGTTATCCAAAGTTGGATAACAGCAGATTTGAATTCCTTACTATGGTCTCGAGATTCGAGCCAGCGCGGAGATCGAGACGATCCAACGGCTGGCGTTGTGAACTGCAGTAAGGTAGGGGATGAGCAGTCACCTCGCGTATGGTATGCGTATACTATGATTCTGCTTTTTGTTTTTTTTTTTTTTTCTAGTTATTGTTATTTAATGTTTCTATGTTTTGTTTTTTTTTTTTTTTACTATGTTTGGTATAGATGTTATGGCATGAATTACATATGTTACTTTATTTTTTTTTACTTTATTTGTTATAAAATGTGGCATGAAGTATACTATATTAGGTTGATTAGTAAGATTAATCCGGATTTAGTTAATAGTTAGTACTTAGTAGTTAGTAGAGTTCTTCTTTACTCAAAAGAAAAAAAAAAAAAAAGCTATTTTTATTATCAGTGAATATAAGGGAATAAATTATTGAATTCAGTCTGCATTTTCTTTTTAATTAGTTTTTCTGAGGCAACATTGTTTGTTTGTTTGTCTCAGAGAACATGCAAAATAAATACATAATGCTATTTTAGTATTTTATTATGTGTTCAGTTGTTCACAGCGGAGGAGGAGATATGCCTTGTTTTTTGAAGGGACTAGTGTCTCTGTCTGTATTGTTGCAGAGAACGAGGGATATCTGTTACACTGTTACACCCCCACACCCCCCCCCCCCCCCCATCGTAACAGAATAGCGAGTCATATGGCTCTGTCTGATCCTCTGTTACGAGTTTGTTACACGAACCAACACACAAACAAGTCACTCACAGTGGAATCAATGTTGTAATAGATGAATGAAGGTGGCAGGAAGCTTCGCATTGTATTGGGAATATAAACATGGCCACTGCGCGGGAAATCCTTTCCATTGCTTTTCTTTTTTTCTTTTTTCCTTTTTCCTTTTCCTTTTTTTTTTTTTGTTAGAATGACGCTGAGAAGAAAAGAAGGGGAGTCGAGGTTGAGATTCGTTACCAACCTTCTTCGGTTGTTGCCACTTAATCAGCTCGTAACAAAAGTTCATTCCTTACGTACGGATATGGTGTACCAAAATTCGTACACAATCCAATTATTTAGTCCAACTTTTGTCCATTTTCACTCTTATTCATTACAAATCTTTCGTGAAAACCAATATGCAAATGAATAGTGTATAAGTATATGCAGCCACATATGTGGTTGCATAGACTGCATATTACAATACTTTTATATATATGACTAGCTTATAATTCTCAAAATAGAAATTAAAAAAAAAAATGTATCTTGCCACTTACACTTAATTTTTAACCCCTTATTTAATGATCTATTATCCTTTTTTATAGTCTAACAAACTTTATTAAATGCTAATTTTTGGTTGCTTTTATCAAAATAACAAGTTAGTTTCAAATTGTCTATAGCTAAGTTTTTTTTTTTTTTTTAATTGTGCAATTGAGGGTTCAGATGAGATTTTCTTTCCGATAAGTGATAAAAGATGAGAGTTAAAACCATTCAACAAATTAGGCCTTAAATAGTAATGTCTATTTGTACAAATCATCATCAATATACCTAACTAATAACAAACTTTTAGTTAAATTTCGATATCTTTATTTATTAAAAGATTAAAATCATCATCAATTCTCGCATGGTCGATCGTCAACCAACTTGCTAATTAACATAATAAAAATCTTAAATCAATAGTGCCTTTTTAATTATGAGATGCGTTAAGACAAACAAAAAGTGAACCTGTTGGATGCTGCATTTTTTTTTTTTTTTTAATTTTTTTGGATGTTGCATTGAAGTGAACTCTATCAAAAAACAAAGTTGACGAATCCAAATTGACATTGGATTCATTGTTCAGTATGGGCAACATATTGTCATATTTGACCAAGTCACCCTATTTTTACGAAAATTTTATCATAAATATTAATGTGCTTCATTTTGAGTACTCATCCTCCAACGTACTGCATTGCATTGCGTTGGGTAGTTCACGACGTTAATTGTTGGATCATCTTGAGATCCGCATTGGCACGACTCCAGACAATCCAACGGTTGACATCGTGAACTACACAATGCTATATGTTACGAGATTTGAAATCCTGTATGATAGTGAAACATGTTCATAGTTTAGTATTGTTATGTCCCAATGTACCCGAGTACAAGGTTACAACCACAAAATATTTCAACTTTTCTGCTGAAAATATTTCTAAATCAGTATCGACGGGATACTTTTAACATTTTTCATTTTTGTGATCATTTTGTGATCATTGAATCTTATATATCTGAGATGCAGGCGGTCGTGAGGAATTATAATAAAATCTGCTGGTTTATAAATTTAATCAAAGCTTTGACAAACTTTGATGCATGCATTAGTATATTCTCAACCTCTAAATCCATCTGGCAACGTGCTTCCATTATTAGGTTCTCAGTCTCAGAAGTCATGAGAAGGCTATCTTAAAGCGCGTTATTCATGAAAAATTAATTTCAGCACTAGAAAAACAGTATTAATTATTCATTATTAATTTAGAATCGGTATTATAATATTTTTCAATGCCCTATTCCAACGGAATTAATTAATATATGTCTGAGTTAATTTTGTATGTATTAATTAGTGTATATACAAATAATGCTTATATTTCTGAGAAATTAACATGATTACATTGAAATCTTTGTAGGAAATTAAATTACATCGACGAAATTAACATATATTGTGGTGTTCATATTTTCAACGGATTTTAAACGTTAATCACCAATACGAAATTATTGTAATTTATATGCATTTACTATCTCATCACACTAAATTGACTATCGATACAAAACTTATCATGATAATAATGTTTACAAAGTGGTCGACAAACTATTAATTATCTCCGAATACCAACAAATCATTCCTCGTTACCCAAAAAAAAATTAGAGAAATTAAACATCACCCACCTGAATGCTATTTTATAATGGAGCTAAGTTAATAATGATAATTAATTGATAAATAAATTGTTCTATACTTTTGTGGTGGGTCCAGAAACAACTGTGCAGTGTGCACCGTCTGGATTAGCTGGAAGAACGTGAGGGAATGTTTATCAACTAATATATTGTTTGGAAACATTAATTATACTTGGAATATTGGTTGGTACCAAGTATATATTTTAGGGATTTTGACTCCTAGAACTTCAAAACTAAAATAATTAAGGATGTTATAAATAAACTTAATCTGAATGTAATACTTCCCATTGTAATTAACATTAGTAGCAACAATATTAGCCGACCAAAAAAAAATTATAAGATTTAATCATGTATTTTTTGAAGAGAGAATTTGCCAATATATATGGTGGCATGTAGTTCCTTTTATTTTAAGTTTTTAACTTTGCAAAAACAACAAAGTGAGAATAATCCAAGTATTGAAACTTTTGAATATGGGAGTAGAAATGTAGAATTACTAAATTTTGTGGAGACGATGGAACAATAATCGAAAATAAAATATTTTTTCTTAATAAGATAGTTATAGAAATGTTGTTATAATTTTCAAAATTTCTGAAGCTCGAGTAATTCTTTGAATAACATTTAGAATTATCACATTTGTGAATGCACTAATTTATCTTTTGCTAAATTACCACTAAACCACCGGACACGTTATTTCCTATCACTAATGAAGATTGCTAGCTAAATTATATAAATTCAAGGCCGAGGCCCATTTTAAAATTTCAAAGGCCGGATGCATGTATAAAAATACACCCCCACTAAGAAGTAAAAAACTTAAATTTTGATTGGCAGAATACACAGTAGTACATTACAGAGTACAGACTGAAGCCCAAATTAAATATATGGTCCAGACAAGGCTGAAACTTTTTTTTTTTTTTCCTTTTTGTAGTTTTTTGCTCACTGGTTGTTGTTGACAAAATGCAAGGTGCTTCTCTTCTCCTGCTCAAGCCCCTCTAATGGCTTCCTTTCTTAAATCAAAAGATTCAAGGGTCCACACATGGTATAATTGTACAAAGAATTCTGTTTGTTTTTCCATGTTTTGGTGTTTGAAGTAAAAGTTGGATGCCATTGATCAAAAGAGTTGTTTAATTTTGAGGTGTGAATTTTGCGGTATTTATACTCGTACAATAGACGGATTTAGGTGAAGCAACCTTCGGTTCTATAATTCGAAGTTTCGAACTGATCATTTTGATGCCATACAAGCATTTCTATAAAGTATTTTATTTCCGTTAATATGTAAATTTGTTTATAATAAAAGATTATATATATATTAAAATCGTTTCACATCATGGCCTCAAAACTGCAATCATTCTTAATGATGATTGTATTACTATAATTTAGCATGACAATTGTGTTAAGAAGAACTTCCATATTATATTGTGAATGTGCTCTTTTAAAATAGGAAAGATGAAACTACAATGACAAGGAAATTGTGCAATAGTTTGGAAGAAGAATGGCTAGCTAGCTTGCAGTGCAGCCGGCAGCTCTATATGCATAAAAGTATAAAACAAGTTCTTCAAAAGTCGTACTAACTAAAGTTAGGAATACTGATTAACATGATGGTAGAGTATATATATATGTACTTAATTTTGCAGTTCATAATACTTAATTTTTAACTCAAAGAATTATCCAAATTAACTCAGAAAAAACTCTAGTTTTACAATCAATGTTTTGCTCCTAAAATATAATTCCTTATCTGTCTGATTAAAGAAAAAAATCAATTTTGATCAACGCCGTTATAATCTACTGTATCCATAACATTAATTAGATCGATTCTATGGAGTTCAGAGTTCAGTCGATCAGTGGCAACTTAACTTGCAACAAGATTCGTTGTTAAGGAAATCGTGGCTGTCTCGCAGAAGGTTAATTACATCCCGCATGGAGTAACTAACTAACTAACTAACAAATCAAACCATAAAAACTAGAAGATAAAGCTAAGGTCATAGATCATACATACCGTGTCCACAGTGTAGCTAGTCGGTCGTGATGCGTAACACCGGCTGATCGGGGTGTCCTTGCGAGTGTTTGCAGGTCTGTGAGTTCCTCTGAAGTGAAGATGTAAGTATATAGTGCAGCTTATATGAATGCTAGAGATATAAGAGAGAGATGTTGTAGAACTATATATATATGTGCTATTCAGTCAAAGAGGCATTATTCTGTACTAGAGCTGTGAATCGGGCTTCGCCCGGAAAAAATAATATTACATAAATTATTAAATATTGAAAATAAATATGCATTTTTCATAAATATATTTTATTAGATAAATATTGGACTTAATATATTTTTCTGTATAATATATTTCTAGCTACATCTCAATTTATATAAAAGAATATAAAGAGTTGCAAATATTTTGAGTCTTAAATTGTTCTTTAGGTACATCATATTATCTCTTTAATAAAAAATTAATTTGAGCCATTTGATTAAGATAAATGAAGAGAGAGAAACAAAATCAATAGTTGAGATTAATGATGATGTGGCATACCTAAAAAGTTTGGAGGCTGGCTTATCCCTCTTTCTAAAGTATGAATTTCAATCTGCATAATTCTTTACTTCACTGGGGATTCATGGTGGGCTCTTTGCTAATAAAGGGGACTTTAAAGGGGCTTATATGGTTTAAAAGGTAAAGTTTTAGTGTTTTTGGTTAATTGGTTTAGTTTAATTACCAGTCGTCAGTAAATGATGTTAGTGTGCTTAGATTTATGACTCAGGTTACTTAACCAGTAAGTTCTCAGATCAATTTTATATGTACTTTCAGGATATTCATGACAAAAATCAGAATGTAAAATCTTATTTCATTTCAATTACTAAAATAATTAAATATACGGCCTGAAATAAAAAAAAAAAAGAGTAACAGTGCATTATAATAGGATTTTATTAAAGTAAATTGAGGGATTGTTTACAAATGTAATTTCCTATATAATGCAACATATATATATGCAGATAAGATCGAAGAAGAAAGTTTGATCATCAAGTGTAATGTTGAATACAACTAGTGGTTATCATATATCAGCATCACTTGCAAATTGCAATCCTGACTTTGAGACAATAATAAAGCACACGGACACACTCATATTGTGTCATGTTAGCATCAAAACGCCCACCTCCAAAACAAGCAGATTGGTCGCAGATTGGTCGGTTTCTTCCTATAGTAAGAAAAATGACATGACTACTGGTAGCACTGTACTGAATTATTTCACACAGTAGCGAGGCTACAATACTATTAATAAGTACAGGTCGGCCAGTAATACGGCTTTTTATTATTGTTTTTAAAATTTAAATGGTCGATTAATTTGAACCACTCAACGTGGTCTCCGTATGTTTATATTGTTGCTGACCAAATTTTATACTATTTAAATTTTTTGACTACTTTTTAGATAGATAAAAAAAACCCATGTTTTTGAATGGTCTATAACGTTCACATTAGAGCATTTTCTAATAACATAAAAAAGATAGTATAAAAATACTAAAAATTGTAAAATTTGGTTTACATTGACATTACATTAAGCAGTTCAGATCGACCATTTAAACTTTTATAAAAACGATAATATGAAGCCGTAGTAATTGTGGATCCTTATACTTAATAATAATAATAATACTTCATCTTGATCACTCTTCACATAATCTTGCTCACATGCATCCGTAATAACATCAAACAATCAAAATTAACAAGTGGCTATATATCAACTTGGTTAATTATCTCCACAAAATTAATCCCGTGTGCTTGAACTCAAGCAAAGCATTTAGTGATCTTAATTAGGTAAATTTTTTAAAAATTATTATCCGAAGACTGGGGGTCTTATCGATGTCAAATTAAATTCGTGATTAATTAGGTATATCCAGACGCACTGAATTATGAAGAAACTTCCCTTTTTTTTGTCCTGAAGTGTATTGACTCACTTTCTGTTACGATATATGAGTAATAAATATTGACACACTTATTTAATTTATCTATTCCGTCATATAATAATTTCATGTACTGTGTCCTTTTTTCTCAAAACTTAAACATGCACCATTTTGTAATAAAAGAGGTGAGCTATTAATTACTAGGACCTAGGACGTTGCTTCCATGCTCACACCCAGATAATTTTATTGGTTATAGGTGAATCTCATAATGGGTAATATTTATTTATAATCGTCAGATCAAAAATAAAAAAATTTTAGTGGGAGTATTGGAGTAAAATTCTAATTTTACTATCTGTTTTAGGCCCTTATTAATGATATTTACTTATTTTATGGCTATAAGTTTAGTCTTAACTCTTTTTTATTGTATCGATTGAACCATCGGACTATCATTTTTTTTTTTTCTACGAGTGACAAGCAGCACTTTCTCTTCCTCAAAAAAAAAAAAAAAAAAAGGCGTACAAGCAGCACTTTTCCTATCAAGTCATAAAAACACAGTTTAAAGTGTATACAATGGTGAAGGTCCCTAAACTCTCTATACCAGTTCCGTATTATATAACAGTATGAAAACCCGGTCATGAGTCACAAAAAATTATATATCTAAAGTCTAAATGCAAGTTTTCACTTACACCCTCAAAACAATAAATATAATTAAACTCTTCATACATTGTATGGGGCAGAATGTTGGCCTACTAAAAGAAACCATATCCAGAAGATGAGTGTAGCGGAGATGCGTATGCTACGATGGATGTGTGGCCACACAAGAAAAGATCGTATCAGAAATGATGACATACGTGACAAAGTAGGGGTGGCTCCGATTGAAGAGAAGATAGTCCAACACCGATTGAGGTGGTTTGGACATGTCCAACGGAGACCTCCTGAAGCACCAGTACGTAGCGGTGTCCTAACCCGTACCGAAAACACGAAAAGGGGTAGAGGTCGGCCAAAACTGACATGGGAGGAAGCTGTAAAAAGAGACTTGAAGGCATGGAGTATATCCGAAGAGCTGCTCTTGGATAGGGACGCGTGGAAGTTAGCAATCCACGTACCGGAACCATGACCAACAAATCAAACCCCTAGCAGCTACTATTATATTACTATTATTACTATGACTACTATTTCACTATTATTACTATTATTATTACTATTATTATTATTACTACTATTATTATTATTAGTATTATTACTACTACCACTATTACTACTATGTAGTATCATCATTATTATCATTCATATTAGTATTATGTAGTATCATACTCATCATCACTATCATTCATATTAGGACTAGTTTTTCACTATTACCATTGTTATTACTGTTCTTTCTTTATTTATCTATTTTATCTTTCTTACGATAATGATCATCATTGGATTTTACTTGGTTTCATTTCTAGCCTACCCCAACTTGTTTGGGACTAAAGGCTTGGTTGTTGTTGTTGTTGTTGTATACATTGCTGCAGTACTCAAGACCTTTGTTTCGAAAAAGAACAGCAACCCAATGGGTGAACATCCTCTGAAATGGTCAATCACCCCAAATCACAGAGTGGTCAGAAATTTTATAGTAAAATATGTATTGTTACTGTAGCGGGCAGTCTCAAAAACCGTGCGCAATAGTTTTATTGGGGGGTTTTTGACCATTCTATGTGCGGTACCGCAAGGGATTTCAATTTGGGAGCCCGCCTTCTGCTGCAGTCAAGACTGAAGAGTGATACTGATACCACAAACTTGAGGTGAATCAATGTTTTTTACTATGTACCACAGCTTAATTAATTAGCATCAATAAAAGATTGGATGATATATGCACTAAGAAACTGACAATATGTTATAAACATTTTAATTTGAAGCAAGTAAACTGCCAATATGTTATACACAATAAATATATTTACACGTTCAAAGAAAAAGATGGAGATTGAATATTCATATATAATTAATTACTTTATTGACTCTGTTCGAACATCCTTATTCACTAAATGGTGATGGATCTAAAATGTTGAGCAAGTCGGAAAATCTGGATATGTAAGTAAACTCATTTGTATCGGTTTAAAAAAAAAAATTACTTAAATGGAAAATTGCTTTAGAAAAAATAAGCCCACTCAGAGGTTCTTTTTAGTTGATATATAACTAGGTTAATTAGTTGTGCCTTTGGCACAATCCTTACTTCTATGCAACAGAAGCAAAGCAGTTTTCCATCCATTCAAATATTATTAGTGTACAATTAAGTGGCTAAATAAAATGAATTTATTATAACTATACAATCTCAATTTTCATTGAATTTCGCAACTCAAGTATCTTATATTATTCTTTCAAACCAAATTACTAAATGAACTTGACAAAATTAAAAAATAAAATATATTGGGGAAGAAATAATAAAAAAAGAATGAAACTCGAGCTGCTCAAATAATGTATTGAACTCAATTGTATGAAAGTGTATTGTCTAGCCATTTTTAATGTAAAATATAAATGAGTAGCCGCCTTTATATTTAACAACTATGTAATTCCACTTTAACGTAAAACCGTTAAATGATCATCTCACTGTTAAGAGTCGCGACACATTTCTTAAAAGCTTGCATTCGACACAAATGAAGAATTATAATTTGTCTATAATTCATAACTACTAAATCTTTTAACTAATTGCATAAAATACTCTCTTCACCTTTTTTTTGTTTATTTACATTTATTTTGCCATCAAAAAATATTTTGGTAAATTGCAATTTTATGCTTGCAACAATATTTTCTACCCTGGCCTCATGACAGCCAACAATTTATGTCTACAAATGCAATAGTAATACTAACTCAAATTTAAATGATATCTCCTATTTTTAATATATTTTTCTATTTTTTGTCTATTATTGCAAGCTTGTTTCAATATCAATGTCTAGCCAACAATTTATTTTTCTATTTTTTTCTATTTAAATGGCATTTAAAAAGCTATATCTTTTTATGTGATTTTTTGTTTGATTCAATTTTTTTATGTAATTCAATTTGCTAATTTGCTATTAAATCAACAACACATACAAAAGAAGATGATCAATTAATAGAAATCAGTACGTGCAAAGTGGGGTTACAAAAGTAAAAAAAAAAAAACAGGTTGGGTGCAAAGTGGGGGGCTCAAAGCATATAAGTAACATGATGTCATCGCTGATGTCAGCATAGATGATGAGAATAGTTAAATATCAATCGGACGGCCTAGAATCTACAGAGGTCACTATTCCTAAGCCACTATTCATCTCAAGTGGGACCCGAGATCCCCAATTGAGAAATTAAAATTTTGAATTTCCAGTTCAATAAAATGCAAAATTGGGGGATGACATTAGTTTTTCCTCAAAAAAAGGGTTTGAATATTGTCTACATATGAACGGATGTGTATTCTTCACAGCAAAGCAGCGCACTATACTATACATATAGTCCGCTCGTTGCTGAATGTTGATTGTAGAAAGGGTACATGGTTCTATATCTACGGATTCATATACACTGCCGTAGTTGTGAGGATGTTGTCATTGCATGTATGGCCACAAAAAAAAAAAAAAAAAAAAAAAAAAAAGAGCGCCCCATCTACTAAAATCATAGCCGCTTAAACAAATCCGACAGGCCGTGTTTACTATGACAGCATCCTGCCATCATTTTTATGGCAGCAGATGCAGACCCTTGTATCAGCTACCATGCAAAGAATGACAGGATCATGTCATAGATATGACGGTCGTCGGATTCACATCTGCTGCCATAATTGTGATGGCAGCAACCTGCCATACTTTGAATCTGATGCGTCCAAATCAATTAAGGGTCTAGATTATTTCCATCAATAGATGTGTGAGTTGTGGAAGTCTCACGCCTGACCGACTGCCCAAAACGTTGTCTTTTCATTTTGACAGTCCCACGTCCCCACCCCCCACCCCCCCATCTTTACTTCCACAGTCCACCTCTCCTTACTCTACCTCTAATGGCAGCCAAACTCTCATTTCCCCTCCCCCAACCAAAAAAAAAAAAAAAACCTTTAATCAAGATTAGTCGCTCTAGATCTTGGCCTTTGCCCTGGCTCGATTGTCACACCTAATCTCTCAATTTGATTTCTTTCTCTCTCACTTAGTTCCACTCTACCTTTCTCTGAGCCAAAAGGCCCCACGCAATCATAATTTTTGTCAAATCTTGTATGACATTCCATAAGCCTTTGCATGAATATTTCAAGCATTATTCTATCATTCATACTTCATAGTCCTTCAGTCCTTCTCGATTTAATTCTGATTTTTTTTTTTTTTTTTTTTTTTTGCTTGAAGTTCCTATTGTAATCCAAATGTCGCCAACAAAGAAAAGTTACATGAAAAAGAAATTGAAGCAATATGTTTTAGGATATTTGTTCCGTATCAACACTGTCTCAAATTTGTGTCTCACAATCACATTCATGAGGAATTCAGCTGCTAAACTTAACAATGGTAAGCTCAAATACAAATATTTTAGATAAAAAGAATGAAGAAACTTTTAGATAAAAAAAATCAATATCGAGATCCTTCCATAGTTCCATGAACGGACCATGCTTTCATGGTAAATTATGAAAAGAGTACCACTTGCAAGGGCTTAGAAGAGAAAAGGATAGAGGAAATCAAGTGGGAGGAAAAAGAACAAATTGATAGTAGTAGAAATTAAAAAAGGCAGTGACAGGCCATTCTCTCTTGAAAAAGTTTGAACCTGTTGAAGCATTAATTTTAGAAGAAGAGGAGCAACATATTTAGAGAGAGAAAGAGAGAGAGAACGGGGGAAGTGGGAAAAGAGGGAAAATAAACGGTTTGGGCAAGAGCCGCGAGATGGACGGGCGGGTCTAATACGTCGCTGAGACACGGAAAGCAAATCTGAACCACACACTACATCGAACGGATCAGATTAGGACTATGGCAGCCTGCTGCCATCACAACTATGGCAGCAGATGCAAGTCCGACGGTCGTCGGATGAAATTGGACGTACGGCCTGAATGATGGTAACCAGGGGAGTTATTGGGAGTGGGTCTTACCCTGTCAGATTCTTCTTAATGCAAGAATTTAGCACATATAGACTTGTTAGTTTCTTATGGAGGACTCTACAATGTATATATAATAATATATAGACCATAGTTAGTAGACTATGGTTCTATATGCATGACAGCTAGCGGATACGTACTAATTAATCCGATTGTAGGGGCGTTTAGGATTTGAAGTTTGCGTGAATCGTGACCAAGACACTGCGACGTTACGATGAAACGTGATCATCAGGCACTTGCACTTGTAGCTGGTCTAGTCTTTGTTCCTATACATCCATGTTCACGAGCTTTGCCTGTGGCTCTATAAATCATTAAGGCCCTGTTCGGACACCATGGATTGCTACTATTTGCGTGGACGAAAGAAAAAATCAATCTCACAGAATTTTTTGATCTTACCCACGCAAACAGTGGCCAATCCTTGGGAAATATAATACCCATGTCCGAACACGCCCTAAAGGTATGTTTGGTATGAGGATAAATTCGAAATATGTTGAGAGATAGCTTATTCCTTGCGAGGACGGTGATAAGTTATCTCTAAATTTTATCTCCCATTTATCCACATATCAAACCCACGTTTCTAATTAATTCCCGTTTGTAGAGTTGGCCACTAACAAACTATTCTGTCTTCACAACCAAAAAAAAAAAAAAACTATTCTGTCCACTTTACGATGGTGGCAACTAGTACTCTTCACCAATAATGTTCTAGCAAATTAAGCTGTTCTATAGAGAACATTTTTCATTCAAACATCAGCAAATTAGATTTTGGAATTAAAATGTTGCAGGGACATCAACGTCGTAGTATATCAATGTCTGCAATTACAAGCATCTTCGGTTTGCATAAATTTATTCCCAAGGAAGACGTTAGAGGCAAACTAATTAAGGTACTGAAGACATTAAAGTTTTGGACCCATTTTGATACCCCAGTCACAGTCAACGGAAACAGTTAGCTAGAACCTCAACTTACGCAAGTCAATGTCCTGAAGTTCCCTGGCAACTTCCAGGAAATTCTACTCAAATTAGGGCTAAGCATCTCCTATTGAATACATGTACAAATTTGTATTGATTACTTTATTCCCAATTTAAAATTTTGCTGTGTATTTCACTTAAATTTTGAGAGTAGGAATAATAATAAGAATATATATCCAGCAACTATACTATTGGATTATGTAATTTCGGTTCACGTTAATTAATATTCATGGATTAATCAGTGGCACAGGCACAGGCACAGCTCTATGGATGAAGAAAGCATCTTACTTTCTTTTGGAGGGGATTAATTTGAAAATCTATCCTAAAGCAAACCGTGTGCATCTTTTCTCTTTTTTTCTTTTTTAGAAAGATTGGCCGTGTGCATCTTTTCTCGGCCATCACGTAATGTATATATCCATGATTTCATAATATATGGATTGGGATGGGGACAGCAGAAGGTGACTTGATAGTTTGTTGATAATTCTAAGTCCAGAATCAAAGAACCAGCCTTTGGTCTAGTGACTAAGTAAGGGCAACGCTTTTCTTATGAGATGTCGTGGGTTCGAAACCCGAATGAGAGGTCTTTATAAATATTTAAATTTGAGTAGCTTTACCCTCATCTTTATCTAAAAAAAAATAAGTCCAGAATCTGAAAAAATGGAAGCTGTGTTCAACCTTTTTAATGAGAATTAATTAGCTAGATATAAAAGTGTTGCTTAAAGTATCAAGGATGATTAGTACACAAGTTTGATCTAACCTTCTAATAAGAGCCTGTTTAGTCAGAACCACTGCTTTACACTTGGAATAACTTTTATTTCCTGTGATAACCGAAGTTTGGAATAACTTTTCCATTTTTCCAAAAGGATCTATAGTAATTTGGATTTCATGCCGGCGTTTCAAATTTTGAAATACAAAAGAAAATAACGAGGTTATGTTTGTAAACCTCTTTTACTTTACGATCTACCTAAGAAATAAAATAAAATATTTAAAATTTACATATTGAAGAACCAAATATTAATGTCTTGTTTTACTTATTTTGGTTCTTAGACTTGTTTACTATAAATGGTTTATCAATGGGGGCTCTAAATCTAACTTTTCAAATACATGATTACTCTGTTACACAATAAGATTTATTGTTGAAATTTGTTATCAAAAAGCTTATATTTTGAATTATGATGACGAGTGTAATTAATACGGATTTTTTTTTCTTTATTTCGAGTGTATTACGGATGCATCTTTTTCTTAAAACATGTGCCTCCCTCCATTCATTGTTGATTGATGAAGTCAAAATATAACATGAGATACTGCGGATTATCACAGAACAAGTAAAACAACTTCATCATTCATCATACTTAAGAGACAAGAGTTGACTTGTATAGAATACATGAAACAACATCTTCAAATCGACAGAATTAATTTTTTGTCTATGCCTAAAATAAAAAAAAGAATTCGAAGGATATGCCCGGTCTAATAAGAATCACAAAACTATGTCTACTTTTCAAACGCCACATTCAGAAGGTCCAACCAGACGCCAGCGTTCGGTTTATTAAACTTCCCGAACTTAAAAAATTTTGCCAAAATTTTCCTCTGAATGCCGGCGGCTAGGTGGACCTTCTGAACGCCGGTGGCTAGACGCCGGCATTCAGAGGAAAATTTTGGCAAAATTTTTTAAGTCCAGGAAGTTAAAAAAACCAAACGCCGGCATCTAGGTGGACCTTCTAAACGTGGCGTTTAAAAAGTAGGCATAGTCCTGTGATTCTTATTAGACTGGGCATACCCTTCGAATTCTTTTTTATTTTAGACATAGACAAAAAATTAATTCAAATCGACATACCAATCAACAAGTTGTTGGGCTACAACTCAAAGAAATTCTTCACTTGGGCGTGTGGGCCTAACTAATATACGGACCATGTCAACTCAAACACGGCCTCTCTACGAATTCCATTCCAATCGGTCCAAATCTCCTCACTCATTTCATACCTCCCTTTCGCTTCAATCAGGCCCAAAATTCAAATCCTCCCAAACGGCCCAAAACACAGCCCATCCCAATTTCTATACCAGATCCATCACAACCCTCCCTACAACCTCCCACCTGACACACCTCTTCCCCCGTACCCTAACCCATTTACCCAATACCCAACCCACAGGCAACCCGCCACACCAAAGACCACGCCGCACGGACCACGGAGACCCCATCCCATCCGACGGCCCAGATCCTCCGCCATCCCAATCCGACGGCCCAGATTCCCCGCCATCTAGGGTTTTGTTCAAACCCCAACCCTCCACTCTCCCCTTATATATAAACAAAACCCTTCCTCAGCGGCGCCTCCGTCTCATTTCCCCTTTCATTCATTCGTTCGATCTCCCCAGCAATCGCAGCAGGTACGCAGTAAGTAGAAACCCTAGGGATCTTGAATTTGTTTGATTAGTTAGGTTAGATCGGATCTGAGATTGTTGTGTGGATTGTGTAGAGATGTCGACGGAGCAGAAGGTGGTGCCGGAGTCGGTGCTGAAGAAGCAGAAGAGGGAGGAGCAGTGGGCGCTCGAGAAGAAAGAGGCGCTCGAGAAGAGCCGCCTCGAGGCGCGCGACAAGAAGAAGCTGATCGTCCAGAAGGCCAAGCAGTACGCCGAGGAGTACGAGAAGCAGGTATACCTTTTGTTCCCTTTCTTTTATCTTCAGTTGGTAGTATAGAGTAGAGCTGTGTTGTATTGTATTAGGGTTTTTAGTTGGTTGGTTAGTTAGGTGCCGGCTGTAATGGTATGGTTTAGGAAATGTGTATTGAGGGTTAAGGATTACCCGGGTTGTGTTGTTTGGTACCATATCTGTTACCTGTGCTGGTATGTATATGTAGTTAGTCACTCCATTGTTATGTAGATTACTGTCTAAAATTGAAGTTTGGGCTGGTTGACCAAATTCCATTTGAAATTATTGAATAATTGTATTAAGATGTAATAGTTAGTGAATAGATTGCTACTCTGTTGTTTGTTCTGGTCAGTTAACATCTGGTTGAGTGGCATTTGTGTTTATGAATGGATAATTGGATCTATTTTTCACACTTTTTTCTGAGAGCAACTCATAAGTTATGTGGGTAATTAAAGTTTAATGTAGATTAATACATTTTAATATGTGAATTTATATATGTTTTCTTAATAGGAGAGGGAGCTGATTCAGCTCAAGAGGGAGGCAAGATTGAAAGGTGGCTTCTATGTCGACCCTGAGGCCAAACTGATCTTCATCGTCCGTATTAGAGGGTAATACCTTTTGGAATTCTGATAGTGGGCTTTTTGTTATCAAACATAATTTGTTTCTGGCAATAACAATTGTCCTGTCTTATCTTTCATAGTATCAATGCCATGCACCCCAAGACCAGAAAGATCTTGCAGCTTCTCCGTCTCAGACAGGTATTGCAAAATTTCATAACTTAACATTTGGGTGACAACTGTTAGCTGAATGCTATACTGTCTGATTCTCATTTCATGGTGAAAACTTATTTTGTTGGCATGATCATGTCTGAAATTCAATGTGTTTTAGTCATTAGTTGATAGCTGACTCATTGCAATTTGATATCTGTGCAGATCTTCAATGGTGTTTTCATGAAGGTCAACAAGGCCACCATTAACATGTTGCGACGTGTTGAGCCATATGTGACCTATGGGTAATTTAAAGCACTATTAACATACTGCCTCTTAAACTTATCTTATGGAAGGAATCTCATTAGCTGTATACAATTCTATTGCCCTTAGGTATCCTAATCTGAAGAGTGTCAGGGAGCTGATCTACAAGAGGGGATATGGCAAGATCAACAAGCAGAGGATCCCTCTCTCTGATAACTCTGTCATTGAGCAGGTAATTCTCCACCGTAGCAAACTGAAATCTACATATCATAACTTATCAGCCATTACAATTATTGTATACTTGGTTATAAGTTGGGAGGATCATGAATGTGTATTGAGCTCTAATCTGATTTGGATGTCCCAACAAGTCAGGCTAGCTCTGAAAAGGAACTACTTCATTAGGATAGTCAATGAAATGAATTCGATCTGAGCAGATGTTTTTGTTGTGTAGGGTTTGGGCTCTCATGGCATTGTTTGCATCGAAGATTTGGTGCATGAGATCATGACAGTCGGTCCCCACTTCAAGGAGGCAAACAATTTCCTATATCCTTTCAAGCTCAAAGCCCCACTTGGCGGTCTCAAGAAGAAGAGAAACCACTATGTTGAGGGTGGTGATGCTGGAAACCGTGAAAACTACATCAACGAACTTATCCGGAGGATGAACTAGGCCCATTTCTGCATATGTTTTGCATTATCTTTCCTTTAGCCGAACATTTTTTGTTGTTAGAATTTTGGCTGCGAAGTTTTGAAGACAAGTATATTTGTTTGACTTGCTGTGTTAGTTGCAATGAGATGGTAAAGCTGTTGTGTCTGCCTTTTTTTAGTTTAAATGTCACCATCAGATTTGAGTTTTTAAATTTGGGCAAATACTTGCACTTTCCTAAAGTATCTACATGATAGTTTATGGATTTTTGACATTTTACTGTCTTAACTCTTAAAATTCCTGAATAGGTTTTGTCAGATATTCTAGTTCATATCAGTGTATTACTCGTCTTGGCTCATCTGCTTCTCTACCAATACACAATTGCAGACTTGAGGTAATGAGAAATATCACGGTGTCTGTAAGAATGACAATTGAAATGCAATCAACTTGTGTTCATGGTTAGGAAGCCTTCTGATGTCAAATACTTGCGTCGTCATACATCCCAGTTCTTAGTAATTCGACGGATCGACTTTGTTTATGACTCTTGATCCAATCTCAATCGATTTTTCAGTGCACAGCACCAACGAAAATGACATTGTTTCTGGCTAACCATATGTATCGAATGTGTTGGAACTGAAAATTGATAGGAAAGTGAAGAGAGCAAAGAAAGAAAACAGGATGAAAAAGCAAGCTCTGTTTTTCCGATCGGATGGTCAGGATCGGTTATCGCACTGATCTCAAAGTACTTCGGTTATTGTTACACAGATCTCGATGTACTTAGGTGTTTCTCAACCGTCGGATCAAGAAAAGCAGGTGATCCCGATCCAAGAAAACAATGCACAGTGGAAACCTGCAATCACTGTTATTCATCAAGCTTGGTTCCTTAGCACATGTACCAAATAGAAAGAAAGAAAGAAAAGCACTAAGACTTGCTCCCATGACTGAAAATAACCTATATCTAACAGAATGTGACATTTACATCCATTCATTTTGCAAATTCATATTGTACAGATCTCTAATTTCTGAGGAGAAGGTTGCAATATTTCTGTGACGGATGTCTACAATCCTAATTTCTAAAGACATCTATTTAATCACATCAACAAAGGTAAGGAATCCTTTAACATCGAATCATCAGCACAAAGAAAGACATCCAAATATGTGATTTGATTTAATATTCCCAAAAGTTGAAGTGCTATTATTATCCAATGTACGATAGCTTAAAAAATATATATAAAAAAAAGAAAAACCGACTTGCTATAAGAAAGGCTGATTTCCAATAGAATCCACATCTCCATCCATCTCTGATCTCTTATGAATTATGATGATGCACCACAACACAAGCAGCTGCATCTGAGTAGGATTCCATCAACTTCTTACCCAAAATAAAAAAGATGGCAGTTTTGAACCCAAATTTAGCCTCTTGAGCATTTTGTTGTTACTTACTCTGAATGCAAACTTCACAATTGTTGCAATTAAAATTTAGAAAAGCCGTGTTAGTGTGGCTTAGTGTGGTACTTGAAAAATGTTGAAAAATGCAGAAATACATTTCAGAGAAGTGGCATGAGGATTTATAAACTAAACCAAAATAATGCTTTTTGCACATAATTGAGTTCATGGCTTAATTGCAGATAATTATCCTGACCTCAATTTTGGGGCTACATTGCCTCAAATTGTTTGGTAATGTGAAACTTTTTTTCTCTCTCGATGAAGGTCAACAATCGCGTGCTATCTGACTAATAGTTGGATCTATATAAGAACGTATCGGTGACTATTTCCTTGAATAATGGAAGTACATGTTAACAATGGTAGTCGCAATGCGTAATTATAAATTAGCGATGGTTTGGGTGCGGAAAAGCAAATTTGTACATGTATATTCTTGCAATCATAAACATATATCTGTATCTGTTTATTCTTTTTCATGCATGTAAATTGCTAGTTTAATTAGTCAATACAAATGACAATCAAGAAGGTACCAAGAAGGCACCAAGAAGGAGACTAGAATAGATACCAAGCCGGAGACGGAGAATACATTGCATCATGAATTATGATTGCAATGTTGACCCAAAAAGAACCTCCTGACAAAACAAAAAAAAAAAAAAAAAAAAAATCAAGAAAAATTATTTGGCTTAGAACAGTGAAGCTACTCCGAGCAAGCGACGAGCTTTTTGGAGCAAGATGAGCAAGCGAACTTCCTTTTGGTCGTCACACTGAGCGTTAGACAGCAGAGTTTGCGTGTGCACTCCACGGTTGTTGCTGTTACCTCCCCGTTACAATACGGGCAGCTGCCAGGTGCTTTCTCCATGCCAAGAACCTTCTTCCGCTCCATGCAAATCAGACATACCGACCTCACCTTCTTCGCCATTCTTGTAATAGTAGCAAAGGAAGAATGAGTTGATTTGGTAGTGAACTATAGGAGGTATTAATTAGGGGAAGGAAATTGGAAAGAAATGTACTTTTGAAGAGAAGTGAAGTGAGTGCTTACTGCTTATTGCTTACTTGATTCTTGGCATCATACATTACATACAATGCAGCAGTTGAGGCTTTTCCTAGTTTGGAGCCTAAAACCAACCATTGGTTGGTGCTTTAATTGGGTTGTTTTTTCTCCAGTTGGTTTCAACTAGGGGCATTTTTTTGTGGTCACAATATATATACAGAAAAATACATCTGCCTTTTTGTTATATGTTGTAATCAAAGAATTGAAGTTTTCTTACTTATTTGAAGGTCCATTGGAAATATTTCACTATTTCAGTTATGAAATTGAATTAGTAATGAAGAAGTGCTGCATTTTCTTGTTCACTTGTTTATACTGGTAGAAACAATAAACGAGTATATTGGCCTGGCCTATATATGCCAACCAATTAATAGTGATAAAAATTTTGTAATTGTCACTATAACTTAGATTTTCTGAGACTGAGCACATTAAATTTTCTGAGACGGTTTTGGCCCAACATAGTACTGAACAATTAATCCTGTTAAACAATGATGCTTGAGTGGAAGTTCTGTCAATCTGGTAGGGGTCCATTGATGGTACCACCAATGGTACAATAGCATAGAGATCCTGCTCATAAGAAAAAAGAAAACATGTTGAGTCAACCCTATAAAGTAGGTCACCCATCCACTCCTCTCACAATCTGACAAACCCACATGTACCTATATGCTTGTCACAGTTACATAAATGTTAATAAAAACCGTAATGTATCTGTTTACTAAAAAATGATATATGTTGATCGGAAATATATAAATATTCACTGAAAAAATGATATTTATTTATTAAAATACGGTGCACCTGTGGATAGATAAAAGAGGTGGTCACTAGCTATTACCCATGAAGCAATTGAATTTACAAACCCAAAAAAAGACAATGTGATTAAATTCTAATAATTGCTATACCTACCATTGTACTAAAGCAAGGTTCTCAAGCACCGTTCAAACTTCAAACAATTGATTAAGCTGTAATATCGTTTTTAAAGTTGTCTATTTTTATGAATATTCCTTTTGTAAAATCAAGTACGATATGTTTCAAAATAAAAATTAAGTTCAGGCTTTTTCTGCTTCTAAGTTGATCTTCTATTTTGTAAATGAATTTGGTCTAACATAATTAAGGTTAATTAGTTAAAAACAATCCAATGATAAGAGTGGTGCTAATATTACTTTACGTATTCTTAAATCATGCTAGCTAGGAGTTTTGCTACATGTGGCAATTTATATCATTTTAGACTGAACTCAGCCTCACTATGTATAGACATGAGGATATATATGATTTAAAACACAAATAGGACTAATTAAAGACGTTATAAATGTATTTTTGTGTTATTTTGTGTTTAGTTGTCATCTTAAGACATCTATCTTACTTACATTAGTACTTTAACTAGTATGAGATGTAATTTTAAAACATAATTACGCCTTACGATATGCAACATTAAGACAAAATTGATTTGAAAGACATGTTGTAAATGCATTTATGCGTTATGAATGGAAATGTGGATGAAAAGCCAACATAACTCAAAACAGGACGTTACTTTCATGCTCGCACCCAAATAATTTTATCGTTTACAGATGAATCTCATAATGGGTAATATTCATTTATAACCATTAGATTGAAAAGAAAATTTGTTTCGTAGGAGTATTGGAGTAAAATTCCTCAAAACACCCTCAATTAAACAATGATTTTGTGCTGTTATATTAATTTTGAATAAAATGAGTGCCATAACTGCACATTAATTTTTTTTTTAAATTCTCTTTTATCTCTGTTGCATATACTAAGCTGCATGGATTGCCTAACGCACCAGACAACTCGTAGTGCATTTGCAGCAGATCGACATGTTTTGGTGCTCTTCTGTCACAAATATAATGTCCCAGCAACAACTGATTACAGGTCCTAAACACATATCAATTCACATACAGTAAGTAGCACTATTATATATAGAGGAGGGATCCTTGACAATGCTAACTTTGACAACATTAATAATGGAACATTTTAAAAATTTATAAAAGTTCATAAAAAATCTTAAAATTGAAAAAAGACTTATGGATGTATTAATTAACTTGTAGATCGATAATATTCCAAATTTCAATCAATTTGAACATCGTTTGATAGCTTATCAAAATTTTGTATATTTTTTAACGGTTGTAATTTAACGGATCTTTGAAGGGCTATCAAATCGGAAACATAATCAATCTACAAGTCAAGAAATAATTTCGTAAACTTTTTTCTATTTTCGAGAATTTATATGATTTTTTACAAATTTTCGAAATATCAAATTGTTAAGATTGTCAAGTTAAGGATTGTGAATGGATCGCTCCTCTTATATATATTAGCATGTTTGTTCATGACTGCAGATTTTTACTGAATGAGATGTTGAAAAACACAAACTCTCAAAGTGTGGGGCTTGATTAATTTCTGGCGTCTTGTTACACATCTCTAATTTGAATCACAAAATTAGACTTTGTGCAGACAGGAATCGACTTTTTCTTGTACTCATGTAAACTTTAATGTTCTCTGGATTTAACTTGTCATAAAATTATTGCAGTACTTTGTTTAAATTTTGAAGCTTTTTTTTTTTTTTTTTTTTGTAGTTATGTAGTTATGCTTTGGTAATTCGGCAATTAAATGTGCCTTAATTTACAGTTCTTTTTTTTACTAAGAAAAGGTATTGGGAACTAATATTTCTATGGATTGAAAAGAAACCAGTCTCACTGCAGTTTTGCATAATACAAAGGAGTTCCTACTTCATCTCTATGAAAAAGGGGGCAATTAATTGATGTACACAGTTGAAAATTATATATTTCAGAAATCCTGCAACCCAGTACTTGTTCATGTATGTTCAAATCATAAATGAACAATGTAGTGCAAGATTATACTTTTCATAAATTAAAGGCTTAAAAAAAAAAAAAACAGTGCAATGGGCCGATTGGATACTGTGTTCTGGAGCGGGTTCAAATTAAATGATCCGATACAGTTTCATTATATAACAGGCCGTAAGAGATATAATTATGTACAATTTTGTGTGCTCACTGCACTGCTAAAATTCCCAATTTAACATGATTTGATGGTAACAATGTTCAGATTATGTAATATTTTTTAGATAAATATAGAGTTAAACTGCTCAAATTTGAATGCCCATAAAATTCTTCCATTTGTATTTCGAAGCCACAGCCTTTCACACAGGGAGTGTTATCTTTATTAGCCACTAATTTGAGCATTATACTTAGTAATTAGATTTTTTAATAATTATGTACAATTTTGTGTACTCACTTCACTGTTAAAATTCCCAATTTAACATGATTTGATGGTAATAATATTCACATTATCTTATTTTTTTTATATAAAGATGAGAGTTAAACTACTCAAATTTGAATATCCATAAAATTCTTCTATTTGTATTTCGAAGCCACGACCTTCCACACAGAAAGTGTTATCTTTGTTAGCCACTAATTTGAGCATTAATTGTCCTTAGTAATTATTAGATTAATTTAATACTTGAGTAGCTTGCTTTGAAAATAACTTGATTAAATTGAAGACTCCATAAACTTTTTTTTTTTTTTTTTTTTTTTCAGGCAGTACCAATTCAAGATTACTTTTGGCGTTTTATATTATTGAACCATATTTATGATTTTCTTTTTTCTTTTTATTTTTTCAGTTTGATGCTGATTCAATATTTTCTTTAGAAGAACATTAACTCAATATTGATGAGAGAAAATGACAATGCATCGGAGAGAGAAAAGGAAGCAACAAATACACATCACAGGGTTCAGCAATCATATTGTTTGGTACTTCGATTGATTTGATTCGATGTTCTTATATTCTTTTTTGAATGGTAGTTAAGGACCTAATTTTCATATATATATATATATATATAAAAACAGAGATAGGTGTACAAGAAATTTACTAGGATTTTTATATTCGAAATTGTACAAAATTAGTCTTTTCAAGATTATGCCAACCTATGAATATTTTGTATAACAAAATGTTGTCAAATGCAAACATAATTAATTAATCGTATTATAATAAAGCAATAAACATCAAATTGGATAATTCTAATGCAAAATGGAGTTGGAATCCTATTTCAATCCATCATGAACAAGGCTCCAAATTAAACAGCTCAATTTTACTTTTCTCCTGTTTCCAGCATTCACAAATCTTATCACAGAATTTTAAAAGAAAATATTTTAAAACAGTGCTAAAGACATGCAAACGAGTTCCTAATTAAGCGTGTGAATCCCTTATGGACTCCAGCAGGTCATCCTAATAATTAAAAAAAAAACGTATATAATTTATTTATTTTCACATGACGCGGAAATTGTACACCCGGATATTAAGTTATTTAAGTATCATTGTAATTCGTACTTCTCTAACAAAAAAGGAATAATGTCTCTAACAAAAACTAAAAAGTGAAAGAACATTTTTGTACTAGATTTATCGAGTAAAAACTAGGAA
Organism: Cyperus esculentus; assembly: GCA_030179965.1. Lineage (NCBI taxonomy): Eukaryota > Viridiplantae > Streptophyta > Magnoliopsida > Poales > Cyperaceae > Cyperus > Cyperus esculentus. Next base: position 3,350,854 of record JASGLE010000027.1, read on the forward strand.
CAAAATTACAAAAGCAAGTGCAAACAAGGAGATAAATAAATGATAGGTTGATTAACAACGGTGGAGTTGCTGCAGATTCAAATGTGGAACTCAGTCACTCACAGCTGGCTCTGGTCTGGCCCAACCCAATTACCCAACGGCTATTTCTGTATGCATGCAATTGCCGACAAGTCGGCGCCAACGGTCAATACGGCTCCGCCCACATGGTCCACCTTCTCCTTCTGCTATGTAATTTACCCTTTAGCCCCTCCGTCAGTATTCAGGCTGGTTGAATGGACGGCCGGATGGGGTCTGGATTGAAGGGCATTATGGTCATTGTGCAATAGGTCCCATTAAAATGAACTCGTTGTAACGTCCTGTTAAGTTACTGTTAACGGACCCACTTCCGTTCCCACTGGACGAGTGCTCATCCCCTAACTTACTGCATTGTGCAGTTCACAACGTCAGCCGTTGGATCGTCTCCAGATCCGCACTGGCACGAATTTTAAGACAATCCGACGGCTGTCATTGTGAACTGCACAATGCAGTACAGCAGGGGATATGAATTTGCCACTGGATGGGTGAAACACTGAAACGTGAAACACAAGAGTCAAATGCTTTAGCTGTAAATATAAAATATTTGTACGCAATATACAATCTAGGAAAATATAGTTCGGTTTTTTTTTTTTTTTTTTTGAACAAAGCCCGTAGGCAAAAATAAATATAGTTCGGTTCTATTTCTGTATGTTTTTCTGCCTTTAAAACGTGATCAAAATTCACAAACTATCTTCAAACATTGATAATAATGATTAAAATGCATTCCATAATATTGAGCAATTGCAATCATGGTAAGATTTAAGTTTTAATAAAGTAAAGTGACGTTTATTAACTACTGGTTCGGGGGGTAGAACGTAAAGTTGACTGCACCTGGAGCACAACGGCTTTAAACTACCCACTGCGTAAAAAAGGGACCGGACCAAATGTTTCGGTCTACGCATCAAACCGGGCCACGCCCACGCAGATCACTAAATCCATATGATCAGGGGATGCGATCACAACCGTTCAGAACTCCCGTGCGGCATCCACCAAACTAACTCCCCCTGCGTCATCTCCCTGACACATTACCCCATTATCATTTCTGACTACTGACCATGGGACCCACATGTCAAATCCTGACCACATGAACCGTCGCACAGGAAGTGAGTCAGGATGGAGATTTCGGAGTGCTCATCCCCTGACTTACTGCATTGTGCAGTTCACAGTGCCAGCCGTTGGATCGTCTCAAGATCCTCTCTAACACGAATATCGAGACCATCCAACGGCTGATGCTGTGAACTGCATGATGCAGTACAGCAGGGGATATGAATTGGGGGAAAACGGAGGTCTACAAATAGAGGCAGCTCCGAGAGGGGGCCACGTCACCTCTCTTCTTCTGTTCTCTCCTCTTCTCTAGTCTCTCTTTTTTTTATAATAATCTCGCTTCCAATAATTGGATCTCAATCTCATCTCAATCTCTCCTCTCTCCCTTCCCTCCCTCCCTGCGCCGATCGATCCATCGCTTCCAATCCATTGGATCTCAATCTTCCCCAATCCTCCTCCTCCTCCGTTGTTGATAAGTGAGTGCCTTTCCTTTCCCTCCTGTTACTTGTTTGGGAGTCGGGGGTCGGGAGTCTTATGAATGGCTTGGTGAGAGATTTGGGGGTCCGAGGGATTGGCGGTGTGGCTTTTGGGAGGTTTATTTGGTAATTGGTGGGTTGAATTGGGCCGATTGCTAACCAATTTGGGATTTTTTTTTTTTTTGGTAGCGGTTGGAATTAGGGTTTTGTGGGATGAGTGGCGTTTTTAGTTTAAATTGGGGTTTGTTCTGGAGCGTTTTCTGATCCGGGAAATTTGTCGATAATTGGTTGGATTCATTGGGGGTTTTGAGCTTCTACTGTTGTAATTAGTAAATTAGGACTCGGTTTAATTGTTTTTCTGTTTTTCCACTGAAGAATTTAGTAGTCATTTTTGTACCTTGTGAGTAAAATTTAGCACAACAATTGTAAATTTGTGGGTTTGGTATGCAAGATTTGTTCTTTGTAATATGAGCACTGGAGTCAAGCTTTAAAATTGTATAAAATATAAAATCTGAAGAATGTCTGATCAGAATTAGAGACCATCATGAATGACCGGCATTCCACTATGAATTTTAAGGTCACTTCTTCCTTTTATTTTATCGTTTTAATGACTGAATGTAGATTTCATTGTGCAGGTTTTACAACTGAAGTCTGAAATTGCATAGTTTCCTCATCGGTGGACCTATTGTTCATTGGCTAATTTATAACTTATCATGGTAATTGTACATTCTACTCCATTGAGTTTCTATATATGAAGATTGAGATATTGGGTTGCAGCTGCTGAAACTGGTGGGAATATAGTAGGGATTTTATCAGGGTTAACTGCCATAAATTAAGACTTGCTTTAGTTAATTGTTCGAGCAAATCACGGTATGCCTGAAGTTTTACTTTACTCGTGCAATTAAAATGGTCTAGCGCTTTCAATATACTGAATTTTATATCGAGTTGTATTAGTCATGGTATTTATAAATGCAAGTATACCAGAAAAGTCTAGAATGGGTAACATAAGAAAAGGGGAAGGAGTTAAAGAAACATGACAGGTGTAGTGCTGTTGAAATGTACCAATGCATAGTTTGCATATTAAGTATGGATTATGTTAATTACAAAATCTCCTGTACAATGAAGGCGACAAACGAGAACCTGCCCCCAAATGTGATAAAGCAACTTGCAAAAGAGCTCAAGAACCTTGACGAGTCCCCTCCGGAGGGTATAAAAGTCAGTGTCAACGATGACGATTTCTCCACCATTTTCGCAGATATTGAAGGCCCATGTACGTCTTGCTGTTTCTTGTGTTTACATAATTTCTTACACAGTTATCCCCTAGCTAAAACATGAAATTACAAAACCTTTGTCTCAATTTTCGAAATAAGTCCTATTGATTTCTAACTTTGTACAAAGGACAGTCATTTGAGATTTTTATGCTAAATTATTATATCAATGATTCAGCTGGGACTCCATATGAGAATGGGGTTTTCCGCATGAAGCTGTTGTTGTCTCATGACTTCCCTCAATCTCCTCCTAAAGGTGCAAAAAGTTTTTTGCTTCTCTCTTTGTTTTCATTACGACTTCTTTGTGCAGTAAGATTGGACATTATAATCCAAGTTCTCCTATTTAATATCTTTTATGCTTTCAATGTTATAGGTTACTTTTTGACAAAAATCTTCCATCCAAATATAGCAACAAATGGAGAGATCTGTGTTAACACTCTCAAAAAAGACTGGAACCCCAGCCTTGGGTTGCGCCATGTTTTGATTGTAAGTCAAAATATAAGATCATTGTTTCTTTCACTCTCACGCACAAGCACACAGAAAAGTGTTTGTGCCCTCTCTCTCTTACACACACTCACCCACGCAACATGTGTGTGTTTGTAAGCACACTAATAAACAAAATATCCATCCATCCATGCACATATAATGGGAGGCATCTTTGTACTGGTAGATTTGTCAAGCTATCACATCTCTCTCTTTACGTAGTTTACATTGTTTTCTTCCCTGCTAAGTAGCAGGTTTGTAAGTGCACTCATAAACAGAATACCCATGCATATATGCACATGATTCATTTCAGTTCGCTTTCTTCCCTGCCAAGTAGCAGGTTGGACTGTACACTATAATTATAAGTGTATATTATATGAAATAGTGGCTCTAAGACATAGCAAACATTGCGATTCTCCAAAATAATGAGTGAAGATTCAAAAATAGCAAGATAATAAAATAATTACTTTTTATTTTTGTTTCTGTTTAGGTGGTGAGATGTCTGTTGATAGAACCATTTCCCGAATCAGCACTGAATGAGCAAGCCGGCAAGATGCTGCTAGAAAATTATGACGAATATGCCCGACATGCCAGGTTAGCATCCAATTGTTGTTTGGCTTTCGATTCCGGCTAATTTCTAAATTATTTATGTTGTGATTTCACTTTATGATCTTCTGGCTGGCAATTCAATAATAACTCACCAATTTGGCTTTGAATGATCTCGCAGTAATGTTTTGCGCAAATCAAAATAGTGATTGAGCAGCTGCCAATTGTATCTTTGAATGATCTACCCTCACACCGCTCAATTGCTCATAAATTGATTTCATATTATGGGCTTTTACCAGTAAATGTTGTCCTATTCCACATGTTTATGTGGGTAATTTTTGTGTGGAACGGGATAATTAATGTGGGCAATTGTTCATGTGATTTGTTTCACTTTACTATCTCACTCGAGTTATAAAACTTACATTTATATCCAATTTTCTTTTGTTTTAGATTATACACTGGAATACATGCAAAACCGAAACCAAAAATGAAATCTGGGGCAATATCTGAATCAACAACTGCCCTTAATGTAGACCCTTCAAGTACCAATAATGCGCTTGGCAAGAAGTTGCCACCAGGCCCGACCCCTTTAACAGCATCTTCAAAAGGTATAGCAACAAACTCAAATGACCAAAATATCCCTGTTGTTACCGGCCCCTCCGCCCCATTTCCGAAGAAAGAGGCCGCAACTGCCAAAGCACTAGCCGATAAGAAGAAGATTGATGCCAGAAAGAAGAGCTTGAAGAGACTGTGATACTGTTTCTAGTTGGATGTGCTTATCATCCTTTAGATGGCTCGAAAAAGCCAAGATGGTTAGATTAGTTGGGGTAGGGTTTGGCTTCAAGCAGTGCCAAAATCTGTCAATGTCAGAACTGAGCCAATAATGGGGGAAGGTGATGATGCCTGTGATGGAAGAAACACTAAATTGTTGTAGCATTGTGCAATTGAAGTTGTATTTTAATTATTCCTTTATTTTTGAAACATTTCTGGGCATCTGCTTTATTATTTTTTTTTACTGCATATTTTGCTCTTATATTCAATTATGGTCTGCATAAGTGCATTTCAGCAAGTCGCATGAGGGGATTTATTAATTTAAGGCATATGCATTGATATACAAATTTACAGGTCATACGTATTTTTGTGTTTTATGTTATGTTTCCCTATTGTCCATTTAACTGTTTATATGATAGAAAGAACTAATTACATTCTTATGTAGGTTTTATCATGAATGGTATTATGTATTATGATAGAAAAAATGCCAGAGGATTGATTTTTCATATATACGAGAGCTGTGATTATAAACGAAAATGTTACTTTTTTTATATGATTTTAATATTGTGTGACATCACATCACTAAAATTCATATTGCAGCAACAACAACAACCAAGCCTTTAGTCCCAAATAAGTTGGGGTAGGTTAGAAATGGAACCAAGTAGGACCCAATGCTAATGGTCGGTGACTAAAAAGATGATTTGAAAATAATAGTAGTTTGATAGTGAAAATACTAGTATAGATAATGATGATTGCGATGATGATCATGATCGTAATAATGATGGTGATAATAATAATAGTGATAATAATAATAGTAATAATAATAATAATATTATTAATGAGAATGATACTACATAATAATAATATCAATGATGATTATGATTATAACAAAAATAAAATAGATAAATAAAGAAAGAACAATAATAACAATTAATAACAATAGTAATAGTGAAAAACTAGTCCTAGAGAACCATAGCAATACTGGCTATTAAGCCTGGGTACGGTGCTAGTATGCACTAATTCAAGGTTACAAAACGGGCCGTTGATTTAGAAACTAAGCCCATGAAACGGCGTTACAAATATGAAATAGGGATGTTGAATTTTGACATGAATGATGAAGCGAACAAGCTAGGTGCCTTGCCTTGTACACAAAACAAGAAAATTTACCAAGTAATATAGCGGTCCTAATTTAATTGAATACGATTAATAGGTTAATTAGGAAATGTTTAATTTAAAAAAAAAATTGAGATAAAGATGATGGTCAAGCCATTCAAATCTAAATGTCTATAAAAGACCCCTTATCCGAGTTTCGAACCCGTTAACCTCCCACACAGAGGGGTTGTTCGGCAAGGTGGTTGGCTTAAATATTTAAGCCTCACTAAGCCTTGGGTATTGCTTAAGAAAGCTTAAGCCTTAAGCCATGGGTATTGCTTCCTTAGGAATCCGGGCAAGGCTTAAGCTCCGGTCAAAAGGAGGCTTAAAGAAAAACTTGTAATCCGTGCTAAGGAGCTTGCATTCGGAAGGATTAAGAGACTAAGGAAGCTAAAGGAAGTTTAAGGAGGCCTAAGGAGGAGTTGCCGAACGGTCCTAAAGAGCGTTACCTTTAGCCACTAGACCAAAGGCCACCAGTTCTTTAATAATTTTTAAAATTTTCAACGGTACATGTGAAATTATATATTATTTTTTTAAAGTAAAAATGAGAACCAACCAACCCAAAATTTATATACTTTCCATCAATTGTGAGATGAAACTATTATAACCTGAATTACTATAAATTAAATAGAAGACACGTATAAGTAAAACCCAAGCTAAACCGTCCATTAATTTCCTCTCCAAAAAATTAAATAACTTCTTATTTTTTCTGTTGTTGTTGTTTTCTTGCTCATAAACCTGGTTGGATGAATGAATGAGGGCGACGCACAGCCAGAGAAGCCAACAAAGATCAGAAGGAACGTCCAGTACAGATGGTTACTGACTTATACTGTGCGTCAATTTCACACATGCCGGTACATACAATTTTGGCATATTCTGAACCAACCAAAGCCTTTCTTTTCACCATGAAATAATGGACACAAAATGTGACCATAAAATCAGTGACCGAATTCTCGCCTCAACAAGTGCATAGTGTGCATTGCAGGCAGCTCCGTTGCGCCTTCCTACTCGCCACACTTGTGGCATTATGCGTGGCTACTCAATCACGAACACTCGTTTTTTTAATTCCGAATTCTTCCAACGTTGCTCCAATTCGAAGTAAAAGTCTTCAAGAAACTTAGAAACAGTGCCAAAATATTGGAGTTGTGAATTCTGTGGCTTAAAAAAAATATTAGAAAATGGAATTGCAACTCGTGTTCATGTTTGTTTTGTGGTCAATTTGTGATAATTAATGAATCCTGTGAGTGTATCTGACTAGTCTAATACAATTAAGGGACTGCTGAGCTAATTAGTGGTTTTGGGCAGCTAAAGTATCACATTAAAACTATTTCCCAATATTTTCTCTCTATTGATTAATTAATGAGTACTACCTAGCGTCCATAGAAAGGCTGTTCATAGCGTCCATAGGTGGGGGCGGAGCCAGCATGATACAAGGGTGGGCACTGCCCCCTAAAAAATTTAAAAAATATACCACTAAAAATTTGCAAAATATCCTCATTTTGAAAAAAAATTACAAAAATATACTTAATTTCTATGAAAATTTACGAAAATGGTCCTATCCTGAAAAATATTTGCACAAATATATCTTAAAAATTTTACAAAAATATATTTACACTTATAAAACTATGTTTTATTGGAAAAGTTGGACCCCCCTGATTTTGAGTTTGGCTCCGCTCCTGTCCATAGGTTACATTTGGAATGTATCTGCCACATTTTGAAATGTATTTGTTACATTCTTTGTACGTGTTATGGATATATAAACGGCTTTTCAACAAGATGTTTCTCTTAATTAATTGTTTCCTGTCAGCCTTCATAAAATTCCAAACTTCAAATTAAAGGTAAGGATGGCAGGAGTGTTATGTGGGCTAATTCCCTTCCACCCTTTTGTTATATTATTTATCTAGATTCTAATATTCTAAACTTATGCTTCTGGAACTAATTAAGCCCACACCTTAATTAATTAACCAAATCACATTAATTAACCTCGTGGCGTACTGACAGCGACCCACGTGTCCTCCCTATCCCTCACAGAGCACCCACAAAGCAAGCCCTCTCAGCCGTCCACGTGTTACCAATCTGTGGCCTATAAACGACCAAACGGGCCTCCAGCGTTGTTCTCATGTTTTTAAAAGAAGTGGCCCAAATTCTTTCTTTCTTTGCCCCTCTTTTCAATGTAGAGCACAGGCCTGTATAATACAGCTAGTATAAATTACAATTATGACCTTTTATGGGCAATTATGGCTCAAATTAGGCCGCCTAAAGAAGGGTGTTTTGGTCATTTGGTTGAAATTTTGTATGTAGAGAATTGAGATGTGTCAACTTGGAAGTTTTTTTTTTGTGTATAGAGGAAATGTGCCATGTGTAGTGAGTGATGTGACCTCAACAGTGAAGATATTTTGGTTGAAAACAAGAAGAATTTTTTTGATTTATCTCACCGGAAGAGAAGGTTGATCATGATGACGGTGCCAATTTTTTTAATTTGTTTATTTAGCTGCCTCAATTGCTGAGAACAGAATAATTTAGGTAAAAGGGAGACCTTTTATTGTCCTATTTTTTTTATTTTTCACCATAAAAACATTCATTTTATTACTCAAATTACCTTTTTTTATTGCTATTCATTAGATTGTAATCATTTTGCGCCACCTTTTTTGTACCATGTGCAAATAAATAATTAATGAGGTTGGATCATTTTTTTTTTTTTTTTTGATGCTTCAGCTTTTTGAATTCATGGATAACAACAGTATTTGTAATTTAATATTTTTCAAAATATATTCATTGTTACAATTGTGACGAACCTTCAAGAATATTATTAAAACTAAATATGTTAATATAGAGAAACTTCCAGCTGGTATATACATATATAAATTTTCAACTATTCAACAATTTACTTAGTGAAACCTGATATCATTAAAACAATATGAATTATTATATTGATTAAAAAAATAAATAAATCTATGAATAAAGATACAATCATACAATAAAAACACATGAGGTGCAAAAGAATTAGCGTCTCATTGACAACATAAATAATTATTACAATATTAATTGGTTTTCATCTAGAAGTCAAGAGGCAACCACGGCCACAGAATGACAAGGCCTAGGAAGCAAGAATGAATTAAAAACAACTTTAGATTGAAAAGTTGCAAAGAAAGAAAGTTAAGAAACGGACAAATTGTGCATAAAAAAGTGGGAGGTGGCCGTTCGAGTGGGACGAGGTTTTGTGGACAGCCATCCTTCTACGACCACTTCAAATTATGACCAAAACTTTTCTTTTTTCTTCCTTCTTTCTCTACCTTTGCATTCTTTTTTCTTTTCTTTTTTTTTTTTAATTTTGGTACCGTTCATTTTTATTTAATTTGATTATTTGAACGATACAAATTTTTCTGCCACCTTTTTTTTTTTTTTTTTTTTTACCTTTACTTTTTTATTTCATATCGTTCGATTTCAGCCAAGCATCATATCTTGTGTTTGAGTTGAAAACATCAACCTACACTATTTTATTTGATTAATTGGTCACCATGTATCCTCTTATTTTTAAAATTGAAATGTCTCTGACCTGTTGAACACCGAGTAATTAACAGATTGATTTTATAGCCGTGTCAAACATCAACCAGTATTATATTCTTTCCGATTAGATATTTTGTAGAGACGGTTGTTAATAGTCCTCACATCATATTATAAAAAAATAAAATAGGGATTAGGGAGTAATGTCCACTTTTATTTATTTTCTTAAGCTATATAATTAACAAATGCAGATTAAGACATAAATATTATAGTGTAATGTTAACATATAAATCAGGAAAAATAAAGAAATAAGTACCATTTATTTGTCATGCATATGAACAATTAATAACACGATATAATTATTCCTCTAATATTAATTTTTTTCCCAATTTTTATCTAGATAATTGACAGTGACAAATATAATCCCTCTGGACAAATTAACCTTCCATATCACAAAAAGAATCTTAATTTTTATACATAAATATACCTAAATTTTGATTACATCTCTAATATGTTATTATTTTTGTAAAATATAATCCCTCTGGACAGATTAATATGTTTTTTTTTTTTTTTTTATTTTAAAACCTTCTTTACCTTACCTTACGCAGAAAACATTAGTTTTTCTACCACAATATAATACCAAACAAATACAGCATTAATCGTATAGACCGATGATCATCATCAATAAATGCTTGATGGGCAATCAATTATCCAACAGGACGATGAATTGATTGTAAACTGTATATTAGCAGTGAGCCGAAGGAAGGAAGGACATACATTTAAACTTTTATATTAAAGAGATGACGAGTGTTCACAAGTTTCTCACCATGTTTTATTTTGGAAATTTCAAATATCAAATTCAAATCTAACCACACAATGCATTTAAAATTAGGATCTCACAAATCCATACACATATTTAAACATTTCGTCTGACTTACGTAAATTAATACTTCTACCGATTTATCTCATAAAAAAAATCTGGATTCATCATCACCTCAGCCTTAGTTAATAAAGTAATTAGTGACGTCTCAAATTAAATTATAATGGTACCGGATTCGCGGTTAATGACTTCGGCTCATGCAACGCCAACTGGGACGCCCTGCAGCAATCTGAGCCTCAAACTGGGAAACGTAATTTAGTCCCACAAACAGAATCAAAATATCAGCCCCTGTAACGCAACGCAACGCAGCACAAACCATCCATCCATCCATCAAATCGGATCCATTCCACCAACTCAACTCATTCAATACGAGAAACATCTTGCGTTCACCGAAAAACTGTCCATACATTCATAAACGTGTACAGAATATAACAGATACATCTCAAAAATGTAACCTATAGACATTATAAATGGTTATTTTATGGACATTATAAATAGTTATTTTATGGACGCTAGGTATAATACCTAGCGTCCATAGAAAAAAGATAGTGTCCATTGGTTATATTTCGAGATACATCTGTTATATTCTATACACAATGTATGGATATATGGACAGTTTTTCGATGGACGCAAGATGTTTCCCTCACCCATTCAATAACTCCTTCGGCAACAGCAACAGCAACCACCTTTATAAATTATAAAATCCCCCTTTCACTCTCTCATTCTTTCCTCGCTGCTGTGTGCCTGTGTTGCCTCCATCCATCCATTCCCAATTCCTTCAAACCTCACAATTATATCAATTGCATAAACTGTTACACAGCTACGAGATCACAATGAAGCGCAAACTGCAGCTGCTCGATTTCGATGCGCGGGGAGGACGGGGGGACGACAAAATGCAGCGGACTAAGGCCTGCGAGCTGTGCGGCGCGGTCGCGGCGGTCTACTGCGCCGCGGACTCCGCGTTCCTGTGCTCCGGCTGCGACGCGGCGGTGCACGCCGCGAATTTCCTCGTGGCGCGACACGTGCGGCTGTGCCGTTGCGTAACATGCGGATCACTGCTGTGCATCTCCGGACCCGAATCCGACCCCCGCACGCGCACGTGCGGCACGTGCAGGTTCAGCCATGCGCAGCCGTGTTCCTCGTCGCACTCCGACGCGAGCTCCTGCGTGTCTACGGCCGAGCCGAAGAAGAGGAGGGTAGAAGATGCTCCGACACCGACACGGGGTGCCCGTGCGAGGAAATCGAAGCCGGGGAGGTTTGCACGTGCAAGGGCGACTGAGGTGGAGTCGGTTCGGAGGATTGCACGTGCGAGGAAGCGGGTGGCACGGGACGAGGAGGGATGGGCTGAGTCTGACTGATCTCTCCTCTTCCTCTGGTTAATTAATTAATTATTTGCTTAATTAAACGCCCAATTGAATTCACTGTTTGGTGATTAATTATTTGGGATGTTTATCGTTAGTATATATATGTTACCATGTTTGTTTGTTATAGACTTAGAATGGTAGGCATTACAATCTTAGATAGTTTGCTTTCTTTTCTTATTATATTTTCCTCTTTTTTTTTTCTTTCTTTTCTTTTTTACATGATTTGTAATAGAGTTTTTCCTATTGAAAATAGTTCAATGCTCAATCAATATGACAACAATGCCTCATAGTCATAGACAAGTCAATTTCTTCATAGATGAAGAAGAGAAACATCTCTGTGTCCTCTGAAAAATCATCCATGTATAGATGTACATAATATGATGAATACATCATATAACAAATACATTCTGAAATGTAATCTGAACGATTTTTTTATAGAAGGTAAGTATTACTCAACCAAGAATCATAAAATTTTGTCCGGCCATGTCTTTCGGTCGCTGCCTTTTTCTCTCTTTCGGTAAGGCTATTAACTTTTTTACGGTACCCAGCTAGTTTGTTCATAAATTGAAAGTTTAAAAATAAATCCAGCAGCTGTCTGTACAATTTTGAAGTTTCACGGAAGAATTGAAAAGAAAGTGACGCCTGAACTCTGAAAAGGTGAGGAAGTAGACAAGTAAAAGCGCTTGGGCCTCATATTTGGAATTGAGGTCATAACTCAAATATTGAGTAACCTGTTCGGACTCTCCTCATGAAGACCCTGTGAATCTAAACCTTGATCGAGATTATAAACAAACAGCCAAGATTTGTCCACGCCGTAACTCAAAATTTGAGTTACTGCAGAGGATATGGACTGTCATATTTGTCGTTCATAATTTGTTCTCCAACCTTGTTTGGAATGAGAAACATCTTGCGTCCATTGAAAACCGTAATGGACCGTCTACGCTATAATAGATAAATCTCAAAATGTAAGCTATGAATGCTATTAATGGGTTTTTTTTAATAAATGCTAGGTATTACTAGAATTAACTATAGGGGCGTTAATATATCCCCATAACCCGTTCAAATATAAATAGAGTGGCTATGTTGTTCATCTCTAATCTCTAAATTTAATTTATCAATAAAATATATATAATAATATAAATATATTTTTTGTAAAAGTGAATTTTTATTCACCATTTCCTATTTCTTTTCGGGAAATCAGATAGTCTATTAAATATATATAAATATAAATAGAGCAATTTTACAGTGATTTGAAAGCAAACCGCCATTTGTTGCGGCTTCAAATCTCAAATTTTCAAACTTAAAATAACTAATCCAATTTGTCTAACACTGATCTGCATATGAAATTATGAGGAGGGGTCCAATGACCATGATCATTGGTGCTTGTGGTACATAATTATTTTTTTATTTAGACATTAATTGATAAATATAAACAATAAGTTGTACTGTAAAAACATCTTAATAACACACGTATATATAAAATGATGAAAATCTAATTTCGTTTCGATACCCATAAAAAAAAATCATAAATTTTCAACCATTGATTTTTATTAATGCATGATGCATATGTAAATAAAATAAAAAATATACAATTTTTTGTGGACACCTAAAACATGATACATATAACACATTTTATCAATTGGTTCTATTATTTAAGAATTTAGAATATAGTTATTTGAGATTTAATTTTATGGTTCTCGATTAGTCACAAAAATATGATTATTTTTAAGGGTATGGATTCGATGACAACTAATATTTGCGACAACCGCGACAACGGATTCTCGAATAGATATAAATAAAATCTCTAAAGTAGAAAAACTTTGTACAAGCATATCATGAAGCTCAGCAATTCATTGTATTTCAAATTTCAACTAATTTGAGTTTTGTTTGATACTATATCAAAACTCATAAATTTGAACTGTCATAAATATTAAGAAACTTTTTGAACCGTTGTGAATTATGTCATATCATTAACTCAAAATTTTCGTCAATATTATGTTTCACTAGTAAAGAGCTCACACCTTGCTTTGGCTGAAATTGTTATATCTTGTAATAAATTTTTAATATAATATATAATGGGCCTTAAATTAAGATAATATGTAATGGGCCTTAAATTGAGAAAATTGATATGGGCCTTAAGTTTTTATGGGTTGAGACATTAAAATACGTCAACGTTGGTGATCAATCTATCTAAATAAATAATCAACGACTAAAATTTATTCCTTGGAGAAGATAGAACTTTTGTGTCAAAAAATCCAATATGCTATCAAGAGTAAGGATTTATTTAACAACATGACCAAATTAGCAGAAGCAGGACTTAATAATGGGAGGACGCGGACCCATTACCGTAACCGAGCCCGCACCGCATTAACAAGAATCAAGATCCATTATATTCGGTCCAAGTTTTCAAATCGCGCCTTTGCTCTTCAGGAGACGCTCACTTCCCATTCATTCATTTGCATTCCTCTCCTGTCCGTGTAGAAAGCACAACGCAAGTGCATAGAACTATGCGAGCGCAGCACTAGGGTTTGCCTCCTCCCTTCGCCTTTCTGGCGCGCGTTCGTCCCCCTTTCTCTCGGCAGCGGGCGCCTCTTGATCGGTAACTCCTCTCCTCTCTTCTAACATTCAGCTTAATCTTGCTCAATGGTTGATTCGAATTTCTGTAGTAATCATGCATTTCCATTTAATTGACAAGGATGTATTTGTGGTTTAGTTAAATTAGTTGTTGCCTAACAGTTATTCTCCTTCCCATTCATCTATTGGTCAGATTTGTTATCTCCTTGGTTCAAATTATTTCATTACCTATCACAAAATCTGCAGTAAGGATGGACTTGGGGATTTTAGTAAGAGATCATTTTTTTTTTTATTATCAAGTCTTCGAACTTATCGGAAATTGTACAAATTGCATCTCATTCTTGCACTATAACTTTTGATTTGTGGGTTTTTATCAAGAGTGAGACTTGGATATAAGTTCGCTTTCGATAGGAGCACATAGAAATTAGTAATCTATATCACAACCATGACCTAGGATTCATGATTAAGGGGTAGTGGTATAAATTTTAGGTTTATAAGACTTTTAATTTGGGGCTCAAGAATGTAATGCGTATGTATAGGATTCTAAAGTTAGTGTAGTCTTGCTACTAATACTACTATTACTAATAGTAGTATCAGCAGCAGAAGTGCCAGAGTTATGACATGCGGGGTGCTTACCAGTACAAAACAACATTGCAATCAGTCATTGTGGTGGTGTGGATGGGGTGGGAGGGATCGAATTTGCTGACAAATTACATTGAGAAATAATATCTCCCCTTAACTCGCAAAATCATGAAGGGAGCTTAACACCCTGTGTCCACCCGCTTCTTATGCCCCAGAGTATTGCTAGGTTAATTCTTCTATGGATCGGAGGAAATATACATCGTTCGTTTTCCTAAATCGGATGGTCGCGGTATAATTTTTTGGTACAAGTTAAGAAAGATTCTTGATAAGTAAAATTTGAATCGCTTGATTAAAAATGAATGGTTGTCCATAGGAGAACACCACTACTATCTTTACAATATTATATTTATTGTTGTTTTGAGATTATGGTTGGATTTTATCTCTAGCCAACCTCAACTTGTTTTGAATTCCTGTTGTTTGTTGTTGTTAGGTAAAATTAAGGGTATTCTAAAAATATTAATGGTTGGTTTTGCTATAAATCGGCCAAACAATTGTTTATTTTCATTCGAGCGGTTCTCTTTTTGTAGATGAATAACCCATTTTCAATTGTACCTAAGAACATGTCGTGACCATCCAATCCTAAAAAATGAATAATCCATATTTCTTCGATCCATAGCATAACACCTCATTATAAATTCAATCAAAAGTTTTTTGTTTTTTTTTTTTTTTGAGAGTTCTTTTCTTTGTTTAAGTGATTGATAAAAATAGATGAAAACTAAGAGTTTTTTTTTTCTTTCTTTTTTTTTTTTCTATGATTAGGAAATGATTTGCCTATTATTGGTATTTCCTCTATCTTTGAAACAAAATGTTGCAATCTCTTTAAGTCGTTTGTTATAAGGTTATAAAAAAAGCTCATGTTTCTAGTTGTACTTAATGGTGGATGCTATTTCGAGCCATACTTATTGGCCAACTAAAATCAACATCGATTCGGAATAATAAAACCTCTTATAAACTAGTCTCGATCCAACAATATTGATTGTCCAGACAAAGGTTGAGAAGTTATATGAGTTGAACATATGAAGGTAGTTGTTTCTCGATCAAGAAGCAAAGGTAAGAAGACAATTCTCCCTTTTGTGCCTTATTTCACATGATCTCTTCAACAATCATGTTGTACTATGGATTTATATGAATTTAACATTGAGTAGAGCGGTGTACGATACTTGTATTTCAATGCACAACTTGTATGCGACATCAAATTTGAGAGAATGTAGACTATCAAATTTGATAATCGACGGTAGCTTTATTTAGGCAATATATGTAAATCTAGTAGTATGTACACTTATAAGATTTTCTTCAAGATACTCTTGTGGATTTGGGAACTCAATTACTTCAATTTCTTCCTTTTCCTCTTTTTGAATAGCATATTTTCCGAGTTATTCAAATTTATATTATCATATAATAAAATTTATTAGTAGAAAATTGTAAATTGAATATATAAACTAACATGTATTACAAAGTTTTTCCTATAACATAATCGTACATGTATTTGAATAATTAGATATCTAGAATTATGTAAAATAGACGGGCACAAGTCCCTTAAAGAGCTAAGAATCTCACTTCATTAAAATATATAAAGAGGAGGGATCCATTGACAATGCTTATCTTGACAATGGAATATTTCAAGAATTTATAAAAAACTTAAAATGAAAAAAGATTTATATATGCATCAGCATTTTGTAACTCGTAGATTGATAATGTTTGAAATTTCAATCAATTTGAACATCTTTTGTTGGCTTATCAAAATTTTGTGTTATTTTTAACTGTTATAGATTAACAGATCTTTGAATAGCTATTAAATGTAACTTAAATTGAACATAATCGAAAACATAATCAATGTATAAGTTAAGAAATACTTCGGTAAATCTTTTTCTATTTTTGAGAATTTATATGATTTTTCTACAAATTTTTGAAATATCAAATTGTTAAGATTGTTAAGATAAGCATTGTCAATGGATCCCTCATCATATATAAATATTGTCATTAATTCTTTGAGGTTTAGTTAGTGATTTAAAAACGGTCCGGGTCAGTCCGAACCCGCCCCGGTCCACGGGTTTTCCCGGTTCGGGAAACCTCGGGAAAATTTTGGGGGGAAGGGAATTGGACCTAGCCTAGGACCGTCCCTCCCGGGTTGCCCGGTCCCGGAGTTATATGTCAAAAAAATAAGAAAACAAAACAAAAAATATATAAAAAATATAATACACCTATTTTACACCACACAAATCGAAGAATATACTTAAAAAAATGAAAAATAATTAAAAATTAAATTATTTGTTTTAATCATATATATATATATATATATATATAAATAGTAAAACTACCGTGCTCTTAAGCTCACGGGGGCCTCCCGTGAGCTTAACACAAAAAACGTATCAAACCATATCCAAATTTTGATTTATATGGCTCAATAAATTTTTTATATCAAAATCTTATAGCATGCAAAATTTTTTTATTTTTGGAGATTTTTAAGTATTTATTTCGGATTTTTTATATTATACAATTAAAAGTTAGGAAAATAGTATTTTTATATTAAAATTGAAAAAAATTAAAATAATATAATTTATACCGAAAAAAATAACATAGAAAATCAGAAAAAAAATTTAATAATTATATTGTTGTAAAACAAAAATTCTTCTTGAAAATAAAATTTAAATAATATTATATTAGTTGTTAACATAGGCGGGAAAAGTTGCAACCAAGTCGGGTTACCTCGGGTTATTACCCCGGTACCCCGGGTCGGGTAGGGTCGGATCCCGGGTAGCCCCGGGTCGGGTACCGGGTTGCCCCGGGTCGGGTACTGGGTTGCCCCGGGTCGGGTCCCGGGTTGCCCCGGTACCCCGGGACAGGTAGGGTCGGGTCCCGGGTTGCCCCGGTACCCCGGGTCGGGTAGGGTCGGGTCCCGGGTTTGCTCGGGTCGAGTTTCCACAGGAATTTTTTTGGGAACATGGATACCTACCCTTGCGAGGACCGTCCCTCCCAGTCCTCTCGGGTTGCTCCGGTCAGACGCCCGGGTTGGGTCAGTCGGTCCATTTTCCCCAGGTTTCTCGAGTCAGGTTCGGACCTATCGGGTTTTTTTAAAACACTAGGTTTAGTATTTTGTCGATTATTTCGTGTTGTTGTTTTATTGTATTAATTCAATTTTAGATTATTAATTATCTAAAAGGTTATCTCATAGAAATCCAATATTGATAGTTTTCTCAATTTTTTATATTTAAGGAATTATGTCTCCCATCTCAACAAGAAAAACTACTCCTATATGTAAACGAAGGAAGGTGAATGATGATGCTCTTCTCGTTCGTCTAGATGAGAATAAAATAGAACAATATGAAAGAACTCATAGCAACAATTCTGACATAAGTTCTGATGGCCTATTATCTTTAGAAAATAGCTCAGAGTGTTCATCATCAAATGTAGATGAGAAGTCTGACTTCGCCAAGTACTCTTCTGCAAGAGATTTATGCATATTTGTACTAAGCAGTCATGGTCTTCTACTAAATAAAAGAGAAGATACTGATACAAGGATTATTGCTTCTCAAAATAAAATGCGATCTCTAAAGTGCAAAAGTTGCGCTGCTGTTGGACAATCCACAAAAATGTTGATTTGTGACAATTGTGAGGGTCCATTCCACTTAAAATGCAGTGGCATGCTTTTAAGAAAAGCATTGCCTGAGGAATGGTATTGCCATCCTTGTTCAAGGAACAAGCGAAGAAGAAAATCAGGCAAAGCAATTTTGAAAAGTAAACATTTGATGAGAAGCAAACAACTCATAGAAGAGAGGATATTGAAGTATACTTCAAGTGTTCGAATTGGTGAAGCTTTCCAAGCTGATGTGCAAGAGTGGTTTGGTCCACTTTACGAGTATGTATTTCTATCATTGATATTTTACTTTCTAATTCTCCTAGAAGCAGACAAATGTTATGGAATGCATGGCATGTAAATGATGCCTCGAACAAAGTTTGCCAGTAAAATTTAGTTGAAGCATATAAAAGGAAAGAGGCCATTCTACCACTAAGTAGAATTGTGAAAATGGAGTATTGAGGTGTCCCAAGTCTTGAGGTAGTCTTATATAATTCTTACACTATATAGTAAGAGTGTAATAATGGAACAGTCGATTTTGATGTATTTCAACTCATGAAAAAAAAGGTTTTTCCACTATTCTGTCCCTGAATTGAGAAGAGTCTATTCCATGAATAGAGAAGGGTTAAAGTGTCAAGGAACTTTTATTTGAATTTCATTTCTTCATCTCCCACCATTTCATTCAAGCCCAAATCATGTCCAACTTCTATTATAATACAATTCCATCACAATTGTGTTCATTGTTAATAAAGAATCCCATAGAGCTTTGCATACAACAACAACAACCAAGCCTTTAGTCCCAAATAAGTTGGGGTATGTTAGAAATGAAACCAAGCAGGACCCATAGAGTTTTGCATGATCTATCCATGTTGAAAAATGAAAAAAAAAATAGTTTTCATTTTGACAATTGAATGCTAACTTGGAATCTTTGCAAAATATAGTATGACAATGGTTATTTCATAAGCATTTTGTACTGAAATACTTATGGATCAAATTTCAAAATTTGCTGTTTGAAAGTTCTTTTCAATTCGGGTATTTAAGAAAATTCATATCCAACATAACTTGTAGTTTACCAACTTTTATCATTTCATCATTTGTTTAATTTTTTCAATTATTTATGACAGCTAATTACCAAAATAATTGAAAAGTATCAATTTTGGTAAACCATGCATGCAATCTTTAAAATAATAAAGAGAAATTATCATTATCCCTTAACTACACCCCTTATTTGCACTCATTATTATTCTTTTTTTTTTCTCTTTTATTCATCATTTCTCTATTGATTTCTTTTCCACCACTATACCACCTCCGCCACATCACCACCTTCTCTGGTCGGACCTCCGCCACCCTTCGGTGGCACCTTCATCTCACAATTATTCTTTCTTTCTTCCTCTTTCTTCCATCCTTCCACTATTAGTACCACCACACCACCATCACCCACACCTCCGCCACCACCACCACCGCCTTCGGCCGCACCTCCACCCCATCTCCGAGCACACCTATATTGTCCACATCTTTGATACACATTTAGTTATTTGTATAAACAGTATTAGTGATTAGCATAAAAACTTTTGCGTGTTAGTATAAACATTTTGTTGTTATTATATGGGTAATGTAAAATTATATTGGGGTGCGGTTAAAGAGGTTTTTTAAGGGGGTGCAGTTATCAAGTCCCAATAATGATATATGTGTTGAGCTATCTTGAGCTTAAGCTCATCATTGTAAACGCACCTAAGAAAATATATCGTATCGTCTCCAAACAAGTACTTACAAATTTTTCAAAAATGGAAACTTTTGTATCCATAGGATTTTGATATAGAAAAATTTATATAGCCAAATAAATGGAATTTAGGAGACAGTGGTGGGCAAATGGTTCGGTTTGTTCGGTTTTGGACCGAATTGTTAAAGTTTGAACCTTTTGTTTCGGTTTGAAATTTCGGTTCGGTTTGAAATTTATATCCAACATGCTGTGTGCCCATCTTGATTTTCCTTTGTTCTCCTATGTAGTGATGATGATTATCATGAGAAACTCGAGGAAATTAGGCCTGGGAAACTTTGCTATTTGAATGTGAGATATGGCTATGGATTTGTATAATTTGTTATTTTTATCTTTTAACTTATTCTAGGTTCTTAATATACCTGTGGGTTTATTCATTCCTATGTAATATTTCTATTATTCTTAGGTTCAGAAGAGCAACAAAAATTACACTTACTGCAATTGGATACAATGTAGAGAGGAGATCAAGGGAACTCTTTGTGGAAAATGGCGCCGGTAAACTATAATATTTCTTACCCTTTCAAAGAAATGCTTGTGTGCCCAAATCATGCACAATCATAGGTTGTAATTTACAAACACATGTATACTTAAAAGTACATGCCTATATCAGACTCACAACTACAGATATTTACATGAAATATTTGCGTAAAGCTATCAAAATGGGAAAAGAACTATGGTGGTATATTTAAAGAAAATTTTTGAGTGCAATATATAAATCTGGAAATCTGGAAATCTGGTTTTATTTAAAAATCCGTGTTCTTATGATGCTCTAGGGCACCTCTCTTTGAGATTCAAACAGATAATTGGGACTGCTCATGTTCTCTTATGTGGGATCCATCTTATGCTGATTGTGCAGTTCCTCAGGTACATCATTCTTATCGCACACATGTTCTTTTTTCTTTTTCTTTTTTTTGTTTGAGGAAAGTTCTATATTAATCCTTGAGCTATTGCATTTGATTCAAATTTGACTATGAACTATTATTTGGTTCAAATTAGTCCATATACTATTACATTTGGTTCAAGTTGTTCCTAAACTATTATTCTTGACTTTGAATCATATTATCTATTCTACTTCCTTTTGTGCTAACTCTATAGTTCTAAGACTAATATGCTATTAGTTAGTATAAAGAAAAAAGTAAATAGGAAAAGCAGTACAAGCCAAGCTCAGCTGTTTAGGGATCAATTTGAACAAAATAATAGTTTAGAGACCATTTGAACAAAATGCGGTAGTTCATGGATTAATTTGAACCAAAATTGGACTTTTACCTTTTCTAAGATTAATTGTGCATGTGCCTAAATATGTGATTATTTTAAAAAAAATACAAAGGTAAATAAGGGAATTGAGTTGAAATAATTTCTACTTTTTGTTTGGATCATGTTATTGTTCAAGAGTAATCAACTAATCTCAGGTTAGTACTACTCTTGGATGATCCAAACACACCCTATATAATTTTTTTATTGTAATTTTGCAAAATTGATACTCATTTTGTTTTTATATGAATTACTTGATTATCTTATGTTACAGGAATTGGAAACAAGTGAAGTCATGAAACATTTAGAGTATATAAATTTGGTATGTTTTACTTAATTGGAAGGATCATTTGACAATGGTTGTTTTGACAAATCTGACAATGGTTTCAAATACATTCAAGAATAATCTTAAATTTTGAAAGTTTGTAGATGTACTTTTGAAATTTTATGCTTTTTAGGTATTGTTAATGATTTATGCATTTTGCAATGTAATGGGTCTTTGATAGACTATCAACTGACACTATCAATTCATAAGTTAAGCAATACATCTGTAGACTTTATACAATTTTAAGGACTTCTCTAAATTTATTTGACAAAAAGTTAGTAAGATTGTCACAATACTCATTGTCAAATGATCCTTCCTCTTTACCTTAAGTCTTTATTACAAAACATATTATTGTGTTTGCATGCGCATGAACTAGGGTTAATACATGCAAGTTGATTAACTCATTTGATTCAACCCAAGCTTAACTCAAAAATTAAGGATTCAAAATTTGCAAGTTCATAGAAATTTGGATTATGTTTTAGATTTTCAATTACATATTATTGATATATGTGTTTGTCTCAGAGTTTACCGTTTAATGAAACCGCCAGGTCTGCAGAGTACAAACCCCTAAAATCTGGTATGTCTATATAGAGTTTGACTATTATACTAACGTTAGTATTTCGGACCGAAATGCTAACGACTCAAAATATATGTTATCGTGTCCAAAATCATGATTTATGGTGCTCAATAAATTCTTTATATGAAATTATTAGGGAATACAAAAATTTTCCATTTTTAGAATTTTCTAAGTATTTGTTTTGAATTTTAGAAAATATCTCATAAATATTAATAAAATATTGATGTTTGTACATGTTATTTTCAAAAATGCAAAACAAATACTTAGAAAAATCTAAAAATAGAAAATTTTTGTATTCCCCAATATTTTAATATAAAGAATTTACTGAGCACCATAAATCGTGATTTCGGACACGATAACAATAATTTTGAGGCGTTAGTATTTCAGACCGAAATGCTAACGTTAGTATAATAGTCTAGCTCGTCTATATAACATACCAGTAACAAAAATTGGAAATACTTTAATCCCACCATATTGAATTTTATTGATGACCATGAAAGAATGTGAACAAACCGACTAGGTAACCTCAGTATAAACTAATCATACCCTTTGATTATAGTATATTGACGTGCGTGCTTATGGCGGGTAATTCTTTTTAATTCAAAATTATGGCAGTTGAGGCATCGTTTGGCTCAGAAAGAGATCAGTCAGAAGGCTATTCAAGAATAGTGTGGACATTATGCAGTCGCCTCGCCATTTCGACGAATTCACATCTCCTGCAGTAACACAGGACTTAAGTTGCCCCAAACTCAATATTTGAAGTGCACCGTGAATTCTAAATGGGCAGCCGTTTTAATTGGCTTTGACTGTAATACTGAAACCAATGTTGCTGATTGTTTGGGCAGTTGCTGCACGGATTGCGTTCTGCAGAGGATACGCTCTTCATTTTTGACACTAGATTTGTTGAACTCACTGGTTCTTATTTTATTTTATTTTCTAGTGATGAAAATAGATTACCGGGAAAGAGAAGCAAAAAAGAATTATTATGAGCTATTTAGATCAAAGTTTAGGATATCGGATTTTTGAATTTGGAGCGTAAGCTTTTCAATCTGAAAGCTTACGGAAGCACCGTAGCTGGACTCTATATATATATATATATGCTACAACTGTATGAATTGTCTACTTCTGCTGAGAAAACCAAAGTCTATATCAGTCTTGTTATATTATAGTGAACATTATGGCACTTATTTGTAACATTAATTTTGTATTAATTATGTCCTGCTTAGCATATGTTCATATAATCATATTACTGTTTAAACGAAGATACTTCATACCAAAAGCTGTAATGTTGAACCAGAATTGTTGGAATTAAAGTTCATATTTTCTTTTTTACATATTTAATTAATCCGTATGTTGTATGTTTCACGTACTATGCGGAAAACAAATTATACAATTATCTTCGTTTTTACCATGCATAAATGTATGTCAAAATGGACAATTTATGTTGACATTTAAAGCCTTTGATGGCACTCAAAATAAAGACGCCCTTCCATGTGTTATAGATACACGTTTCTTAATTCTTAGCCTTATTTGTTGAGGGTGACGGATTAAATTATAAAATGAATAAATATTTCACTAAAGATGGCAGATTAGTGTTTTAAAAAAACCCGAGAGGTCCTAACCCGACCCGAGAAACTCGAGAAAAAATGGACCGACCGACCCGACCCGAGCGTCTGACCAGGGCAACCCGAGAGGGTTGTGAGGGACGGTCCTCGCAAGGAAAGATATCTAACTTAAAAAAAAAAATTCCTGTGAAAATCCGACCCGACCTTACCCGTCCCGGAGTACCGGGGCAACCCGGGACCCTACTCTACCCGACCCAGGGTACCGGGGCAATCCGGGATCCGACCCTACCCGACCCGGGGTACCGGGGTAATAACCCAAGGTAACCCGAGTTGGTTCAAACTTTTCCACCCATGTTAACAACTAATATAATATTATTTAAATTTTATTTTTCAAGAAGAATTTTTGTTTTATAACAAATATAATTATTAAATTTTTTTTTCTGATTTTCTATGTTATTTTTTCGGTTTGAATAATATTATTTTAATTTTTTTATTTTTAATATAAAAATACTATTTTCCTAACTTTTAATAGTATAATATATATATATATATATATATATATATATAGAGTAGAGTATATATATATCTGATTAAAAACAAATAATTTAATTTTTAATTATTTTCATTTTTTTAAGTATATTTTTAGATTTTTGTAGTATAAAATAGGTGTATTATATTTTTTATATATTTTTTTGTTTTTTTTTTTGATATATAACTCCGGGACCGGGCAACCTGAGCAACCCGGACCGAGAAACCCGGGCAACCCGGGAGGGACGGTCCTAAGCTAGGTCCAATCTCCTTCCCCTCAAAATTTTTCCGAGGTTTCCCAAACTGGGAAAACCCGTGGACCGAGGCGGGTTTGAATCGACCCGGACCTACCCATACCGTTTTTAAATCACTATGTCAGTCTAATATATCTCTAAGATACATCATATGCAATATGATAAATACAAATAAAAGTAATTATGCGGCAAATTGTTTTTTTTATTAATAATACAAATTACTATATAGCTAATTACACTGCTTAAAAATAAAATGCTGCATGTATGTGCCGCACAATAATAATATTGGACGAAATATTATGATAGAGCATGATAAGTTATATATATAAAGAGTTAGACTATAATATAAAATACATCATTTGGAATAACTTGATCGGAAATTGATTATTACTCTTATTGACTTTTCGTTTATTCTGCCAGCTACTTGATTTATATTTTCTTTGTCAAAGAACGACACCGACATGATGCTATCAAGCGAGCTTCACAGAATTTAGTTGTCTATAGAAAGTAATTCATATCCTACGTGCATAAATCTAAGGAACTCTTATTTATTCTCTTCCAGTCACCGGATTATAACTCAATACTTGACAAAAACCAGCAAAACTCCATGTCCGAAAGGGATATGCGCAATATAACCACACTTCAGAACATTAATAGAGGCAACTTTAATACACACAAGCACATAAAGAAAGGGATATGAGCAATATAACCAAACAAAAGTGTTAGAAAATTATTTGTAATGGCGCATACGTATCGCCACAAGGTGAACTAATTGAGCATTGTCAGATTAAACCACAAAAAACTCAAAAGAAACAAAAGAGTTGTTCCGTTATTAACTCTCAGCGAGAAAATAGCAACAGAAAACATCATGTTTGGACAGCTATTTTTAAGAAAAGGAAGAATTTAATTTCCATCCTGGATGAAGAATCAAAGATCCCCAGACCTGCAATAGAAAGCTATGCAAATCAGTAAGATGCCGGAACTTCTTTTCAGAATGTACACGTATAAAATATTCAAAGAACAGCATACAAAGTAAATGAAATGTCACATATTTAATAAGAGGATTAGATGGCATGCTCCAACACCCATTTGGTTTCTTTTGAGAATCTTTTCCTTGTGACACAAAATTAAAGGTACAAATAGGAATAATAGCTGACTCTGAATCAGATCGATTTGAAGCTTATTGTGCTAAAGTAGGATATTTGAGGAACAGTTGAATGAACCAAGTCAAACCTTATAAATGCGGTGCTACCCTTTACTTATATTTGGTATCACTAGTACCATAGATAGACCTCTGCATCACAATCTATCAATTTATATTTCTGTATACCAGAAAGTACAAATATAAGAGTATCATTGCTGAAGATGGAAAGGGAATAAAAGACCCGGGATATGTACTGTGACAATTAAATTGATCACTTGGAACTCCACACAGAAATGATGATTAAACAATTTGCAAAGTTATCAATCGAAACTTGTCATTCGGCCTTCAGAACACCAATCGAGTCTTGTCATTCTGACTTCAGAGCATACAAATCCTTCAGACTTCAAGACTCAGATAGGTGTATCTCTTTTGAAGAGTACAAGTTTATCAATCTAGTCTTGTCATTCAGACTTTACAGCATACAAAAACTTGTTG
The DNA here is from genome assembly GCA_030179965.1 of Cyperus esculentus. Classification (NCBI taxonomy): domain Eukaryota; kingdom Viridiplantae; phylum Streptophyta; class Magnoliopsida; order Poales; family Cyperaceae; genus Cyperus; species Cyperus esculentus. The sequence continues at coordinate 3,377,123 of JASGLE010000027.1, forward strand.
TCGATGAACTTATCTATAAAGAGTTGTGTTCATGATTAAAGAAAACCCTACTAACATTCAAATTAGTAACCAATATGGCAATCGTCTTACCTCATCACATTTCAAAGAACATGTAACCAAACTAATATTATCATATCAAATTTACCAATAACTACAAATGATCTTAATCTAGGATTAACATATGCCATGGGGAACCACAAGCAAAGAAACAGATTAGATAAGTAAGACCAATTTACATTGCTCTTACCAATTGGACTGGTTAGGGATCTAACGTATGAACAAAACCTAAATCCAGAAACATTTACATCGCAAATGATCAGATCTAATATAGCTGAACAAGGTAAGGAAGAATCTAAGGAAGAATCGGGATCGAACCTTGGATGGAAGGAAGGAAGGAAGGCGGCAGCGAGCAGATCAGTGGTGGCCGCCGTGCTCCTGCTGGTGCGCAAGATGGCGGCGCTCTTGGGGGAGGTTGACGAGGTAGGAGAAGGCCATGCCGCCGAAGCAGACGTGGTAGATGGGGTCGGCGGAGCCGGTGTCGATGTACTTCTCGATGTAGCGGTCGACGGCCCTGTCGGCGCTCTTCTTGACGTTGTCCCAGGAGAGGCGCGGCTTGATGTGGTCCGGCAGGTCGCGCACCTTCAGCGCCCGGATCTCGTTGTAGAACGCGCGCCACGCCATCGGATCGCCGAGAGAGAGGAGTGGAGGATGAAACCCTAGCTTTGGTTGTTGTTGTTGCGGAGGAGGAAGAAGAAAGGAGAGAAAAGAAAGAAGTGGAATTTTGTGTAATGATATTTGATGATGTCCTTTTTGGACTTTTTACGCGGAGAAACTTGTGCGGAGAACCCTCAGTTATCGGGGTATTGCAAATTCTATTTTCGGTATAATAATTGAGAAGGTACGTAATGACACACAAAATTTTGACACTAATGTTGCACTAAATCATATAAACTTATAAAAAATCTTAAAAATAAAAAATTTTTTACAAACATGTTCATTTACTTATAGATCAATTGTGTTTCAAATTTCATTCAATTTGAGTGTTATTTGATACTCCATCAACGACCATCAAGTTTATATAGTAATAAGAACGGTCTAAATTTAATGATTTTTTATGGAGTATCAAATGATACTAAAATTGAATAAAATTTGACACACAATCGATCTATAAGTAAATGAATATGCTTATAAAAAAATTTTCTTTTTTTTAATTTTTTTTTATAAATTTATGGGGTTGTTCGGCAAGGTGGTTGGCTTAAATATTTAAATATTTAAGCATCACTAAGTCACACTCGTTCGGAAAAAGAGAAAGAGCTTAAGAAAGCTTAAACCTTAAGCCATGTGTATTGCTTCCTTAGGAATCCGGGCAAGGCTTAAGCCCCGGTCAAAAGGAGGTTTAAGGATAAACTTTTAATCCGTGCTAAGGAGCTTGCGTTCAGAATGATTAAGAGACTATGGAAGCTAAAGGAAGTTTAAGGAGGCCTAAGGAGGGGTTGCCGAACGGCCCCTATATGATTTAGTGTAACATCTATGTCAAAAAATTTTTGTGTCATTTGATCCCTTCTCATAATAATTTGGCAATTGTTTTCGAGGTAGACTATTATAATAATTATTATACTAACGCCTCAAAATTGATCTTATCATGTCCGAAATCATAATTTATGGTACTCAATAAAATTTTTATATGAATATATTGGAGAATACAAAAATTTTTTCATTTTTAGAGTTTTTTAAGTATTTATTATGAATATTAGAAAAAAAAACTCATAAATATTAATAAAATATTGATGTTTCTACGTGCTATTTTCGAAAATACAAAACAAATACTTAGAAAACTCTAAAAATAAAAAAAATTGTACATTCCCTAATATTTTCATATAAAGAATTTATTGAGCACTATAAATTGTGATTTCGGATACTATAACATAAATTTTGAGGCGTTAGCATTTCGATGCTAACGTTAAAGTCTAGCTCATTGTTTTCAATTTACTTGGTCACTTGGCTAGTTGGCTCTTATCCTCTACAGTAATGCAATTTGCAGATCATCACGTGAGCCGTTGGATTGCCCTAAGATTCATGCAAACACGGATCTCAAGAGTCAAGACAATTCGATGGTTTACATGATGAATTGTAAATTGCATTACTGTAGATAGGAAATGCAAGGGACCTACTACCTGCATTTAGCAAAAACTTGTGCAATGGCAATTGATTGTATCGGTACATTTTTTATTTTCCTGACAGTCCAATAGATGCTGTCAATTGTTATGCTGCAAATAAAAAATAACAGGAAGACAATTTTGTCATCGCGGAAATTTTATGAACTACATTTTCCAAAGAATGATTACTTTTTTTTTTTTTTTCAAACAAAGATTATTTTTCTTTAGAACAAAAATTTTCGTTTAATACAAATTAATTGTTTTCGCTCGAAAGAGGATAAACCATTTATACCTAAAAGTGAATTGTACATGATTTTATGAAGTGTAAAAAAAAGAAGATCAATAATGTACTTCTTTCAGCACGTCGAGTCAACAATAACCCAACATAAGAATTCGAATTCACTTGCTTCTTTTTTCCCTAAAAAATATGGATTATATCCACATCCTCCCAATTCTTTTTGAAACAGAAGTTTAGTCCTAGATGTTCTTATATGCAAGAATTAATTAGCTCGCAAATGTCCTATCAACTAAATTTTGATCTCCAATTATATTCTATCATTAGAAGAAATGGCATCAATGCATCATGCCATCAACAAAAGATCACTAAAGAGCATCCAAACTCAAGAGTTTCTACCATATCATATCACTGTAATGATCAGCTCAAAAACAAACTATAGTAGAACTGCTGAGCTAGACTAATATGAAAAGGTTTGCTATCCTTTCTGTTTTCCATTCTCACTGGTGCTTAAATGAATTTTCAAAATTTTATTCTCCATTATGTATATATATCATCAAGCCTCTTTTGCTGTTTTAACTAAAAAGCCAAAAGAAATTTAAGTTCAAGTTGTTCAACCTTTCGACGTCAAATTCTCTCGCTATGAAGAACTAGACTGACTAAAAATAGGCATAACACTGCAGCTAAAACAACGGTTCGATACATAGACCACCATTCGCCTCCGCATACATCGGAATCCCTTTCTCCTCTTCCTCTCTCGACGGATCCGAGCCGGAGAATATATTTTCAAAACAAACAAATATATCACTGAGAGAGAGAAAGAGACAGAGGATTAATTTGATCAGGTCTGGTTGGCGAGGACGTCGAGCTAGCGAGCGCGCGCACCAGCAGGCAGCCATCGATGGGGACTCTTCAGACATGGCGTAAGGCCTATGGAGCCATCAAAGACTCCACCATGGTTGGCCTTGCCAAGGTCAATAGCGAATTTAAGGTACTGCCATCTCCATCTTCATAGTAAATTGTCCGAGGCGGCATAAATCATTTATTCTAATAACTTATCGAAAGTGCGATTGCTCCTCGTGATAAGAATTTCTTCTTTTTTTTGTTCTTTCTAATTACATAAAACGTTTTTGAATTGGCCTTAATTCTGAAATTCCTTGAGTGTTGTTTGAAAATGTAATTTCATGGACAAAATGTGATGTGATAGCATTTCATATATTTGTCAAGAAGGATTCATACCTTTAAGAAATTATGCACGAATGCTAATTTCTCAAATTTTATGATGGAAGGATTTGGATGTCGCCATTGTCAAGGCAACAAACCATGTCGAGTGCCCACCAAAGGAGCGGCATGTCAGGAGTAAGTACTTTTAGAGAGAATGAAATCATGTTTCTGTAAAAGCTTCTTCGGAAAATTTACCCGATGAAGAACACAATTTTATTTGCGGGATCCGAAGTAGAAAAATATGCATGTTCTACTTTCCTGTCATATTGGTAGGATTTTGGACATTTAGGTACCATTAGAATTCTGATCATTTTGTGGTTTATGACTTAGTACTAACAAATGTTTACATAATGTTATAGAGATATTTCTTGCCACTACCGCTCATCGTCCTCGCGCTGATATTGCATACTGTATATTTGCTCTCTCCAGAAGGTTATCAAAGACTCACAATTGGACGGTACAGCACATTTACCTAGCTAATCTAACTACAGTATATTGTTACTTTCGTGTACGACTAACATTTGGGTAAAAAAAAAAAAATACAGGTTGCTTTGAAAACACTGATAGTTTTTCATAGATTGCTGAGAGAAGGTGATCCTTCGTTTAGGGATGAATTGCTCAACTATTCGAGTCGAGGCAACATTCTACAAATCGCCAACTTTAAGGATGATTCCAGTGCTCTTGGTTAGTGTTCTCTCCTTCGTATGTGTTTGTGCATGTTGTTGTGTCCAAGTGAATCGGTCTTAGCCAAGTAACAGACATAAGCAAAATATTTGAATCATCAATTTACAGCTTTAATAGAACTATCTAAACTTAACACATCCAATTTGTCATCAGTATTACAATATTGTAGCATGTTTATTTGAAGGTAAACTAACTTTAGTAAAACTTGATTACGTTATTTAGCTTGGGATTGCTCGGCATGGGTTAGATGCTATGCATTGTTCATAGAGGAAAGGCTCGAGTGTTATCGGGTGTTAAAGTATGATATAGAGGCTGAGCGTCTCATCAGATCTCCACAGAGTACCAGCACCAAGGTTTGTGCCCTGTATTAGTTATTATAATATATGTGACTAATTTGTTTCCTTGCTCATGCACATTAAAGTTCAGCTGTTGGCCGAGGTTGAATAATATGTTTTCGGTCAATATCCTGTGATACTGGTACAATTATGAGGCACAGAAGGAAATGTTACTCTGAAGCAATATAAATCATATAAGTTTTGTTGAAATATTAAAGAAATTATGCATAGTTCTTCTATTTTTGTTCGGTTTCATTTTCATGTCGTGTTGTCAACATCATGAGCTATGCATCTGAAGTAAATTATAAAACAATGATGCCATGAGAGAGATGACTCAAATATTGAAACTTTGAACAACGCAGGGGCACAGTAGAACAAGGACTCTACCATCAGTTGACCTCTTGGAACAGCTACCGGCATTACAACAACTGCTATTTCGGCTTATCGGTTGCCAGGTACAACATCCAAATAAAAATTTCAGATTGTCACTCTTTTATGAACAAGTGAAAATGAATACTTATTATTCTTATTTTTTACTTATTATCTGTTTTAATAATTGTAGCCTGAAGGAGGAGCTTGTACCAATTTTCTTGTACAATATGCGCTAGCACTGGTATGATTTATGTTCTTCCAAATCATCTGTGAGCGAATACTGTGAACTAAAGGATGACCTAAATTTCTTTATAATATCTGCTTTTTTTATACTCTAGGTTCTAAAGGAGAGCTTCAAAATATATTGTGCCATCAATGATGGGATTATCAATCTTGTTGATATGGTAACTTTTTCCCAGTTCTAGTTCTCTATGAATTCCTTTTTGTTTGGTCTTGCCTAAGTTTAATCTGTTCATGAAATTATGTATATATATATTTTCTTTTTGTAGTTCTTTGAGATGCCCAAATTTGATGCCATTAAAGCTCTTGAAGCCTATAAAAGGGCTGGTCAGCAGGTACTCTCCTTTCCCCTCTTTGGTCTCTGTAGATTCGGTATCGGACTTCTTATACTTATTTCATTTCTCTTTTATCATCCATAGGCAGAAAATCTTGCAGATTTTTACGAGTTCTGCAGGCATCTTGAGTTAGCAAGGACTTTCCAGTTTCCAACACTCCGACAGGTTTGTATCAGTTTTCTAAAATGTTTTGGATCCAGCTCACATATACAATTCGAAAAGTTTAGATCAGATGAATTTTACGTACCAAAATTCGTAAAAGCATTTATAATATAGGGTAACTACACAAATAGTTAACGATCCCTTCATACAAAAGAGTCAATTTCAATAATTCTTTTTACTGGTATTCGTTAAGATCTTGTTATTCAGGATATGTATAGACGGTAAGTTGTATCATAATCTAAGATCTGATGCCATAGATTGGAAAAAAAAAAAAAAAAGGCTGTTGTAAATGTAATTCTATCCAATAATATTGAATTTTAACTCAAGATAGCAAAAAATAAAAAATAAAAAAAAAACATTTTGTATGTCACAATTTTGTGTTTACTTTATTTCAAATAAAAAAGTTTTTAACTTTTTTTTGTATAGCCTCCTCCGTCTTTCCTTGCAACCATGGAAGAGTACATTAGAGAAGCACCAAGGGATGGTTCGGTAAAGCAACTTGTAAGATACTCTGTCAACAACTTCTTAAAAAAATTAATAACAATTACTACGTACGGCTCCATTTTCTGATTTAATTGCATTACTTGATTCCTTTATGCGCCAAAAGGAATACCCAGAATCCAATCTGCTGACATACAATCCGGAGGAAGAAGCCGCTCCTCAGGAAGATGAGGAGCCTGTGAAAGAGGAGAAAGAAGAGTTGCCTGAAGAGCCACAAGTGGAAGTTGAGCCAGAACCGGAGCCTGAACCTGAACCTGAACCTGAACCTGAACCGGCTACTACTGGCGATTTATTGGTACTTCTTCTTGATATGCACATTGCTTTCACAAAACACAAAATTTTAAATCAATGCTTCCTATTATATCTTCCCTGTAAAATTATATGTTTATGAGCTATGTATTGTTTGTCCTTTTTTCTATTGTGAAATGAAGGGTTTGGATCAAGAGATGAATCCGATCGCCACCGAACTTGAACAAAGCAATGCTTTAGCTCTAGCTATCATCTCACCAGGTTCAACATCATAGTTCTCTTTATGTTATCATTCTTATGTTTCAGTGAAGAGCTTGTAGTTTTATAAGTATCTAAATCATGATATATTGTGAAGCCAACTTTTAAGTAATAATCATAAAATAGTTAACAATTGTTCTTTATAATCTTCATATTAAAAAAGAAAGAAAAAATTGAACAAAAAACTTGTCAACAAAGAAGAAGAATGCATTAATTTAATGAACACCATCTACAAGATCTTACTTATACTATACCTGTCATTTTTCTTCTTATGTTAAATAGAGGATGCAGCAAAAGCTTCGACCAGTCGCGAATTGTTTGACCCGAGTGCTTCCGGATGGGAGTTGGCCTTAGTGACCGCACCAAGTACTAACACGAGTCGCCCCATAGAAAGCAAATTGGTACTAATCTTATTTTATGCATTTCATTTTATTTCCTTCCACAAGAAAAATAAAAAAACATATGTTGGAATTATATTTTAGAAAAAATTTTGTCTTGACTTAAGTTTGAGCTAGCATCCATTATCAACTTCTTTTCTGGTATAATTCTGTTCTTGCAATGTATTCAAGTATGTCATAACTTAAAAAATTTTCTCATTTTTTATTTCCTTTTACAGGGTGGAGGATTTGACAAATTCTTACTTGACAGTCTCTACGAAGACGACGCAAGAAGGCAACAAATAGCAAGCGGGACATATGCGGGTAGCCAATCCGCTAACCCCTTCAAAACCCATGATCCGTTTGCCATGTCCAGCGGCATCGCGCCACCTTCTAACGTGCAAATGTCGATGCTGGCTCAGCAACAGCAACAGTACTATCAGCAGCAATATTACCAGCAGCAACAGTACTACAATCAGCAGTACCAGCACTATCCACAACAACAGCAGCAACAACAGCAACAATTGATGATTGTACCGCAGGGCTACCAGCATTATAATACAACTCCCCAAAATGGACCTGGAAACCCCTTTGGAGATCTGGGATCTGTAATCCAACGGCCGTCGCCGGGAAACAACTCGGGTCTGCTCTGAAAAGACAGATGATAGTGCATTGTTTGCTGATTAATTCATATTTTTTTCATTTTTAATTCTTTCATCATATGATGAGTCGATTGATATCGATAGTTTGCATGATTGTGCTTGGCATCAAGTTTTGATAAGATCACTTCAGATGTATCAAGGACATATTGTTTAAATGTAAAAAGTGTACTTGTTCTAGTAGCCCTTGGATAAGAAATTGGGGTCTTGTAAAATACTAAATTACAAATATATATAGTTGTTCAAATATCAAAATTTAAATTGCTTTCTGGTTCTTTTATTTTATTTTTTTGGGGTCACTTGACGGCCTTGTCCAATCGAGAAAAACAGCTCAAAGCTCAAACTCATATTATTCAGCCCATTTAATTTTAAGAAAACTCAGATGGGCTCGTAATCTACAAGAGCCCTCTGAGCTTGACTCGAACAGGCTCAACTGGGCATATATATTGAAGTCCATAATCGGATTTTTTTTTTCTTTTTCTTTCTTTTCACTAGCGAGTAAAGAAGAAAACCTCGATATGTGACAATTTTATTTTTCTCGCAAGGCCGCAAGTGAGAAAGGAGATTAGCCTGCATATATATTTCACAAATTGTAAACTAAACTAAACTAGCTGTAGAAATTGAATTTATACCAAGAATAGAAATTGAATTTATACCAAGAGGTAGAGAAGTAGAGATGGCAGATTGTCGGGTCGGGTTGGGTATCGAGTTGACTGCAGTCGGTATTTTTTCAGGTTGAGTTTGGGTTGGATCGGACTGGTTTTCGGGTCTGAGCAGATTTTGGGTATCGGCTTTCGTCCTTCGCTCTGGACGAGACCCCATCCCCTCATTCAATTGAGTGATCGCTTCCTCTCAATTTAGTTTTCCTCTAGCATATATATCCTCTCTCCCTATGTCATTCAGTGTTTTTTGGTCATTAATATTCAAGTTTTACTCATTAGTATTCAAGTTATAGCAGTCAATATTCAAGCTGAAAAATATGTCATTATATTAATATTCAAGTTATAGTAGTCAATTTTCAAGCTGAAAATTATGTCAGTATTCAAGTTTTAGTAGCAAATATTCAAGTTATACTAATGAATATTCAAGTTATACCAATGAGAATTCAAGTTATGTTAGTATTCAAGTTATAGCATTAGGTGTTCAAGCTGAAAATTACGTCAGTATCCAAGTTTTAGTAGCATATATTCAAGTTATACTAATGAGAATTCAAGTTATAGCAGTTAGTGTTCAAGCTTAAAAATATGTCAATATGTCAGTATTCAAGTTATAGCAGTCAGTGTTCAAGCTGAAATTATGTAAGTATTCAAATTTTAGTAGCAAATATTCAGGTTATACCAATGATTATTCAAGTTATGTGTATTGTAGTGTTGCTGATAATAAGTTGCTGCATTATTCATAATTAGTTTTTTTGTTAGTATTCAAATTATCATTTTAAGTATTCAAGTTTTACTTGAAAATATTCAAGTTGCACTATGAAGTATTCAATATTGTTGTTATTAAGTAAACTTTCTTTGTTTTCTTTGTACAGAAAGTTTGCTGAGATCAATATATAAAGTTTAGATCAAATTTAGTTTAATTTTTAGTTTTAGTTGAATTCAAATTGTTTGTTTTTTGTTGTGTTGAATGTTTTTGTGTTGAATGTTTGTATGACTTGTTAGTTATTAATTGATGTTTAAAATGTTTGACCAGTCAACTATCTTGGTATCAAAGATTAGTATTATGGTATCACCATATCCGGACCGATATTTTAAAGAAGAATGTATTGTTGTTGTTATCTCTTCCAAAATAATAACCATTAAATTTAAAGGAAAATTGCATTAATAAACGAATTTTACGAATACAAAGTACAAAACTCAAGCTCCAAAGAAGGCGGCTAAATTGTATTTGGAAAATTTAAAGCAAGCTCCCAAAATAATTGCGCAGACAAATAACAAATTCACTCATCAGTCCCTCCCTCGGTCGCTCCTCAGTCCGCTTCACTTCCGCTTTCCCTCGCTTCTTTCCGCGCTTTTCCGACCTCCGCCACCTGCGGCTACCCACCGCACTTTCGTTCTCGCTCTCGCGTCAGATCTGGGCCGCTCATCTCACCCCGGATCTCTAACACTCCACTCAACTAAATGGGAGACACCATCCCGGCCACTCCGAGATGGAATCTCGACCGTCCCTTCCTCACCGGCCGCTTCCATCAGGTACAAACAAACCCCCATCCTCCTGCTGTACTGCATTGTGCAGTTCACAACACCAGCCGCTGGACTGTCTCGAGATCCGTGCCAGCGCGGATCCCGAGGCGATCCAACGGCTGACGTTGTGAACTGCACAATGCAACAGTAAGTTAGAAATTGCCCCCCCTTTTGTAACTGATTTTTTGAAATTGCAGGAAGTCAAGTCGCCGTCGCAGATGGCGCAGGCATCGAAACCCTTCTATCTCGACCTGAGCAGGTGAGCAATCTTCAATCTTCCGCATTGTAATTCGACTGAGGGTTCTGACTTGTGCCGGACTGTTTTTTTTTTTTTTTTTTTCTGTGTGTGTTTATCAGCCGAGGCAACGAGAAGGACATCGCGTCGTTCGCCGTCTCGGTCCAGGTAATTTAGATATTTAAGTGAGATGAAATGTTTAGCGGTGTTTGATTTGTATGCGAAGCACGAGGTACCTACAGTTGCTAATTATGTAATGATTAACGCAAAGCAGGAGCCGTTCTTGATCGAAGACTTGCTATATGCGTTGGTAGGAATAGAGGGGAGGTACATCTCTATAAAGAGGATCAAAGGGAAGGAAGGCTGCGTTGCTTTTCAGATCGACACGTCCATGGACCTCGCACTACAGGTGCGCTTCAGATGCTGTGTTTAATTGATTATTTCTCAACTGACAAATTACTAAAATCACAGTCTAATTATTTTGTGACTCGATCGTCTCAAATGAAACAACTTAACTCAACTTGTGCAATTCTTCTAGCACTACACTAACCGGTATTCTGTAGCATCCAGCATCATGTTGTTACGAAGCTTCACTTCAGTTTAGCTTTCATCTTTCTGTGCTACTTTTTTCCAATCTCTTTAAGCCCATATGGTCCCACTCCTGCAAGTTAGGAATTATAAGCTCAGTTAATATCAAAGTTATTGCTCTTGTGCAGGAATTGACTAGTAGGATATTCCCTCTGTGCGAGGCTTATGTGCTGGTTAGCCATTTTGTGGAGACTAGGTCGTACTTTAAGAAGGGTTTAGTCAACCATGCACTAGCAGCTGCTATTAGAGCTTTTCTGGTGGTAAGTACTGAGCTGAGTGTTCATTTAGTGCTCAAAATGAGTAATCTACCAAAGCAGTAATTAGAAATTTTATTCTTAATTATAGGATTACCAGGCAATGGTTGCTCAACTGGAGCATCAATTTCGTCTTGGCAAGCTGTCTTCACAAGGCCTTTGGTTTTTTTGTCAGGTACTTTGTGCATGCATGTGTTACCTGTCTGGAGACTGTAATTTACTGCAGCTCTTGTTATCTATTTAAGTGTTCTACATCAAAAGATAAAAAGAAGTATTAAGCACTTTGTTTAGAAAAGATATACAGATTAGTAAGGTGATGATGACCAGAATGTTAGGATTTTCAATTTTATTTAATAATTACCAGGAATATAAAAGACATTGTAGTAATGTAAACTGTGAAGCTTTACCATTGCAAACGACAGGACAGGAATTGGCAACATACTACTAACTACAATTAGTTCTTTTTGTGCTACAGAGGATGATGAGTTCAATGAAAGCTTTGGCAGTTCTTGCTGAGAAAGCCATAACTGATGATGTCTCTGGATCAGCTACTCTGAATCTCCTCCAAAGCCAAGTGAGCTTATTATCTCTCTTTTCACATTTTTCAAGAATAGCTTTTTTTGATGTACTATGACAAGAGGACTTGATCATCATATTGATTTTGAGCATAATAATACTGGCAAATTATGCCTCAGCAATTTTTGTGTTGTCCAATTTACCAAGTTAGCCAGAGTTTAACTGAATGAACTTGAATCAATGCATAAAGCATAATATATTATGGTGTTATGGAATCTTAGGTTAAGGCAATGGCTGGTGACAATGCTGTCCGTTCTCTGCTAGAAAAATTGACAGAATGTGCAAGTGCTGCGTACTTCTCAATTTTGGAGAGGTGATGCTCTTAAATCCATTTTACGCAGCTTTATTTTTATAAAAGATCATGTAATTAAACTTATCTCTTTCTTGTTAAACATTTCTGTTGCAGATGGGTTTATGAAGGAGTTATAGATGACCCTTACGGTGAATTTTTCATTTCTGAAAACAAGTTATTGCGAAAGGTAACTCTCATATACTTTCTGATGTTCATATGTTTGTGTATTCTACGGGTTCTTTTTTGTGGCTGGTGGATCTGTCAGGTTCTCCATCAGTCGCTTCAATGTAATTATTTTTTATGTATTACTTTGGGATTCTTGCCCAAGGCTATATTCAAAGTTCCATGCAAAGAAAGAAGATGGTGAACTGAGTGTAGAGCCAATCCTGTCATTTATATGAAATTATGGTCTGTGACCCATGCAGCTGTTTTGTATCCCAGTTTATATTGTATAATTGATCTTGTGCTCTTTCGTGCTTCCTTTCTCAGCTGAGGCTAACCGAGAACTAGCTGATGCTTATGAACATGTGGATAAGGCAAAATATTTCATATGGTCCAAAACATTTATAAAAGAAACAACGGTTTATTTGTTCTGGAAAAATGCTACTGAGTGCAAAATATTATGGTTGGCCTGTTAATAATCCATTGTCTGACATTTAAAGTTATTTATTTTTTGTAATAAAATGAATACAAAACTAAAATTATCCTCTTGGCAGGAGAGCTTGACAGAAGATTATGATGCTAGGTACTGGGAGCACAGGTATAAGCTGAAAGATGGTGTACCTTCATTTTTGAGGAGTGTTTCTCATACCATTCTTACCACTGGCAAGTACTTAAACGTCATGCGTGAATGTGGCCACCATGTTCAGGTATCCCTTTTTTGGTTTTTTGCACTTGCATTTGGGATAATTCCACCTGTATCTCTGTGAGTTATTCCTAAAAGTCCTAACGCCTTCTCAGTTCTCATTTCTGTATTTGGGTCTGAATATTTTTGGTTAATTTCCAAATAGCACCAAGCCTGAAATATTACTAAGAATTAAAGTTATATCAAAGCAAAATAAAACAAAAGTTTCTAGAAGGTAAAGGACAAATTTTTTGATATTTGATAAAAAGTCTTTTATAACCAATGGCTGTGTGATATCTGAAACCTGAATGAATTTTCATTGCTGGATCATGACTGGTGTGGTAATGTAGCTTCGGATTTTGAATAAGATAATTGAATTCTCAGTGGATATTTTCGATTTTGTATTGCAAAACTGAATGAAGTCACTTTTAGGTGCCATTGTCAGAGAATTCAAAACTTACAAGCTTCGGGCCGAACCATGAGTACTTAGAAAGAATCAAAGCTGCCTATGATTTTGCTAGTGGTGAACTCCTCACTCTTATAAAAAACAAGGTGCCTGACATTTACTTCAGGATCATTGCAATTACTCGGTACTTCTGTTTTTTAAGTCTTAGTGGACTAATGTGAAGTTCATTGTTTTTCTATTTATTGGGGTTAGTATGATCTCATCGGCAAGTTGAAGTCCTTGAAGCGTTACTTGCTCCTTGACCAGGTGTGCATCTCTATATGCATTTTATTTTCTGGAGTAAAAAACTAAAGATTTAATTTCTTTTGCAAATTCTGTGAAATGACCGGATTGCTTTTCTGGATTTTTATTTCTTAAATATCATTTTTTTCTTGAAGGGTGATTTCTTGGTCCATTTTATGGATATTGCTCGAGAAGAACTCTCAAAGGGTCCTAAAGAAGTATCTTCTGAGAAGCTTCAGGTTCTTTAATATGATGTGAACTATTTCAATTGGAATTTTTATCCCTTTATTAGAAATTTTGTACACTTAAGATGAGTAGTGTACGGTTAATTTTTAATTACATATTTAGTGATGCAAAAGATAATCGTCCTTGTGTTTAGCAATTTTGTTATCAATTTTAGTAGCACGATACTTGATGTATGATTAATCTGTATAACACTTCCAATTACAATATCAAACGAATATCTGTAATAGTGTTATTCTTATTAGAATAATGTTTAATTATTTATTCATATAACAGTCTCTTCTGGACCTTGCTCTGCGAATGACTGCTGCTGCATCTGATCCATGCCATGAAGAGTTAACGTGTTGTGTGGTATTCACATCAAAAAAAATATTTACCTGTTCCTTTTCATAAATAGATATGATACTTTATTATTATGTGTATTTACCTTAAATATTTATTTTTCCATTCATAGGAAAAGAGCTCTTTGCAGAAGACATTAGCGACTCTGAAAGACCTCCCAGAACCTGCTTCTAATATGAATGGTGCTGCTAGTGAAGACTTGGAACTAGCGGAACCGATTAACATTACTGGCTTGGAAACATTTTCCCTTAGCTATAAGGTCCTTTTGAGATACCCTAGCCTCAGTTTATATGCATATATATATTTTTAGTTCTAGAAACGAGAAAAGAAAGCATAAAAGGTGTTCTTTGCAGGTGCAATGGCCTCTCTCACTTGTAATATCCAGGAAAGCTCTGACCAAATACCAATTGATTTTTCGGCTTTTGTTTCACTGCAAGCATGTTAGCCGCCAGCTCTGTACTGCTTGGCAATTTCATGAGGTAATATTATCAAATAGTTTGTTAATTGATACTCAGTGTATCCTGGGTAGTTAGTGATGCTGGAGAGTGCTTGTCCTTACTCAGTGTCAACACAATTGATATGTCTCAAGTATGAGTAATTCTTGATTGCGATAAACTGTATGCTCTGTTAAATGTTGACACAGTATGCCATGATCGTCTATCTCACCCTAAAGACTACAGCATTTGTTTGGAAAACATTTTTGTTCTTAATTGTGAATTAGTTTGCTATTCAGACTGAAATCATTTTCCAAATGCAATAATAAAATTTTAGAATAGCGTGCTGAAGAGTATATCCCTGTATTTCATACCGGAGGTTGAAACAATGTAGTTGAGCTGGTACTAAAGACATTACTAGTAACTTTGGTAATTTTTTTGATGATGCAACCTTGATTTTGCAGCCGGATGTTATTTGAAATTTGTCCTGAGAACCCTTAATTCCACCTGTTGGATGCATTATTGAAGAAAACTAACTTGATTTTGCAACCTTGGTATTCCCTTTCAGTGTTTTCGTGCATGTAAAATTTTGAAGACACCAATCTTGAGGTCGTCAATTCTTTGCCGAAGCATGCTCAAGTTCATCAATAGCCTGTCACACTATCTTACTTTTGAGGTAGTTACACAATTTTTAGTTCTGGTTATACTTTATCTTTGACTATGTTTTTTGAGGAAATCTTTGACTGTTTTATTTGTCTTTGCATGATACCTCATTTTTAATTTGCATTTCAGGTTATTGAACCTAACTGGCACATGATGCATGATAGACTACTCACTGCAAAGAGCATAGATGAGGTATTCATGATCGTTTTATGTAAAGGACTTTCTTAATTTTCTTTTTCTAGGTTAAAAATTTAGGCTTCATGAAATAAGTTGATGTAAGTTTCTTCAACTCCAGTTTTTTAAGTAGAATAAAATGTTCTTAACCGGAGAAGAAAGTTACCATGTATCTCAGCAAGGCTAATACAGAGTGAAATTTTAGAGATTATGTTGCTTCCTGTTAAATAAGAACGTTAATTCATATGTCCGCACTCTCTAGGAAAAGGGGCAACAGGGCTATTTCTGAATGGATGGTGCAAATTTTGTACTTTCTGAAGTTCAGTTCCTTGCTTCTTCTTAATGTGAAGGAGAACAAACTGAAGGAATTAGATAATAATGAATGACAATTGGTGCAGGTTATTGAATTCCATGACTTGTTTCTTCATAAATGCCTCAAAGAGTGTTTGCTGCTTTTGCCCCAGCTCCTCAAGGTATGTTCAATGCCTCAATTGGTGACCTCTGTGTATCTTAAATGCCTCAATTATATCTTTAATGCTATAAGTTGTTTTTTTTTTTTTTTTTTTTTTTTAATGCATGTATTATCAGTAAAGACTGATGATATTATCCTTCAGGCCCTCGTTAAAGTAGTTATTTTGATTGGTTTTATAATGGTTAAATGCACTAGCCCAAAGTTCATTCATTGGTTAAGTCAATTAAGGATGACTCAGAATTTCACTCAATTATATATGTATTGAAAAATATACTATCTATTGCAGAAAGTAGAAAAATTGATGTCATTGTGCCTCCGGTATGCAAGTTCTGTTCAAATTCTCATACCATCATCAAGCATGCAGCTAGACAGAGATACAAAATCAGCAACAACTGCAAAGATAAAGAAATCGCATCTCAAGGAGCAGCAACTAAAGCTTGCCCTGGAAAACACAGCCATTTCTGATTCTATTTTGTATGTTATCTGTTTACTTCCATATATTTGGCAACTGCATCACTGCAATCCAGCTTGGTTAATTGAGCTGTCAGCCAATTGAACTGTGAAATAATTGCAATTGAGGACAATATATAATCCTTTGATTGCTCAATTGCATAATATTTAATCGTAGTCATCAGATCTGAATTAGGCCTCTTTCTTTCCATCTTTTATACACATAGCGTGAGAAAGGATAAGTAGTTTGGCCAAATTTTCAGCTTGGAAAAGGGGTTATATTAAACATAGTTTACTTGTTTCTGCAAATTATGGGGTTATGCATGGTGGTTATTATTCAGCATAGCTATTGTTGATTGGCATATTAAGATTTCACATGGTAGAAAACCATGAATGCTGTGTATACCATTATAAGCAACATTTTGCAAGCATGTGTGTTGTGATATTTCCCATTTTGAACAGATTTTTGTTTATTTTTTTGTATCAGGAAATTTGAGAAGGAATTTAATGCAGAGTTGCAAAGCCTTGTCCCCATACTGAGTAGCAACAGTTCCCAGTCCGAGCCGTACCTGACTCATTTGGCACAATGCATACTTGGTGTTTGTAATGACCAATAGCCGTCTCATTGGGGTTTATATTAATTGATTGGTATATGTAGTATATTGCTGTGTTTACGCCTTTTGTGTTCTTTTGAATGTGTTATTTGATTGAGCTGATAAGTCGATTGTTTCCTGGGTGGCCTGTGTTACATCTTACAATTGTCGTGTCAAAAGAGAGCTTGGTTGTGTCTTGTGTGTGATTAGCAATATTAGTTATCTACGGTTTTATTTTTTGTAAAACTCTCTCATTTTTCTGAAGTTTTGTTGATCTTACTGTCTGATAATATATATATCTTTGTGCCTCGACAGAATGCATTTTCTAAGTGGGGGTCTCGGCGCAAACACATGCAGACATTAGATCATTTTTTTCATTTCTTTCAGTTCTCCTCTACATATATATATAACAGTAATGTGATCATTTTGGTGATTGGTAGTCTGCTTTGGAATGAGATAACAGTATCATTTCTGTGGATGTTGATTGAGGGTTTTTCTTTTTGTGTGTGTGTGAACTGTGAACATCCTTTTTGTCTTCACAAATACAGTGGATCAGAAGGGACATGAAAGAAAGAATGAAGGCTAAAGTTCTCTCTTCTCAGGTGCACGTGTCTTTACCTGAGAGAAATGTGCAGTGTCATCTTTGCCTGGCTTTGCAGTTAATGATACAGTGTAACAATGACAGTGATCGAGTATTTCATCCATTCAAACGTTTCATGATGAATCTCACGATGTACCGGTGATGTCAATGTCTCCAACCCAAGCCAATAAGAGTGCTTATCCTCCTGCTGGCAGCGAATCAACGATGCAGATTACGGGGGGATTTTTTGAGATTGAGTTGCACGAATCTTGAAGCATATCCCACGGTTAAATTGCTGTGCAGTAACGTACTGCGCAGTAGAGGATGTGAATTGAGCCAATAACGCTACCGATAATAATATGAAGAGCATAATAAATCACTTATTAGTAACACTATGTCAGCATTGAAACAAGAAGAGCCCAATTGTTCTGTGGCCTTCTAAAATGAGTGCTTATCGTTTGACCTGCTGCACGGTTGCCCGGCAGAGAGAGAAAGACAAAGAGGAGCTTGGTTCGGTGGGCTCCACCTCGGTTTGGTGGGCCCCACTTCGGTGTGTGTGTCTTTCTCTCTCTGTCGGGCAACCGTGCAGGAGGTCAGATGATAACAATTCTTCTGAACCTGCATGGTAGTACATTACTCGGTAGGTAGTACATGAAACGGACTATACAGTTTTTTGAGGGGGAAAAATGGACTCACTGTTACAAACTTTTTTTTTTTAAATAAAGATAGGTCTAAGCCACTACGACACAACGTTGCAGGTTTGGGTTTTAACTTTTAAAAATAATGAAAATATGTATTTCTCAGCAGTAAACAAAAATTTAGTGCCAAAAACGCATCATTTTGTGTATAGTCGAACATTATTAACCAAATTATCAATTTAATTTGCATTGACAGTTTAATGAAAATATGTTAAATGTCATGAAATTTTTAATTGAAGTTCAAGTGGTAAATTAAAGCTTTATCATTGCTGTAAGCTTGCTAATAAAAGCATAACTTTTATCATTGAAAAAGATTTCTCCTTCACTCATTGACCTTATCGGTATACTAATATAGTTCACAACAATTTCATGGCTCAAGATGTAAATGTTATTATGTTAGTACACAATAACTTGAAATCGCAATTATTTTACCTTTTTTTTTTTTTTTGCCTTTATCATATGAATATGAATTTAGTTGTCTTGTTAGTTGGGACTTAGCCACTTAGGAGTATAGCACTCCTACTCTTTTGAGACCAAAAATAATTCTAGAGATTGATATATAGGATTACATTTTGGTGATGATGCTCAAAATAGCACTAGGAGATTAAAACAAAAAAGAGCACTACCAATATATACATCTCATCTCCTATTAAAACAAAATTCTCATATGTAAGGAGAAAGGAGAGAAAAGTAAAAGGAAAAATAAAACATAAAAAGATCTAAAGCAAAATCATGTTAATTCCATAGGTCAACTCAAATTGTAGTAATTAGCTAGAAAACTTGGAGTTGTTTATATAGGTTTTGCCAAGTATGATGCCTTGTCGTCTCCGGCCATGATGACGACAATCCGAGCCTCGGTGCCAGAAGGAATAACACCTGCCTGGTTCGCCAAATCCAACGGTTGTGAGCTAACCTTCCGACGGGACTGACAGTGCAAGAACGCGAGCACTAGAAGCGATACTAAGATCACTGCAAGCAGAAGGAAGATGCACCCGTAGAGAATGGGTATCGGGAACGCCCAGGTGTTCGACTTGCCTGCGCCGGAGCTCAGAAGCCGACGTGCCATATCTCAATGTAGAAAAGTTTCTATCTTTTGAGTGTGCACTTAGTTGTGGTTTTGAGGTGGTGTTCTTGAGTTGTGTAGTGTTATGTTTTTGTGTGAGTTGATTTTGATTTTGATTTGCTCACAATTGAAGGCTTTTGTAGGAGTGTGGTTATCGGATTTTGGATTTTGTTTCTAATCGGATCCCTATATATAAAGACCCGTTTTAGGAAATGCAGAAAAATGATACATGCAGATAACACGAGATTGTTAGCGGAATATGGAATCAAATTAATGCGTATCTAATTAAGTGCGGAGATATAATTAATCTTATAGGTGCTTGCTAATGATAATTGATACATGGCATGGATTGTTTTCATTTTCTTTTCAATCTTTAATATAAAAAGTAAAAACCTCTACAAAGTTGAGAGTTCTACAACATCAATATTGTTTTGAAATTTATGTTATTAATTATTGGATTAAGGCAACTAATCAATTTTTTGTTTATAAATCATACATAAATTCAAAATTTATATTTACCAACAAATCATATTTTTTTTAGTTATATCAATTCTGAGGGAGCTGATACGTAGATACCAAAAATAATACAGAAATTGATATTGTCTATGTTTACTATTTATGTTGGATGAATCTATATTCATATTAACTCATTAAGTATGCAATTTATTTTGTACAGTATAAGATGTACACCACAGAAATAATTGGCATAATAAAACTCTTAACGTGAATGTCAACTAATTTAACAGGAATACTTACATAAATAATATCTATTTTTGGTATCTTTTGGGTATCACTATAACATTTTTCTTTCTTTATTAGATTTGTTTCTCTTTTGTTCAGATTTAGATATAGAATATATATTTATGCAGATTCTCTTAAAATCTTAAACTCTCTGGGTGTGTTTGGTATGGGGATAAATGAGAGATAAATTGAGAGATAGCTTATCACCATTCTCACAAGGGATATCTTATCTCTCAAATTTTCTCCCATTTATCTCTGTACCTAACGGAGCCTCTAGATATATAGAGAAGGATTTCATATCCTCTGTAACGCTGCATTATGTAGCGCAGGAAGAGAACCGTTAGATCATCTCAAGATCTGTGTTGGCTCGAATCTCGAGATGATCTAACGGTTCATATCCTGTAAGCGCTACACAATGCAGCGCTACAGAGGATGAGCACTCAGAGAGAAGACAGTAGGAATTAGATTCCCCTAAGGCACAAACTCGTTGGATAACGATAGTTGTACAAACTCATCTCTCTTTATATATCCTAACACCGTAATCATACTTGTACAAAATCTTTTTTTTTGAAGGGTTGACAGCGGCTGCCAACACAATACTTGTACAAAATCTTGTCCTTTACCTTTATATATTCAAATTAATTGTGACCCAAATCGACCCTTGTTGGGGGGTTTAAGAATTTAGAATATATAGAAAAGAGGAATACCTAGTGTCCATAGAATATCTGTCCATAGCGTCTGTATATTACAAAATCAGATTTATCTGTTACAAAATCAGACGTATTTGTTACCTTCTGAGTGTGCACAAGATATTTCTCTATAGAAAATTAATGTAACTATAAGTCTTTTTTTTTTTTTTTTGAGAAAATGTAACTATAAGTCTTCGATAGGACACAAAGGAAGGAACTTTTTATTGTTGTATAGTGGCAGACTGACTCATATTGACATGACATATTGTTTCCTTCATATATATATAATTCATGAGAAATTTCTTATTGTGGGTTGAATTCAAGTGATGCAACCCCAAATTCAAATTGCGTTTGCACGTAGAAAAGGAGAGACAAAACTTACTATTTTCACACATTCAAATCCAAAGCTTCCTCTTTGGTCAATTATATAATTTATAATTTTACAATAGACTAATGACATGTTAATTAATTAATTTTATATAATTAATCAACTGGTATGCACACCTTTTTATTTGAGTGGGTGAATGTCTCTGTCTTGATAATTTATGAATACCTCAAATTTGAAATTCATACATGAAGAGTCTTTTAATAAAACCAAAATTGGGTAAGTTTGCAGTCATCTTTAAATTCCCTAAACAAACTCAATTATTGGGTCTTAAAAAGTTAAAATTCAATCTGCAAAGAGATATAAATATAAACACAAGCACACTGCATCATATTCATATAGTGGTAAGGAATCAATTAAGTTGAGAAGGGTACCACGCAATGAACATTATGAACTAAGTGGAGCCATTTCCTCCTTTTCTGTCTCCTCCTCTTCTTTTCCAAATTTAATGAAAAGTTAGTGGAATCACTGAGTCAGGCTGCACCCTGTTGGGTTGGAATCAATCCTTTAATTGTTTTTGGTAAATTGATACTTAATATATAGAGGGTTTGTGGACTTTGGATAACACTTATAGTCATGCATGTATATATGGTTACATATTCAGAATTTATTGATTTTTTTAGTTTTTGAAATAATATATAATATAATTTTAAACATACTATTTTTTTAAGTAATATATAATTCTTTCGGTAAATGAAAATATATAATGAAGATAAAGTATTTAACTCTTATCTTGTCTTCTCAAAATTAAAATTAAAATTTGGCAGACGTTAAAATGTTTATTTTCTACAAAAAAAAAGAGCAACAAATCTATTAATATATTTTCTTCTCAGTACATGTATTTTACATGTAAATTCCAACTATATAATTCATTTTAAATCATTATGCTTCATTTCAATTACTTATAATTGCTCCCACCAATACCAAAATCCCTTTCTAGAAGCCATTTTCGTGCGTCATTATTTCTTTTTTTTTGAGGTGGTGGCAAATTGCTAACCAATAAAATTTCATTAAAGAAATAAAAAGTTATGTACAAGATGTATTGTGCGTCATTATTTCACTTCATGACACACACATATATATATATACTTGGGCTAATTGGGTAAATGGCAACAGCAAACTCCCATGTAAACTGGGACCTTAATAGAAAGCTAAAAATGAAAAGAAAGGGCAGTTGGGTTTGCTACTTTGCTATATGAGTGGATTGCCACTACTCATACCAAAATAAAATCGTCCTTATCCGGTGCCTCACTCAGCCTGAGTGCTTATCCCCTAACTTACTGCACTTTGCAGTTCATGATGTGAACCATTGGATTGTCTCGAGATTCGTGGAGATCCGAGCTAGCATGACTCTCAAGACAATCTAACGGCTCACGTCATGAACTGCAAAATGCAGTACACAGCAGGAGATATGAAATTAGAGGTGGCAGAACCTGACCCGACCCGAGAAACCCGCCCGAACCGACCCGACCCGGAATTTTTCAGATAGTCAAACTGACCCGACTCGACCCGACCTGATCCGAACCCGACCCGACCCGACCCGAGATCAAATAGCATCCAATCCAACTCAAATCAACATACGATCCAAAAAAAGTAGATATTAAAATTGATCTGACCCATCCCGCCTATCACCCGACCCGCCCGCCGATTTGCCACCTCTATATGAAATCCACTCGGCCTCTGAGCCCACAGGACACTGCAGGAGGATGTCATGCCATCATTGCTCCTGAATGAATGAGTGAGTGAATTCTTTGCTTTGGCAAAAGTTGTCACTAGTAGTAGTGTAGTAGTAGCAGCACTGCCTTGCTTGTGGAAATGGAATATGAGCAACTAAGCATTTTGAATTTTGATACAGTTAGTTGCACTATATAATACTACCTCCGTCCACGATTAAATGAATTTATACCTTTTAGAGCTTGTCCATAATTAAATGAACTTTACCGATTTGAATTTATTTTTCTATTCACTTATTTGAATGCACTTGTTTCTCCAATGTTATGATTATCATTTTATCTATATTATTTAATTAGAACAGTTATTATGTAATTTTATTTTTCCATTAATTTATTTGACTTTTTCTAAAAATTCATTTATCCATGGACAGAGGTAGTATTACGTAAGGTTGCAAAATTAAGCAACATGACTTTTAGCATGTCAGTTTCTTGCTTGATCAGTTCTTCCTGTAGGAACCAAATCTTCTGCTTTTCTTTTCAGAAAGTAGGGTCTGCTTTTCTTTCTAGTTTTCTTCATCTAACGGTCAGAATCCATCAAGATACAGTAAGATTGTAGCACTGAACCGATTTCGATCGTTGGATGAAGAAAAGCAGACCAAAGAAAAGTAGCAGATTTGCTCCCATATAGTCAGCCAATAATATGCTTAACTTTTTTTTTCCCATGTTTAACCCTTGTGCAAATAATTTTTTACACAAATATGCTTAAATTTTTATTATAATTGTGATAATATGCCCTACCCTGGTAATTATGTTCACAATTATGCCTTCAAAATTATAGTTTTACTATAACAATTAGAAAATATACTTAATTTTTCAAATAAATAACATTATGCATCCCTGAAAATTTTGCCACCTAGTTCGACTTCTTGTTCCGCCCCTGTATAGATCCAGAAAACTTTGCCATTTTGATGACTACTCCTTTCCCATGAACAGTTGAAGATAAAATTTGTTGGTAAATCAAAATCAAATATTTCCCTCAATAAACGGAGGATAAAGTGTAGAGCAGATGCATACTAAAAGCTTTTCAATTTTCATCCTATGAATGTTGTCAAAAGAGGACATTTGCAGGGCCCATTGATCCACTAATTCCATCATCATTTTATGAGACAAATCCAGCAAATGTAGGCTCAAGTTCAATTTGGATTATCCAATGTTATTATACCGCAAATGTTGTGATCAGTTTTGTCTGTACTAATGATTATAAGAACAATTTTTGTTGGACATGCGTACTTGAATGGACATTGCGTATTTTATATATTATTATGTTTTTGGGTGACTTTGTCACTTATTGTTGGATTCATGTTATATAATGAGATACTTTAAGGCCGGTAATTACTAATCCTACAATAAAATTTTTCTATTAGAACATGATTTCAAATTGTATTTGGTGAAAACCTACGAAGAACTCATCATTGATATAAAAAAATAAATTAGTCTAACATAATTAATATTTTTCTCTAAAAACAAGTATTCTAGAAGAATAAATTCCTATTAGGAATTGATAGTGTTGAGATCAGCACCGATAGCTACATGCATGGAAGGTCCAAGACTAATCAAGAATTCTCTAGATTATTCAAGCATATACATGATCATAAGATATTTTGTTAATGTATGTAGAATTATCTAGATAGCATCAAGAATCAACAATATTCTAGAATATTTCCATAACCGACATTAGAGGGTATAAATAGGGGTCAGTGGTGCGGAACTTTCATAAGTTGTAGGTCACCAAGTTAGGAAGTGTCTCCAGTATAGAGTGTGAAGATGTAGTATACAAGGGTAATATGGATATTAAGCATAGTAGTATAGTTGAGTATGGTAATGTATTGTAATCCTTAGTTTGTGTTAATGAAATATTTTGTCAAGTCAATAATTGGTATCAGAGCTAGGTAGATTATGTCTGGTTACTAGTCCGGGCTAGGCCACTAGGTAGCTATGTTGTCGGTGTTTGTTAGTAGTTCTTGTTAGTCGGTTCTTAGTTTGAGTTATAGTTGTTCTTAGTATATTGTCAGTTGTCATTGGATCAATATGTCGGATTTAAGTGGTATGAGTGGTTTAATAGAAAAGTTGAATAATTATAATTATAGAGACTGGCGTACGTGTATCAAGTCATATTTGCAGGGTCAAGACTTGTGGGAGATCGTGGGTGGTGATGAGACGGAGCCGCCGCCGAACTCGATCCGTGCCTACAAGAAGTGGAAGGTGAAGGCTGGCCGAGCGTTGTTCATGCTGAAGGCCACAGTCGACAAGAGTCTATTGTCTCACATTGAAGATGTGGAGACACCGAAGGAAGCGTGGGATGTCTTTGCCGCATTGTTTTCAAGAAAGAATACGAGTCGGCTGCAATTGCTCGAGCGGGAGTTGATGAATCTCTCCCAAAGCAACATGTCGGTAAGTGATTACTTTCTTAAAGTGAAGAATTTGTGTAAAGAGATTGAGCAGTTGGACGCCAATGCGAAAATTGGCGATGATCGAATGCGGCGAATAATCCTGAATGGCATGAGGCCGGAGTATGGCGCCTTCATCACAGCAATTCAAGGATGGGCGACGTAGCCAACCCTGCTAGAGTTGGAGAATTTGCTGGCTAGTCAAGAAGCGCTTGCCAAGCAGCTGGCAGGCATGACCGTGAAGGTCGAAGAAGAGAAGGCCCTGTACAGTGGTCGACGTACAGAGTCGAGCAGGGCACAATATAGACGACAACCTGGTGCGGAAAAGGTTGGTCGTGAACGAGATGAGAGATGCAAATGTTGCGGGGGAGCTCCGAGAGGCCAAGAAGGCAGAGGAGCTGAACGTGGCGGATTTGGCAGTAGAAGCGTGGTGTGCTACAACTGCGGACGAGAGGGGCACTATGCGCGAGAGTGCCGATTTAGAAAGGAAGAAGGAAACCTCGTGGTGGCCGCGAAGGAGAAGGCACCCAAGAAGGTCCCCATTGAGGAGGAATGGGATGCGGTAGCATTGGTTGCGGGAGCCGACGTAGTAGACGTCGAAGAGGTAGACGAGCCTGAGGAGGAGATCGACTTTGAGTCGTGGTTCTTTGAGGAACCAGCAGAGGAGCTGGTCAAGGAGATGACCGATTTTGCGAGTTGCGCGGTGGCTGAGGAGGAGAAGCCACGTGAGAGCGCTGAATCGGAAGCCATCACCAAGGAGGGTGATGCTGTCAGGATGACACATAGAAGTGTCACCATAGCTGAAGGACGGGAGTTGGTGCAAGGAGCTACAGCCCGTCAGGTGATTCGTCGAGAAGTCAGAGCTCGACGAAGACTAAAGCCGAGACCACTAGTAAATCGAATTCAAGAAGTGAAGCATCGGGAAGTTCGATCGCAGATATCTGAACAATATCTAGCTCGGCAAGATTCAAGACGAACCAAAAGGCATGAAGATCCCGATGGACGCGGAGTACCGAAGATTCGGACAACACCAAGTCGGTGCTGAGGGGGAGTGTTGAGATCAGCACCGATAGCTACATGCATGGAAGGTCCAAGACTAATCAAGAATTCTCTAGATTATTCAAGCATATACATGATCATAAGATATTTTGTTAATGTATGTAGAATTATCTAGATAGCATCAAGAATCAACAATATTCTAGAATATTTCCATAACCGACATTAGAGGGTATAAATAGGGGTCAGTGGTGCGGAACTTTCATAAGTTGTAGGTCACCAAGTTAGGAAGTGTCTCCAGTATAGAGTGTGAAGATGTAGTATACAAGGGTAATATGGATATTAAGCATAGTAGTATAGTTGAGTATGGTAATGTATTGTAATCCTTAGTTTGTGTTAATGAAATATTTTGTCAAGTCAACAGATAGTATGGTCTGCTGAACAGTGAATAGAAACTACTTTCTATATACTATCAATTCTTATAGAAACCTACATAATTTGTGTCCGCCGAACATGCCTTTAATATTTTCCTCTAAAAACAAACATTTTAGAGAAATAAATTCCTACTAGAAATTGATAAAAACAAACATTTTAGAGAAATAAATTCCTACTAGAAATTGATAGTATAGTCTGCTGAACAGTGAATAGAAATTATTTTCTATAAACTCTCAATTCCTGTAGAAACCCACATAATTTGTATTTGTGTCTGCCAAACAGCCCCTAAAAAAAGATTTTGGCACCCACAGCAAAACTCTGGCAGCGGAATGCGGATCCCAGCCAGTCTCGTAGGAGTCCGGATTGTCTAACGCAACGCACTGCCGAATTTGCAGTGCGGATCCGACGGTACGCTAGACCTCAGAATCCGGACTCATTACTTTTCATGGATCCCGAAGTTCAGCGCACCGTCAGATTCGCGCTGCAAATCCGGCAGTGCGCTAGACCATCTCGAGTTGTCTCGTAGAGTCAGTCATACCCTCGTATGAATGCGGAAAATTAAGAAACGAGGCGTGAAGTAAAATTTGGAAAGTTGGTGACGGCCCAGGCCCAGCAGCCCGGTATTTAGATCAGAGCAAGGGATAGCTGCATTATTGATTAGTTTTAACTTTTAACAAGTTTGATCCTACTATTTTATATAAGTTCGACAATCATTTTTAACATTAAAAACTGCAAAAGCATAAAGAAATCAATTGTGTAAATATGATGCAGATTCACACTTTTTTTTTTTTTTTTTTTTTTTTTGTGGAAGACTCTGTATCTCGTTGTTGAAGGACATCGTTACGTACAGTGCTTAATTATGCTGCATTAGTTTGCTTTCCTGCGAGACAATCCAATAAATTGCATCAGTATGTTGAAGTTTAGCTAGTGCTGCAAGACAACATTAATTTGGATTTTTTTACCAAAAAATTTCTACTTAATGAATAAAATAAAATAAATTGTACTTTTCACTTTTGCATAAATGACATTGGTTCTAGAACTAAACTCCATAATCTATGCTCCATAAAGAGTGGTAAGTCTTCAAGCACCTCAACTATGTCACATCGTTAATATTATTTACCATTGATTTTCTTTGAAACTCTTCATCTACTTTGATCTAATAGTTTATATTGTTTTTCTCTTTACATAAAATAAAATGAATATGATATGTTCAAAACAAAATTTAATCCTTAAAATGATCAAACATTTATGTATTTATTATTATTTATATTAAAAAATTTTAAAAAGTATGCTCAAAATTTTGTTTAATATTAAATTTTATAAAATTCTTGTGACAAAAATAAGTGATATATATGATTAGGGCCAAACAACTACTTCCATAACATTTTTATGTCCTTAATTGCACTGTAGGGCTTGGTCATATTCAATGGATATTCTTCGGATATAACATATTTCTTTGTTATAATTAGTGGGAAGTGGGAACCATCATTGAAAGTCTTCCCTAACAATGTCTATTTGCCGCAACTACATCTTCTCTTTAGGCTGTCTAGCTGTGAACCATATCATATATACAGAGCAACTTTCACTGGTCACCCTTAAGAAATTTTCAAAATATACAGAACTTGAACAATGTTGTTTCTCAAGTTATTCAAGTGTGCTTTTTTTTTTTTTTTCCACTTTTCCTAAAAAAAAAATTATTATAAAACAGAGACGAGACAAGGAGAGGAGAGGAATGTTTTAGTTGTTAGTTATGTTTGTAAATTTATCTGGTTTACTAATTATACAAGGAATATAAACATGATGGTTAGTAAAACAGAAATATATCTCTGCCAAAAAATATTCCAAGAATTTCTTTTTTTTTTTTTGATAGAAATAAAAATAATCCAAGTATTCTGTATGATTTGTCACAATTGAAATGCATTTCCAATAGAATCATGTCTTGCACATTTTTTAAAATTTATGCAGGGTAAGAATGTAAGATGAAATTAAACTTTGCAAAGATAGAAGGAAATCGTATTTACGCCACCAGCATGTTGATTTAATTTATTAAGAAAAAGCTTAACTAAAAAAAGCTTGTAAAGACATAATAAAGATCACCGAATAAAGATTTTTAAACTATAGAATCGTCAAACCACTTCGCAGCGCCGCTTCCAACTGAGATATATTAAATTTTAATAAACAGTTGTTTCACTCTTTCACTTCTCCCCTCAAAACATCTCAAATTTATCGGATTGTATGTACCAAATATATAAAGGCTAGCTGAATAAATGTGAACAAAGATGTGTTAATATAATTACTAGGAGTAGGGTTATTATATATATGTTCTCCTTTTATGTCCTAAAATAATTACTAGGAGTAAGAATTTGGACTGGGTTATTGTTTGGGAACAGAATAGTTGTTCACTTTTCATTCGATATTGGCACAAATCACAAATGTAGATAAACAAATATAGAGATAGTCATGTTTTAAGTTGATAATATATGAGATTATCATATTTTTATCATTAATTTCTCATGTTTTAACCTCTAATTAACAAGTCTGCAATTCATACTTGCACTGAAAATATATGTACTTAATTATCATCTTATGCTTAAAAACATAAATTCAACCAAACAAATAATCATAAAAAAAAAAAAAACATTGTTTGCATCGTATATTACCAAGTATAACAATTACTTCTTCCTCCAAATTAATATAAAATGTAAACTCAACTTTGTATTGTAATCTAAATATATACACTGTATTACAATAAAGTTGAGTGTACTTGGACTTCAATCTATCTAGATTCACTTATATGTCTATGTAATTGATGTACTGGAGCTATGCAATAGTATACAATAAAATGATCAAATATTCAAAAAAAAAATATCCTCTCAAGAAAATGAGATTAATTGGCTTTCATTATATATTATGTAAAATAAAATGACCAATTTTTTTAAGTACCACTATTACGAAATATGCAAGTATATATATATACACCTATCAAACATATATTAAACGGAGACATGAAGAAAAATTTGAAGTAGGGGATTTGTTGGGGCCTAAACGAAATTTAAACTCTTTTGAAAAGTTAAACAAAATTTGTTGCAACTTACATTAACATATATACATATTGTACGAGTGGAATTAATATCGACCACTGAGTTTAAAATTTATGGGCGTATCTATCAGAACACTTTTTGGAAAGGAAGAGCGTGAATTAGTGGAGATCTTGGTTAATGGAAGTTGATTAAATTAATCATGGTGGAGATTATATATGTTTTATACTATTGATTTGATCCCTAGAAATATCCAATTTCGTCAGAATTAATTGGGCAAATCTTCCTGACAAAAATTGGGATAAAAAAATTAAAAATCTGTTCGCCGTTAGATTAGTTTAGGGGTTTGATCCAATG
The DNA here is from genome assembly GCA_030179965.1 of Cyperus esculentus. NCBI lineage: Eukaryota > Viridiplantae > Streptophyta > Magnoliopsida > Poales > Cyperaceae > Cyperus > Cyperus esculentus. Next base: position 3,407,043 of record JASGLE010000027.1, read on the forward strand.
GTAATAATATGAGAATTGGAAAGAGAATTCGGACTGTTGTACATGTTCAGCTAATTTTTTTCTTTTCCTTTAAAATGGTTAACAGTATATCTTCAGATATATAAAATGAAGTTAATGCTTATAACTTTATGTATTTGTAAGATTTGTGAAGTCATCTGTTGTACATCCCAATATGCATTCACACAATACATTGAAACACTACAAGTATTACAATATGGAAAATGCTACGGGGATACCGCAAAAGATACCGTCGGGATACCACTATACAAAGTTAATTTAACGTTAATATGCAACATGTTGCGATCAAAATGAAACATCTGTAAAGTTAATATGAAACTTAATGAGATTAAAATGAAACACAAATGATATAATTTCTCTTTTGTTGCTCTTTCACTTCATCTTGCTCCCATACGTTCTTTCAACAACTTTAAGGTAATATTTATGTGATTTAGTAGTGATTCAAGTAGATTATTTAATTTATGATTTGTGTTATTCAACTTAATACTACAATGTTTCAAGATAATTTGTTAATGTTTCAATTTGAATACATCTTACATTATAACTTGTATCTGTTTTGGTATCTTTTTTGGTATGTGTATATCTTTTTTGGTTGTAGTATGAAGATGCTTGAGGGTGATATTCTTTGAAACTGAATTTAAGATTTATGCTTATAGAAATGAATGCAAATTTCACTATTTGCATAAACAGAAACCTCAAAACTACGTATGGTTACAACAATACAATTATAAACCAATTAAATCCTCCCATATTTTCATTACTAATGTGCCTTTTTTAGGTAAATTAATTATTTGTTGGTATGTTGAATAAATGAGGTAATGCAATCCATGACAGATCCACACAGAACCACTTTTGTCTGCAGGCAGCCGATGTCACTAGCCACCACCTTTGCTATAAAATAGTACCATTAAATTACCAGAAAAAAGTTTCCTTGCTACAAACTAAACACTGATATATCATAGAGTAATACCTAGCGTCCATAGAAAAACCGTCCATATATAGCGTACATAGGTTACATTTCGGAATGTACATGTTACATTTCGTACACATTTATAGATATATATATGGACGGTTTTTCAGTGGACGCCAAATGTTTCTCTATATCATATATACATATGCATCTTTACTTTTTGACAGTAAACATGCTCTGGACACTTGGTGCGTAGGCAACTAACTAGACACAGTTGGAATTGAAGCAGATCAATTTCTTATCCAGCCATAATGATGTCTCAACAATAATTGTTACATAAAATACAATAGAACAAACTAAAATGATGGAAATTGCCATATTTTTATATATATATATATATTGCTCTTTTGTCAGTAACTAAATGGTCACAGTGCACACCTGATAACTAGACCAAAATTTGGACTTAAAAAAAAGAAAAAAGAAGCAGAACTGGTACATTGTCTTCCTACTGTTAATGGTACTGTAACCCAGTATTTGTAGGTATTTCCTACTGATGAAAATCCTGGAAACAGTTATAAAGAACACTTATAAATAAAAGGCCAAAAAAAAAAAATATGGAAATGGAGTTAATTATTTGGTCTCTAATTAATTTGCTAATCCTACAAAACTGAAACAGGCTTGGCGACGAAAGATGGCGTGTCATCGCCGGCCATAATGACGACGATCTGGGGACTCATGTCGATCGGGACCTGATGAACGGCCATCTCGATCGCAGAGAGGGAGTCCCCGTTCGACGACTTGCGGTTGGAGCAGATAAGAAATATCAGTGCAACTGCAATCACACCCATGATGGTTGCTATGCTTAACAGCAAGTATGAAGCTGATGATCTCCAGATACTCTGAACCATGTTTCTAATTAACTCTCTCTTTTGCTTGGTTGGTATGTAGATTTTGAGTGGTACATTGGTGAGAAAGGGGAAGTAGCTCAAGTGAAGATTTATAGGTGGAAGGGGTACAGTCATGTTTGGTTTGGATTTCATGCCACTGTTATCTCATCCAATTGTACATGATGGAATGCTAAATTTGTATCCTATATATTGTTTAGTAAAGAATAAAAAGCAAAATCAGGTGCATATATAGATTTCACTAAAATTAAGGGATGATTGCAGAGGGCTCAGGTTTGTGGCAGGGAGTTTAAGCTGATCCTGATGGCATATTCTTGGCTGAGCCCTAGTACAACTGTGAGAGCCATCCATTGCAAAAGGTTGTACTACAACTATACTATACAAGTAATGTAACCTTTTTGTTAACTTAAAGTATTGTATGTTGATATTTGGCAAATCTTGATATACCCCCATATGGGTATTTATTTAGTTATTAACTGGAAATTAAATCAGAAAGTACTCTAAGTCAGCTCTTAGCCATCTTTCTGGTAACAGATTATGATATGATAATAATTAATTAAAAAGTTTAGGAAAAAGTACTGAATATATCAGAAAATATAATTGATATGATCAAAACATATCACTTTGATATATATTGACTTCAGTGCATATATATGTGATCCTAGCATGATTAAAATAAATTAAGGAAGCAAGCTGAGGACATTATCCAACGTTATAAATTTATAATGCACCAAACTAAAAGATATCTGTTATCATGGCTGTTAATTAAGGTCCTATGATCAGTCTTATAAGTTATTATCTTATTACTGATTTTACCAGCATATATATCATGTAATTTGTGCTTATTGAAGATACATATAGAGAAATATGCTTTCAATGCCTCCTAGCAGATTAATTTAAATGCAAAGCATTCAATTTATCTTTACTTTTTGGTGAAAATGATAACATTTAGAGGTAATTCGGTATAAACATAAAAAGAAGCATAAAATGAGGTATATATGAATCTATTTCAGTAACCTTTTTGTGAAACATATTTATACATCTTATTTTACGAAGGCATATAAAAAGAGGAGCATGTAAAATGATAATATTTAAATTATAAAGTATGTAATTATTGATAGAGGAGAGATCAAATAACCATGTTTTTGGTGACCAATCGGTGACCATGAAATTAAATTTTAAATAACTACATTTAAATACTTAAATAACAAAACTAATTAATAGAATATATTGTATATATCATATTTTATGTGTCTACAAAAAACTATATCATTTTGATTTTATTTACATGTGCATCAAGCATAAACAAAAATCAACGGTTCAACTTTTATAATTTTTACTCCTCTCTTGATGACTATTGAAACAATGTTCAAACTTTATAATTTTTTATGTATATGTTATTGAGATAATATAGAATATATCTAACGGTTTAGATTTTTCAATTTATGCATAAATAAAAAAATGGTCACCAATGCCCATGGTTATTGGATCCCTCCTCTGATTGATATAGATGTATTAAAATGTGAAATTTATCTATTATAAATAAAAATGGATGCATGTAAAATGCTTTAAGTTAGATCATATTTTACTTTAGGCAACAAGAGCACAGGTTCAAGCCCACAGCAAAATAAGCTATACAAGTTTCAATATACATCAGCAAACAAACTAATAACCCAAAAAAAAAAGAAAAAGAAAAAGAAAAAGAAAACACCTGAATTGAATTTTGGATTTCTTTCCAAGCAAACTGTAATTTGTTAAAGGCAGCAAATGGAGATTGATGTCCAGATTTTGGGGATTTTAGATATATTCAGTGGCAACCTGCTATCTGATTACTTTACCAGTGGATTTTGTAGCAACCTTTAATAAATCTGGCTTGACATCAACGTCTAATTCGTCGATTTCAGCCGCCTTAGAAACCGAGACAAGTATTTCATTGTGGGCTGTGATTGTAAGTGCGCACGTATCGCCGGTTTCTATGTTGTTCTCCGAGCAGAAAGCTCTCCATCCAGCACAGAGGTTGTTGTAGCCAGAAGATGTGTCGTTGAACTGCACCTTCCAGATTTCTTGCTTCTCAATATTCCTGACTTTAATCTTCCCTTTCTCCAAATTGCATGGAGGTTTCGAGCCAAATTTCTTCGGAAGAGGCTGAAATAACAGACATCAAGTGCTTGTAAGTACCAATTGGCATTTCACTTCACTGTAAAAGGGCCATTTATACCACAAAGGAAAAATATCATGTAGCCATATCTCAGAAGCAACTAATTTTCGGAACTATAACCGATAAATCTAGCATTTTGAAGGTTAGCGGTTAAGGAAACCGCTAACAATTGTATTATAAGAAGAAAATGTTACACGTGTGTTTTTCTTGTACTTCTTTTCTTCTTTTTTTTTTAAATTTTAAACTTGGTAATGTGCCTAATATAATGTGACATTCTCAATTATTCAGTTTTGATCAGTTAAGCTTCCAGTAATTTACCATTTTACAGTGGATTCTGCATTATGGGGTTTTTGAGTGGAAAATTGGAAGCTTTGCTGAATTGTAATGATAGGAATTAAAAAGAATGATTTATTACCAAGAAGCTATCGATGTTGTAAGAACTCATTCTTGTTTTATGAGTTTGATGAGAGGTATAAATGAAATTCCTAGCTCTCTTCTTGATGCAGGATTTTGATGCTGTTTGGAGTTCAACTCCGCTATTGGATCCCTCTTCATGCGTAGTCTTCTTCTCCAACACCGAGTCACGCTTTCTTTTCGTACATTTGCGTGAAGAAGACGGCACTGCAACTCAAGAGAAAAGGAGGTCAATTAACAGTGAAATAGTTTGGCATGTTATTTTGAATTAGTTTCAGGAATTCAGGTTATCTATATTGGATCCTCTGTGCTTTCTTTGTGTTTCCTGAATATTATGTTTATACACCGTAGTATCAGACCCGAAACATTGCTTTATACGACCGCTTGTCGTTCCTGTCTTGTTTTGTTTATCATTATGTCATTGTAAAGTTGGAAATAAGCTCAGTAAATGTAACATGATAATTCAAAATACAAAAGAAAAACATCTCTTTTGCCTTAAAAATAGTGATTTCAAAGGGTCACTGATTCCATTAACCAACTGAAACCATATAACTCACAGTTAATTTACAGTCATTAAATACCCATCACATATGCAATCAATGCAAACAAAGATATCAAAAGCTTCTCCTCATCCCCAATTTACATATAATATAATCAAGTAAAGGCAGGTAGCATTCAAACTGGATAAAGGTTGCTAGATTCGGCAACGTCCTTGTCGATCTAGTTAGTCTCAGAATCAGAAGAGTACTCATCCAAGTCGACGATATCTTTAGCTCCAAAACCTACCCAAAATGCATAATAAGATAAAAAATGATAGTAACAATAAGGAACATATATAAGATTATTGCTTGCCTTCGATTTCCAAAAGGCTCGCACTCTCTTCCGGAGAATCCTCTGACGATGAGTGTTCTAAAGATTTGTCTGAGCCGTCCGGAGGTTCCTCTGAGCAGTCATTGAACCCAATTCTCCTGAGAATAGCCGGCGCATCCTGATTGTAATTCTTCAGGCATCCATTTAGATTGAACACCTTGACAGTGAAAATCATGTTGCCTTCATATCGAAAAACCAGCTTGAAACCTGCCTCTAAATTATGGAATCTCGAGAACTCGTGCCAGCCCGTTTTGAAAAAGGTCTCCGAGTGATCCTTGATCAACCTGATCATCCAAGGTTTACGATGTAGAGGGCTCAAGACACTCGCAACAGCACGATTCTTGCCTTCCCCTTCTTCGATGTGCATCATGAACTCCGATGGAATTTTCTGGGACAAAATATCAGGATATTGTTGAAATTGATCACAGAAATTGTTTTTAAGTGGCAATGGTTAAAATTCTACATGCTCTATCATAATCCAAGACAAAATAGAGAAAAAAAAAGCAGCAGCAACAAACTAATTACCAGCATTTCAAGATCAGCAGCATGCAATTCAGTGACAAATTGGGGTCTGAAATAGGCATTTGAACACCCAGCCCTCACCATGATGAATCTGGCCTCACTTGAAAAAAAAAAAAAAAAAAAAAAGGAAAAGGGGGACTTCTAAATTCTAATTTTGTTCTAATGTTTTAGTCTATAAAAGGGAAGGAGCACACAGCTGCTTAGTAAGATACTATATAACAAGTACTGATAGATTTCAAAAAAGAAAAAAAAGGTACTGATATATAGGAGAACAGAAGTACCAACAGGACAAAATTAAAACTGACAGTTATGATATCATTGCAAGAATGGAATTCAAATCCTGATCATTGCATCAAAAGTCTGGCAGTGGCAGTGGCTGTCTGTCCAAGTCTCTTTTTGTTCTTTGCTCTTTCCTTTTTGCAGGAAATGAAATGAGAGCTTGACCATGACCATGACCACCCTTTTATGCACACAAATAAAGTTGCATTTGCATAGGAATGATTGATTACTCTTTGCCGGCTATGTATGTTAATGTAACTCAAATGTTTATGCAGCATTATTTAGAAACGTTTGTTAATTTACAAATTCATTATTAATATTAACCGTTTGTTTTACAAGTTTAATTGCATGGTCAATCAAACGTTTTAACATTGAATGTTTTGAACATTAAAAACTGCCAAAATTCTTAAAATGATTTGTGCCAGAATGGGCACAAATAAATCGAAGGTGCTCAAAATTAAAATACTTTAGGAGCTTGTCTTGACTTGACTACACCAAACTAGACTTGTCTTTATATTATACTACTAAAGACAAGTTTTGATGGGTACACAAAAAATTAAGCCTATATCATACTACTAAAGAGCTTACGCTTTGCTTTGGGCCGAAAGCTCATATCTTATGAGAAAACTGGTATGGGCCTTAAATTTTAATGGGCCGGGACATTAATGTACGTCAACGGTGGTAATCAATCTAAGTAAACAATTAGCAGCTGAGATTTCTTTTTTTAGAAGATAGAACTTTCATGTCAAAAAATCAAATCTTCTTCTATTAGGATTTAGGAGTAAGGATTATACACATTTGAGGCATCACATAACATAAAAAGGGGCAGGTGGTCAGATTAATATCCTTATATCTAGGCTACAATTGGTAACTTCTATGACACAAAGGAGAATAAAATTTCTGGGAAATCAAAGGCATCTAACTGTCTTGTCTATTCACTATTCAGCTCTCTGCCATTTGATATGCCTTTCAGTTTCAGAGGCTTGCTCTCTATAGTATAATAATATGCTAATGTGCAAAAAATGAGGAGGCCTCCTAAATTTAGCCCCAAATTAAAGCCCATTTGGAAATCATTGTGGTTCAGTAATTTCAATGCATTGATCCACTGGGGATTGGGATTGTTCTTCAGATGCCAAATCCCAGCCCAATTTCAAGCATAACCATTCCATATTCATGCTCTCCAATTGTTAGCATCTGATTTAATTCTTTTTTCATGTATGTACAGGTTATACCAGTATCAGAATTCAGAATAACCAACAGAATTTGATCACAGGGAAAAATCAAAAGGGACAACTACATATTGATAATTCCATGCTACAACTACATTACCTTAGTCGATTTCTTACACACACACTTCTATCACTTATCAGCTATCACAAACCAAATAGCATCAACATGTCAGTGTGCCATACAACTGCTACAATTTTAATGGCTAGATAACGTATCGCCACTCGATACACTGAAACAAAGCCGACCCACACCAAATGGTTCGACATACTACAAGTCCATACAATGCTATTAGATTAGATAAATTAGATAGAACGCCAGCTACAACATTTCTACAACAACCTCTAGGAGTGCTTGAAACTGACAAGGAATTCATTGTCGCCGATAATTGTAATCTTGCACTGGTCGCCCCTCTTAACATCGTTCGCCTCGCAAAACTTCCTCCACCCCTTCCCAATGAAGTTGTAGTTGCCGCACACTCTGTACTTCACAGGAAATGCCTCCATGTTTTCATTCCTCACCATGGCCGCGCCGTGCGTTAGCTTATATTGAGAGCTTTCGCAGAAGGCCTTCTTCAGGGGCTGGAAAAGAAATGAGAGTGAATGTTAGAAGAAAACGAACCGTTATTGTGCGTATTGCTTGTTTGTTTTATCATGAAATTATAAGATGAAAATGTGGATGCCTACCATGTAGCTGAAGTTGTATGATTCACTGATGATCTTGAATGTATATCCTGTTATCCCCGGTGCATTCAAATATGCATTTTGCTCCCTGTTATCATTCGATTTTCTGCTTCTCTTGCTGACCCTGCCATTTGCAGCTGTCCTGCTCGGTGGCCTACCATCATTTTCTGATTTTTTGGTTTTCTTTTGTAAATTAGATGGTTTTGCTGCAACATATCAATGTAAGTTTAATTGCAGATATGAGTAAAGAGGAGGGATTCCCTGACAGTTGTTATTTTGACCATCTTGTCAATTGAAAAATTCAGATAAATTCAAAATTTTAAAAATAGAAAAGGAAAATTAATAGTAGATTGAGAGTGTTTTAAATTTGAAACGACTCAAATATCTTTAATAGCTCAACCAAAATTTCTGCAATTTTTACAACAGTTCAAACTTATCGATCTTTGATGGACCATCAAATGTACTTAAATTGCCTCAAATTTTCAAACTTAAAAAAAAAAAACTTGTCAAGATATGTATTGTCAAGGATGAGGTCCCTCCTGTTGAATATACTAAGATGTGAAGCCAAAGGTTATTTTAGTTGCTTCACACTGATAATTTGTATCGATTATATCTATTATTAAGCAGTTCAAAAATTTGGGCTCATCCTAAATATTTCCCCTGTGATCACAATTTTTGTCTTGTTATTTTATTTATAATTAAATAATGCATTGTATTCATATATAAATGACAAACCTTTACTGTCCTTTTCATGCTTCAAGTTGTTCACTCCAGTGGAACCCACCACTGTACAATGATAGAAACAAAGGATTACCAGATGATTCAAAGTAGTTCCTCTAAAAGAGTTAAATTTCTTACCTTATATCCAGTTGAAAAGTAACAAATAAATGGTTCACAATATTTTTGGCACAAGATACCGAAACATACAGAAATATGAGTAAAACAATCCTCTATTGGAAAAAGCAAGTAAATTTGTTATGTACTGATATTATCGAAAATTTGGAGAACTTATCATTTTCGTACCAGTTGATTCAGTGTCAAAAGAGTTGAAACCTTCAGAACCACTATACAAACTTTCAGAATCATCTCTTTCTTTGGTGTATTCAGAGCTTCCGTCTCCTCCATTATAGGAATCGAATGACCTGCTTCCTGGAGCACCATTAATACCTTGTTAAAATAAGTCACAATATTCATAAGTTGATATTGTATATTTCGCAGAAAAACCAAGTTCGAAAAGGTTGGCCTAAGATGAGAAGATGGTCTAATTAGTAAAGTTTCTACACCTTGTTTAAAAATATCATCCAACATCGACCAGAATTCACCAAAACCTAGTAGGAAGATGCACATCGCTAATTAAAACTTACCTTCAGGAGAAACAATATAGGCAAGTCGGCTCTCTGGAGCCCGCGAATCTCTCGGGCCAAAGCAGCAGTTGTACTTCTTGATGCAGGTTGTCATGTCGAATATGTCGACGGAGAAACTACACTCCCCCTCATAAGAGAACACCATCAGCTCCCCCATCTGCATCTCATGGGCTTCCAGAAACTCGGGCCACCCCTTGGCGAAGTAGGTGTGTCTCTTGTCACGGCGGAGTCTCACATGCCACATGCTTCCCAAGGGGCTGGATATTGTGACTGTTCTGGCACCAGTGCCTATTTCTTCTGTCAGTAGCTGCGCAAAGTTGCCTGGAAGTGCCTGCATTATATAATTAACTTGTTGTATTAATAGTACAGATTGTGATCAAATATTCGATCTTAAATTGAACTATCTTAAACTACTACTACTTTCAGCGAAAGATTCTGTTATGCCAGTAATTTGAAGTAGGTTGAATTTTGAGTGCACTTCAACAAGAATGTGTTTTCTAATAACATGACATTATTATTTCAGTCTGTATAACACTATAACATACATATAAACATATAATTGTGAAAGCTAAAACTAGATGCTGACAGTTTTGAGATGCTATTTAAAGAGCATATATATGTGATAAAGAAAAAATTGCAGTTGAGAAGAACTCATACCATCTTCTCTTCACACCCAGGATGAAGGATTTTGAAGAACTTTGCCATGTCAACTGATCAATCAAAATGAGAGAAAATAATCAATAAGCAAGTTTATTTAGAATTTATGTAAGTATTAATTTGTGGGGAATTTTACAAAACTGCCCTTTTTGAATTTGTTAAACAGGTTGTTCTTCCTCTTTTTTCTCTTCAACAAATTCAAGAAAAATTTGTGACAAGGAACCCACAACTAAAAAAGGATTGATCAAACACATACTTTACTCAAAACAATTTTCCCTTGTATTAGAAATGCACAAGTAATTCAAAACATTGGTTTGAGATATATAAAAAGATGGTGAAATTTACAATCAGATAACCACAATGATGAGTAATGATGAGTGTAAGTGAGGAAAAGGCAAAATCTTTCTAACAAATTTGAAAAGAGGGGCCATATAATACTTACTTCCCATACCTTAATTAAAAAAAAAAGAATAAGTATTAACAGAACCTTATACATGTTCTACCTGGTGAGGGATAAGTTCGCTCTACTGTGCCACTATTTCTCCTTCTCCACCTTCTTTCTATCAAATGAAATGAGAGATGAGATGAGATGATATGTAATATGCTGGTGCAGAGTAAAATAAAACCAAAAAAGAAAATTAAGCTGGTGAAATGAAATGAAATGCAACACAAGTACAGTGTCACATGAATGCTAACAGAAACAGTACATGTATAATTTGAGTTCTGTGCAGTTGTCTGTCAGCTTTTCTTGCAGGCAGGCAGGCAGGCAGGCAGGCAGGCCTGCAGAGTAGCTGGGTCAATGAACAGTACTACTAAGCTCTAGTTAGTAAGGCCATTGGTGGCTTTTTAAGAACTAAAGAGAATCTGAAGCCCAGTTCGGCACGCCATGTACTTGGGCGCACAATTATTGCTGTAGTACTAGTGTACCTGTATAGTAGGTATGTATTCAGGCCTGAAAAGAAATGAGCTGATTTTGTGAAAGATGTAAGATCTGCTTGATTTATTTGTTAGAGTAATATATACCCGGCGTCCATCGAAAAACTGTCCATAGCGTTATAGGTTATATTTTAGAATGTATTTGTTACATTCCATACATATCTATAGACGGTTTTTCAACGGACACAAGATGTTTCTCTTATTTATTTTAGTTCAGTGCATGTATCATTTGATGAAGAAATTAAAGAGAGCTGGTCAGCTGGGGCCTGGAGGATTATCATTTCTAATTACTAAATGACTTATTTGATATAGAAATTAGAATATACTTTTTTTTTTAGCTTTTGCAATGAAATCAGGGTACTCAACAGTCAACAGTCAACAGTCAATAGTAATACCCCTTTGAGCAGCCCCAGTGAAGTTACAAGTGAACATGCGAATATATATAATTATGCATTGATCCATTGTTTGACTGAAGTAATTAAGAATTAGTAAATTTACGTTCCTTTCTTTTGGGGTTTTTAATTTCAATATTTCAGAACAGCTTCGTGTCATTATATTTAAGTTTCTCTCTTTTTTAATAACTATAGTAAAATCAAACTCTTGCTGCTAGTGTTTTTCACTTTCGTTTTACGGCACTATAGTAAAATCGAAGGTATTTAAGGAGGGATCCATTGACAATATTTATCTTGACAATCTTGACAATGGTTCTTTTAAAAATTTTGTTAAAGTAGTTAAAAATTCTAAAAAATAGAAAAAAGTTTATAGAGATATTATTTAACTTATAGATTGATTATGTTTCAAATTATATTCAATTTAAGTGACGATTGATAGTTCTTTAAAGCTCGTTGAATTTCAACCGTTAAAAAATGTATAAAATTTTGATAAACAATCAAACAATGCTCAAATTGATTGAAATTTGAAACACTATTAATCTATAAGTTAAAAAATGCATCCATAAAAGTTTTTTTCATTTTTAAGATTTTTTATGAATTATTATAAAATTTTCAAAATCCCTACTGTCAAAATTGTCATTATAAGCATTGTTAATGGATCCCTCCTCTTTAATTAATTGGGTCTTAACACTATAAGAGGTACCAACGTGGGAATAATAAAAGGGATAACTTAAAAGTGCAAATTGCAATTAACAATTGCGGTCTAGCTATTCCTTTGGGATTATCACAAAAAAAAGGAAAAATGTTGTAGGATATCAAAAGTGATACCAAAATCAATACCGACTACGTTAGTATGTATATTAAGAGGAGAGTTTAATTGACAATCTTGACAATGAGACATTTCAAAAATTTGGAAAATATCATAAAAAATCTTAAGAATGAAAAAAGGCTTATGGATTTATTATTTAATTTATAGATTGATGGTATATTAAATTTCAATCAATTCAAACATCATTTGGTAGCTTATCAAAATTATGTATACTTTTTAACAATTATAATTTAACAGATCTTTGAAGAGCTATCAACATCGCTTAAATTAAATATAATCGGAAACATAATCAATCTATAAGTTAAGCAATACTTCCGTAATTTTTTTTTTTTTGTAATTTTAAGAACTTTTAGTGTTTTTTATTTCAAAAATTTGAAAAGTACTATATATATTGTCAAAATTATCAAATAAGTATTGTTAATTTATCATTCCCCTTATTAAATAGGTATGTATTCATATTATTGATTTTATTATGCAACTTATTTTATACAGTGCACTAAGATATATTTTACAAATTAGTTCAGTACTTTAGTGAGTTAACTTGAATATCAAAACATTTAACTTGAATAATGAATACTAACATAGTCGGTATCGATTTTGATATTCTTTTTTATATCTATGTATCAGTTCCCCAAAAAAAATGGTGGTCTAGCTAGAAAAGAAATACTAACATAGTTGCACTACAATTTGTAAGGATTGGATACTCCTGAGGCACAAAAAAAAAAATCTTGGTAAAAAGGGCAAAAAAAAACCCAAAGAAAGGAAAAGTGAAAAACAAAACGGATGCAAATGAGAGGAAACCAATCCCTAGAAAGTGGAAAGGAAAGGAAACTATACATCTCCATTAGGTAGGTGAAGCATATGCCAAAGGGGCAAAGGGGCAAACAAGTGCAACTTTATTTCCTCTCGACTAAGATGTACCAACCAACGCCTCGGCCACCTTTGATTCAATTCACCATTCATTGGATTGATTCCCTTCTTTTGGGATTATTCAAAATCATCTCTCAAGTCTTCAAAGTTAGTTAACCAGTAACTTTTTCATGCATTATTAGTGTAAACAATCTTTTCTTTTCTTTTTTTTTTTTTGGGGAAAAATATGGAGGTCAAATAAAATTAGCCTCCAAATTAAATCTCCAGTATCTGTTTACGTGATATCCGGTGAAATATCCAATTAATTCGTCTGTATATATGCTACGAGATATTTTTGCATTGAATCTGAGAATGCCAAAAAAAATTTTTGTATGCATGATATATATGGTCCTCAGAAATAAAGTATTACATTACATATGTTGACTTTTTCTAATGTGAATATGTGATCAATGAAGAATGAAACTACCAAAAATTGCTTGAAAGGGATGCATGGTAATATATGGTATTAACATTCATCTTAATTTTTATGTTGGCAGCCTCTGTCAACTTTTCAAAAAAAACATTCATCTTAATTTGAATATTCCTAAACATTTTGAAATACATCGATTGGTTTTAAGTTATAACCAAAATTAAAGTTTCACCCCCATGTGTGATATTTTTTGAGTATTCAAGCTAAATGGTGACCCTCTGTATTTCTGAAGCACGGTTAATATATATGTACATTTATGTGCTAAAATATCTCTCAAGTTTGTTTTCAATTAATGGCATATATAGATTGATTCTTCACAATGGTCCAGTCGAATTAATGAAAAGTCATGGTTTAGTTGGGTCATTTTCAAATTTTTAAAAAAAATTAGTAGGACCAAGTTTCTTAAATTTCAGAATTTTTCAAAGAATATTTCGAGGGATTAAGAACCCTCTGCATTTTGCAGATGGGAGACAATCTTAGACACCAAAATGGGTCCTTGCTCAAAAAGTCTATAAATTTAAGAAGATTTTCAGTTCCTTTTTTTTATGCCTTAGTTTTGTTGTTTGGTTTCAATTCAGAACTCTAAATCATTGAAGCTTAATGATGATATAAATGTTTTGACTGCTATATATAGAGTATATCATTACCATGATATCTATATCTATACTCCTTTAGAAAGAAGCTAAAGATTAGACCATTCATTGATGGTCATAGTCTAACTTCTATATTAATTTTCATCCATCAAATAATCAAAGGCTGATCACATCGTATCCATTTTCTATTGCACTCCTCTCCATTTATGTTTCAACACAAAACCAAAGTGACGAAGTGTCTGACTGACTTTTTCACTCTACTAAAGTTACAAACTCATTATTCTTCTCTTCGATTCTTCCATCTCATTTAGCTTAAATAAAAATTAACCTTCAGCAGCGCGCGGGTACGCTTCTAGTAGTGATAAATGATCAATGATATGCTTCAATTGTTTTTTATACTATTTTGTCAATTTAGTTTTCTAGCCATAGCATGCATGCATAGTCAAGATAGCAAATAAGATAGTATACCATTGCAGAAGCATGACAAGATAGATTAATTTATCCATGCTAAACGCAGGTTAATTAAGTTGCTTTGTAATCTTTTTAACTTTAACCGAGTTAAAAATATATTAGTGAAACCAATCAATATGGGTGTTGTTCCCATGATCATACCCAAACAATTTTACCGGCTATATATACAGATAAATTTAATATTGGGTAATATTTGTTTGTAGATATTGGATCGAAAAGAAATTTTATGTACGTAGTGAGATGATTAGAGTAACTTAATATTAACTAGTAAAGAGCTCACGCCTTACTTCGAGCTAACATTGAGAAAATTGATATGGGCTTTAAGTTTTAATGGGTTAAGACATTAAAGTACGTCAACGGTGGTGATCAATCTAAGTAAACAATCAATGGCTGAGATTTATTCCTTGAGGAAGATAGAACTTTCATGTTTAAAAATCCAATATGATTTTATTAAGAGCAAGGATTTGGCTGGCTTGTTCGATTATCTCATTGATTATGGGAACAAATAATTTTTTTTTCTACCCATTCTTATCTTGCGATTGTGATGTTGGACAACACTAAGCTCTCTCTCAAATAAGCCACAATTATATATACTTTGATAACTTTTTTGGTTTGGTGACTAGTGACCACACCTTTTTAAAATTTTTGTTCATAATTTCATATTAATTTCATTATGAAAAAAAACTGTCTTATCTCTTGTCACTCAACATTCCCAGGAATTTCTCTTGCTCTGGAGAACCACCCAAAATGAAAACATTTGGATTTGAGAGCCCAAAACAGGCGAACATATTGTCCCAATTGCTATAAATGTCATTTTCATGAAATACATATTCATGAATCCTTCATTAATTCCTTCCCGATCTTTCTGCTGCTCGCCCTTAGTCTTATCCAATAAATCCAGGTTCTATATATTAAAACCACTGTTAAATTAAAGGATGGAACAGAACAAAGAGTACAAAATTATTGGCAAGGGGAATTGCCAAAAGGCAGTTGATCATGAATATGATCATCATGAGTGTAGTTAGAATATTATGTTACTTTGAGAACTACAGAGACAGAAAGATGGCATAGCTTGACTGTTACGAGTTTTGATTTTTCTGTCAACACTGAAACTTCGACGAAGCAATTGGCGAAATCATGATATGGCATTGGTGTCATCATTGGATTTAATTTGGATTAATTTTAATTGCTCGACATAAATCCAGAAAGGATCGAGCTTCCTTAGTTAAGAAGTACCGGTAAAGAGCTCACGTCTTGCTTTGGACTGAAATTATTATATCTTAATAAAGGGTCGAAAGCTTATTCTTTGTAAGGAAACTAATTATATGGACTTTAATTTTTAATGGGCTGGGACATTAATGTACGTCAACGATTGTGATCAATCTAAGTACACAATCAATGGCTGAGATTTCTTCTTTGGGAAGATAGAACTTTCATGTCAAAAAATCCAATCTCTTTTTATTAGGAGTAAGGATCGATATATATATATATAGAGAGAGAGCATGACTATTGTGAAAACGTTTGCATTTCAGAGCAAACGTTTGCATTTCGCTCTGAAATGCAAACGGTCCAAATTATACTTTGACACGTCCGAAATTTCGATTTATGGCTCTCATTAAATTCATCATATGAAAATACTAGGAGATACAAAAATTTTTCATTTTTGAAGTTTTTTAAGTATTTATTTCGGATTTTTCAATATGACCCAAAAATAGTAATAATTTAGTACTTGTTTGTACATGGATTTTCAAAAATCCGAAATAAATACTTAAAAAACTTCAA
The DNA here is from genome assembly GCA_030179965.1 of Cyperus esculentus. Taxonomy (NCBI): domain Eukaryota; kingdom Viridiplantae; phylum Streptophyta; class Magnoliopsida; order Poales; family Cyperaceae; genus Cyperus; species Cyperus esculentus. The sequence goes on from JASGLE010000027.1 coordinate 3,423,392, forward strand.
AAATGAAAATTTTTTGTATCCCCTAGTATTTTCATATGATGAATTTAATGGGAGCCATAAATCGAAATTTTTCGGATGTGGCAAAGTATAATTTGGACCGTTTGTATTTCAGAGCGAAATGCAAACGTTTTCACAATAATCATGCTCTATATATATATATATATAGAGTTAGACTATTATACTAACGTTAGCATTTCGGAATGAAATGCTAACACCTCAAAATTAGTGTTGTCGTGTCCAAAATTACGATTTATGGTGCTCAATAAATTCTTCATATGAAAAATATTGGGGTGTACAAAAAATTTTCATTTTTAGAGTTTTCTAAATATTTATTTTGCATTTTTGAAAATAGCATATATAAACAATAATATTTTATTAATATTTATGAGCTCTTTTAAAAAATGCAAAACAAATACTTAGAAAACTCTAAAAATGAAAAATTTTTGTATTCCCCAATATTTTCATATGAAAAATTTATTGAGCACCATAAATCGTAATTTTGGACACGATAACACTAATTTTGAGGCGTTAGCATTTCGGTCCGAAATGCTAACGTTAGTATAATAGTCTTGCTCTATATATATATATATATATAGAGAGAGAGAGAGAGAGAGAGAGAGAGAGAGAGTTAGACTATTATACTAACGTTAGCATTTTGGTCCGAAATGCTAATGGCTCAAAATTTATGTTATCATACCCGAAATCATGATTTATGGTGCTCAATAAATTTTTTATATGAAAATATTGGGGAATACAAATATTTTTCATTTTTAGAGTTTTCTAAGGATTTATTTTGAAATATTGATGGTGCTTAATAAAATATTGATGTTTGTACATGCTATTTTAAAAAATGCAAAACAAATACTTAGAGAACTCTAAAAATGAAAAAATTTTGTATTCCCCAATTTTTTCATATAAAGAATTTATTGAGCACCATAAATTGTGATTTCGGATACGATAACATAAATTTTGAGCCGTTAGCATTTCGGTTCGAAATGCTAACGTTAGTATAATAGTCTAACTCTATATATATATATATATATATATAGAATTTTGCTACGGTGAGTTGCAACTCACGGGCTGCTCCGTGAGCCAGGGTCCAAAAACATATCAAATCATCTCCAAATTTTGATTTATATAGCTCAATAAATTCTTCATATCAAAATCTTATAGCACGCAAAAATTTTCATTTTTGGAGATTTTTAAGTATTTGTTTGAGATTGTTTAAAATGATACATAAAACATTGATTATTTTATTAATATTGTATAGTCATTTTATAAAATCTCAAACAAATACTTAAAAATCTCCAAAAATGAAAATTTTTTGTGTGCTATAAGATTTTGATATGAAGAATTTATTGAGCCATATAAATAAAAATTTGGAGGTGATTTGATATGTTTTTGGACCCTGACTCACGGAGCAGCCCGTGAGTTGCAACTCACCGTAGCAAATTTATATATATATATATATATATATATATATATATATATATATATATATATATATATATATATAGAGAGGAGGGATCCCTTGACAATGTTAATTTTGACAATCTTAACAATGGAACATTTTAAAAATTTATAAAAATTTATAAAAAATCTTAAAATTGAAAAAAGACTTATGGATGCATTAGTTAACTTGTAGATCGATAGTATTCCAAATTTCAATCAATTTGAACATCGTTTGATGGCTTATCAAAATTTTATGTATTTTTTAACGGTTGTAATTTAACGGATCTTTGAAGGGCTGTCAAATATAACTTAAATTGAATATAATTGGAAACATAATCAATCTACAAGTCAAGAAATAATTCCGTGAACTTTTTTTCATTTTTGAGAATTTATATGATTTTTTACAAATTTTTGAAGTGTCAAATTGTTAAGATTGTCAAGTTAAGGATTGTCAATGGATCCCTCCTCATATATATATATATATATATATATATGGAGTTAGGCTACAATAATATGCATATCACGGTTTTGCCGTGCTATGCGGTCCATATCTCCTTTTTCGGTGTCCAAATAGTCGATCCGAACCGCTCAACTTAATCTTTATATCAAAATATACTAGCAAAACAAATTTCAAAAATTATAGAATTTTTTTGCTATTTTTAATGATAGGGGACAATATCACTATTTTTTTATAAACCAGATCCTTTGGATGCAGTTATTTTCTCCTCATCATTAAAAATAGCAAAAAAATTCTAAAAATTATGAAATTTGGTTTGCTAGTATATTTTGATATAAAGATTAAGTTGAGCTATTCGGATCGACTATTTGGACACCGAAAACGGAGATATGGACCGCATAGCACGGCAAAACCGTGATATGCATATTATTGTAGCCGGACTCTATATATATATGGGACATGTTACGGTGCTTTGCAAAGTTGGGGCTTTTTTTGTTTTGCGTTTTGAAAATCTCATAAACGAAAACTTGAACGCCAAATCTAATTGAACCAATATATTCTAAACATTGAAATATGATGGGATACCAAATTTTACTATTTTTAAAATTTTCTAACTATTTTTTATGATTTTTAGAAAGATGACCCAGAAATAATAATAAAATAATGATGTAAAAAAGTGCCAATCTTTCAAAAATCCAAAAAAATAGCTAAAAAATTCTAAAAATTGTAAAATTTGGTATTTTGCATGTTTTCAATACGTAGATTATGTTTAGCAAATTAGATTGGCCATTTGACTTTTGGAATATGAGATTTGAGCGCAAAGCAAAAAATGGCCCAACTTTGCAAAGCACCATAATTATATTCTATATATATAGTTATGCTACCGTTAGTCATGACTGACAGGCTGCTCCGTTAGTCACGGTCCAAAAATATATCAAATCACCTCCAAATTTCGATTTATATGGCTCAATAAATTCTTCATATCAAAATCTTATAGCACGCAAAAAATTTCCATTTTTGGAGATTTTTAAGTATTTGTTCTAGATTTTTTAAAATGATATATAAAACATTGATTATTTTATTAATATTGCATAGTCACTTTTAAAAAATCTGAAACAAATACTTAAAAATCTCCAAAAATAAATTTTTTTTGCGTGCTATAAGATTTTGGTATGAAGAATTTATTGAGCCATTTAAATTGAAATTTGGAGGTGATTTGATATGTTTTTGGACCGTGACTCACGGAGCAGCCCGTGAGTCATGACTAACGGTAGCAAAATTCTATATATATATATATATATATATATATTTATGAGTAATAGCTAGCGTCCACCTTTTGTATCCATCGGTCCACCATAATTTCAGTGAACAAATATTATTTTTCAGTAAACATTTATATCTTTTTGATCAATAGATATCATTTTCCAGTTAACATATACACTACGGTTTCCAGTGAACATTTATGCAACTGTGGTAAGCACATAGGTGCAAGTGGTGTGTCAGAACTATGAGAAAGGTGAATGAGTGGCCTACTTTATAGCGTTGGGTACTCTACATGTTTCTCTATATTTATCTGCTAGCTAGATTAATGGTTTATTAGATCTCTCTCTATATATCATATGATCAGATAAAATGTATTAATTCTAATGTCTAATTTACTTTAAGATCCACAACGATCAATGTACGTAAGAGTTTGCAAAACTTATACTATATATATAGGGAAAGATTTTAACGATGAATTTCATCATTTGAAATCCGATGAAAGGATTTAATAAATTGTATATCTGCGTACAATTTGTTAACAGATAAATCAACATAACTAAACTATTTCAAATATGTTTCTAATTACCATGTTTAATTAGATTGTTAAACGTATATATAATTAAGGTTTTATTTCGAAAAATTGAATTTTTTTTTTCAAATAAGTGTATATTAGATATTATTTCAACCTCCTCGCTTTTAACAAACATTTTTTTTTTTCTGTCCCATTCCTTTATTTCTTCATAAATTGTGATGTATTCTTCACAATGAAATCTATTTGTTTTTATTTTATTTCTCTTACACTGTGCTCCAGAAGAGAGTAGAGAAGGGGAAAGGACGAAAGGGGAGGGAAGAAGCATGTGTGACCACTCTATTTGGGCGGTATTACTTGCTATGAAAAAAATCGGAAGGGGGTAGATGAAAAGGGATGGGAGACGAGAGTACCGACGCACGAAAAATAAAACTTTTCCCCTCTAATCTCTACACTTCGATTTTGAAGGTAGAGTTCCATTCGCTTCAATACCCTCCTTTTCCATACCATTTCATTTTTCACTGTTCCATTTCTCTTGCGTGGGAGGCAGTTAGGAAAGAAGGAAAATCTACACCAATTCTATAATTCATGCTCCTATACTCAGGGTCACTAGGCGTGATGACACCCCTAGCTAGACAGACAGTCATGAAGCGTGATCACGCCCCACTACAGGTCTCACTACGTGTGGTTGATGCCCAAGACTACAAAATCTCAAACTACGTTTTGGCACCCCTTGACTTGCTCTCAAGTAGACGCGTATATCTCAAAGTAGACGCGTATATCTCAAAATTGATGTGTGATTAATTTAATTAAATATTAAATATGAGTTATATTTTGGCTAATTAAATAATTTTCGGACTATATAGATATATATACTTCTGTATGAGGATCAAGTGTATATGAGTTATATATATATTTAAGTTTTCCAAAAGATTACAAATGTAACATTAGTAAGTAGTAACATCAAACAAAACGGCTCGATCGATCGATTAAAGAAAATGGAGGGAAATTAGACCTTAATTCATTTTCTTCTACTTATATTCATGACTGAGAATTAACCCTGCAGATTTAATAAGAAATATTACCTTCACTATTATATATGTACTGATGTGATTGGCCATAAAATTCGCCAGAAAAAAATAACATAAAATCGAAAATAAGCCCAAATAATTTAGAGGGATCCATTGACATTTGCAATATTGACAATGACATATTTTAAAAACTTGAAAAAAATCATTAAATATTCTCAAAAATAGAACAAAGTTTCGAAGTATCGTTTCACTTATAGATTGATTATGTTTCGAATTATATTCAATTTAAGTGATGTTTTATATCTCTTAGAAGATCTGTTAAATTACAACCAATGAAATATATATAAAATTTTGATAAACCATCAAACAATGTCCAAATTGATTGAAATTTAAAACACTATCAATCTATTATATAAATAATACATCCATAAACTGTTTTCGTTTTTAAATTTTTTTATAATTTTATTGAAATTTTTGAAAATTGTCATCTTCAATATTATTGTCAAGATAAGGATTGTCAATGGATCCCTCCTCAATAATTTAACTATGTCAAAACACAAAACATTTAAATTAAAAGTGGTGTATTAATTATTGTATAAAAATTTATATTGTACGATTATATTATGAACTATGAAGCAGAAATTAATGAATTTAATTAAATGACAGGCTGTTCTGTACTACGTAATTAGCAGCATTTACTGTCCGCACATGTTATATATATAATTTGTTTTAATTAAGAAAATATTCTTGCTTTTGATGATATTCACTTCATACAGAGACATGAAAATATTGACCGAGAATTAATAAACCAGCTAGTTTGTTAAGAAAATCCTAGAGGAAAAAAGGTAAAAAATTAGCCAGTTAGGTCATTATGTACTGAGGGATCTCTCAGTACTTAACAATCAATCTCATACATATATACAAGATATTTTAGTTGAAGGTTGAAGCAAAGAGAATCATATCCTTGTTTTTACTTTACCTGTATCTAGATTGATTGATCTTTGCACAATCATATGCACATGTTAACGTACATCTGATATATATGTCACAAGAGCAACCCTTGTTGTGGAAGAAACACTCTATATATCTTTTGTATATAATATAATATAATATAATATTTGGTTCCATTTAGAGACTATAATTCCCTAAAAAAAGTGATAGAAAAGAAAAAATTAACAAAGTGGGTTGGAGCTAGCTAGGGCATACAAATTAAGCGTACATAAAATATCACCACAGTTGAACTACATCATATATAATGTAACAAAATTAGTAAGCAAATTAATCTATTAATTCATACCAATTAAATATATATGCTATATGTCAGTGTAGTTCTCAAACATCAACTATATATGAACTGCATGCAGCATGTTCATCCACAAACTTAAAGATCCAATGTACTATATATGAGAGGCAATTTGCAAAAAGAGAAAATAGAATTTGGAGAGTAATTAAACAACAAAAAAGAAAGAAAAAAAAAAAAGGATTGAATTATTAAACATACATATGTATTCATATATTTCTTATTGCTCATCATATCTACACAATTAACATTGCTCCCGCCTAAGGGAGTTGATTAAACTGCTACAAGAAAGAAAAAAAAAAATAAAACAAAAGAGCAACAAATTTAGAGAATAGCACACACAAAATTACACCACATATAATTATTACCCTGCTTAATTAATTTAGCTACTAGATTATAATACACAGCGCGCGTACTTGGATCATAATTAAGTGCTTAATTCAAACTAATTAGTTTATATATAAACATTAATTAAGCAAACAAATCATAATATATTATGATTGATTAACTATACTCATCATGATCATGATCATCAGACAGTCTGGGTCTCAAGGTCCATGAACCGTTTCTTGTAGAACTTGATGAGCTCAGTGGCCTTGTAGTCGACGTCGGGGTCGCCGACGTAGAGGCCCCTGTCCTCGTCGCTGGGCCGCACCCGCCTCGTCGACGTGTAGCGCGGCGCCGGCTCGTAGCTCGACTCCTCGGCGTCCCTATAGCTCTGCTCTTTGAAGGAGAAGCATGACTGGCCACCACCCATATACTTATCAAGGCCTCTCTTAATCTCTCTTGTGTGTTAAGCTGTTAATTGTATGTTAATGTGTGAGGTTTGTTTGTTTGTTGGTTTGTTTGTGTGTGTTGTTCTTAGGTGAGGAGGGGCATAGTGTTGTGCAATTTATAGCGGCCATAACGGGTCGGATTTTAATTGGTTGGTTCCAAATTCCAATTTCCAAATTAACAATTTTAAATTAATTAATTAAACATACGGTGTAGGAACATTGGTCCAGTCCACTTTCTTTAGTTACTAGCTGCTTGAATTGATATTAAAGAGATATAGCAAAGTTGTATCGCATGCAGTAGGCAGAGAGTGGATTCCGCAAATTAATTCTGATAGGAACCTACATGAGAATTAATATGTATCTAATTTTTCTTTTTAATTTTTCATGTTAATTATCAGGCTTAATTAATGAAGAAATTCTAGTTCTCTATGTGAAGCAAATTAAATTTTAATTATTTTATTTTAATTATTTTATTTAATGAAGGTTCATGGATATATGAATTATTTAAAGTATTAATTATATAAGAAGAATGTTCACATTATATATACAGATATTAATTTTTATGCCATTAATTAGTACTTTAAAATATAACCTGATTCATATTTTTTTGTTCAGGATTGGCATAAAAATAGGTAATTATATAACTCAATTGGGCGTATTTATGAATATTAATTTAAAGTCGAATAGACAGTCACTTTATTGCTCTAACCATGCAATGGAAAAAAAAAATCATTGGGCTATTTTTTTCATAATTTAAAAAAGGATCTAAGCGTGTAGCACATTGGCACTCATGTATTAACCAATCATATATATAGGTAGGTAGTGTGCTAATTAATAAACATAATTATGCAGTTATTTATATGTTTTTAATTAAGCTATGCTACCATGCATATATACTTGATTCAGTCAAATTCTAGGCACTTATAATTTATTTGGTCAAATCCTAGCAGGAACAATCTATCAAACTTTAACTAAATTAAATCAATTAATTATATATTCTCTCTCTATATATAGATTAAATTGTTATATATTATTTACCACAATCTCGGTACGTAATAGGCCTTCATATCATCATCATCAATCACATATATAAAGAATTAAAGATAAATGATTTTCCACACTTCGTTAAAAAGCGTACTGCAAAGACAAATAGTGTACTGCAAAACTGGCCAGCACACTCCTATCTATATAGTCAATTAATCAAAGCGCACATATAAATAAATGAGTAATTAATACCTAGCGTCCCTAGAAAAGTTATCCATAGCGTCCATAAGTTACATCTCATGATGTATTTGTTACATTTTGAAATGTATCTGTTACATTTTTTATATGTTTATGGACGTATATATAGTTTTTCAATGGACGCAAGATGTTTCTCTAAATCCTTACTCCTAATAAAAGGAGATTGGATTTTTTGACATGAAAGTTCTGTCGTTGACGAACATTAATGTCCAAGCCCATTAAAATTTAAGACCCATATTAGTTTTCTCACAAGGAATGAGCTTTCAGCACTTTATTATAAGATATTATAATTCCATCCCAAAACAATGTGTAGACTCTTTTACCTGTAAATTAAAAAGGAAGAAGAAAAAAAAAGGAACTTGTGGTGGTGGGGCATATATTTGCGGCCGGAAACAATTACCTAGAGAGAGAGGGTTGGACTTGGTTGATACATAGGGGGGGAGGGAACAAAAAGCGGGCGAGATTCTGTACGTTTAATTTCGAGAGGGATCAACGGAGGAGATTTGCTGAATTGATGGGAGATTGAATGAATAATAAAAGGGTGGTTTAGGTAGCAATGGCCAGAGAGCCCGTTCGTTCATTCAAAACATAAAATTCTATGCTTCCTTCCTGCTGAGCTCTTTCTTTGCTTTGGACTCCCTAGAATTCTCTATATCTGATTCACTGTGGCAGGAATGGATAGTATATATGTGAGAATTATATAAGAGAAGGGATCGTTGACAATATTGGTTATCTTAAGTCTTAACAATCTTAATAATGATTATCTTTAAAAATTTGTAAAAATTTATAAAAAATCTTAAAAATAGAAAAACTTTTATAAAATGCGTTACTTAATTTATAGATTCATAGTGTTTCAAATTTCAATCAATTTGAACATCATTTGATGCCTTTATCAAAATTTTGTATATTTTTTAACGGTTATAATTTAAAGATCTTTAAAGAGCTATCAAATATCGCTAAAACTGAATAAAATTGGAAACATATTCAATCTGTAAGTTAAGAGATAATTCCGTAAACTTGTCCCTATTTTTATGGAATTTTATAAATTTTTTAAAATTACCATTGTCAAGATAACCATTGTCGATGGATCCCGAGGTGTTACACCATAAGTGGTGTTACAGAAAATCTTGATTCCGAGGATTCTGTCAAGAGGCTAAAAGATATATTAATTGAAGTCCCTCAATACACAGTTGTAAGCAACTATATCATGTAACAAGTAATAACATAATTAATTAGCTTAGATTCTTAATTATGACCATTCAAACTTCTTTAAGTGGGCTTATAACTTTTGAAAATTTTCTTATCCCTCAATTTTTTAATATTAACTTTACCAAATAGGCAGTAACTTTAACTTTTTAATTAATCTTGATTATTAATTTGTTATCTTTTCCGTCATATATTCTTACATATTTAACTTAAATATTTACGCTTTGTCATAGATAATTTCTCTTTATGTCAAGGAGGAAATATCTCAATTCCGTGCTGTAACGCGCATCAAAAGAGAATTTTTTTTTTTTCTAATTTACTTCTAAACCTTCACTTAAAATATTAAAATGGGTTAGACTAATAGTCCCCCAACAAAAAACCCCCGGTTTTGTCCCCCTAGAATTGTGAGTCTTGAGTATTTATATTTTTAAGGTGAGTGTTTATACTTATGAAGTAGGTATTTATATTTTAAAAGGAGTATATTTTCTGCACTGCATATTTATATTTTGAATGCTTGTGTTTATATTTTAAAGCAAGTGCTTATATTCTTAATTGCGTACATATTTTTTATATTTTTGTACTATGTGCTTATATTTTATAAGCCAGTGTTTATACTTATAAAGCATATGCAACTTCAACCAATTAAATTTTGATACTAGGTGATTATATTTCTCTCTTGTCAGACTCTTCCCTTTCTTCTTCATTTGCTGTCAGACACCAATGTTTTGCTTTTGTACCAAGTGTTCATATTACTCTGTAAGATATTTATATTTTTTTCTCAAGTATTTATATATGTTTAGCATGTTCATAAACTAATATTTTTGAGACAATTTCATGAAAATAAGAAATGAGCAACAATTAATGGAGGTGTGAGTTGTACAAAATCTCAAACAAGAAATGGTCGGAGCGAGATCTCAAACAGAGGAATTATCTAAGATGTCAAATGGAGAGATCGTCAGAGCGAGAATGCGAACGGAAATATCGTCGGAGCGAGATCAGTTACGGTGAGATGGTCGGAGCGAGATGGGTACGGTGAGATGGTCGGAGCGAGATTGGATACAGTAAGTTAATCGGAGCGAACGTACGTCAATGCGAGAGATCGCCTTCCATCCGTAGTTGTAGATGGGAAGGGAAGTTTTAATATATGGAATCGAACGGAGTACAGAGTTTGTTTATTTGTCTGATTAAGGAAATAAAAGAGATGTACTGTCGCGGGGATATTATTGGGGGGTGATGATCTGGGGATATAAAGATTTTCACTATTAAAATATATATCGTACTCCACAAAGTTATTGAACGTGTACCTCATGTACGATTTTATAAATAAATATTATATGGTGCTCGGGAAAGAAAGAGTGAACTTCATATATATTCTTTCCAATTAATTTCTAAAGAGGAGAGATTTATTGACGGTGCTTATATATTTTGACAATCTTCATAATGAGACTTTTTAAAATTTTATAAAAATTCATAACAAATTTTTAAAATGAAAAAAAATATATATAAATGCATTACTTAAATTATAGGTTGATTGTGTTTTAAGTTTCGACCAATTTGAACATCGTTTGATTAACTTATCAAAATTTTATACACATTTTAACGTTTGAATTTAACAGGTTTTTGAAGAGCTATCTTATTAACATCACCATTTTTCATTACTTAATATATACCAGTTGAACTTGCATCACGCAATATCTTCATAATTGAATAAATTATATACATTGTTAATACGATTAACGTGTTAATTATTCTATATATTATATGTGGAATATATATATATATATATACCCAATAAACTGATTAATTACGTACAGACAGTATATATTTATTTCTGTACAAAGAGAAAGCACCGGATATAGGATAATTAATTAACAAAAACGTACTGATCCATCGTTCAAGAAGATGCTTTAAATACTATTAACCTAATTAACGAGATCATCGGTTAATATTAATTAGCGTTTTAAAAAAGCTTGAACTATATATATATGTGTGTGTGTGTGTGGAAGCATATACATGTTGCAAATGCAACTTTGCGAGCTGTCCTAATTCCTTTTGGCGAGTATTAATTCTATCAATTAATTAACCATTGCTGCCCACAAAAATACATAAATTAATCAGTCACCTTTAGAACTTTTTGTTTTTATATTTATACTAGTAAAAGCACACGCGTTGCTTTAGGCTGAAATTGATATTTCTTATAATAAATTTTTAAGATAATATGTAATGAGTCTTATATTGAGGAAATTGATCAAGATATGGGCCTTAAATTTTAATAGGCTAAGACATTAACGTCAACGGACATTAACGTAAATCAACGGTTTTGATCTATCCAAGAAAATGATCAACGGCTCAGGTTTCTTATCCGGGGAAGATAGCCCTTTCATATCATTTTTTTCCAATATGCTTTTATATATAGTAAGGATATCTAAGTCCAACTTAGCTAGCTACACTAATTACATAATCAGTATCTTAATTATTGGCGTACCCAACCTTGCCTCTAATTAATTAGTTGTTATTCGTACATGCCATTAATTAGTTATTTTATATGGAGATAATCTCTTTGTCTCCCATCATTTGTCCCCCTTAAATGTCCCCCATCCGTTTCAGCTGGAACCGGTATGAATACCAGTTGGCAAGTGGTATGAACACCACGATACATTCAGTATGAACATCCTCTGAGAGCTCTATGAACAATGCAAATTGGGAGAAAATTTTTTTTGGCATATTTTCTATGTGCAAAAATAAATTAAGCACGTGCTTAATTCAATTTCAGCACGTGATGAAAATCGGAGCGCGCGCGGGTGTTTATACTGCTTATTGGTGGGTGTACATATCAAATAGTCTTGGGTGTTCATAGTTAACGTGGACGGGAGGTGGCATATTTTCCACGTGCAAAAATAAATTAAGCACATGCTTAATTCAATTTCAGCACGTGATGAAAATCGGAGCGCGCTCGGATGTTCATATTGCTTATTGGCGGGTGTTCACATCCAATAGTCTTCGGTGTTCATAGTTGACATGGACGAGAGTATGCGCACGGGGGACATTTAAGGGGGATTTTTTGTGGGGGACAATTAGCATCCCTCTTTTATATGTAATAATTATATACACTTGCATGCATGATATATGATAGAAACAAAAATCCTATTCATCTTTTGTGATCCTGTACGTTGTATATATATATATGTAGCTCTAGCCTATATATATACCCAAAGCAAAAAGGGAAGAGATTAATTTATTACACACATGCATGATGACTGATTAAGATTAATTAAGTATTTTAATCTCAAACGGAAAGGGAAAAAATGATGGCAAAAAGATAAAATATGTTGATTACAAGTTGGCAATGGTATATAAAAGTTGCAAATTAATGGTCCTTGTGAAATATTAATAACGGTGTTTGTAGTTTAGATACATCATGCAATTTGCATATAAGGTACTATATATATTTTAAAATAGCAATCAGGATATATAATTTAAAATATAATAATATATAATTGATTATCCAATAATTTAGATTGAAAGTACATCAAATATATATGTGTTAAGAAAATATAGAATTCCAATGTTTCGTTGATCACACACATCTGAAAACATCATATATATATATATAATGGATTTAATAATATATATATAATTTATTAGCCAAGTGATCATTTTATATTATTTCTTATGTATATTATAACTTTTGGTGGACAGCAATGCATAAAAGATGCTTCTTTAAATTAATTAACTATTTTTCTAAGAAAGATGCTTCTTTATATAATTAGTAGGGGATATTTGTTGGCTAGCTCGCTGTAATCACGTCTGATTAATTAATTAATTTAAGCGTAGGGATTAGGGAGTATCTTCACCATGAAATGAAATTACCTTTTTGTAGTTAGGTGAGTAAGTTGTGCTCTGCACGGGATTCCTCCAATTTGTTTTTTGGATTATATTACATTGCCCAACTGGTCCGGATTAGTAATTTAATTAGTATATGATAGTCCTGTCTTTGTTCCTAAAGTATGCTTCTTTTTTCTTTTTTTTTTTTTGAGATTTGTCCTTAAATAATTCCAATTTGCACATCAATTTATGGTGAGTACTTATCCCCTACTGTACTGTGTTGTGCAGTTCATAACGTGAGCTGTTGGATTGTCTGGAGATCCGTGCTGACACGAACCTCTAGACAATCGAACGGTTCACGTACGTCGCAGTGCAGCAGGGGATATCCGTTCCAATGTATTCCCCTAATTAACCTTTTTAATAGTTTTGTTTATATATATATATATATATCTTCTTTTTGGAAGTTATTAAGGTATTGGGTATATATAGGATTAGGAAAGATTAAATTAACTAACTACGGATTAGGACAACTGCATGCGCATGCAAAAGAAGGAATCAAACTATCAAGGACAGGAGATTAAAAATTCATTGTTCACTAACTTTTTTTTTTTTTTAAATATATTTTGTTTCCTCAAGTACCTGTAACACAAAAATGAGTTACTCCTGGGCTTAATTTATAAAAAAAAGCCCTAAATCTGAACGTCGGCCGAGGTTCTTGTTTAAGTGAGATTTGAAATCGACGGTTCAAATTTGTCCATGTAGTAACTCAAATTAATACACAGGAAGAGGATACAGTTCCTTAGCTAAGAAGACTAAGACTTAAAAAAATGGCTGAGTAGTTACTTGTTAGTGATAAAAAATAATTTGATGTATATTTGCTTTTTTTTTTTTTTTTCAACTAGAGGCGTACCCGCACGCTGTTGCGGGCAATTTTAATTTTTCATTCAAGCTAAATAGGATGAAAGAATAGAAGAGAAAAAATGAGTTTGTGACTTTAGCAATCAATATTTTAAAAGGTCAGTCAGAAAATTCGCCACTTTCGGTTGTGTGATGAGGCAAAAATAGAGGGGAATATAATAGGAAATGGATGCAACGTGAGCCGTTCATTATTTGATGGATAGTGATTAAGTTATAAGTTAGACTATGACCATCAATGGAGGATCCATTCTTTAGCTCATTTTTATAGGAGTATAGATATAGATGATTTCATACCCTCTGTAGTGCTGCATCGTGTAATGCAGAATGTGAACCATTAGATCATCTCGGGATCTGTGCTGACTCAAATCTCGAGATGATCTAACGGTTCATATTCTGTGCTATACAATGCAGCGCTACAGAGGATGAGCACTCGTTTTCAATGGTAAGCTCTTATCCAGTAATTTTTTTTTTTTGTGAGATAATTGATTTGTGCATGTTCATAATTTTTTTTTTTTTTTGTACAGAATTAAATGTCCAAATTTGGATCAGAGGATCTTCATTTTGTCTATGCATGTTAACTCAATTGATTCCGTTTTGATCTTAAAAAAATAACATTATCCATCCATCCATTAAGAAACTGCGTCCAACGCAATCAGATAAGATAATAATATTTAATTTTCACGTAAAAAAGTAAAATTCTTCCATTCGTCAATAAATAATATTATCGTTCATAATCATTTCCAACCGGGGGCGCATCCAGGATGAATATGAAAGGGGCGCCGGGAAGATGAGTCATGGTTCCAATGTTCTAAGGTTTAATCTAAAAAGGGTTAAGAGAGGCATATCATAGTTAAAACGATAAAAAAATAACTATTATAATATACGACTTTTATATATATTCAACAAAATAATTATGATTAAGAGTTAATTGTATACTTAAGTAATAAAATATTTAATTTATTAACCATTGTCTATGTTTGATATAAAAAAATTGAATTTTGACATCAAATTAACAAAAATGTACACCATATATAAACTTAAATTAAACAAAAAAAAAAACCGGGGTTTAACAACTTCTACCGGGCGAAGGGGGGGCCGGGGCGCCCCCAGGCACCCCCTTAGACCCGCCCCTGTTTCCAACCTTATAAATTAACACATATTCTAAAGAGACACTGCAGTTGATAAGTATGAACTATAATGCAGAAATATGCTCAATATGTTACTAATCATAGTTACCAATAATGTGATGAATGAACCAGCTGAAGAAGAGAAAGAGAAAATTATGAGTGAGGCTATTACGCTTTGCAAAGCGTGATGACTAGTGCGTTTCGGCCTTATATCTACTTAACCGTAGCTCGAATGATAAATTCAAGTTGCTCAACATAATCTAATATTGAAACCTAGTTGCATACCAAAATTTTCTATCCTGTACATTTTGTACATTTTCTATACAATTTTCAAAAATCCAAAAGAAATAGTTAGAAAACTCTATAAATGGAAAATTTTGGTAATCTACAAGATTTCAATATGTAGATTGTGTTGAGCAACTTATATTGCTCATTCGAGCTACGGTTTTGAAATTTAGGGCCAAAGCGTATTATCTCACTGCGCTTTGCAAAGCGCAATAGCATCACTCGAAAATTAAAAAAAAAAAACTTATATAATGATTAATGAAGAACTAGACATTGGTCTGGTGACTAAGGGCAACACTCTTCATGTAGCAGGTCGTTAGTTCGAAATCTAAATAAGAATCTTTTATAGACATTTAAATTTGAGTCGCTGGTACTCATTTTTATTAAAAAAAACTCATATATTGGATGTAGTGTTGGAACCTGGCCCCAACCAAGGACAGTGGTTTGCTACAGAAATAATCACAGATCAAAACACACACTATATATACCAGAAAAAAAAATGCTATTAATTAGCTATATAGGTCTTAGTTCTTATCCTCACAAGAAAGTGAACATTAATTGACGATGAAGAGGATATATTTTATATGTAGCACGTCGAATATGATTGGCAATTGCTAATTAAATAAACAAAAGAACAGATTTAGTACGATAACAATCAACTCTTTTTTTTTCTCAAAAAAAAAAACAATCAACTTTTCTTTTTCTCAAAAAAAACAATCAACTTTTCTATATATATATCCCCTTTCGTACTGAATACTGATAGAGATGAAAACAAAACGTCAATCATTTTCCAATATGGCGGTTAGTGCTAATAGCATGAGAATTAACCTAGCTAGAATTAATGATATTTAATTAACTAGCATGATCAACTTTCTTTAGTCTTTAAATATGCTAAGAAAGAAGGAAAGAAAGAAAGTAATCTTTTTGTTTAAATATGAAGAGTTTTACAAGGAAAATGAACCTTTTAGTTGCAGGAAAAAAAAATCAGGTACACCTTGAAGCATAAGGGATCAAGAGACAACGATACATGTTGTAGGAAAATTTTTAAAACTTTTAACGATTTCAAAAGCGGGTTAAATTTTTAAAAAAAAAATTGTACGTTGATTTTATTAAATTAAAGCTTAATTATGGGTAAATAAAATTGCCATGATAAATTCTTTGAATATTTGTAGTATGACATATACAATATATATATATATATATATATATATATATATATATATATATATTTCATACGTTAATTTTTTTATTCAAGATTTTAAGAAGTAATTACCCTTACTCCTACTAAAATGAGATTGGATTTTTTGACATGAAAGTTCTATCTTCCCCAGGAATAAATCTCCTTGTTGATTGTTTACTTAGATCAATCACCACTGTTGACATACTTTAATGTCTCGACCCATTAAAACTTAAGGCTCATATAAATTTTCTCAATTTAAGGCTCATTATATATTATCTTAAAAATTTATTATAAAAAATAACAATTTCAGCCAAAAACAAGGCGTAGGTTGTTTATTAGTCTGATATATAAATTGTGTTTGGCACCGCTACGTGATGATCACATGAAATTTGGACTCCGGTACTCTTGAAACCCATGAGGCCATGCTCTTGTAATTGTAATTTGACGGTTGTGATCAATCGAAGAGTAAAGCTCAGTTTATACTGATCACCCGATTACAAGAACAGGGTCCTACGTAGGATTGAGATGAAGACTGGATCCGAGTATTTGTGCGGGTCCGGACCGAGATCATTTCTTTTTTTCTTAAATTGGGTCCAAAATTTTGTCACCTTGCTATTTTGCAGGGGTTCTTTTTTTGGTCTTTCAAAAAATAGAAAATATTATGCATCGGAGTTACGTAGACTGCAGAGCATGTAATGAAAATTAGAAATGAGAAGTATTCTGCCATAAGTTTCTGGTGCCACCAAATACCACAAATTCATATTTAAAATTTGACATCCATATTTTGCCAAAATAATTATTTCGCATACATATATTTGCAATAGATTTATGCATGTAGATTCTCATGAATTTAGATTTTGTTTTATACTAGCTAGATCAAGCAGTCAAAAAATAAATGAATCTAATTAACAATATATGAGTGATCAATTCTAGTATATTCATTTTGCCCACTTGATCTAGTATAAAAAGAACTCTAACAAACCATTAAAATTACTTGCATACATATCTAAGAAATATTAATATGATCAATTGTTGGATTCAACATTTAGTGTCAAAATTTGAAATATAAATTAAAACTTGAATTTCAGACATCTAATGACACCAAAAAATTTTGCATTAAAACCCTTCTTTTTAAGATCCGGTTTTGGATGGTGAAACCCTAATTTTCCTATAGTATAAAATCACAAAAAAAAAATATATATATATATATATATATATATATATATATATATATATATATATATATATTATGATGCACGTCTTATTTAGTTAAAAAAAAAAACTAAAAATTTCAGACGCTGACAGAGTCAAACAATTAATATTATGCGCGCATAATACTCGAAAAAACCTTTATTTAAAAATTTCCCACTAGCAGTGTTAGTCTCTCACTAAAAGTTAATTAACTTTTTGTCAACCACGAAATGGAATTTCAATTATGTAATTTTCAATTGTTAGTGGAGATCAGGATTGGCAGATTCATTCATTTCTCTTAATCAATCAATAATCTTTCTTCAGCATCTTGATCAATGATCACTGAGAAATATGAGCTCAATTTTTAATTTCTAAGGTAGTATATATAACTCGGGATCTGCTGCCGCACTGCCAGATCTGCAGCGCAGATCCGACAGTACGGTAGACCTCGGGATCTGTGAAAAGTACTGAGTCCGGATCCCGAGGTCTACCGCACTGTCAAATCTGCCCTGCAGATCTGGCAGTGCGGCAGCAGATCCGGACTCAGTATATATAAGGTACTATATATATTGATTGCAACCAAGATCAGAAGGAATATTTGAGTTTGTCATTTACGGCAACTTGGGCCGTAGATTAATCGACCCATGATCCAAAGCTTTCTGGTTTATCATTTATGAACTGGTTTTTAATTTGGTTTAATGGAATTTAATGACATGTTAAATTATTTTCATGCTATTAAGGATCTGTGACATTGTCTGATAAATTATTAATAATTTATCTTACATAATATCCGAAAGTAATTAAGGATCTGATCTCGAATTTTGTCTGGCTTAGTACATTGGGCATGCATGTTTGGCTCGTTAAATCTCTAATTATATACTTTTAATTTGTTACATAAGTTAAATTATAATTTCTACAAAACAATCATTAAAAATTATGTACAAAAATATTCTATTTTCTTATATTAATCTTCATGTACTCATTTCTATGTAACTTCTTCGTGTTTGTTACCAATTAATTAAACAAGCTGCCCAAGAGCATATATGCGGCCGGATCGCTGGAAAAATAAATAAATATGAAACTCTAAGAGAGAACTAACTCAGAAATTTGAGAAGCAAAGACAAACAGAGTGGTAACTAACTAGGATGACTTCCAAGAGGATATGGGTTCAATCCTTCATAAGCACAAATATCTTTTAAAAAAAAATAGGAGCTGGTGGAAAATATACACTTAAATCTAAAAAAAAAAAAAAAAAAGAGACAGACATAGTGATACATGCTCTGTTGGGACCCGAATCCGCTGGTTTTTTGAAAAGAAAAGCAGACTTTGCTTTTCTGATCGGATGCTCGGGATCGTTTGCTGCACCGATCTCAAAGTACTTCGGTTTTTACCATACGGATCTCAAAATATTTCGGTGTTTCTCAACCTGTCAGATCAAGCTCTTTTCAGAAAAGAAGCGGATGTCGATCCAAAACGCTCTGTTGCTCACTTGCTCTTCGAGTCCAACACCAATACAGTGTGAATGCGTGATAGAGAAAGTTGAAGTTGTAGTCAATGCTGGTCAGGCCGGCCCGTGTCGGAAAAGGCAGGGATACAGGGGGATAAAAATCTGCTGCTCTTCTTCTTAGAAAAACAGGGCGTGCTTTTCTGATTGCATGGTTAGGATCGGTTGTAGCACCGATCTCGAAGTACTTTGGTATTTGTCATACTGGTCTCAAAGTATTTTTGGTGTTTCTCAATTGTCGGATAAAGAAAAGCAGGTGATCCCGATCCGATACAGGGATGCCCGTTTTCTTGAAGCTGGCTGCCTGGCTCCATTGGGTCAAAAGTCCTGATGCTTTCTACAGTTTCTACTTTCTACGCCTTTTGGAATTTACAAATTGGAAACTGAAAATTGGGTCAAGATTTGTATGCACTAAACTAAGATTGGGATATATGCTCAAAACTAATGATGGCAATTGTTGTTCCACATTATTTTTGTATATTAGTTGGTTTTTTATGAATTACTTTATGTTACAATATTCCGTAAAAGGTATGGGAAAATTTCTGTTGAAAAATGGGTTAGGGAACATGAACAGTGTTCAGTAAGAGGTATTTTTTCATAGAAATATATGATACATGTAATAGCTCATCAAAAATTTTGTTTTTAGTAGATCTAATTTTGATGGACGGTGAGTGACTGAATACTGCCAGGGTCAGGGATCATGTGAATACGCAGTACAAGTAGTCAAGTACAACGAATGGAAGATCAAAAAAAAAAAAAAAGTACAACGAATGCAACTTATGCTGTTATGCAGGTATGCAGTAATAATAATGCAACCAATGCACTCACTGCATGTGGAGCACTGCATGCAGCGTTACAAAGAAAGAAAGGTTGAACATTAGAGCGTAGCAGGGTAACAGGCATCTCGAACCAGCACTATATAGGGACTGCCTTAAATCCATTAGAATCATTAGGCCTAGATATATATATGTTAACTAATGATCCATATAAGCAGATGCTGAGACGCTAGAGCTAGACAATTATTGTTATCTCAAATCTTCGTACAAAAGTTCATTGCTATCTTACTTGATTCTACACTTTGCATATATGATGTCTATCTATTAATGTCCTTTGGGGGGGGTGTGACCCCCAAGATTTTCGAATTTGTATACGGAAATGTTAATATGCAGTGTATTTTGTTGAGAGTTTTCATTTCGCCCCCCAATAAATTTTGTCCCTTGGTGTCTCAACCCCCCAATTTCAAATCCTAGCTCTTCCCTGAATGTCCTAGCCTACGGGACAGATTAATTCCATCATTTTATTGGGAAGAAATTCTACATTTTAATTCCTTGTTGGTATAACTTGGTAATTTGGTATATATTGATCAGCCAGTGCTTAATAATTTGTTATGTTACACTTACACTGTTACGCATGATCCTTTCTTCAAAAAAAAAAAAAAAAAATTTACACATGATCCGATTTTTCAATCATAATTATTAGTATTTTTAGTTTTTTCATCAATTTTCTTGTTATTAATCTTAATTTCATTGTTTTTGGCATCGTCGAGTCATTGACACGTACTGCTATGTTATAATTAAGAGGAGGAATCCAATGACACACAAAATTTTGTATTTTAATGCAATTTTTTTTTTTTCAGCGGGTTGGTTTTTTAAGTATACATTCTATGTTTTTATGTTTTTTGGGCACGTTCGGCAGACTCAAATACTGTAAATTTTCATTGGAATTGAGAATCTATTAGAAATAATTTTTGTTCATTGTTCGGCAGAATACTATCAATTCCTAATAGGAAATTAATCCTCTAAAAACTTGTTTTTACAAGAAAAAATTAATTAGATCAGACATGATTATTTTTTTCCTATTAATGATGGGCTATATCTTCATAGGTTTTTACTAAATGCAATATGAAATCATGTTTTCCTAACAAGCCTGTGTGCGTAGATGATTGATTTTACCAATATAGGCACAATCCGGGAAATATTTCCGGTGGATTAATACAGCATACCCAAAAAGAAGTCCTATTTGATCTAGCTATTAGCTTAATAAATAATAAGAGAACCAAAAGTAGATTAGAAGATTGATTATTAAAATGGCCTATTAATTAATAGGCGCATAGTTCAACATACCTTGCGTCTAATCCCAAATAAGCACTGTGGTCACTTCCAATACCGTTGTTGATCATAAAGAATTTATTTTCAAAGCATAATTCTGAAGTTGTGAGTTTTTTTTTTCCGTATAAAATATCATATTTTCTTCTTTATTTTTATATATATTTCACGTTTGAATTTAAAATTTTGAATGTAAATTTATGATCTTGTTAATTTTTATTAATAATGCAGTCATATAAAAGAAAAATGTTGATAGTTGATGAAAACTCCGCAACATATTTTTATTCATATATTTGAATAAATAATTATATTTATTTTTTTCATGCTAACGACTATTTTCTTGTTTAACTTACAATTTAGATACCAATAATATGAATAACTCAGATTGAATAACAAATTAACTTATATATACAAAATAAATCGAAAAATGAAGTCATGGAAATGAATATTGACTCATCTAAATAATAAATTAGCATTGGAAACAGTATCCC
Source organism: Cyperus esculentus (assembly GCA_030179965.1). NCBI lineage: Eukaryota > Viridiplantae > Streptophyta > Magnoliopsida > Poales > Cyperaceae > Cyperus > Cyperus esculentus. The sequence goes on from JASGLE010000027.1 coordinate 3,445,274, forward strand.
TAATTTATATTATCCTCACTATTCACTCCTTAAACAAAATTTCAACATCGAATTCTATATACTTCTATAAACTAGCTGGAACAAATTAATAATGCCCAACCCAATTTTAGGAGTTGACCTGGATATTTTGCATGATCTTTATATAGAATATATCGCAGATTTTATTCATTTCAGACTTGAATTTTAGAGGCCTTGATCTACAACCGTAGATATTTTTTGATATTTTTGCAAAAGGTTGCCTAGCTAATATATGCCTACCATGCATGCATGGTTTTAATTTCCTCCTCCCATATATATATATGCATCATTCCACGGCACTGCAAACTGGAATCCATTTTCAACAGTGATCCAACCAAGTAACCAACTCGATATATATATAGTCTAAGTTACATTCGAAGGATTCTAGGAATTCCGAATAATCACAATCAAAGGCCACTTTAATTCCACTGTCAACGAAAAGTAACAACTGCACTTTGTTAAACGCAACTTGTGATCACTGATCACCATGGCAGGTCTAAAATGAATTTCAACTGTTTTGGTTGTGACTTGTGAGTTGTAATTAGTTGTAATTAATAAATATGTGCTGAATGAATTCCTTCCACAAACATATATAAATTCTCATGAGTATTTTAATCTATAGAAATCGAGTATTTTCTATACGCCAGGTCAGCATTTGAGTTTTTATATATGCTTCGTATGCAATTGCAAAATAATACTTTTTTTTTCGATGTGACGATTATAAATGAATATTACCCATTACGAGATTCATCTGTAACCGATAAAATTATCTGGGTGTGAGCATAGAAGCAACTCCTACAGTCCTACTTCTATACATGCAGGCAGCTGCAATTGAACTGGCGCTTGAAGAATTCAATGAAGGGAAATTGGACAGGTTCCATGTTACAATGAATAGCCCGGCATGAAAGGCCTGTTAGATGATTAATTTTCCTAGGGCCTAATTGTCTTGGCCCATAATAAATCCGGCCCATTCCATCTCTTATACTACATTACTGGCTTACTGCACTCGCCAGTGGCAACGAAGGGTTTTTGTATACTTGAATCGAATGTTCAATTTTATTTTTAATTTTCATAATCTAAGGTAAAAAAAAAAATTGTCTAATAATCTAAAACATAGAGCTCAATACATTCTAAGTCTGGAATTTCCCTGTATCCAAACTCCACTGAAATTCTCATTGCCAAATCTCTACATCTCCATATCTCAGAAATCTGTCTTTGACATCACAAGAATCACATCAGTCTCAACAAGAAAATTAACTGTACAGCACATTCACTGGTTTATTAAGTGCTTCCTGTTCTCAGGAGTCAGGACAAAATCAGGCAAGTTGTAAGGGCATAATATATAGACTCAGATCTATTGACAATACTTATCTTAAAGATTTCGGCAATAAAATTTTTGAAAAATAATAAAAAAAAATTAAAGAAGACATTTTTCGACCCATAAATATTTTTGAGCCTTTCTAAAATTTTACGGTTTATTTACGTACTTATTATCTATTTCTCTAACTATATATATATATATACGAGCAAGAAACCTGCACGTTGTGCGGGCGTTTTAAATTCTGATATCATACCGTGTAATACATGTAATGTGCTTTTGGTTTTTGCCTAATTATTTACAATTTAAATTTTATCTTTACACTAAATTAATTGAATGTTATAATATAAAACATTAATTCCTCACTAATGTAAATTCTAATCAACATTGATGTCCTCCACACCAAGATTGATATCTGTCCATTTTTATAAAAACCAAAATGGAGAAGAAGTTGTTTAATTGGAGAACATCAATATCTTTGAAATCAATGTATTTTTTTTCTTTTTTTTTTTTTTTGCAATCCTCTTGTTTTAGCACCATTCATTTATTTATTTCGTTTATGAGTGTATATGGCGGTGGGCCGGTGGCCGGGAAGTCAAACTGTCAAAGTATAAATAGAAACCGTATGTGGTAACTAACAAGCAACTCCTGTTACTTTGCGAATTAACCGAAGCGCAGCCCAGGCGCCCCAAAGTTGGGAGCCTTGAGAGATCCTCTCCTCTGAACTCTATAGACTCTGCTGCTCTTTAATGTTAATGAAACAACCCCAACCCTAGTTCTCCCCCCACTCTGCGCGCGCGCCTCCGTCGGGAGCCGTCGGTGCTCGTCCCCCCCACTCACGTCCCTCTCTTCATCTCCGCTCCTCCCCCCTGACTCCCAGGTAGTACGCACTACATCCCTCTCTCTCTCTCTCTCTCTCGCTTTTTCCCCCTCCGTTCTGGTTTTCACACTTTTACTCACTGTTGGTAACTGGTAAGGAATGTTTACTTAGAGAAGTATTGTACTGTACTGTACCTGTTAGCCTAGCTAGCACTAGGTTCGGGCTCGATTGATTGTTGTAACATTAGACAGACAGATTGAGATTGAGATGCATTGTGAGTGTACCGAATGACTGATATGGTGGTTCGATTCAGGACTGGTTTGGTGAGTTAGTTTAGTCTGTCGATGAATGGATATAGGGTTTGAATTTGAGCCTTATTGTTGCTCTTTCGTTATGCCTCACAATCCATTAGAGACCAGTATTGTACTGTACTGTACCTGTTAGCCTAGCTAGCACTAGGTTCGGGCTCGATTGATTGTTGTAACATTAGACAGACAGATTGAGATTGAGATGCATTGTGAGTGTACCAAATGACTGATATGATGGTTCGATTCAGGACTGGTTTGATGAGTTGGTTTAGTCTGTCGGTGAGTGGATATAGGTTCTGAATTTGAGCCTTATTGTTGCTCTTCATTATGCCTCACAATCCATTAGAGACCAGTATTGTACTGTACTGTACCTGTTAGCCTAGCTAGCACTAGGTTCGGGCTCGATTGATTGCTGTAACATTAGACAGACAGATTGAGATTGAGATGCATTGTGAGTGTACCGAATGACTGATATGGTGGTTCGATTCAGGACTGGTTTGGTGAGTTAGTTTAGTCTGTCGATGAATGGATATAGGTTTTGAATTTGAACCTTGTTGTTGCTCTTTCGTTGTGCCTCACAATCCATTAGAGACCAGTATTGTACTGTACTGTACCTGTTAGCCTAGCTAGCACTAGGTTCGGGCTCGATTGATTGTTGTAACATTAGACAGACAGATTGAGGTTGAGATGCATTGTGAGTGTACCAAATGACTGATATGATGGTTCGATTCAGGACTGGTTTGGTGAGTTGGTTTAGTCTGTCGGTGAGTGGATAGAGGTTCTGAATTTGAGCCTTATTGTTGCTCTTCATTATGCCTCACAATTTTTTTTTTTATATATATATTTGTAAAGTTGCTGCATTGTTTTTATTAGATGAGTTTAGCTGCCGAATCCCCGTCGTCTTGCTCTTCGGGCAGCAGTGACGAATTTGCTGCCTTTTTAGAGAATGAAATTGGAGGAGAGACTGAAGAAGAGGTCGAGGAGGAGATTGAGCTTACAGAGCACAGGTATATTTTAGTTTAAGGTTGAAATTCACTTCTGAAGCCAATCTTTGAAGAGTTATTGCAGCCCATCGTTATTTTGATATGGGAAGTTACTATGAAACTCTTTTGAGATGAATAAGGAAGATTTAAATTACACACTTCTCTTTTAAGTTCTAGGAATTGGTGATATGTCCTTGTCTTTTATAGGATAGTAGTTTTCTGGTGCCAAACATAGTTTTGTTTAATCGGTTGATCACAGTGGTTTATGCGAAATTAGGATTGTCAAATATTGGTTCCTCAAATTTATGTTGACATCGGTGCTTATGAAGGAACAAAAGAAGAAAGGTTACAGATGAAAGTAGTGATGAAAGTACTGATGAAGAAACAACGGTGGAGACAATTGAGGTGGCAACCCAGGAAATTAGCAATGGTATTATTTTTATCATAGTATCTGTCAGAAAAAAAACTCATATAAATGATATATATAATTTAACCTGTTGTACCACTGCATTTTGCATGATTGGTAAAATTGTTTGATCTCAATCAATATGTTTGTTTTCTTGGATCAATGTTATATATTTGACTGGCTTGGTTTCCTCTTGGGCAGGAGGTAATGTTACATGTTCTCACCCACTTATTATAAAAAATATGTGTTCACATTGTGGCAAGTTTGTTGAGGAAGCTGGATCAAGTGTGGCCTTTAACTATATCCACAAGGTATTGTTTGCCAAATCTACATATAAAGTTATTACGATATGTTCAATTATGACAAGAACCATTTCTTTTTACTCAATTCCAGGATTTGAGGCTCGGGGCATCAGAGATTGACAAATTGCGAAAAGCAGATCTGAAACACCTATTGAAGCAGAAGAAATTGATCCTGGTTTTGGACCTGGATCACACTTTGATTAATTCCAGCAGGATGATGGATCTAATTCCTGAGGAGCACTATCTGATGAAGCAAGTTGAGGAGACGAAAGGTAAAACGTAGAAACTACCTTTTCCACTTTCCTAGTAAATATTAAGTTGGCAAGTCTATTTTGCTTTTGTAAATTATGCTATTCTGACCTTCATATATGCTAGCTAATGGTCGTAGCTATATAACGTACTGGTTGTTTATTGTACCAAAAGGTTTAAAAGAACACAATTTAAGGCTAATTATAGGTTTATATATTTGAGTTATATCTGCATCGCTACTGTTGTGGACAATTTGAAGCAAAATTAGATTAAAGTTTTGTTTATATGGAACAAAATTTAGCTCAGCTTTATCTGTGCAATTGATGGTGGTATGTATGATATATGCGTATATCTGGTATAAAGGCCTATCAGATTGAAACCAGAATATACAATAAACCATGTTATTAAAGATTAATCACTTCTACCATACCATGCTTTCCAGGCTTTCATTGTTTATTTTGCATTTTACATCTGAAATTCTGTTTGGTTTATTTTTATTTCTTTAAGGGAAAATAAATTCAATTCAAAATGTTGTCTTTGATATATGTAAACAAAAACAGATGATCCAAACGCCACCCTCTTTCAGCTTGGTCGATACCATATGCTGACTAAACTGCGACCTTTTGTCCGTGCCTTCTTGAAAGAGGCCCAAAATATGTTTGAAATGTACATATACACAATGGGTGAGCATGCTTATGCTATGGAGATAGCAAAGCTGCTTGACCCTGAATGTGTGTATTTTCCTGCTAAGGTGATCTGTCAGTCTGATTGCACCACAAGGAACCAAAAGGGGCTTGATGTTGTTCTTGGGGCCGATAATCTGGTGATTATTCTTGATGATACAGAACACGTAAGATCCGATCATTTTATTTGATTAGCATATATGTTGTTTTAAGAAAAGTTTTTTGTTATTGTAACCTTTGTTTATGGGCCTCTCTTTTTATTTAGAAAATGCTTGTAACTTCTTGGTGCTGGTTTTTGTGGTACCCCATTTTCTAATAAAACTTCAAGTATTAGAATTACTGAGTCTATGATGGTATGGTTTGTCATGTTAATATATGGTACTGTCCAACAGCTGCTTTTATGTCTATGCTCTATATTTATACTGGTTTAACATGTTATCCACGTTATAAAGTCATTAGTGTTATGCGTAATCTATGTTTTCTCTGTCAGGTTTGGCAGAAGCACAAGGATAACCTAATTCTAATGGAGAGGTACCATTACTTTGCTTCTAGTGTGAGGCAGTTCAGTGCCGGCATGAAGTCTTTATCTGAAATGAAGAAAGATGAAAGAGAATCAGATGGGATCCTCGCTACCATTCTTAATGTTTTAAAGCGGGCCCATGAGATGTTTTTTGATCCCGTTAGTTAAAATTCCCTTCATTAATCACAACTTGTGTATTTATGAACTTACTATGGAATAATATTGTAACTGCCATTTTACAAAATCACAGATGTTTATATGACATTCGTAATGACTTTTTTGCAATCACAGATCGTTTGACACATCCCCTCCCCCCTCTTTGTTGATAGAGGTATTGAGAGGGGGTGTGAGGAGAGTAGGCTTTTTTTTTTTTTTTTTTTTTTTTTTTCTCATTGTTGGAGAGGGCATACTGTATACATATTTCTTCAATCATTGTTTTTTGTAGGCCAATGTACCTTATTTCCCCTTGCTATTGTATCTTCATATGGCTAATTTGTTTTTTGTCAATTGTTAATTTACTGTTGCAGGATATTGGGATTGATCTTCCTTTGAGAGATGTGAGACAGGTACACTACAAAACCATCCTATTTGCTTAAAACTGTTGATTGCCTTTTGGAGTTATATCCTCTGATCTCAGTATCTGTAACTTATTTTGTAGATGCTAAAATTAATTAAGCAAGAGATTCTGGAAGGCTGCAATATTGTGTTCAGTAGGGTTTTCCCCTCTAACGTGCGTGCTCAAGAACAGCTTATCTGGAAATTGGCTGAGCAAATGGGAGCCATATGCTACACTGATGTGGATGACTCCGTAACTCATGTCGTGGCAATGGTTACCACAACCAAAAAGGCAGAATGGGCAAGAGAGAACAACAAGTTTTTGGTCACCCCGCGATGGATTGAGGCGGCAAATTACCTATGGCAGCGGCAAAAGGAGGAGGATTTTGCGGTGCCTAAGAAAAAGGAGGATGATTTTGCGGTGCCTAAGAAAAAGGAGGATGATTTTGCGGTGCCTAAGAAAAAGGAGGAGGATTTTGCGGTGCCTAAAAAAAAGGACGAGTGACGGGTATTTTAGGGTGATTTCACTGGTAGATAAGAAAACAGCTTTCTTAATAGGCTTTTCTATCCCTCACATTATTTTTGTGATTTTTGCTGGTTAGGTTTGTTGTACAGGGAGGATGCTTAAACATGTCTTTGATTGCGTACCTAAGTGGTACATTCAGTGATTAGCAAACATAGAAGTAGGTAATTAATTTTTGGCTTAATTTAGTTTGTTTGTAGAACTTAACAGCAGAATTATTATGTCATTGATCTGAATGTCGCCAAATAATTTTGATAGAAGGGTGAAAAAGTTTGTAAATTAGAAGATGATATTGTTTGAAGTTACGGTTGCTCCATTAGTAGTTTGTACCAGTATTATAAAAAGTAACAGTATCACCCGTTTCGACATGCGTCTTTCAGGCGAATTATATTGGATTTTCGTTACAGCATATTTGAGAAAATACGATTAATGGAAAATTAGGATATAAAATAACCAAATATGAATAATTTTATGAGTTACTCACTGAAATATAAAATAATTGAAAGTACTTGTTAAACCAATTGGCACGTTATTCTTACAAACCACAAATTAAATGGGCCTGAAATCTTAATGTTGATACTTAAACTACTACACTAATTAGCAAGCGACAGAAATTGATGGTGCTCTAAATTTTCCGAATTACTAATTAAAAACAGTCAACTTAGAAGCAGTATGCTGTGGCTACTCTAGAATGCTTTTACATGGAACTTGTAGAATTAATCTTCATTAGTCGAAATCAAATTTCACTGCTTTGTTGCATGAAAATATACTTGTAAATATTATGATATGCTGATTTGAATGCCACATCAGAATTTTCGAGTGCCAAAGAAAAAAAAATTTACGAATGATTGTTGAATATTGTACTTAATTATCTGGGAATTAATGGAGGAAACGTAGTATTATTTCAGCTAAATATCTAAAAGTGATAAATACTTCTCTAAAAAAAAGGGAAAAAATATTAAAAGCCACATGTTCTGTCTCCCGAATGTCCAATGACTTTGGCGGTAGGAGGGGTCCACTTCGTGGGACCTACATGTCAGTGAAAGCGGGTGAGATCGGGGTCAAAGCATGGGACAATGTATCAGCGTCCAAAAGAGAGAGTTTTGCATAATAAAAGCAGGGATTCTACATACGATGATTTCAGAGTTCCCAGTCAACTTGACGAAAAACCTTGTGCAGATTCCACGTTTAATGTATTTTTTGTTTTGTTATTATTGCAATCATTTTCATCATATCTTCCTCTAATAAATAATTGAATTCCAATTTCCACATAAAACTGTACCTCGGCAAAGATGAACAAGTGGGTTATCTTAATTTCTTAATGTTGATATTTAAACCACAACACTACTAAGCAAGCAACAGAAATTAATGATGCTCTAAACTACAAATATACTAATTAAAAACAGTCAACTATGAAGCAACATGCTGTGGCTACTCTAGAATGGTTTTACATGGAATTTGTAGAATTAATCTTCATGAGTCGAAATCAAATTTCACTGCTTTGTTGCATGAAAAATACTTGTGAATATTATGATATACTGATTTGAATGCCACATTAGAATTTTCGAGTGCCTGAGAAAGGAAAATTTATGAGTAATTGCTGAATATTGTACTTAATTATCAGTGAATTAATAGAGGAAATGTAGCATCATTTCAGCCGCATTGTGTACTTTTATTTAATCTAGATATTGAAAAATGTAAAATAAAAAGGAATATATAGTCATCAATTTTGTAATTATATCCAAAAAATTATAAAATGAGAAATATAGTCATTATTTTTTGTATCCAAAAATTTTGAATAATTTTCCTCAAGAAATTTATTGGATAATAATAGTCATTATTCTACACTAAATAATTTCAGAGCTCCCAGTCAACTTGAGACAAAATCTTGTGCAGATTCCATGTTTAATTTATTTGACTATATATTCTGTTTTTTTATTGCACATGAATCATGTTCATCTCATCTTTCTTTAAATAAATAAACAATCCAAATTATTTCTTTCTTTCTTTCCCAGAAACAGTACTACCTCAGCAAAGATCAAGAAAAGGTCTCAACTTTCTATTAATGGCGGCTGCTGCTAGTTCTTGCCAACCCACCTTCGTCTCTACTGCCTTCTCAGGTACTTGATATACTTGTTTGATTGTTTCCTTTTTGAATTTCTTTTACTGGTTCATTTATTTTGTGTTGTGGGTTTGTTTCCTAATTAATTAAATTGCTGATATGAACTGTACTTAACCTTCTGATCTTCACTTGGGGCTAATAATAATATATTGCAACTAAGAACTTGTTTAGAACTAAAATTGTCAAGAAAAAGGACAGTTTTAAATTAATTATTTGTTTTTTTAATTTATAATTTATTTGGTACAATTAGGTCATGGCAAACAGTCAGCATGCTACATAAGGAAGCCGGCTCTCGGCTTTTCGAGAAAAAAATTGGGCTATACAAGAGTGGCAGCAGCTGGTACCGGTAATATAACAGTTGACATACCCAGAAAGTGGTACAACCTTGTGGCAGATCTTGATGTGAAACCACCGCCACCTCTGAATCCGCAAACCCACAAGCCGCTCAGTCCCGAAGAATTATCTCCCCTCTTTGCTGAGGAGCTGATAAAGCAAGAGATCAGTGAGGACCGGTACATTGACATACCAGAGGAGATCATCGATGTTTACCGGCTCTGGCGCCCAACACCTCTCATCAGGTACATTGTTGACGTTGGTTCGGTAGTATAGTACTTTATGTGCTATACCAGTATAGCCCAAAACAGAAATTTACCTTCGACCCACAAAAAAGAAAAAAAAAAAGTTTATTATCATGTGTTTATTATTGGTTTGTACATGTCAATATTTAAATGTAAAAATAAAGTTTGCAAAGGATGTAAAATCTATGTCTTCATATTTCAATTTCAATTTAAATGCAGGGCAAAAAGGCTCGAGCGGTTGCTCGATACCCCTGCTAGAATATACTACAAGTACGAAGGTACCAGCCCGGCTGGCTCACACAAGCCAAACACAGCTGTACCGCAAGCCTGGTACAATGCCCAACAAGGGGTCAAGAGTGTCGTGACCGAGACTGGTGCTGGTCAGTGGGGCAGTGCCTTGTCCTTTGCCTCTAGCCTCTTTGGCCTGAACTGCGAGGTTCGACCTTAATTTCTTCTCACAGTTTACAGAAACCGTCAGTGAACAGTGGGTACAAAAGGATGGATTATCGTCGCATTTAAATTAGAGACTGTAAAAATTAATCCTAATTTGATATTCCGGACTCAATTCTTGTCCTTCTCGATCCTTAGTTAACATTTGGTATTTGAATTTGTTAGAAACAGTAATTGTATTTGCCAGATCTTCATTTGTTACAAGAAATGTTCATCTGTTTTCCTCCTGGTCAATTTTTTAATTCTTAGGCAATTTAGGTTTAATCAAGCATACAGTAATATTTTCTATCAAACTACTGGTACAGGTATTAGATATTTGGTTAATTGGTAACCTTATAAATTCATCTTATAAAAAAAATATCTATAGAAAAAGAAGTAACAAATTACATCTGTACCTTTTTATTTGTACCAGGTGTGGCAGGTTCGAGCTTCATATGACCAGAAACCTTACCGTAGACTGATGATGGAGACATGGGGAGCAAAGGTGCATCCATCTCCCTCCACTGTGACTGAATCAGGCCGAAGGATCCTTGAATCCGACCCATCAAGTCCAGGAAGCCTCGGCATTGCTATCTCAGAGGCAGTTGAAGTTGCTGCAACCAACTCAGACACCAAATACTGCCTCGGCAGTGTTCTCAACCATGTCTTGCTGCACCAGACTGTGATTGGCGAAGAGTGTTTGAAGCAGCTGGATGCAATAAACGAGAAGCCCGATATAGTCATTGGGTGCACGGGTGGCGGGTCCAATTTTGGTGGGCTGGTGTTCCCTTTTATAAGAGAGAAGTTAGAGGGGAAAATGGACCCGGTCTTTCGGGCTGTGGAGCCGACCGCGTGCCCGTCACTGACAAAAGGGGTGTACGCCTATGATTTTGGAGATACTGCCGGGCTGACACCTCTGGTGAAGATGCACACACTCGGTCATGACTTCATTCCTGACCCAATTCATGCCGGTACTATAATCTTTACTTGTTGTAATTATAAGTTCAAATGCTTCATTAATAATGCAAGTAGTCAAAATGAAACTTTCATAAGGTCTTGGCTAGAGGCAGCAAAATCTGACCCGACCCAAAAAACCCGTCCAACCTGAAAAAAAAAAAAACCGGCAGCCATCAACCCAATACCCAACATTTCCATTTGGTCAAACTGACCTAACCCGAACTCGACCCCGACCTGACCTGACAATCTACCACCTCTAGTCTTGGCTATGTTAAATGTTGTGTTATGCCTCTTTCTGAATGAGATGAGTTTGTTGTATGCCTTGTAGGCGGGCTAAGGTATCATGGCATGGCTCCTCTGATTTCTCATGTTTACGAGCTTGGACTGATGGAAGCCATTGGAATACCGCAAACCGAATGCTTCCAAGGTAAAACTCACACAAACCATGAGAACTGTTTAATCTGAACTTTATTTTTGAACTGTTTGAATTACTGTTTTGTCTTTATTGCTTGGATGAGAGGACATATAAGAGTAAAAAATAGTACGAAAAGGGACTAGTATATTGATTACTTTAAAATGATATAACAGAATTTACAGGTAGTAGTAGTAGAGGTGGCAGTTTGTCAGGTCGGGTCGGGTTGGGTCGGGTATCGGGTATCGGGTTGCCGGCTACCAGCATTTTCTTTGGGTCGGGTATCGGGTTGACGTCTGCCAACATTTTTTCAGGTCGGGTATTGGGTTGACATTTGTCGGCATTTTTTGGGTCGGGCCGGGTTCAAGTCGGTTTGACTTTCCTTGGAACACGATTCAGGTCGGGTCAGATTTTGCCACCTCTAAGTAGTAGATAGAATTTCCTGATTTGCAAGATTTGTATGTAGCATACAAGAGATTTTGGGTTCTTGTGTAGTGCTATATTTCTGTTATTTACAATATATCAAAAACAATCCTGCATTTTCCTTCTCATTTTCTAATATCTCAACTATAATGTTGTAAAATTGCCAATTGCAGCTGCAATACAATTTGCCCGAACCGAAGGAATCATCCCGGCACCTGAGCCAACGCACGCAATTGCAGCGGCAATCAGGGAGGCGCTGGAATGCAAGAAGACCGGGGAAAAGAAGGTCATTGTGATGGCAATGTGCGGGCACGGCCATTTCGACCTCACCTCTTATGAGAAGTACTTGAAAGGAAGCATGGTCGACCTTTCGTACTCCCCTGAGAAGTTGCAGGAGTCTCTGGCAAGAGTCCCTCAACTTTAACTTTGAGTGTTTGTGTTTAGGAAACCATGAGGTTTCTAACCCTCTCTATTGTCCACCAATTTTATCTTTTATCAATGATGACATATCTATCAAGTAATATGCTTAATTGTTAGTTAAATATAGTGAATGAAGATTATACTTTTCTCATGCAAAAGTAGGCACAGAGATATTATTTACCATTATGTAATTTTTCTTGACAAATATTAGAGGTGGCAGATTGTCAGCTCGGGTTCAGGTCAGGTATTGGGTTGACATCTACCAGCATTTTTTTGGGTGGGGTCGGACAGATTTTCCAGGTCTGATCAGATTTTGCACCTCTATTCCCAAGTCTATCTCGGGTTTTGGGTCAGGTTCGAGTCAGTTTGACTTTCCTTGAAACATGGGTCGACAGGTTTTTCGGGTCGGGTCAGATTTTGTCACCTCTAACAAATATGTACTTGTTGCTGGCAAAAATGAATGGGTGGACAGAAGGGGTTCTGTGACTTCTGTCACTTCATCTTTCTCTTGAATAAACTGGCTTACGTTAATGGATGTATTTGATGACTTAAAATCAATCAGGAGCAATCTAATTTCACACTTGTGTGTTCAATCCTGCCATCAGCATGAACAAATAAATAAACTATTGCTGTTCTAGTTTATCCCCTTTTTAAAAAGCATTATCACAAAGGAGTCAATAATGGAATCAGCCTCAAAATGCCACTAAGAAATTATGAACATGAATCAGGAACGAAAACGAAAAGAAAAAGTTTATGCTTCCTATAAGAAAAACTTGTGATTACAAGTCGCTGATTCACCCTCGGTGAATGACAGCATGACGGCGAACATGTTACAATTTCTCATTTCAATGATCAAGTAAACAGCTTTCCAATGGGGAACTACAACTTGCTTATTTACGAGCTGGATTATTTTGACCCTGAACTGGCACATGACTCGGCGGTGGTGCTGGTGCTGATGCAGGTGCATAAGGTACCGATCCATAATGTTGTGGTGGTGCCTGCTGAATCGGTGCTTGTGTCAACCCATAAGAATTAGCCGGGACTTGAGAGGCTCCATATAGGTATTGCGCTGACCCGTATATGTGTTGCACCTGGGTAGTGCAAGAAATATCAAAGAAATAGACCATCAATAGTGTTCATTATATATACATACTGTAATTCCTGATCTCAACACGCAAAAGATCAGGTACTCCAACAAAAGCTAGGGTTAACTGAAAAGAGAAGTTTCCATCAATGGTATTGGTGCAAGCAACTGTGGTTATATTTGAAAAAAAAAACTAGTAAAGAGCCCACGCCTTGCTTTGGGTTGAAATTGTTTTTTTTTTTATAATAAACTTTTAAGATAATATGTAATAGGCCTTAAATTGAGATAATTTATATGAACATTTAATTTTAATGGACTGAGAACGTCAACGGGCATTAACATACATCAACGGTTCTGATCTATCCAAGAAAATGATCAACGGCTTAGGTTTCTTATTTGGGGAAGATAGCCCTTTCATGTCATTTTTTCCAATATGCTTTTATATATAGTAAGGATATCAGCTTTGCCCATAATATGAACTAGGCCATTTTCTTCATAGGATGTGACAAGTATCAGTATATAGCAAACCCAAATAGTATGAAAATTACTCACTATAAAGGAGAAATTTACCTGTGGTGCTCCATAGAAGGATTGAGGTGCCTGTACTGCACCGTAAACAGCCAGATGTGCATTTGTAGGTACATATGGTGATGAACCCTGTATTGTAGTTGGGTTTGGAGTAGGATTAGGATTGGTGCTTGGGGTAGGACTAGGGTTGTTTCCAGTAGTAGACCGAGAAGGGATGGTACCAGGTGCATTTCCAGTGTATTGTACGGTCTGACCGCCTTGCATGGTATGTACCTGTTTTTTAGTAAAATGGCAAATAAGGATATTTTAAAAGAAAAAAGATGTAATCATGTTATCTTTATGAAAAAAGTTCTGGTACCTGGCAAAACACAGGTACATTATATTAAAAAAAATGAAAAACAAATAACATAGAATGTGAAAATTAAATGAGAACAGGAATTATATTGTAATGATGTCAATTGTACCAACGTATGTAAAACATACATACCTGAGCAGATGTATTATTTTCTTTCTGGGATGACATGCCATACACAGTGCCTACAATTAAAAGAAACCTAGTAATGTCATATTAAATTCAGTTCACTGATCATGTTATCAGTCGAACTAATGTACAAAATATAATTGAGCAGGCGAGCTCAAGAAAAAATTGTATTAGATTAGCAACAAAAGGTATAGTTCATACTGGCTTGTACAAAGCCACTTCCCCCTTAGTTTTAGTTTTAAGTTACCTAATGGACTTCATGCTAATCAGTGCGTACTTTTTCTATGTACTTTAAAGTTTAAATTCTTCACTTTCAACTTTAACATGGTTGATAAATGATAAAAATGTTCATGTACAGCCAGGTTTCCTTAATACAATCCAAGTACCTGTAGAATTTGCAAGCTCAGCACGAAGCTTCTCTAATTCTTGCACCATAGCCACATAATTTTTTTCCATTAGTTGCAGAGATTCATAGTGGTCAAGTCGGAGTTTCCTTTCATAGTCATATGTAGCTCTGCAACATATATTTATGTCATCAGCAATTCATTAAAGCAAGCTTAGATACATTTTTATAAAAGTCAGTTACTTCCAATAGGGAAATAAGGTATGCTCACAGAAATACTGGTAATAACCTAGCGGTTAATGGACTGACACAATAAAACTGATGCGAGCTAAGCAAAATAACCAAATAACTATACAACCCAGTGATATAATTAATTACCAATCAATTGTTTATTTATTGTCTAAAAAGTTAAAAAGTTACCTCAACTGCTGGTATTCCTGTCTCAGAGAATCCAGCTCAGACACCAGTGCTGGCATCTGTTGCACATCGCCAACCGACTTCTGTAAATCCTGGCTCATACTCTGCACCTTAGCAAATAAATCCTGTCTGACAGCTACCAGGTTTTGAGCCTCGGAATGGGCCTTTTGAAGGTCTGATTTGACATTCTCAGATGACTTTAGTTCAGCCTCCATTTTCTTTATTTTTTCAATCATGCCTCTCAGTTGATGTTCCTCATCAGCCTTGGCAGTCTCCGTATGTGCCTGAGTGGATTAAAAATTGGTGATGAAATGTGGCAAAGAAGGTTAATCTCAGATCTAATGGTTGTTATACCCAAGCTAATCCTGTAAATTTTAGGATTTTTATCAACAATATTGGTTACTGCTTATCTTGGACTTTATGGGGAAAAAAAGCTACCAAATTCATTCAGTATGAACTGCTGCCTCATATTTTCCTTTCCTTGCATTCACATTTACAGAAGCTATGTTAGTGGAGTAGAAATGCCATAAACATAAGATAAATGGCACATAAGGATAACAAATGCATCACATGTTGATAGGATAAGTGTAAGACTTGATAAGCAAGTAGTGCAAAATATACACAACAAAGCCTTTAGTCGCAAACAAATGATGCGGAATATATAATCTTCATTTTTATTATTATACGGCATAAAAGACATGCTAAAAATTTTCAAAATTCCAGTATCATAACGTCATATTTATCCTTCAATTAATCAAAGATATGGAAATAAACGCATTCATTTTAAAAAGAAAAGGGCCCACCAACACACTTTAAAAGGTTGTACCATCCTGGTTTATTATAAAAAAAGGTAACACATGCGAAGAGTTCGAAGGAAAACTGACAAATCTATATGATATAAAGTAGGACCCACACAATTAACAAGAACTCATTCAAAATAACTTTTCTTTATCCTAACTCAGTATATTATATGACATCAGTTCTTTTCTGAGTTACAATCTAGCCTTTTGGGCAATGTCATTATGAAATGTTCGTGTATATATCAGGATATTGTATTCAAATAGCTGTTCAATAATATTATGGATGTCAGAAAAGAAAAAAAATAACGTCATGTAACAATAAACAGACCTTATCGATTTATAGCATCCAGCTTAAATTTCAAAATTTCAAGTCAGCTCAAGTTTCTAAAAGATTTGCAAGAATAAAATACAAAAGCTCAGTAAAAGTTCTGGCAGAGATCAAAAGCAAGTTCTGCCGGAGATTAGTGAGAATATTTGCTTCTTCTAGCACCATCGGGATTAAAAAAAAAAAATTATATATATTTACCGTTTTCTTTGCTTTTTTCTAGTTTACTTCATCTGTTCCACTTGGTTCAAGACCCTTCTCAAGTCTGATTTTGTGGCTTTCCTAACCAGCGTTAAAAGGGACCTAAGCCTTAAATTTTGCTTATAATAGGAGGAAATCAAATCCTATGTTAACCAAACTCTGAATTAGACTCGTATTTTGGCCAGTACTTGTTAAAAAAAAAAAATAGAATTGATGCCGCATTCTTAGACCAACATATAAAACATTCAATAGTATCAACAGCAAACCAACTGATCCAACACAGTACATACTCACGACAACTCCCAACAGACGAACGAGCCACAAACAAAATATATGTTTCGGTTCATACCTGGAGAACCTGCAGCTCGTGCTGGGCCACAGCGAGCTCGCGCCGCAGCGAATGGTGGGAGTCAGCAAGTCTCTGGTTTTCAGTGGCCAGCTTCTTTATCTCGACATATTGCATGTCAAGCTTCCGCTCCAAATCATAAGGAAAGGGTCCAGGCGGCAGCGGACGGATTGTGCCATGTCCAGGACCAAACGCGTCGGGGTGCTGCAACAAGCCTGGACCCGGCGGAGGAAGGTGGTGGTGGTGCTTCTGAAACGGCACCCGTCCTTTACTTGCCATTATGGTACCCTGATCAAACCTAAGAATGATTGAATTTGCGAAATTCTTAACTAAAAAAGAACTTCTTTGCATGAAAATAAATGCTGCTTTACAAACTGTAAGTCAGAGGAAATTCTAATAAGAATAGTAGAATTGGTCATTTTTTTTAAAAATATTTACATAATTAATTGCTCCAAAGTCCAAACCAAAAAGAACAAAATAACAACTTACACTGAAGTAGCTTGTTTTGTACAATTTCCATTGAATTCAATCAGGATTACAACTAATTAAACTCGATCAATCTAACCAACCAACCAGTTTTCCAGTCAAACCAACAATCAGTACCAATGCTTGAAACCAATCAATCAATCAATCAATCAACAGACAAAAGAAAGAGAGAAAGAGAGAAAGAAAGAAAGAAAGATTGCTCAGAGAGAGTACCAAAGCGAACCAAACCAAAGCGAAGCAGTAGTAGGAGAAGTAGTAGTAGTTTTTGGGTTGTTGGGTTTCCGACCAAAGCCTCAGAATTCGGTATAATACATTAATACTTGGGCATCAGTAATTTCGCTCGTCCCATCTTATTAGAACCCCTCGCTAGTCTCTACTTCCCTTTCTATTGCCCCTTCTTTCTTTCTTTCTTTGTTTTTTCTGGGGAAGGGAAGGAAGAGAACGGCGAGGAGAGGAGGCAGCAGATTCCGCCTTCTTATCGGGTCGGGTTCAATTGTGGACTGATCCGGATCCGCACCAGAAAGCCCAGTTGGGCAGGCAATTTGGGCCCAAAATGATGCGCATTATGGGCCGGGCGGGGAGCTGCTTCGGCCCAATACTCTCTTCGCTCTCCGTCTTCTTCGTTTTTTTAACTCTCTCGTCTCTCTTACTTACTGTGCTGCTTCGGGCAGTTCCAGTTTTACTTTGGAACGGTTTTTTACATGAGGGATCCAATAACCATAAACTTTGGTGACCGTGGTGACCATTTCACTATTTATATATAAATTGACAAATCTAAACCGTTAGATGTATTCTAAATCATCTAAATAATATATACACAAAAAATGATAAAGTTTTAACATCATTTCAATAGTCATCAAGATTTGAGAAAAATCATAAAATTTGAACCGTCGATTTTTATTAATGCTTGATGCATATGTAAATAAAATCAAAATGATATAATTTTTTGTATACACATAAAATATGATATATACAACACATTCTATCAATTAATTTTGTCATTTAACAGTTTAAATTGTAGTTATTTAAGATTTAATTTTACGGTCACCGATCGGTCACAAAAAATATGGTTATTTGAGCCCTCCTCTTTTTACATTTTGTTGCACCAAATTAGTACTCTATTTTTATATAAGTAACTAGAATTTTGATGGGAAGCACAAGAAGATTTTCTCTTTTGAAAAATGCCCTCCTTCCTGCCTTGCCAACTGAAGGAGCGAAGCTTCAGTGGGTTTGATGGTCCCAACTGCCAAGCTTGTTGAAGGAGCGAAGTTTCAGTCCCCTCTCCTTCCCTCCTTGCCAACTGAAGGAGCGAAGCTTCAGTCCCTTCTCCTTCCTGCCTTGCCAACTGTAGTAGCGAAGCTTCAGTGGATTCGGTACTGACCAAGTCAGGCAAGTTTCTTTCTGCAAGGAGACCTGGAGAAGAAGCAATCTGAGGCTCTTATCTCCATTCCTAGTTCTCCTGCAAAGCTCAAGCAACCTCTTGTATTCAGGTATCCAGTGTGTATATTGTTAAACAATTTGGTTTCATCAATGAATTTTTTTAATTGGGTCAGAATCTATATTTCAACTGGATAAAATCAGTTGTGTGATATACTGGTATTGTAAGAATAATTTACATGAACATAAGCACTTTAATCATCTTTAATTATGTATTAGAAAATACATCATAAGAGCAGAAAACCGATAATGGTCACAAGAACTTGAAACAACATAAGATCACATTAAATACTATAATTAAATAAATATAAATGTACCTTTAGCATTCATCATGAACAGCAAGTAGAAACTCCAACGCTAATTGCAAACTCTTAAATCCTACGAGATTGCACCAAGTTGATTTCTCTCTCTTCCTCTGTTTCACTTTGCCGATGGAGAGCAACTTCGTAATGTGTGTATGAGCTGAGAGAGGATCAACCATGGACTCTTATTTATACCTCCCACTGAGCCTAGCCATCAAGGTCAAAGAGGGTAGTCTAATTAAGAATTCTTTTTCTGAATTCTATAATTAAATTTACTTTAATAGAATGACTCTCTCTAATTATAATTCTATTTCTGAATTATATCTCTAATTATAATTCTATTTCAGAATTATGTAATTAGATTTATTTTATTAGAATACTGAATATTCTAACATTCTCCCACTTATTCAGTAATTCGTAATGAATATAACTTTAATAACATATATGAACTTTAAGACTAGTGATATATATATATGTCGTTTATTCCATAAGTTCGGTATAACATAATGTTTATCCTTAACTGAAACCAATACGAGTCATGGCGGTTGTGAGTCAGTATATCGACTCATTCCCTTCCATTACCACAATATTAATCCCAATTAATATAAACCATAAGGGCTTTAACTTTAATGATCCCTTTAATTGTTCTTGTAAAGAACTGATTATTATTTAAATACAACAATAAGGTATACCAACATAAGTAAATAATAATCATGCAGAAACAAACAAACAATGAACACTTTAATAATATTAATTCAAAGTCTACAAATTTCAACAAAATCATGCACACTCAACCGACCCATATTTTAGACATGTTCCATAAATGTCTCGGGCGCTAATCCTTTGGTTAATGGATCAACAATCATTCGGTCGGTGCTTATATGTTGAATCGTAATTGTTTGTTTCCGTACTTCTTTTACAACAAGATACTTAACTTTAATGTGCTTGACACCTTTAGAGTATCTGTCGTTCTTATTAAAGAAGACTGCTACGGAGTTGTCACAATAAATTTTCAGCGACTTGACAATAATGTTAACATACTCAAGTCCTGAAATAAGACTCCGCAGCCATATTCCTTGTATCATAGCCTCAAAGCATGCCACGAACTCGGCTTTCATAGTGGATGCAGAAATGTAGTCTGCTTCGCACTCTTGCATGATATCGCTCTGCCTGCTAATAGATACACAAAACCACATTTGGACTTGCGTGTATCAGTGCATCCGGCGTAATCTGAATCTGAGTACCCAATTGTTTCTAATCAATCGTTTTCTTCCTATAGATCAACATAAGATCCTTCGTTCCTTGACTATAATGGAGAATTTTCATTGCTGCTTTCTATTTTTTCTAACCCCGGATTACTTTGATATCTGCTAAACATGCCAAAGACAAAACCTATGTCTGGTCTCATACATGTCTAGGCATACATTAGGCTATCAACTACGGACCGTAAGGGATGTTTTTTCATTTTTTTTGGTTTCTCCAATTCGTTCTTAGGACATTAAAACAATCCAAACTTGTCCCCTTTCTGAATTGGCACTGACCTACTTGAGCATTTACCCATATTGTATCTCTTAAGAATGTTATTTATATATGCTTTATAAGACAAATCTAACAATTATTGTGATCTATTAGGGAATATTTCAATTCCGATCACATAATTTGCCTAACACATATCTTTCATTTCAAAAATTCTTTGAGAGAAACTTCTTGGTTAGACGTAACATTCCAAGATCGTTAGTGGTTAACAAAATATCGTCAACGTGTAAGATTAGAAACATTATCGTACTCCCACTGACTCTGGTATAGATACAATGGTCAACAATTTCTGTAAAACCAAAAGATGTAATAACATCATTGAACTTAAGATACCATTGTCGTGAGACTTGTTTCAGCCTATATATCAACCTTTTCAATTTGCAAACCATGTGTTCCTTCCTCCCAATTGAAAAGCCCTCGGGCTGATCCAAAAAAGATACTTCTTTCTCTAACTCACCATTTAGAAAAGCTGTCTTTACATCCATTTGATATAGCTCTAAGTCATAATGAGCTACCAAAGCTAAAACTATCATAAGAGAACCTTTTTTGAAATGAGCAAAAAAGTTTCATTATAGTCAATGCCGTCTTTCTGAGTAAAGCCTTTGGCAATAAGTCTAGCTTTTATTCGTTCGATATTGCCTTTAGAATCACGTTTGATCTTGAAGATCCTTTTATATCCAACTTTCATTGAATCGTGAGGCAAATCATAGCATTGACCCAATGTTCTGAGTCTTCACTTTGTATAGCTTTAGTGTAGGAAATCGAATCATCAATACTTGAATCAATTTCTGATTCAATGAAGTACACATAATCAACCATTTGACTTGGTCTACTCTCACGTGCAGAGCGTCTCAATTCAATTGGTTGGGATTATACTATCTCTTTCGTTGACGACATCATTATTGGGAATTTCATCATTCTCAGATTTGTTGTTCCAAATTGACATTAAGTTGCGAAGCAACATTTGGAACAACTCTTTTCAAAATCAAGGGCACTTGTACAATTGTAGGTACAATGTCTTGCCGCGTGATCATCTGAATGTCAACACTTGATTGACTGGAACTCCCACTAATTTCATTATTTTCAATGAATTTAGCATTTTTCGGATTCTACAATCCTCGTACTATGGTTAGGATAATAATAACGATACCCCTTTGATTTTTCTGGATAACTAATAAAGTAACCATTGATGGTTCTAGAATCCAATTTCTTTTCATGTGGATTGTAAATTCTTACTTCCGCTAGACAACCCCATAAATGTAAATGCCTCAAACTTGATTTCCTTCCCGTCCACAACTCGAAAGGAGTAGTCTGAACGGATTTACAAGGAACTATGTTCAACAAATACATGACTGTCTTTAGAGCGAACATCCACAAATAGTTGGGCACGTTGGCATGACTTAACATGCTCCTAACCATTTCAATTAAGGTACGATTCCTACGTTCAACGACACCATTTTGTTATGGTGTGCCCGGCATTGTGTATTGCTCAACAATGCTTCGCTTCTCTAAATGTAGTGAATGGACCAGGGTCTTGACCCGATTCATCATGATTTTCATAATACTCATCACACCAATTAGATCTAATGATTTTCACTTTATGTTCAAGTTGCCTTTCAACCTCAGTGACGAGAATTTCGAGAGCGTCAACTGATTAAAACTTTTCATGCAAAAGGTAAATGAACCTATAATGTGAATAATCATCGATGAATGTGATGAAGTACTTATCTTTACTAAAGGAGGAGACGTTAAAAGGACCAACATATATTAGTATGGATAAATTCTAATAATTGTGAACTTCTTGTAGCGCTTTTCTTTGATTGTTTTGTTTGATTTTCTTTAATACAATCAACACATGATCCAAAATCTGTAAATTTTAAGTTCGGAAGAACTCCATTAGTTACAAGATATTGGATTCGGTCTTTGGATATATGACCAAAACTTTTATGCCACAAGTAAGCCAAATTATCATTAGCACGTTTCATTTCTACGTAAGAGTGCACTTTATATAGAGATTGGATAAAACTATCATCAAGTCAAGGCTTGTAAATTCCATCAACTAAAATTCCATTATCAATCACATAATTGTTTTTTTTTTTTTTTTTTTTTTTTTTTTTTTTACTTACATAACAACAATTTGAACCAGAGTTAAATGTATAACCCAAATAATCAAGTCTCGATACAAAGATTAAATTCCTACTAAAAGTAGGTACATAAAGTGTATGAAGTAAATCTAAAGTACAGCTGGTATCAATAATGAGTCTATACATTCCAACTCCCTCAATTGGTACTTTTTCATTACTTCCGGTTATCACTGATCTCTCATTTAGACTTGTGGTTCGGATTGAAAGGAATCCTTGCACATTTTTAGAAATATGAGTGCTTGAGCCAGAATCAAACCACCAGGTGTTATTAGGAACATTAATAAAATTAGATTCAAAACATACTAAGGCACTATTCATACCTTTCTTTTTGAACTATCGATGACACTTTTGTGCAATCTTTCTAAAAAATGTCCAACTTTCTTACAAAAGTTTTTAAATTTTCTTGCTCATCCTTTTAAATGTTCCTTTGGAAGCTAATATGGGTTAAGGAACCCTTCCTCTTCCCTTTTCTACAAGCTGATTTCTTTATGTCGCTCATACTAGTGCCATTATGGTTCACAAGGTGTACCACGGGAGGTTTGTTATCTTTTATCCTTTCTCCTCTTGAATCAACATTCCAAACAATTCATGAACTGTCCATCTATCTTTAAGGACGTTTTAGTTCATTTGGAACGGTACATACTGCTCAAAAGACAAAGGGTTGATTATAAACTCAACCAAGAATGGTTCCTCCATGGTCATCCTGACACACCTGAGTTTTGACTTTGAGCCTAAGGATGTCATCTCATGTATGTGCTGGTGCATAGTAAGACTGCCATCATATTTCATGATGGTCAGTTTTGACATTAGTGCACTTGGAATACTTTTATCAGCACATTGAGATTGTGCTTTAACACTTTCTAAAAAGTCCTTGGCGCTATTAGTAGTTGGAAGTGAAAATTTTGAGAATAGAGACCACTTTTAAAAAAAATAGATTTTTTCATCATATTATATAAACTAATTACTCTAATTCTTAAGGAAAGAGAACACTTTAAGATCCTTAAGACCAAACATGACTATATGATAAGAAACTAAAGAGAATCCTCACGTTAAACTTTTAATATCTCTTTATTTGTTATTCATAACCCGTTGGGCCAGTTGCCTAAGTCTCGAAATAACAACCAGGAAAGACAGGGAGCACATGGCTCTGCTACGAATTCCGTCTTTCCTAGACATTGCTTCTTTCTTAAGTTAGTACAACAGTTCTTACTGAGGTTCTTGTTGACTAGTGTGAGAAAGAACTAAGAAGATCCCTAAAAGAGAAATATGGGATAAGAAGGAGAGATTGACTTTAATGGATTTTATATCTTAATTAGTTTCTTGTCAAGTTTGTTGATTAAGAAAATGCACTTATTTTTCATTAGTTAAACTTTAAGTAATTATTCTCATTAAGAATTTATGAGGCAGATAAGAAGGAAAGAACACTTTAAGAGGAGAAGGCTTTAATGTAAGTATAATTAGGAAGGAAGATTAGAAGATACTCTTTAATGCTTTGATTCTTCTAATATAATTTTAATTCAGATATTGATTCGGATCTAGGAGGCGATGACGTAAAATAAATCCTAACCACCCTTTGGGGCTAATTAAGATTCATATCCTAATACATATAATATATCTAATATATATTATACAACACTTTAATAAGTAATATTATTGGTGTCCCATCATGTCACCTTTGGGCATACATGATTGACCATAACGTAAATTACTAGCAACTTTAATATGTAATTCATAAGAACGGCGTATCTTCTTTGGAAGTATACTTAATGTCTCATGATTTAACATGATAGCAACAAAACAAAAATAATAAATAAAACTACATTATTTGAGCACTTTAATTAAGCAATTTCGTTAGTGTTCCATTGTGCTACCTTTGGGTATACACAACTTACAAAGTAACAGAATTTGCTTGCACTTTAATGTGTTTGATCATAGGAACGACGGACCTACCTTTGGGAGTATCCTTAATGTCTTATGAATTAACACGCAGTTCAATTCAAATAATTATATTACATAGCAAACATATTCATGCAAGGCAGTTATATCAGCCGAAAATAGGCCCAGTTCAAGTTTTCAATGTAACCGAACATATTAAATTACAGATTTAGCATACTATTATTGCTACTTACATGGAAATTCATCAGATCGTGTGGAAGTTATTTTAAGACAACTAAAAATCACGCAAGAAATTTCCAATTCATCAGATCACATAATGGAAGTTATTTTTAAGACTAAATCAACCTAAAACATTATGCTCAATTAACAGTACGTAATATTTTATAACTTCCACCGAGAAAACAGTTCAAGTTGATTATCAATTCTACAAACTTTAATATTATAAATATTTAACGGAAATTATGAAGTTTCCAAGCAAGGCTCTGATACCACATGTAAGAATAATTTACATGAACATAAGCACTTTAATCATCTTTAATTATGTATTAGAAAATACATCATAAGAGCAGAAGACCGATAATGGTCACAAGAACTTGAAACAACATAAGATCACATTAAATACTATAATTAAATAAATATAAATGTACCTTTAGCATTCATCATGAACAGCAAGTAGAAACTCCAACGCTAATTGCAAACTCTTAAATCCTACGAGATTGCACCAAGTTGATTTCTCTCTCTTCCTCTGTTTCACTTTGCCGATGGAGAGCAACTTCGTAATGTGTGTATGAGCTGAGAGAGGATCAACCATGGACTCTTATTTATACCTCCCACTGAGCCTAGCCATCAAGGTCAAAAAGGGTAGTCTAATTAAGAATTCTTTTTCTGAATTCTATAATTAAATTTACTTTAATAGAATGACTCTCTCTAATTATAATTCTATTTCTGAATTATATCTCTAATTATAATTCTATTTCAGAATTATGTAATTAGATTTATTTTATTAGAATACTGAATATTCTAACAGGTATTTCATTGGACTTCCTCGCAGTTGTTTCTCATGCCAAAATTGCTAAAAGCTAGGTACTAAATTGATTAAATTGAGTAGTTGTGTGACGGTTATTCTTTTTGGGTCAGAATCTATATTTCATTGGACTTCCTTGCAGGAGACGGTCGAAGTGGCGAATGGTTAATTCTTAGGGACAGTCCAGTTGTTTTTTTGAGGCGCCTGCCAATTTTTCATTTATTGAATAAAACAAAAATATTTACATGATTACAGTAAGAATAACAAAAAGGGGGAAAAAAAAAAAGGAGAAAAAGCAACTGAAATGGAATTTACAATAGATGGAATGACTAATTAGTGCCTAAACCTCTTCTCCTATTCTAAATAAAAGTATGCTGCTCTGTGGCCTGTGAAGCAGATTGTTGCGGATGCTTTATGTTGAGGGCATTGTCCTATGCTATTGTTTCGGCAACTATGGTAGTCAGCAACATCCCTTCTGGCAGCGCAATAACTTGAAAAGTTCAACGATTCCTCTCTTTTCATAGGTTCCAACAAATTGAAGCCGCTTTGAAGAGTCCTTCTTGGTCCCTTGAATTCCTAAACCAGCCAGGGAGATCATGAATGTTTGCTGGTATCAGTGTGTTGTTCGGTAGTATATCATTCCATATGTGTTTAGAGTAGAAACATTTCATGAATAGACGGTCCAGTTGTTGCAAAGATAAATTTCTTGAGATGGTTATTTCACCACCTCAATATTTTTTTGAAACGGTAATTCTTACAACGGCCACGAGACGGATATATAACCGCCTACATTTCTGTTGCGGCAGACTTAATTGCCTATACACACTCAAATAACCGTCTCTAGAAGCCTTGTTTATAGTAGTGTGCAGTATATTGGTAACTGAGAAGATAGAGAAGAAAAACTATATGTTTGGAATATAGTAGAGAAACTATAACAAATAAAGGTAAAGTACTTGACAAATCGTATTTAAATTGCAGATGAGAATTCATAAGATCGAAAAGAGAAGAAAAGTGGAGAAATAGAGGCTTAATTTTCCAATTTGAAATATATGCTAGATTTAAGCTGAATGATTTAATTATGCAAATCGAATCGATATTGAACCCGAAAAAAAAAAAAGGAGAATTAGATATTGCCACTTCAAATTTAGAAATTTGTCATTACAAAAGTTGAATTTAGAAATTTACCACTCTAAATATGTTTGTTTAAATTATATAATTGTCACTCTATCTCTATTAATACGTACGTGTAGTTGATAAAAAAAAATCTGAAAGTATATTCTTTTAGATAGACTAGTAAAGAGCCGATAGACTAGTAAAAATCTGAAATTATTATTTCTTATAATAAAGGGCCGATAGCTCATACCTTGTGAGAAAACTGACATGGACCTTAAATTTTAATGGGCCGAGACATTAAAATACGTCAACAGTGGTGATCAATCTAAGTAAACAATCAATGGTTAAGATTCTTTCTTTGAGGAAGATAGAACTTTTGTGTCAAAAAATCTAGTCTCCTTTTATTAGTAGTAAGGATATATTGATATTACCCTAGCTACCCTTACAACAACAACCAAGCCTTTATTCCCAAACAAGTTGGGGTAGGCTAGAAATGAAATCAAGTAAGACCCAATGATGATCATGATCGTAAGAAAGATAAAATAGATAAATAAAGAAAGAACAATAATAACAATGGTAATAGTGAAAAACTAGTCATAATATGAATGATAGTGATGATGAGAATGATACTATATAATACTAATATGAATGATAACGATGATGATACTACATAGTAGTAGTAGTGGTAGTAGTAATAATAATACTAATAATAATAATAATAATAATAATAATAATAATAATAATAGTAATAGTAATAGTAATAATAATAGTAATAATAATAGTAATAATAGTAATAATAGTAATAATAATAGTAATAATAATAGTAATAATAATAATAGTAATAATAATAGTAGTAGTAATAATAGTGAAATAGTAGTCATAGTAATAATAGTAATATAATAATAGCCGCTAGGGGTTTGATTTGTTGGTCATGGTTCCGGTACGTGGATTGCTAACTTCCACGCGTCCCTATCCAAGAGCAGCTCTTTGGATATACTCCATGCCTTCAAGTCTCTTTTTACAGCTTCCTCCCATGTCAGTTTTGGTCGACCTCTACCCCTTTTCGTGTTCTCGGTACGGGTTAGGACACTGCTACGTACTGATGCTTCAGGAGGTCTCCGTTGAACATGTCCAAACCACCTCAAGCGGTGTTGGACTATCTTCTCTTCAATCGGAGCCACCCCTACTTTGTCACGTATGTCATCATTTCTGATACGATCTTTTCTTGTGTGGCCACACATCCATCGTAGCATACGCATCTCGGCTACACTCATCTTCTGGATATGGTTTCTTTTAGTAGGCCAACATTCTGCCCTATACAACATTGCAGGTCTAATGACTGTTCTATAGAATTTATCTTTCAACCTTTGTGGGACCTTGCTGTCACAGAGAACACCAGATGCTTGTCGCCATTTCATCCAACCCGCCTTAATTCTATGACTAACATCTGCATCAATATTCCCATCACTCTGTAGCATGGAGCCCAAATATCGAAATGTGTCTTTCTTTGGCACTGTTAGTCCATCTAGACTAACATCTCCATTCTCAGATCCCCCATCACTGAAGTCGCAACTCATATACTCGGTCTTAGTCCTACTAAGCCTAAAACCTTTCGTCTCCAGCGTCTTTCTCCACAACTCCAGTTTCGTGTCGACAGCTGCCCTACTCTCGTCAATTAGCACTACATCATCAGCAAAAAGCATACACCAGGGGACATCTTCTTGTATATCCCTCATAACCTCATCCATCACTAAGGCAAAAATATATGGGCTCAAAGCTGACCCTTGATGTAGTCCTATCTTAATGGGAAAAGCATCAGTCTCCCCATCACATGTTCGGACACTAGTCACAACATTATTGTACATATCCTTGATAAGGTTAACATACTTTGTTGGGACTTTTTGTTTCTCCAGTGCCCACCACATGACATTTCTTGGTATTTTATCATACGCTTTCTCCATATCGATAAATATCATGTGTAGATCCTTATTCTGCTCCCTATATCGCTCCATAAGTTGTCGTATCAAGAAAATCGCTTCCATAGTCGAACTCCCCGGCATAAAACCAAATTGGTTTTTTGTGATGCTTGTCATTCGTCTTAGACGATGTTCAATCACTCTCTCCCATAGTTTCCTTGTATGACTCATCAGCTTAATTCCTCTGTAATTAGTACAACTTTGAATATCTCCTTTATTCTTGAAGATTGGTACTAATATACTTTTCCTCCACTCTTCAGGCATCTCATTTGACTGAAAAATGTGGTTGAACAGCTTAGTTAGACATACTATTGCTACGTCCCCAAGGCATCTCCACACCTCGATAGGGATATTGTCAGGTCCCATCGCTTTGCCTCCCTTCATCCTTTTTAGCGCCTCCTTTACCTCGGACTCCTGAATCCTCCGGACAAAACATCTGTTGGTGTCATCAAAGGAATCATCTAACTCAATGGTGGCACTTTCAGTGTCGCCATTGAATAAGTTGTCGAAGTACTCTTTCCACCTCATCTTGACCTCCTCGTCTTTTACGAGAAGTCGATCCATATTGTCCTTGATACATTTGACTTGGTTCAAGTCCCTTGTCTTCCTCTCACGAATTTTAGCCATCTTATAGATATCTTTTTCGCCTTCCTTCGTACCTAGCGTATGGTAAAGGTCATCATAAGCTCGACTCTTTGCTTCACTCACAGCTCACTTCGCATTCTTCTTGGCTACTTTGTACTTCTCCACGTTTTCAGTTGTTTTGTCATGATGTAACTGCTTGTAGCATTCTTTCTTCTCCTTGATCGCCTGTTGCACCTCTTCGGTCCACCACCAAGTGTCTTTAGGTTCCCTTTTGTTTCCTTTAGTCACCCCAAATACCTTTGCAGCCACATCCCGAATGCATTTTGACATCTTCTTCCACATGCTATTTGCATCGTCGTCGTCCGTCTATGGTCCTTCTTCAATCAATTTATCCCTAAAGACCTGTGATGCTGCTCCTTTAAGCTTCCACCACTTTGTTCTCGTGATGTTAGCACATTTCTTCTTGTGCGCACATATACAAAAGCGAAAGTCAGCCACCACTAGCCTATGTTGTGGAACAATACACTCCCCCGGTATTACCTTACAATCTAGACAGGCTCGTCTGTCAGCCTTTCGAGTAAGGACAAAATCAATCTGGCTAGAGTGTTGACCACTGTGAAGGTCACTAAATGGGACTCTCTCTTTCTAAAGCAGGTGTTAGCGACCATTAGGTCATAGGCTATAGCAAAGTTCAAGATGTCTTTCCCCTCTTGATTTCTATCGCCATATCCAAAACCTCCATGCACCTCCTCAAACCCCTCATTAGTTGTACCGATGTGACCATTGAGATCTCCTCCTATGAAAAGTTTCTCACCAGTAGGCACACTTCTCACAATATCATCAAGATCCTCCCAAAATTGCATCTTGACACTTTCACTAAGGCTTACTTGAGGGGCATATGCACTGATGACATTCAAAACCAAGTCACCAACAACTAATTTGACTAGAATGATCCTATCCCCTTGTCTCTTGACTTCAACCACTCCATCCCTGAAGTTCTTGTCAATCAGGATGCCAACTCCATTTCTACTCCGAACTGTCCCCGTATACCATAACTTATACCCGGTACTCTCCACCTCCTTTGCCTTCTGACCCGTCCATTTGGTCTCCTGTATGCATAGAATATTTACACGTCTCCTAATCGCTGTATCAACTAACTCTCACAACTTTCCCTTCAAAGACCCTACGTTCCAACTACCTATACGAATCATACACGGCTCGACTAACTTCCTTACGCCTCGCACCCGTCGAGTGAAATGTGAAGACCCTTGCTCATTTCCCACTACACCCGGGCGCCGGTGCAGTGTACCACATAGGGAGCGGCAACCTGATCTTAGCTTTTCATTTGGCACTGCACTCAGATCAGGATACAGCGCGCCACTAGAGGGGTGACGACCCTGCCCTTGCTCATTTGACACCACATCCGGGTTCCGATATGGCGCGTCGCTAAGAGGGTTACGCCCCAACGATATTCTGTTTTGTTTCATTTCCATAAAGAGTGGCGGGGTTTTTTTATAGCTGGCTTGTCAAGCCTATCGCAACCCTCATCCTTTACCCGGGCTCGGGACCGGCTACCCTTCCACTAGATAATTATCATCCCCATGCCTCCTCCAGTCTACTCGTCTCTTATACCGAAACAAAACAGAATCGTGCCTCTATGCTGCCCGGAACAAACAAGAAAAAAGAGTTCTAGTGCAAGTTGTTCCTGATTTTTGGGTTCACAAATTCATCTACTAGAAAGCTAGCATGAAGGTATGAGTTTTACCCCTACCGGCCTCTTGAAGTCAATGAAAGCTGGAAAAGAAATATTGTGATCTTTGTATCCATGAGCAAGCTTAAGAAAAAACTGTTCATAGCAAGCCTCTTGCATCCTTTAAAAAACTAATCTAGCTATTGCCCCGGAATGTTAACTTACTATACTTATACTCCTCAATTTATCGGAAGCTTGCTGCGAGGCAGATGACTCACATTGCTGCTACTGGTTAATTTCAGACCAAGAGTAGAAAGATAAAATTCTAGAGGCACGAAGCGGTGGAGATTCCACTTTTTCATTGGCTCAATCCTCGCCGGAAGCTACTTTCAATCAAAGCAAGCCCCAAATGTTTCAATTTAACAATTGCAAAAATTTATGCACAAAAAACTGGTCAATTTGTAAATATCATACAAAATGATCTGGAAAGAGATACTTTTATGTCCTCGATTGGACTAAACTGTTAATCGGCTGTAATAGCAGTCAATTGGGGGATGAAGCTGCTAGACTAAGAGGAGGTGGCAGCTGTTGATTGGGGGGGCATAATTGCCGAAACAGGAGGAGATGGCGACATTGAGTTTACTTGTCATTCGTCCCTCTATCACATGGTGTCATCGAGTATTTTTCAGCACGTCTTGATTATCGAAGTGAATCTGACAGCAAGAAAATATTCAGAATGTGGGAAAGAAAAAACCGAAAGAATAGCTAATTTGGAGCCTAGTTGGGTCCTGTTGATGTCTGATTTGGGATTGTACAGAGATCTCGTGTTAATGAGAAACTTTGTTCAGTGTATCAATTTAAATTCTCTGTCATTATCAAATTATCAAGTATTAACTATAAAGAATGCACCGATTAATCACAATCAAGAGAGGGAATTCCAGAAAAAAAAAAAAAAAGAAATGAAGAAGAAGGGTGTTTTGGTCAATTATGTATTTTGGTATTTTAAAATTACATTTATACCAACTCAATAGCAATTATACAATTGAAACATGTTTATATGTAGGGGAAAAGTTTCTAAACTCAACTTTTGTAATGGCAGATTTCTAGGTTTGAAGTTTTGAAGTGGCCGGCAAATATTTAATTCCCCCAAACCAAAAAAAAAAAAATGGAAAAAACACACGGTCTAGTGCTATCAAGTGTGGTATCTAATGCAGTATTGGTGGAGCATTTCTCAAACTTTGTAACTACAATAGTATTTCTGATATGTGTTACATCTGAACTCTAGATAGAAGCAAACACAATGCAACGTAGAATCACATTATAAAACAGTACATTAAGATATATCTGTGATTAAAAAATATACAATACAAGGTAAGCAATATCAATATTATATTAAGAAACAATTAAGCAAAGTTGCATTGTGGCAGAAAACAATATAGGAACAGAAAACAAAAAGGGCAAAAAAAATGCCAGAAAACAGTAAAGGGAAAAAAAAAAAAAAAAAAAAAAGCAATCTTGTTGTTTGAAATTACCGGTACAGATGAAAGGAAATCTTTTCTTCGAATTCATTATTTAGAAAGTATTGGGTTGTTTCTCAAGAAGACCATATGAGTCTGACAAAAAAGCTGGAGCTGACTTGGCAGAAGTTGCTGCTGCACCACTTGACGTAGCCTCTATCAAGGCATAAAATTGCATATCAGGAAATACAGGAGCATCATAGATTGGCCTTGGCATTTGCTGAGGAAGAATCGGCAAAGGAGCTTGAAACTGTAAAACACTCATTGCTCGTTTTATAGATGGTCTTAAGGATTTGTCAGGATGTGCACACCATAAACCAACAACCATGATTCGCTCAACTTCTTCTCTTTTGAAATTACCGTTTAGCCTAACATCAACAGCTTCCAATAGTGCATTTTGGCCATACAAATCCCATACACATTCAACTAAGCTTACCTTCATTTGCTCATGTTGAGGCACTATGGGCCTCCTTCCGCATGTTATTTCCAACAAAAGGACTCCGAAACTGAAAACATCAGACTGGGTGCTAGCTTTTCCTGTTTCCAGGAAACACTCTGGTGCTATATAGCCCTTGGTTCCTGCAACAATTGTTGTCTCTAGGTCACGATTGTGATCAATTAGTCTAGCTAGTCCAAAATCACCAAGTTTGGCATTGAACAAGGAATCCAGCATTATATTGCTTGGCTTGATATCTCTATGCACCACACATTGCTCCCACTCCTCGTGGAGATAGAGAAGAGCGGAGCCCAACCCTAGTGATATATTGTGTCTTATTGGCCATGTTAGGAGATTTTTTTTACTATA
Organism: Cyperus esculentus; assembly: GCA_030179965.1. Classification (NCBI taxonomy): domain Eukaryota; kingdom Viridiplantae; phylum Streptophyta; class Magnoliopsida; order Poales; family Cyperaceae; genus Cyperus; species Cyperus esculentus. The sequence continues at coordinate 3,478,336 of JASGLE010000027.1, forward strand.
GAGGTGCTTGTCAAGGCTTGCATTATGCATCAATTCATAAACCAACAAAAATTCTCCACAGTCGTGGCACCAACCAACTAATTGAACCAGATTTCGATGCCTTAATTGGCTTATAGTCTTGACTTCTGAAATGTACTCCTTTTTCCCTTGCTTTGACTCCTTCGACACTCTCTTAACAGCAACATGAATGTTTGCATCCTTTAAAATTCCTCTATAGACTGATCCAAACCCCCCTTATCCAAGTTTGTTATTTTCAGCAAAGCTATTTGTTGCTTCAACCAATTCACTATAGGTAAACCTCTTGGGCCCTTTCCCTTTCTCAAACTCGTGATCAATTTCCTCTATTTCTGTGGCTTTCCTGCTTGATCTCTTTCGTTTGAGATAATATGTCATTACCCCTACTAATAAAAATATGAGAACTGCGCATTCACGGAGCCAAGGGGGGGTTTGGGGGGGACATGACCCCCCCTTAATCTACCCCAAACATTATAGATGCATCATTTATAATTTTTTTGGTCTTTCAAATTCAAATTTCATGTTTAGTTTTGATCAATTCACAAACATTAGAGTTCATAAGTGATAATTTATATTAAATCTTTTGATTTTATTCAATTTGGACCATATATAATTAAAAAAATAATAAACCATGAGATTGTATAAAATTAACTATACTATGCATGCATATGGTCATTGTTAAGAATACATTTAAATGTAAATTAAGTTTCATAATAGAATATACTTATATATTAAATGAATGTAACCGTAAAATTTTCCCCTCCATTAATTGTCTCCTGGCTTCGTCACTGGAACTGCGCATGCAACTATTCCAACTATGGTCGCTACATTTACAGTTCTTTTGTTATTCTCCAACTCTAAGGTTGATTTGAAAGACCATAAGAAGATCTTATGAAGCTCAAATGCATTTCCAGTGGCTGCTGAGAAGCCAACAGTGGCCATATTTGGTAGTACCTTTCTAATATTTACTCTTGCATTGAGACTGAACTTTGTTTCTGGCTCAGTATCACGCCATAGGAGAACATTCAAGAGTTGCAGTCTGCTGTTGTAATCAATCCGTGCAGTCATTCTTGAATTAAAACATAAAGAATTATCAATGAACGTGTAATTAGTTGATTGGATCGTGTTGACATCAATGCCAATATGGCACCGAAATGTTGAATTTGGGTCCGGACTCGGGTCTATATCTTTATTCACGAAGGTATCAAACTCCACTGCCACAACTTGGTTTGCTGATGCATTGGATCTGGTAGCAGTTAACTCATTGAAAAGGCCAAGATATTCGCCAGCAATAATGTCATTAGGATCTGGAGGCAAGGGAAATGGATATGCAGCAATGAAGAAAGTGAAGCCATCAGCACCAAAAGATTTACTGTCAACGGTTTCTATGACAAAAGAGAATTCGGTTGTAAAGTTTGCTACCTCTTCATTTTTTTTGTCCCACAAATGGATTGGCTGGTTATATGATGCTCTTCCGGTACTGCTATTAAGGCCATCATTCACATCATTCCTGGTCAAACTGATATAGTTGACGTTGTTGTAGAACGCATCTGCTTCAAGGTTAATATTTTCTTTCACGGTGTTTGGATCTGAGAAATTGAAGTTGAAAGAACCTTTATGAGGTAACACGAAAGGTAACAAGCATACAAAGAAAGCCAGAAATACTGAAACTTCTAAACTCATGATAGAATGTATTGCCAGTTTTGGTAGGGAACTTTGGACGGTAATGTTGTCGATCTGCTGTTTGAGGGATGTTGAATTGCAAAGGATTCTGACAAGAAGATCTATTGAGCAATTATTTTTACACATATGTATTTGACAATAACAATAATTGCTTCCAAAATTGCTCCAATAATTGCTTCGTAGAAAGTGAAATGTCTCACAGTTGATCTTGACTTCTCCAAAATTGCTCCAATAATTGCTTCCAATAATTTCTTCGAAAACTGGCCTCGACTAATTCTTCTAGGCAAAGATGCGCTTCTGTTTGAGATGGGAGCGGAGTGGGTACCCATTAATTGGTACAATTAGATTGTGCACACTAAATCTTAACCGTTCAATCAATATTCTGCTTTGAGATTGCTGCAGTTGTGATGACCACTTCAAACATAAAATTAAAAAAATAAAAAGCTCCTCTCAACCTTCTTCCTCTTCCGTTCTCCACTCTGGGCCCGGCCTCCTCCCTTAGCTCCTTGAACCTTCAACAAAGTCTAACACAATCCAGCCATCTGGGCCTCGTAGCTATTGGACAGGTTAACCTCGAAGTTATTAGGCGACATGGCAAGAACTTCACCCCATCCCAATCATCTGAAAGAGTCTACACTCTGGAATCACATTAAGACGGTGGCGATGGCGCCCATTGAGAGAACAGAACAAAAGATTGAGCGCATGAATTTGTAATTAGATTGAATAATTGCCCTCTCATACGGATTAATCCTATTTTTATTAATTAAATTGGACATCTTATTCCGATACTTAATTTTTTTTTTTTAAAAAAAAGGAAAGTTCAGTTTCTATTACAGTCACTCATGTAGTTACAGTGGGATGGCGAACCAGAAATGAAACAACAAAGATACGATATCTCAGAGATTAACGACATCCCTTAATTGATTTACCACCTTAAAAAGCTCGCAATTTGAAATTAAATGTCATTGGTACTGGTTAAGGTGTAAGCAGCTTTAGTTGACTCTGCCTCATGTGATCACAAGGTGATGAGGAAGGTCGTGCTGCCCCTTCGCCCAGTGAGTAGTGGGCTTCTCTCGTCAGATCTTGTCGGAGATGCGTGATTCAACGAAGAGATGCATTTTGTTCATGGAGAACGAAAGGAGGGGGGGCGGGGCAACAGAGTAAAGAAGGCTTTCTTTTCTGTTTTCCTTTATGAAGCGGTCATCACAACTGCAGCAATCTCAAAGCAGATTATTGATTGAACGGTTAAGATTTAGTGTGCACAATCTAATTGTACCCATTAATGGGTACCCACTCCGCTCCCGTTTGGGATGGGATATGGGTCATGTACGGTGATACCATTGTTTTTTCCGCCATAATTCATATCAATATATGCATGTTGATGAGGTCAATATTTTTTAGACCTCCCAACTGCTTCACGCACCTATCTGCGTACGTAGCTGGGAAACGTACATAGTACTAAATGACTGAATATACAAAATTATGCAAGCTAAATTTGCATATAAGGGCAATATATTGCATAATAAAGAGTTGGAGTGATATGAAAACATTTAGATTTCGTTCCGAAATATTAATGGTCCAAATTATACTTTGTCGGGTCCGAAATTTTGATTTATGGTTCCCATTAAGTTCATCATATGAAAATACTACAGGATACAAAATTTTTCTATTTTTGAAGTTTTTTAAGTATTTGTTTTGGATTTTTTAAAACGACCAAAGACAAATAGAAAAAGATAAACATGACCGACCCTAAAATATTAATAAAATAGTGTTTATTTGTATATGAACTTTTAAAAATCCAAAATAAATATTTAAAGACCTTCAAAAATAAAAAAAACTTTTGTATATTCATTTATTCTGCATAAAGTCAATCGGTGTTGCACAAAATAAATTACATAATAAAATCATTAGTTTACATAATAAGCTATATAACTTGCATAACCAAATAACCAGAGCAAAGACAAACTGAAAGATAAAAAGAGCAATGAGCGCATGAAGGAATCATGAACCAACTGCTCTACGTTTGCTCCATACTTGCATATATATTTATTTTGCACAAAGTATGCAGAACAAACACATTAGATTGCATATACAGAAGAACAAAAGAGGACATCAACATGCACGCGGCGCCATCCCTTTGTTTGTGCTAAATTGCTAGTGATGAATTTTATTCGTATTCCGGGAATATAAATACTAGGATCGAGGCATCGTGTTGCTTCGGCAACGTTTTGTTTGTTAGACTGTAAATTTAACGTTTTACCGCGTTTAAGATTAGAAAAATATTGTGATGTCTCAAATCTGAATCCCCGGCAACGGCCAAAAAGCTTAGCCACGGTAATCTGTGTATAGGCTTTTAATACCCTAAATATGCAGTCGATCGCAAGCGTATGATCTTATGCAGTATAGTTGGGGTCGAATCCACAGGGACGGAAATTAAATCTAAATTAAACCCTAAATGCAATTCTAAGTCCTAAAAGAAGTATTTTTGGTATTTTGGTATAAAAGTTGGGGGGTTTAGATTGAAGATTGGTTTCCTAAACAATTAAAGACACTAAATAAGTAAATAACTCTTAAAACAGATTCTAAAAAGGCGTTCCTAGGGTTTTTGGAATCAGTTTGCTGTCTGGATCAACTGCTTGCGGGTCGTAAGGGGTAATGGTCAGAGGATAACCGATGTTTGCAGGCCGCAAGATGTCTCTTACGTCACAAGCAGCGCCGCACCTCTGTTTTACAACTGTCTGCAGAGGCTTGCGGGGTCGCAAGTTTTGCTTGCGGTCCGCAAGCTGCTGGCATACAGCAGTTATGTTCTGGTTCGGTGTTTTAACTCAAGTTATCAATTTCTAATTAAATCAGAGATGTTACAAGGCCCTCAGTTGTCACATTTTGGTACTTTTAACACTTTTAGTTCAATAGAAATTTATAGGATTATCTCTAAACCTATATTCAATTCACTTTTGTTATAGGAGTCGGTCTAACTTTCGTCAAACCACAATTTCTCCTCTCGGATACTCTAGGACAGAAAACTATCAACCCAATTAGTGCAGATAACAGTTCTTAGTCAGATGATATATTTAACCACACCGGATTTGGCCTAATCGGGTTTACCATACAAACAAGCAATGATGCAAGCACAATATCATGAAAACGCTAAGTAAATTGAAAACAACGTAAGTCTAAACAAGCATACAATCAATCCATACAAACAAACATCATCATAAACCTTAAGAACTAGTAAACTACTCAAACTTAACTAAAGAAAACAAATAAAACAAGTAAAAGAAAGAGTTTATCATGATTAAACCAATGAACGATTAGAATCTCCTTAGATCTCCGCCTTGGAAGGAAGAATTCTCTCAAAATATCTGCTCCCAACCGTCCCTTCTGATGGTAATTTTGACTCCAAACTTCCTTGTCTCCGTTCTCCTCGAAGAGACCTTTTTATAGGTTCAAACGGATCTAAAATCGGAGTTATTACGGTTCCAGAATGCTCAAAATAGTCCGAGGTGCGCAGAATTAGCTGACTAATTCTGCTGGAACGCCCAGAATAGTTCAAAGTGCGCAGAATTAGTCAGAAAATGACGGTTCCGGAATGCGCAGAAATAGTCAGAAGCCTGGAATAGTTCGAGTTGTGCAGAATTAGTCAGAAACCTATTCTGATGGCATGCCCGAAATAGTCAGCGTGAGTGCTATTTTGGTCCGTTCTCTCTCATCCTTGCTCCAAATCGCACCTGGTTCATTTCATTAGCATCGTCTCGTCATTTTTATGGTGGTGCTTAAAATAGTACTTGGCAGTTGCGAGCAGGCAAGAAATAGAATTAGCAGTTTCGTCGTGCTTGCGGCCCGCAAGGCTTGTGCTCCAGCGCCATCTTGATGCTCCATGCTCCAAATCTTGTCCAAATAGCTTCAAAAGCTCCATTTACCTGAAAATTGGACCAAAGCAAAGAAGTAACCGGATTCTAGACATTCTACTACCTAAATGCACATGAATTTAGGAATTTTTTGTCAAAATAAAGGTGCAAGTCTGGTAAAAATGCAGATATAAATGCAGTGCATCAAACCTCCCCAAGCTTAAAGTCTTGCTTGTCCTCAAGCAAAACCCTAGAACCTAAGAGACAGACTGTACCTAGACCTAAACCTAAATTCCCAAATAAACCTAAATGCAAAGAAAAACTTCGTGAAAATGCTTAAATCAGGATTTATGGACAAATTTGAACTTTGCGTTGTGAAGAATTAGATGATAACCTACAAGACATGGGTTATGGTACAGTAAATCAAGACGAGCGACTCTTGTTCCATGAAACACAACCTGAATTGCAAGTAGGATCATTGTACTTTTTCGGACCCTAGACCTTTCAATCAAACAACAAAGTTGTTATCCCAGTTGTGTTAACCCCATAGTGAACCACTTTCTCCACCATTCACTTCCATAGACTTTGAAATGCCTTTTATTATTAATGTGTGAGGGGATGAAGCCCGAATCAGTCGGATGAAAAAAATAAAAGGTACACTCGTCCTTCCTGGCCGCGACTTTTCACCACTTTTTAATTATTGAGACATTCTACGCCCGAGTAAGTCGGATGAAAAAAATAAAGATGCACTCGTCCTGCCTGACCGCGATCCTAAAATGCCTCTTTTTATTTATTTATTATATATATATTTTTTTAAATCCAAGGCCCGGATCAGTCGAATAGAAAAAATAAAGAGTGCACTCGTCCGAACTGACCGCGACCTTGTTTTATGTTGTTTTTGGTTAAGACATTCTTGTTGACACCAAAAAAATAATTAATGGTGTTTAATAGATTCAAAATAATTGATGATGGATGATGATCTTAAAGCAAATATAGCTATGGCTTATATCTGATCATATATTCGGAATGTGTCATGGGAGAAATACATATTTCACTGCACATTGTTGAATATGCTGGTCAAATCTGACACGTGTTAGTAATTCAGACGTAACTTGGCCATATGATATCCGATTGAGTTGAATAAAAGCTACATCAGAAGCTAAGAAAGAAATCTATAACTTTAATGTTTTATGATTCTTCCAATTCGGAATGGATCATCTCTCAAAAGCTCACACAAACTGCCGATTAATAAATCACTTGGACAGTTATGGACCAGCAAATACGAGTTAGTATTTTGTGTATAAATCCTACATACTAACTCGGAATCGAATGAAATAAAATTCATCTAAAAGACAAAAGAAAGTTATAAAACTTCCGTGTTTCGAGTTAGTTTAAATTCAAAACATATCGTAGCCAAATAATTGCATAACTTGACAGCCATCAAATTTTCTGGACTGTTATGAGGCAGCAAACACTTGTTAGTATTTTGGGTATAATTCCTAATTGCTAACTCTGAATTGAATGATACAAAATCTGTTGAAAAGATAAGAGAAAGTTCTAGAACTTTCATGTTTTGAGCTTGTTTGAATTCAGAACGGATAAAATCCAAAAAAAATCATAAAACTGAGCGGCCATCATGAATAGTGGGCAACTACCCACTACTTGCACGTTTCCCATGATCTCTTCAGCGTTTTCTTCAGAGATACCTTCAATTCTTGCCTATATAAAGACCCCAATGGTCCTTGGTGCTAAAAAATTCTGAGCTTCAGCTTATAAATTGAGAATTTTTTCAAACAAATTAATCATCACTTTCCTGCACGAATCTTGCGGCGATCCAACGGTCCATGTGCTTCATGGCATATTATCTTTGAAGGCAGAGGATAAGCACTGGCTTTGTTTCTCTTCATCGAATTCCAATTCAGAGCAAACAAACATGAGATCATGATCTCCGTCTCCGTCTCCGTCTCCCGCTCTCTCTATTACTAACCGCGATCCGTTAGCGGCGTAAACGGAGCCATCATCGGGAGGGAACTTTTTACTCTCCGCTGCTTCTCCGGCGCCGTCGTGAGAGAAATCTGAGAATTTAGAGGCTTTTAAGAAGAGGCGATGGGTAGGAATCCGCCTCGATCTGCCCAAACCCTGATCGATCGAGTCGGGATCTCGAGACGCGGCTTCGCGTGCCTCCTGCTGTGCCTCGACGCAGTCCTGGTCGCGCTAATCATCGCCTTTGTGCCATGTGAGGCAATACTGTTCAATGTTCATCCTCCTCTCCTTCTGAGTTCTGACTAGTGCAAAATTGTAACATTTTACTGGCGCCAATTAATTTGTGTAAATCTTTGATCATTTGTTTCTGTTGGTTGCAGATACGAAGATAGATTGGGATGCTTACATGTCTCAGGTCAAAAATGTTCTCCTGTTAAGCTGAATCATTCTTGTTTTCTTTTCTGATTTTTAACTTTATGAACTATGATCCTTCCTCTTATCCCACTGGGAAAACCACATGTCATAATGTCAACATATGAGTAATTAGAGGATCCAAATATTACTTTGCAAAAGAATTTTATCCCAAGTATATAGCAATCAGGGGCGGAGCCAGATTTGCGGTATGGGGGGTGCTTAGCAGTATAAAACAACACATCAATCAGTCATTGGGGGGGGCAAACTGAAATTACAGATCAAATTACACTGAAAAATGATATCATTTGCTTTAATTGGCAAAATCATGGGGGGTGCTTAGCACCCCCGTGTCCACCCCTTCCCTCCGCCCCTGATAGCAATGTAGTTAATGCAGGCTGTGTAGCATAAGATGTATGGATTGGATTTCAGTCGAGACATGTTCTTGTTCGTACTTCCATCAGAATATATAGATGGTGCAGCAGGCATGTATTCCAGATAGATACTGATGGTACCGGTTACGTGCCAGCACAATTATGTTTTGAACCGGCATTGGTCATGCAGGATTCGATAAAAGAATTGAGTTCTGGTATCTGAAAAAGAGAAGTTAATTTCTGGATATCACTTTGGTTACGGCAGATGTTATCAAATCCATTGTTCAACCATGCCTCAAGTTAACTTGTTTGCTTTACGAGAATTAATGTTTTCAAGAAGGTCCTTTTGAAAAGGTTTTGAAATTGCTGGGTAGTTGGGTACATGTAGCATTTTCTTTTTCTTAAAGGGGTAGCTATGATATGTACTTCATTATATTCTGACATTTTGTTGGTTTACTACTCAAGCTTTCTCAGTTTTATAGCTTAACTAGTTCTTTCATTTTTTGATTATTTGGACACATTTAGGTAGACGGGTTTCTTAGTGGAGAGAGAGACTACTCCAAGCTGAAAGGTGACACTGGGCCTTTGGTATATCCAGCTGGGTTTCTCTATGTATACTCGCTTGTCAAGTTTGTCACTGGTGGCCAGGTCTTTCCTGCTCAGGTCATAAAAATAGCACCTTTTTAATTCTGATAATGGTTAATCTAGCCTACCCTAATTTGCTTGGGATTAAAGGCTTTGTTGTTGTTGTTGTTGTTGTTGTTGCAATTGTAAAATCTAATAAACTCTCTACATATTGCATTTGTCTGTCCCAGGTTCCCGCTTGCCCATGCAATGTTTTAGGTTAACTGAATATAGTTCTGAAATTTACAATTTTGTAGGATCCTCACCATAGCAAAAGATTTTTGGCTTGCCTTGTATTAAGAAAAAACTTCATTAGCTGTTCTTGATTTCAAGTAGGAAAATATGGACAAAGTTTTTAGCCTCTTAATTAACCTACACTGCATCCTTATATATGCAAGTACTATATAAACAGTGCACCGTGTTCCCTTTATGGCCTTACTTAGCTGGGCTGTCACAGAAAAAAAATATATTCTGTTGAAGGTTTTATTGCATAATCTGCATCTTTCCGTCTCTATCCTAAGAAAGTGTGTTTGATCTTGCAGATATTATTCGGCATTATGTACATTATCAATCTTGCGCTTGTGCAGTTTATATACTTGAAGACAGATGTGGTATGTTTTTGTTTTAAAATTATGTTCTTGGTATCAGCATGTAATATATGGTGCACAACTTCCTTCACTCCTTTTTAACTTATTGACTCTCATATTTTACAAAGTATCCTCTTATAGTCTCTTATCATTAATGAGTGAAGAAATAAGGTATGATCATCTCAGTTATGAGGTTAGATAAGTAATTTATCATCGTCTCAATGATAATTTTATGTTTTGCTTTTCCTTCCAATAACATTATGTTATTTATACAACTAACATGGTTAAGTTAATGGAGTGGCAAAAATTCCAGAAAAGTAATTTTTACTTAGGAATTAGTTTTTATAATTGTAATACAAGTTGAGTTATTTATCTGAAAACATACAGATGGTTTGGATTGCATGTTGTAGTATCTGTATTGTTATTTTGTAATTCTTTTGCTTAAACACTATATTGATAAATAATACATGTTGTAAATTTATCGGGTACCTTTTCAGTTGGTGGCAATGAACAGACCTTTCTTCATATGTTAAATTTTTAAGCCTATTGAAACTTTGTTATTTATTAAATAGGGTTATATGTTTATGTTCTTTCCAATGTGGGTACAGATCCCTTGGTGGGCTTTTGGCTTGCTCAGCTTGTCAAAGAGAGTTCATTCAATATTTGTCCTGCGATTATTTAATGATTGCTTTGCCATGATATTTCTCCATGCTTCTATGGCTGTGCTTTTGTGCCAGAAGTGGTATCTGGCTCTCATTCTTTTCAGGTATTATAAATTGGGCTGCTCACTCTAAAACGAAAAAGAAGTTGGTTTATCGGTATCTGTCATCCTGTTTTGGTACTAGATTTTGTGCTGATTACAGATGGCTCTGTAATTATTTTGACTCTCATGCTCTTGACTAAAATTTCTCCCGCAACAATTTGTTTTTAGTTTCAAAATTTTATTGTCTTGCTCAACTTAGATTATTGATAACATTCACTTGAATCTTCTGTTAATTGAAATTCAGCATTTTTAATTTTGTACAGTGATACATTTTCGTTATTACAGTGGAGCTGTATCGATTAAAATGAATGTGCTTCTTTTTGCTCCGCCTTTGCTTCTTCTTATGCTGAAGGTACTATATAACTGTTGTAAATTATCATTCTATTAGATTATCATCATTGAAGCATGGATATTTACTATTTTATTGTCTTTTAGGGTCTAAGCATTAAAGGAGTGTTTCTGGCGTTGTTAGGTGCTGGCCTGTTGCAGGTTTGTTTTTTCTTAAGCTGTCATTTATACAAGTAGAACTTTTGTTATTGTAGTTTAATGGCATCAATATCTTAGTTTTTTTATATATATTGTTTTGTATATTAAAATTGCAGATTGGTGTGGGTTGGCCATTTTTAGCATCATATCCAGCGCAATACATGTCAAGAGCATTCAATCTTGGCCGTGTCTTTATCCACTTCTGGTGCATTTTTTTTTAACTCCATTATATTTTTTAAACTTGTATTATATGTATCAATTTAGATTATTGATAGCATTACGATTGTCTTTTTTTCTTCCAGGTCAGTCAACTTCAAGTTTGTCCCGGAGGAAGTGTTTGTATCAAAGAAATTTGCAAGTGCCTTGTTATTTCTCCATCTTGCAACTCTTCTAGTTTTTGCACACTACAAATGGTCCAAGTGAGTCCATTACGAGATCAATCTGGCTAAATAGTACATTTGGGAGTTTTGTTATTACTTTCATAATTGCACCATGGTCATTTCTCTTTATGTTGACAATGCCAATATTTGTAACATCAGGTACGAAGGAGGACTTATACATCTTCTGCACAACTGGCTGAAACATGCTGCATCTAAATTATTATCATTTCAGATCTTCTCATGCAAGTCAAGACTCAAAATGCTAAACAAAGAGCGTGCGTATACAATCAATATTTTAAAAATTAAAATTAACTACCAGTTTTATTTTTTCACTGGAACTGAAAATATTTCTTTTTTTCCAGATATAGCAACATTAATGTTTGTTGGAAATTTCATTGGCATTGTATTTGCTAGATCTCTCCATTACCAGTTCTACTCATGGTAAGACCATTGTGCTTCAAAGCAGAACAGATATTTAGATGAATATTTCAAAATATTTATTTTGCTTATTTCATTAAAATTTGTTTTTTTTTCTCAGGTACTTTTATTCTTTGCCATTTCTTTTATGGAAGGCGCCATTCCCCACTTTTATAAGGTATCGGACTGACATCATAAATGAATAAAAGTATTGTTTTGGCTTTAAATAAATTATAAATATATGACAACAAACTAAGCCTTGCACCTTTTTTTCTGCCCCGTGTTTCAAATAAAGAATGGCAGAAGCTAATGAGATGCTTGATAGACAGAAAAAGGAGCAAATAAATTAAAAAAATTGTTCTCATAATTTAGTATATAGTTTGATGGCAGGCAGTTTTGAAAGGGCATCAGGATAGTCTGATATATTGTGTGGAATGGATACAGAACCAGACAATTCATTTGGAAAATGATTTCTTTTGTTTTTTTTAAAGTTTGTTATTTATGTGCAACTTATATGCAGGCTAATCTTATTTGCTGGAGTGGAGCTATGCTGGAATATATATCCTTCAACCTTTTATTCCTCTATTGTACTTTTATGCATTCACTTGGTTATTTTGTGGGGCCTTTGGATGGCTCCTGTTGAACCACCCTATGTTGAAGAGGGGAAATCCCATACTAAAGACAACTAGTTGACTGTATGGAATTTTGGATTTGTAATGTGTCAAGGTGCCGGTGTTGGTGGAATTTTAGGCATAGCCTAGCGAAAATTAACTGTCTGCCAAGAGATTTTGTAAAAACTAACAGCACTATCCAAAAACAATGACGAAAGTTTGTTGTTGTTGTTGTTTTTTTTTTTTTTTTTTTTTTTTTTGTAATGATTTTCATCGCTCAAGAAATTGTCTAAAAGTTTCATCTATTACAATGTTTTTTTGTAAAGAAAAAATCATATATTACAATTATATTACAATTAAAATTTCAAGTCAAATCCCACATTCAGTCCTCCGACAGCCTTCGTAACGCAATAGCCAGCAAGAACATGACATTGATTTGAATGGTAGCAGATAACCAGATACGGACTCATAGATAACTAGCTCAAATAGATTAACCTCCTCTACCCCAACTCGGGAGTACAGACACAAGTTCACTCAGTGCATGGAAATAATTACAATTTTGAAGTACAGCTACAATAAAGGGTTCCAATTGATCCTTATTTGAAAACCATATTTTTTGTAATGCATTGTTACCGGGTTTCAACAGAGCATTCTTTTCCAGATTTATATCTATCATAAAATTATAAATGTGGACCAAGTTTGGAAGAGCTCCCACTCTAATCGTCTTCTGAAAACACCTTAGCAAAATAAACAGTTAAACACCCATGCAGATGCAGCTAGAGATACAAATGAATTTTTTTAAAAAAAGGTGGCACAGTCTCATAGATAAACAGTAAAGTACGATTGTACCAACATACAACACGACAAAAAAGGAGGATTAGGGGACACGAAACTAAAGGTAGCTAGCTGTACATACATTCTTAATTCTACAAATCTACCAAACTAAAAAATATTTACATTTTACACCTAGGTGGCTGAACTATGGGTTGCCTAAAGCTCTCCAAGTATTCAGCTAATTTCATGATTGAGTCGATGTTACTCCTTCCAAGCACTCTGAATACAATTTGAATTGGAGTAGCAAGCAAGCAATCAACGCATATTCTCCAACTACCAAAGGGTCACCAGATTCTAAAAGCAACTTGCCACGATCCAACTACACAAGTCACATTGTATTGAATCATTTACAGAACTTCGAATTGGAGTGCCTGCCACCTCTACCTTTTTTTCTCACATTAGAAATGCCACTGCTAGATCCAAACCCACTGTTATTTTGCCCCATGCGTGACCAAGAAGCACCAGATCTGCTAGTGTTTGGTGCCCAAGTGTCCCAACCATTTTCCTGAGTCTGTGTTGTATCATTTGCATTTGTAGCCTCGCAATTTGCTTCCCAGGCCGAATTGTCATTGTTTCCTAGATATATGTCGTTGTTATACTTGATCAGCATTAACAGATAAAAAAAAGTGGGTACTTAAGCCAAAATTTGTATCCTAGATTATCAGCAACAATATCATGGTATCACACAGCAGCAGAACCGACCAAATAGAATTAGTGTAAACAAGAGTTGGGTAGGGACAAGCCTTAAAGAGTTTAAACATAGAAACAAGAAATACCAATAAAGGCAGTAACAAGTGACCCACGGCATGAAAAAATGAATAGGAGAAAAGTATACTCCTATAACATGAACAAATGCCAGACAATCCAAAATAAATTTAGTGCTGGACACACTCACCAGCTCTATCATTCATTCTCCTGGAAAAGCCGTCATATGAACTGAATCTATTTCCATTTTGCCCCCAGCGTGGATTGGGTTCACCATATCTACTTCTATCCGCGGCACATGTGCGATGACCATATTCTTCCTCACCTGCTTGCCAATATGAATTGACATTTTTGTGCATTCCTCCTGGAAAAGAGTTATTAGGTATTACAGCCTTTGTCAGCTTATTGCTCAACTTCGGTATTGAACGATCAGGTTTTTCAAAATGTTCTTGTGAGGAATGTCCACTTTACAGGAAATGTTCTGGGAGTTAATATTAAGTAGTGAACCAAGCGCCAATATAAAGGTTCTAATCACAAGAAGAAGAAATTGGCTTTCAGCCATAAGGCCCATAACATAACAGCAGAATGCATTCATGACGAGCAAGGGCATCATCATATATTTCAATTCACACCATACGTTGATTAGTATTATCAGGACGCATGCTTTTAAAACAAGACTATAACGGAATCACTAGAAACTTTTACAATTGAGTACCATTCCTTCCTCTATAACCGCCACGAGACTGAATTCTTCTTCCTCTTTGTCCCATGCCTTGACATGATGCACCTCTGCCAATATTAGGTGTCCATGCACCACGGCCAGTTCTTGTTTCTTCGTTAGCAGCCTTCCAAGTCGAGCACACATTGTTGTTGGCTCCTGTAACAAGTTACTTTGACATCCTTTAGAAACGCTATTCCATACAAAAATCTGCTAAGAATCTTGCGGTATCGGAAAATTATAAAACTACATTCAACAATGTATATTGATTAAGAATGATATACTCAATTAGATAAAAAAAATCCATAGGTCTCTCAGACCATCCAAGTACCATCTAAATGCAAACATGTAACGAGTCCAGAAAAATGAGACCAGCCAGAAATAATAATTTAGCAGAAGTTGGCATCCACACACCTTTGTGGCGATTTTGACAAGTAGTAACAAATATATTTTTAAGCATCAAGGATAACTCATCTTTAGTTTGATGGAAGACCAACCTTTATGAAAACCAGTTCCATTTTGCCAAGTGATGACCTTAGATTTGTCCCAGGCCTTTCCAGGTTCACTCTCTTCAACCAAACGTAGGTCTACAAGGGATCCAAAGTCAATCTGCACAGAAAGTTATCAACGTGTATTAAATATAAACCAATCTAGTGACAAATTCCTTTTTGCCATGTTTTGTTATTCAATTTTCTCGATTTTGGACTCCATATGAGTTCCCTATGCATTATCATGGGCATCATTTCCAACAAATATAAGTATGTCCCCTCAGATATAGAAAAGATGGTAGAAAGGAAAAGGAAACAGAGTTCAAAAAAACCTTAAATATTATTAATGTACCTCTAAGGTGCCGTCTTCTTTATACATAGATTTCTGGGATCCAGATATTTCAACATCCGGAAATATTGGATACTGAGGAACAGGGCCTAGTAAGATTAACATCGTTAGGGGATCAAATTTTATCACTTTTCCAACCTGAAAAGTAGTTGAAACAATGTTTCAATTGAGACTAGAAAACAAATGAAATACGGGTGTACATAAACAACACCACCAAGAACAAGCATTTTTCCTAGAATAATAAATAAATGTATAAGTAATCATACTCTGAAAACAGAGAGTTGAGGTCCACCAGAGGAAGTCTCCACAAGGCGATAAGCGATGACGTCACCTTCCTGAAATGCATGTATGTATTAATAACATAATAACCAAAGTGGCAAAAGAGTAATTTCTGGATCCCTTCAAATCCTCATGACAAATATAAAGACTAGAATAATAAAAAAATTCTAGCTACAGTAGTTTCTGGATCCCTTCAGATCCTCATGGCAAATACAAAGACTCATGCAATAGAGACCCTCAAATAAATAATTGATGTTAAGGTGCAAAAACTCATTTTCTCTGGAAGAATGGTTAGTCTAGGCCTGCTATGTTCTAAAATTTATTTGGAGTTTGGAATAATGCAATGCTTGGAGCATTATGACTCTGTAAAACTAAACAGACATTGGGAGTCCCGAGTGCACAACAAATTTCTAATTTGGGATACTAAAGTTACTAGACTCATTAAGAAAGTAAGCAAACCGTTGGAAGGCATGTCAAGGGATTAAGGCTTTCAAAGTCTATATCATCCTCTTCATCAGTTGATGCACTATTACTAGTTCGCAGTTGTGAATTTCTTCCATTCTGACCTTCAGATTGGCTCAATGAGACATGATCAGAGGACCTACAAGAACAACGAAAAAGACCAATTAAACTAATATAAGTTAAGTCCTTATTAAGAATTCCATTTTGAATATTTAAAAAATGCCAATGCATTAATTTTGTGAACCATCTTTTGAGTACAACAATGTCATGCAGAACAACCATATTGGAAAAATTTTTCGGCTTTTATCTATGCCATGAAAAGTCTTTAGGGGATAAGAACAGGATCAGCCAACCTGATCGGACCAAGCAGCCTAATCAGGATTTTTTGTTGGTGGGTAGATGACTCGAGATGATCGCAGCAAAAATGGTTACTAGGCCTTAAAGACTATAATACTGACAAATTGGGTTAAGTTGCAGATGGTGCATCAATAGCTCACGATCAACAAAAACATTAAGGAAGCAAACTAAAAAAATCAATGCAGTATAGTTAGATCCATGAACACCAACGTAAAAGATGCTGAGCAAACAGGCGGAGCTGAAAAAGATTCATATAAAGAAAGCAATATGATATTTTATTTTACATGGGTTTTTGATAAAGTGATCTAATTTCACCATAGAAAAAATATAAAATATAGTTTAACATGGAGAAATGAGACTTGTGCAATGACAGAATGACATTTATAGAAAAATATAAAGAGTAAGAAACTAGACAAATTAGGTTCAAAAGCATGCCTTTAGATGTTACAGCTAAGGTACTTGTTTCTTGATTAAAAATGTGAGCTTGACAAGGAATTTATATGGCTGGAACACTACAGTTTTCTTTCATTAATTATAACAGGCTTTTGATGAGCTACCAGCTTCAATATTTTTTCACTGTGGGGAGCATATTAGTAAACAAGTTTCTTACAGGATTTCACAAATTACCCCCAGATCAGTTGAGCTTCGTAAAGCAATTAAAAAAAAAAAGGAGAGTTACTTTGAGTTCTCAGGGTCTTCCATTTCCTTGTGTTTTCTCTTGGTGCCAGTTACCTCAGTTAGAACTCTCTTCTTCTTCTTGTTGCTCCTATTGTTACTTCCATTTTCTCCGTTTTGAATTAACAAATGACCATCATTTGGCAGGACAGTTTGCTTGTCAATAATCTCATTCCCTTCAATTTGAAGATCTTCATCAGGGACAGCAACAATTGTCTTCTTCTCCTTGTTAACTTTATTTTTAACTCTGGAAAGGGGGCAAAAGAAGTATAAGTGGCTTGTACGTAATTGATCTTTGCACCTTCAATACCTTAAGCACCGCATTTAATTGGTACAAGAAGAAAAACAGCATTTTAAAACAGATAAACGATTCACATATTTGCTTCCTATTACCTCAATTTACTAAATAATTGGCTGTTTTTACGAAGCAAGCAAGACAGCATGGTGACCTTATCCTTAAATACATGAGGTAAACCTTTCATTAACCATGCATTTGACTGTATAAATGAAGCAAACAGTAGTACCTTATAACGTCATTGTCCCTGAATACCGATGTCGATTCAAACGAAGGTAACGCAAATCCATCCATCTGCAATACAAATAAATTGCCATGTTAAGAAACGCAATTAGTGAACATCTCACAATTCCATCCGATCCCAAATTCGTACAGATTTGTTTATTAACAGTGATAAAACCCTTAAACCCTAAACCCTACATTACACTACACAAGCACACTACCTAACATCACTGACTAACACCGAGTACTACGAACGCACCGAGAGGACGAGGCCGTGGACGGCAGTGGAGCCGAGGCCGAAGCGGCCGATGACGTCGCGAGCGAAATCGGCGACGGTGGCGTGCTCGGGTCGGATCGCGGCCCAGCTCCGCCCGAGCCCCTCCGATCGCTGCTCCTCCGTCAGGAGATCGCGGTCCCCGAACACCAGCCGCACCCTCACCGGCGCCTCCGGTTCCTTCTCCTCTTCCATTGCCGGCATTGCCGCGTTGAGAGTGGGAAGTGGGAAGCGAGAACTCGTCGAGTCCTTCGAATATTGATTTCACACCTAATAAAGAAACGAAATGTATTTATTTAAAGTAGCTTTAGCCTATTTTGGCCTAATTTTTTGTGTACCTAGGGCCGTCAAACGGACGAAACGATCACGCAAATACCTTATCGCGTCTTCTGTTGTTGCGTTTATAAGACATAAGTAAATTTTTTTTGCGCATTGCGTTGCGTTAATTACACGAAACTAAATATCGTTGCGTCTACTGTTGCGTTTTTTTTTTACAAAACGAAACGCAATTGCGTTTAAAGACGGAAATTTATGTACAGTTTTTTAATTGGTTGCCTAAGCTTGCGTATTATTGTATATAAAATGGAAATAAATACATAAAAATCATAATAACCGTAAAACACCCTCCAACAGTCAAGTTACACTAATTTTTTCAAACCTCCATATATTTTTCACACTATAGCATGATATAACATAGCCAATAAGTCAATAACACAGCAATGACAGCATGAAAAAAACACAAAAATCATGTTTACAAGTCGCAAGTCACAACTAATTTCATACTTAATACATAGCCAACATGCTAAAAACACAAATAAATAACAGATAACTACTCAGATTGACCCCAAACATTGATTGGGATATGTCTTCTCAGATTCACCAATCTCAGCCCAAAGGCTAAAATAAAAAGGATTTATTTAAAACAGTAAAACACATTGATCGTCACCGAAGAACCATTGCTTGGGATCTAAGGAGCCAAAAAGTTTATACTCTAGGTTCACCACAAAATAAGCATCTACTACAAGTTGGCAGAATAATAAGCCAACTAACCACAAATAACGACAATTCAAGTGAGCATCTGTTGGCAGAATAATAAGCCAACCAACCAAAATGGCACAAGCACAAAAGAGGATTACTCTTAGTGGCAGACTGCAGCCTGCAGAGTTCATGCTCCATAACCACATACTGGTTCATCGGTTTCCACTTCATCAGTCCAAAGTGGTTCACCGATCTCTCCACCATTTTCTGCACAATAAGAAACAATGAATATGGTCAATATATAAATTAGAATTATACAATAAAAATGATAAGTTCACCAATCTCTCACCAGTGACCAAAGCCCGCAACCAATCCTGAGCACAAATGAGAGCTTCTATGCTCTCATCGTTCAAAGAACTTCTTATAGAGGACAGTGTTCTGCCAGAGGTACTGAAGGTAGCCTCTGAAGCCACAGTTGATACCGGGACAGCCAAGATGTCCCGAGTCAAATTAGCCAACAATGGATACTTGGGGCTATTCACCTTCCACCATGCTAGGATGTCAAAAGGGGCATCCGGGTCAGTTACATCGAGTGGGTCCTCCAAATACCACTCAAAGTCAGATTTTATAGGTTCAGCAGCTTGCTTTCCCTTTAGCAACAATTTTAATCCAGCAATGGTGTCACTCAAGTCACTGACCATACCAGAAGAAGATGGACCAGAACTTTGCACACTGAAACAAGCAGCAATACAATTTCAGCTAAGTGATATAATTTAATAGACTTAATTAATTGAAATTCATATGTACAGATACAAGTTCAGATTTCTACAAACATAACAGATTGAAGCAATTAGTAAGGCACATATAAATAAATTGAATGATATTGTTAAATCATTTGAAAGTGCAGGTATAATAAAAAATTACCAATAAGGTATTCATCAGCTCTGTAATGCAAGCATCATTTGATGTAGCATTGTCAAGTGTGAGGCAGAATGGCTTCTTGTCCAGATTCCATACCATAAGTCTATGGAATATGGCCTCAGCTATGTTCACACCAGTGTGTGGAGCGGCCAAGTTACAAAAATTAAGGATTCTCTTCCTCAATTGCCAATTGTCATCAATGTAATGACATGTCAAGGCCATGAAACCCTTATCACCCTTTTTATTAGTCCACAAGTCACTAGTAAAGCTTACTCTACAATCTAGCTTGTTAAGATACTCATACAAAATATCCCTTTCTTCTTGATAAATCTTTATGCAATCAGCCCTAACCGTGTTTCTAGATTTTACCAACTTAAATTGTGGCTGGAGGCCACTTAAAAAGGCTCTGAAAAAATGGTGGGTTACACAATTAAATGGATATTCATGGACAATCACCATTTTTGCAAAGTTTTTCCTACATTTGTCTTGGTCAAATTCCCAAACTACAGGGCTTGGCTCACCTAAAGCAAAAAATAAAAAAAAGAGTTAGCAACAGTTCTACAACAGAACATTAAATGGAAAAGAGATGAAAAGGAGACAGTTACCAGGTGTTGTAGCAGTCTGCAACATCTTCTGCAATGGACCGAGTTTATACCTCTTCTCTCTAGGAATTTTCTCGCAACCTTTCTGAACATGATGCCACAATGAGCTTGTGCTCCTTTTATTTCCCATCTCAAATATCTTTTTACAGTACATGCATTTAGCATCATAAAGGCTAGATGGCTTCTTTGGCCCCCTAATGAAATGATCCCACACCTTTGAGGTCATTTTTTCTCTAGCCTTCCTCTTATTGCTTGGACCAGGCACTGGACCCTCAGCCTCAGGTGCAGGTGTGCTGCAACTGCACCTGGTCCTTGGGTGTCCGCTGCCTCGGCCTCAGTTTTGGATCCTTTGTATCTCATCTGGTGTGTACAATGGATCTAGCCCCATACTAATACATAGTTAAAAGACATGGATATCAGTTATTTTATGAACATGTCATTAGGTTTATGTCTTAAGCCTTGTAATCAGAATAGTACTAATTCAAACCTGCTTCTCAGAAAAAAGAAGCAAGTGTAAGGGCACCTGACCACTCTGAAAGATCCCACAGACCAGCATAGGTCTCAAGCCATGTCCTATGCAGCTCCATGGGAGCTTCCAGAGTAGTCATATTCCACTAAACACATGCTAATTTTCCTTTCACACAATTGTATGAATTATTTTTTTTATCATCATCGAAGGTCATCAGCTTGCGAGGTAATATTGTCTGATCATATAACTTGAGACAGTAAACCTAATGGTAACAGGCACAGTTCAAGACAACAGGGCAAAATTAAAAGACACAAGCCAGCAAGCCAACAGAACCAGTACAAGACAACAGGCACAAGTTCAAGACAACAGATTCAAGCCCAACAGTTCAGTTCACCTAATGGTAACAGGCATAGTTCAAGACAACAGGGCAGAATTAACAGGCACAAGCCAGCAAGCCAACAGAACCAGTAAAAGACAACAGGCACAAATTCAAGACAACAGATTCAAGCCCAAGCCAACAAGCCAACAGAACCAGCAAGAGACACAAAAACAAGCCAAGAGTTCAGTTCAAGTAACTAGTAACTAAACAGTGCCAGTGAATATGAAAAAAATGCATACTCATTTGAATAAATGTCAGGTTCATCCACATCTGCTGATGCAGCTAATCCCTCTATTGATCTCTCTAAGTCTGCCATTTACAAAGCCACAATCCACAACAGCACACAAATCCGGCCAATTTTTTAAAATAAAAAATTAAAAAATCTTATTTAAATAATTAAAAATAAAAATAACTTATTTTCACAACTCGTAAAAACGCTTCCTCAGAAAGTGGCCTGGACAGCTTCCCCAGAAAACGACCTGGTTTTATCAGGCCGCTTCCCCAGAAAGCGACCTGATTTTATTAGGCCGCTTCCTGAGGAAGCGGCCTATTTTTTTTTTTTTTTGAAAATTTTTTCCATGTAGCCCTTGTTGTTAGCTTTCCGTAGCCACGAAGTTTGCTCTGACCGGAGCTTCCTATCAAAAGTTATGGTCGTTTGAATGTTGAGTACCCAAGATTCAGGATGAGATTCAATATAAAAATTCAGTACGAATTTCAGTAAGAAAATTATGATAAGATAAATAAAATAATAAAATCCTAATTATGATCATTTGAATGTTCAGTAACTAAAATTCAAGATAAGATTCAGTATGAAATTTAGTGCATAACTGTTATTTACACAATAAATTTTAAGTACTTTTGAAACTTTTTTCTCATTTCAAATATATTTAAGATTTATTTTTTATACTCTTTTTTTTAATTTGATTCATCTAAACAATTATTGTGCACTGAATTTCATACTAAAATTTTTACAGAATCTTATTTTGAATTTTGGGTACCGAACATTTTAAACGACCATAATTATCATGCACTTAATTTTAATTAATTCTAATATTATTTTTAATATTTGATATTTATTATAATATTATTTATTAATAACATTTTATAACTTTAACTATCTTATCATGAATTTCGTACTGAATTTTATACTGAATCTCATCCTAAATTTTCAGTACTCAACATTTAAACAACCATAACTTTTGATAGGAAACTCCGATCGGAGCAAACTTCGTGGCTACGGAAAGCTAACAATGAGGGCTACATGAAAAAAAATTTCAAAAAAAAAAAAGGCCACTTCCCCAGGAAGCGGCCTAATAAAGTCAGGTTGCTTTTTGGGGAAGCGGCCTGATAAAACCAAGCCGTTTACTGGGGATGCGGTCCAGGCTGCTTTTTGAGGAAGCGTTTTTAATAGTTGGGAAAATAAGTTATTTTTATTTTTAATTATTTAAATAAGATTTTTTGATTTTTTATTTTAAAAAATTGGCCCACAAATCCTCTACATGCAAGAACATAAGAGGAAAGAAATCAGCAACAACACAAAACAAAAAAAAAATTATCAAACAACAAGGTTACTCAAAAAATTGTACCTTCAATCAATTTTTGTCAGAATAGAAGAGGAGAAAATTAGCAACAGCACAACAACAACACAGTTCGAGACATCTTCACAGACTTTAGTCTTTTTCCCTTCTTCTCTCTTTTCCCTTTTTTCCCAACCTTCCTCTCTCTCTTTTTCTCTCTTGCACAGCAAAAACAGAAAGCACATAACCAGAAACTCTAAAAGAGTGCTGGTTTCTTTTGTAACCTGAAAATTTTAACATGGCAGAGACTGGCGACGTGTGCCTGCTCAATGATCCCATCAGCAGCTTCTCAGCCTCGCCCTCGAGTACTACAAGTTCGATCAAATCATCCGTCATCATTTCGGTTTGGGACAGAGAAGGGGCTAAGCACTCGAGCACACTGGAAACTTGCCTCAGGGAACGTCGATCAAGGCACAAGAACACGGATCTAACCATCTGGGTTTGGGACTTAGGGTTAAACTTAGACAGGATCATGCTGTCAGAGAAGAGGAGAAAGGAATAGGGGAGAGTGAAAAGAAAGGTGAGGAGACGGTTGTCGCCTCATCGTTATCGCCTGTCGGCGGTCGGCTGAGGGAGGTCAGCGATGACCAACTGACAGGAGAACGAAGTGTGCAAGAGGAGGAGAGGAGAGTAGGAGACAGGTGGAGTGAGAGAGCGGCGCAGAGCGCGGGGTAGGGTTTGGGTTAGGGTTAGAGGCGCTGGGTCTTTTAACCAAACCCCCCCTTTGCTCCGCGCGATATTAACGAAACAAAACATTGAAATGGCGTCTACCATTTCGTTAATCCAACAGTACAGAAATGTCTTGCGTCTACCGTTCCGCTTATCAAACGGCACAGAAATTTCTTGCGTTTTGAGATTCGTGCAAACGCAACGAAACGCAAAAACGCAATTTTTCGTCCGTTTGACACCCCCATGTGTACCCATCGATACTTGTTAAATAGCCAATATCTCCATCATAATACTCTAATAGCCAATATCCCGTCAAAATTTAATTTTCTTTCTTCTATCCCCGTTCATTAATAAAAATTATATTATATTTAAAGAGACCATTATACTTTTTTTATAAAGCAAAGAGCTCTCTTAAACTTCTTGAACATTCCCGCCCCAATTTAACTTTGTACATGGATGCTTTTTTTTTTTTCTTTGTGAAACATTATTCATTTATAATCCTTCCATGTATATATATTCTCATGTCTCTTTGCTGGAAGAATGAATATTAAATGCCTTATTTCTTTCTTCTGAATAATCCATCAAAATCATGTTTCTTTCACACGGGCTAATGAACCTTTGACAATTTATTAGCTTAAACGACTTTTGGAGATTTTTTATTGAAAAAAGGTCTAAAAGAAAATTTACTCTTACAGTATGAAATTAAAAAAAAAAAAAATCAGTTTTGTACCATATGCTATATATATCGGTATGCTAAGTATACTTGTTATTATTGATCATACAGCACAAAAATGATGATTTGTGCTAATGACTGCATAACAGTAATTTGTCATTCTTCATTATTCTGAAGCCAATTTCACGCACCCTACCTCATTTAAAGTAAAATATATTGGCCGGGTGCATGGAAAACATGAGAAAAATTAGATGTATATAACAGTGGAGAGTGGAGAGTGGAGACGAGAAAACGAATCGTACTCTACTATAACAAATTAAGAGGATGTATATACTTTTAATGAAGGCTAAAAGTGTAATTTTAGTATTATATAATATATTAATGGTGGGTTTTATAAATAAACAGGGATAGAAGAAAGAAAAATTTATTTTGATGGGATATTAGCCATTAGAGTGCTTTCATGGGGATATTAGCTATTTAACAAGTTTTGATGGGTACACAGAAAAATTAGCCCTTTATTTTTGTCTTTAATCAATTTAAGTGTACTAGCTCTAACTCGGGTTCGGCCCGAAAAGTGGTATCAAATAAATGACTAAAAATTTATAAAATTTTAAATATCCTTACTAATAATAAAAGGATATTGGAAAAAATGACATGAAAGGGCTATCCTCACATTTGAGCCGTTGATCATTTTCTTCGATAGATCAGAACTGTTGATGTACGTTAATGCCCGTTGACGTTCTCAGCCCATTAAAATTAAGGCCCATATAAATTATCTCAAATTAAGGCCCATTATATATTATCTTAAAAGTTTATTATAAGAAATAATAATATCAGCCCAGAGCAAGGAGTGGGCTTTTTACTAGTTTATATTAAACAGAACTTAAACAAAATTTTTAAATATTTAATACAATTAAATAATAATAATGTAATAATTTATAAATAAGAATATATATAAATGTTGGATCATTTTAAGAGTTAAAATTTGTTTTAGACATATCACATTCATCTTATTTAATGAGTAAAAAAAATATAAGTCATTGGATCAAAGTAGATGAAAAGTTTCAAACAAAATTAATGGTTAATAATAGTGATGATATGACATAGTTGAGGTGCTTTAAAATTTATCATTGTTTATGGAGTATAGATTACATATAATATGATTAATATCATTATAAAATGATTTAGATCGTACGTCTCTCTGAAGTATTAAACTATTCATTCATGCAAATAACAACATTAATATACCAATTGCACAAAAAAAAAAAATCGAAGCAAAACACATTCTAAAGACATTTAAATTGCTCTTTTTTGTATTTCCAAACAATTTGATTTCATTTATGCACATTTAAAAGCAAATTCATTCTAAATTATTCATTCAAGCAGCTTCTCTCACCCGTCAAAGCATATGCTCTATTTTGTATAAATAAATCACACGAAAAAAAAATTAAGTTTACCAAAATGATCATACCAAAATAAAAATTTCCAAGTATTGACTGTAATTCAAAACAATATCTACACAAACGTAAACATGTATCAACAAATATCCTAAACTTAGAGGGGCATATGAGTAATAACCCAGTCTCCAAACAACGTGTTCAATATCTGACTGCACCGGGAGCAATCAACAGCTTCTCTACCTTCTTTCACAGACTCGTGGGAACCACAGAACTCTCTCAGTCCACAGACAGCACACCGGTCCACAGTGAACAGCACTCCGTGCGCAACCAGGAGCAATTTCTTTTTCCGGGCGACTTTTCTCGTTATTTCCGTCTTCCTCCTCCTCCTGAATTTGGCCGTTGGATTCGCTTCAAGATTCGGGCAACTCAATCTCGAAAAACCCCCTATAATCCACATCGTTGATTCGTAGCAGAGGATAAGCACTTCCTTCTTCTTGGTCCTTAATCCTTATCCACCCGCAACTTTTAGGGCGTGTTTGGCGGTTGCGGGATTTCATGGGATGGGAATATTTGAGAATGTGAATCCAAAATTATTGAAGTGGGAAATGTTGAGGTGGAAATGGGAATGGAAATGTACAAAAAAGAGTGTTCGGATGTTTGATGAGAATGAGAATAAGAATAGGAATGGGTACAACATATTTCATTCTTTTTATATAAACATATTAATTCATAATCCAAATTAATTTGATACAGGGAAGGCATTAGTCAAAAATAATATTGCCAAAAATTGACAAGCCCAATACTATTGATAGATCTCTCCGGAATATTATCTTGACAATAAAATTTTCAACAAATATTGAAATCTTTAAAAATATAAAAAAATAAAAAAATTTTGTAGATGTACTATTTTAACTTGTAAATTAACAGTGTTGCAAATTTTAATCATAGTATATTGTTTGTTAGCTTATAAAATCATTAAAATTTATACACTTTACAATTGTTACAATTTAATGAGTATTTGATGGTCCTATATGGATGCTTGTTAACATATACCTAATCAATAATAAAAAAATATATATTAAATAATAGTGAGCCGCAATCCTTGGATGAGGGTAAAGAGACAATCTGAAACAAACATTTAATTATTATTATCTATTAAAGTGTTATTACATATAAACTTGATTATTTGACCTGTAAGAATCAGCAGCAGCAGAGAGCACGCATTTGGGAAAAAAAAAAAATTCGATATCGGAGTCGATTTTATTTTTCCCAAGGGAACGTGTGTATCATTGCAATTGGGATGGGAACTGGAGCCCAAATGGGAATAGTTGCAGGTACTACTGAACGCCATATCGACAAAAATTTCTACCGGGTCAAAATTTCAACACGTTCCCTTGAGAACTATGGTCACCAAACAGGGCCTTACTTTATTCATTTTTCCTTTTTATTTTGGTTTTTTTTTTTACTGAAGCCCTAGATCCTTCCTTCCTTCCTTCCGAGTCTCCTCCGGTGTCCCAAGGTACTCGCACCACTTACTCACCACCCTCTCCACCCCTCTTTATCCCAAATTCCTAATCTCAGTTAACGAATTGTCTTTGTAACAAGCTCGTGCCGAAATGGCGAAGATATATACTGGCGATCTGCCAGATGGGCGGGCATTTCATCCAGAACAAGGACGGGACGCTGTCCTACTCGGGCGGGGAGGCCCGCGCGGTGGACATAGAGCGAGATATGACTCTCGATGAGCTGCGGAACGAGATAGCGGGGATGTTCGACTGCAGCATGGACGCGTACTCCATCAAGTACTTCCTCCCGAACAACAAGAAGACGCCCATCACTGTGTCGAATGACAAGGACATCAGGCGCATGGTGGACTTTCATGTCAACTCCGACACCACGGATGTCTACATCATGAAGAAGGCCTTCGAGTTATTTTCACTAATGTCCAAATTTGAGGGCGTGAATTCAACTTGCGCCCTCTAACTTGCCAAGTGTAACCTCTTCCTGTGCGGCCTAACGGCCAAGTTACACGAGCAAACGAGCAATGGACAAATTGATACGAGTCTAAAGGGCGCAAGTACAACTTGCGCCATTTGATTGGGTATTTATGAAATTAACTTAACCGGTTAGACGGTGGTTAGGCAGTGGTGCAGTTAAGATAGAAAAATTGGGCAACCATGAAATTTTTCCCTATATACCAGGATTGGTGTGATTGTTTCTTCCATGCATGCATGCTCTTGCCGTCTTTGAGCGAACTAACCGCTGCGTGTATGACTACTGCTCAAAGTACTTCACTACCGATTGAGTGCTACCGTCTTGCATACTCATCCTCCATCAACCCCATCCCTGATGTGGGCCAACCTATTGCATGCAGCAATGAACTTATTAACAGCTCTGTGACTCCCCCCCTCACGCACGCGCCGCATGGTTGGAAGGCTGAAGGAGAAGCCAGCATATCCCAGGATTTCAATCAAGCGATCAAACCGGTGCAGCAAGTGCAAGGTTTACGGGCACAATAAGGCGACTTGCAAGATGCTTGCCCAGATGGATATTTAGGGCGTGTTCGATTGTCATGGGATTAAGTGGGATGGGATTTCGTGGGTACGGGAACCCACAAATTCATTTTGAGGAACCCATGCCCATGGGTATGAAGTGGGAAAATGTTAAATTTGGTGTTCTGTTGTATCGTAGGAATTATCGTGGGAAATTTTTAATTTTTTGTAAATATATTAATAAATCAACATACTTTTATATATAAATGAGTTAGAATGAGTTAAAATGAGTTAGCCGTTGGATGCATTTAATGAAAAAAATTGGTTGGATGCATGCAATGGAAAATTGGCAGCATGTCTTGAAAGAAAAATAGAGTCATGAGAAGTGCTCAGTGGCCGTTAGAATTGTAGCTGCAAGTACACAATTTTTTTTTTTAAAAATAGCCGTTATAGATGCAAAACCTTTTTATATATAATACACACAGAAGCTACTATTTTGATTCAACCAATATCATCCTCCTGACCTTCAATAGATTGATATCCGTTTGATATACAAATACATGGATCCTTTTCATTTGTGGAGAATCAACAATGATCATGATGAGTATACAAATGTGATTATGCCCTACATAGAGAGAAATTTGTTCGAGCCAACTCCCTGTCATACTTCAATTTTAACAGGGACAATGTATGTCAATGAAGTCCTAGAAGGTCATGAATGTCGATGCAGACGACAATTTCGTATGGAGTCTTATGTCTTTCGTGCGCTTGTCAAATTGTTGAGGGACAGAAGTCTACTCTCTGACAGCCAGCTAAAAGTGGAAGAGCAAGTAGCAATGTTTTTGTACACTCTAGCAAAAAATGCAAGCAACCGCAGTGTGCAAGAAAGATCCCAGCATTCATGCGACACCGTGAGTCGTTATTTTCATAGTGTGTTGAGTGCTATCACTCATCTATCCTCTGATATATTGTTCAACCTCCTCTTCGTACACCAGAATTTATCATATCCCGTTCAGAATTCTACCCATTTTTTAAGGTACTTTTATAATTATTTTTTCAGAAAATTATTTTGCATTGCATGAAAAAATCTAAATGATAATATTAACTGTTGAATATATATAGGATTGCATAGGTGCTACCGATGGAACTCATATTCTAATAACCATTGAGGAAGATAAGCAAGATCCCTATCGAAACAGAAAACAATCATTATCACAAAATGTTATGGTGGTATGTGATTTTGATCGCCGATTTACCTATGTAATGGCCGGATGGGAAGGATCAGCTTCTGATGCAACTGTGTTGAAGAGTGCACTAGATAGTGGATTTGCGGTACCAAAGGGCAAATATTATTTAGTTGATGCGGGTTATGGAAATACACCAAAATTTCTTGCACCTTACCGTGGTCTGAGGTACCATGTAAAGGAGCAGGGTCAAGCAAATGAACGTCCACGAAATTATCGAGAACTTTTTAATCTCCGGCATGCAAAATTGAGAAATCATATTGAGCGCATCATAGGTATACTAAAAATGAGATTTCCTATACTAAAAGTTGCAATATATCATACAATAGATGCACAAACTGATATTGTAGTTGCATCATGCACTCTCCATAACTTCATTGTAAATCATAATGGAGATACAAATTGGGTCAACCAGCCAAGATATCAGACTATAGATCCAAATGTAGTTGTACCTATATCAGATGGGGATGATGAGTATGAAGATGATGTTGATGCGCTAAACAATCAATGCCATGCAGGACATCAAACGAGAGAAGAAATTGCTATGCTTATGTGGAATGATTATGTCAGACATAGAAGAAATAGGGATCTTAATTAATTAAGTTTACTAAATATTATTGATTAGTAGTAATCGACGAATGTTAGCATGTCTTTTTTTTTTTTTTTTACTATAATCAATTAATGGAGGATTTATTGTTATTGCTTAACATGTTTTTATTTTTCTACTTTTCTTGGTAATGATGTATGACACAGATGCGAAACAGATCTAAAAGCCATAAAATTCAAACCATGCTGAACATAATAAACAAAATAAAGTAAAGCAACCATCTGAAATTAAAATCTAACATATAGTCATAATAACATAATTAGACTTAACATACCTAAAATTTAACTATGGACAATTTTCATTTTGTCCATCTACTCTTTCGAAAGATAACTATACCAAAATATATCACCACTGTCTATATCAGTGGACTATAATTTTCACAAAAAAGGTCAACACTAAGTTAATCCCAGTGGCTCCAAAATATATCACCACTAACCTTACTATTAGATAACACCACTACCTACACCACTGGACTGTAATTTTCACAAAAAAGTCAACAATGAGTTAATTTCAGTGGCTCCGAAATAAACATACTGCCAACCTTACTTTTTAGAGTTGTAAAGTTCAACCATCATCTTAATCCATTCTGACCGGTGTGCTTCAACAATAGATAGGAACACCTCACGGGTTTCAGGTACATTGATGAACAAGTCACTTGCATGAACAAAACTTACTATGTCAAAATCAAGCAGTTGCTGGTAAGCATCCATTGCTGCAGCAACAGAGTACTTCTCCTAACGCTCAGATGCCATATTTGCACTCTTCTCCATAGCAGCAGAATAGATTCTTGTCACTCTCTCTTATATTCCAAATACTCCTCATGAAACTCAGATATCTTCTTTCTCTTTCTGGTCTTTTTTGGCTCTGAGGATGGAACTGCAGGAGTTATAGGCACTTGAGCACTTGCAGGAACTTGGCTAGAGGATGGTACATGTGCTTGAGTAGAGGCTGGGTCAAATGCCTGTGTGTTAAAAAAATCATCATCAAACACATATTGGTTATTACCACCTGGAGCTGCCATAGTTGGACTAGGAGAGTCTGTTTCAAATTGATCATCACAATTTGCATATTGGTTACTTCCACGACGACGCGAACCATTCGCAATACATTCTGAAATTTAGTCACAAAAGGATACATTGTTGAAACCAAATCATGTAATACTAATAATTTCTTTTTAAAACATAGAAGCTTAAGGATCATACCAGAATATAGCTCATCCAAGTCATCGTAGTATGGAAAAAGGTCAGTTATACCACCTTTTAGCAACCTTGTTTGTTTGCAAAATAGGGGCCCACACTTCTTCAGGAGCATCAACCATTTTTCTTGCAGAGTCCCATCCAAAACCGCTTTGATCCCTCAACTCTTTTACAGCCTTGTATTGTCTCTTCAGTGTTCGTTCCTGCTCTTTAAGCTGCTTCACAGTGAAATTTGAGTTTACGAACTTGGCTTTGAACTTGCGTGTCATTTCAGTCCATGCAACACTGCTCCATGCATTTTGCTGGCGTGTACCGGGTCTGTTAAATTTAACAAGCAATTCAACCAGGTATGCCTTTTGCAACTCATTCCAAGCAGCCCTATTGTTGCTCTCATTATTGTTGACTGCTTATAAATTTTATAAAAGAAAATGTTTATATCATATATATAGCTTCTAGAGATTGGAGTTGTAAAACTTAATATGTACATGTTGATTATACTTTCAATTATCATACTAGAGTGAGGTGTCAACCAGATGGCTCGACTTGGTTAACCCGACTTTAAACCCAAATTACAATATATTAAAAGAGAAGGTACAACAACAATAGAAAAGTATGTACCAATCCAAAATTGCATCTATTGTATATGCTAAATATGCTTCATTCCAAATAGATACTAGCTGACGGGAATTTTAGTTGTGATCCTATATGTTATTACACGTGTACACCATGAAATACGGCTTTGCAATATTTTCTCAATTTCAGAATTCTGCATCCAAATTTTTTTTCACAACTATAGCATAAATTAATCAAACAAGAAAGATCAATGAAACTTTAAATCACTTTCAGAGATTTGTTCAACAGACTCTTCAAGGAACCCTTTTACAGACAATTTGTCAAACACCTTTTGTGCATCTTACAATATGAGCATCAAATGAGGTAATAAGAACAAAGTACACTCCATATGATTTGAACGAATGGAAAAATAAAAAAGAAAACTAATAAATATTAATCCACTTTCGTACCTTCTCCTCCAGCCATGGTGAAATGAAGCAAGCAAGAGTCCCTTTCTTCTAATACTCTTTCACTTCTTTGCAAAAGCAAATACTGGGTTTGTAGCCATCTTTTTATAAGAGACCTTCTGATTTTCAGCTTGAATCTCCCGCTCGAATCTCCCGCGAAGATGAATTTTCTTTTTCACGCTTAATCGATGTCAGAAAAATGTTTGTGAGAGAGGACGAGCAACGCGCCGTCGTCGGGAAAAAAATAATTGGGTCTGAGACGATTATTTCTAACCCACCGTTTTACACATATTTGGGAAAACAAATGGGAAATGCCATCCATTCCCATTTCAGCAAATAGGCCAACCGAACGGGCCTAGGAGAATATTTCCCAGATGGCCTAAAAACCCACCAATTCCCACGAAATTTTTGACATCTGAACACACCCTAAGGGCTTGTTCTTGTTAACTTTTCGTACAGCCAGTTCTGTGCTCCAGACTGTCTGGATTTTTTATGGATTCAATCAGCATTGTATGGTAGTTTATAGATGTAATTTAGTATGTGCCATGTGTCTTCGTCTTTGTTGCCATTGGCAGCCATTCAGCTGTCACTTGTGCTTATGCTTGTTATTTATTTTTTTTGAGATAAAGATGAGGGTCAAGCCACTCAAATTTAAATGTCTATAAAAGACACCCCCATCCGGGTTTCGAACCCACGACCTCATATGCTTGTTATTTTTGCAGAACTCTTAATTAGTCTGAGGGAAGGTGTTTATCCTCTGATTTAATACCGGTACTTAAGTATCATTATGGGTTGGATAGGGGAGCAGTAGAGAGAAATGTTTTTGTTTTTGATGTGAAGTTTGCACATAGAAAATTTCCTTTCATTTTGTGAATGATGTCTGAATTTAAATGGCTTCTTTTCTTACTAATGGTTGCGGAAACAGCTAAGATCTGCGTGTGATTTGCAAAATCAACGGTTGAAGTTGATTATTCAAAATTAATTTAGGATGAAAGACAAAACAAGGGGGTTGAACACTATGCTGTGGTGAAAAAGGAAATCTAAGCACATTTTGTGACAATGGATAACATTATCCTTTTTGCTCGGTTTGTTAATTGTTATAGATTTTCTTCACATTATTTCTGACATTCTTCCGATTTTCATGTTTGTAGAATGCATTTCGATGGCTTAATCATGTTGTTTTGGATAGTTCAAGATTTAATATACATGACCATTTCTTATTTTATCAGTGAAGAAATTTGATATTGAATTTTTAGAAGTGTACGTAAAATGGGATAATTAACTCGTAGAAGAAAATTCCAGCTTGATCCATTCATTAAAAAAAAAGAAAAAGTAAATTGCAAATAAAGGTCAATTGATGCCGTCCAAATTCAATTAATTTGAATAATATATCAAAGGATCAGCGATTTTATGGGATTGGATACGATTTTACAATTCATGTGTACTACAACATTATAAATTAAAAATTATGGTTAGGAAAAAACACTATAAATGTCTTAATCAGTAACGCAAGCACTACAACGAAAACATATTGGATCAAACATGAAAGCATCTGTTATATTAAACAATTGGAAATAGATAAGAAAACTCCTAGCAGTACTTACTTAATTCCCACTTTCTTAGTTACTGGGTGCTTTGCTGAATTTGAGACAAAAGATTATGGAAGACAAAAAAAATTATGATAAAATAAAAATTATTATTTCTTCTTGAAAAATTGATTAAGAAATTTTAAAACAAATATCCTGAATTAATTGCAATAAAAAAAAATTTAGAGAGGACAAAAAACATCCTAAAGGGGTGGAGTTGCAACTTCAATTCAATCTCGCCAGTGCGACTTGTGTGACAAGCACCTTTTCTTCGGTCGAAAAGGAGCTGCATGTCATATAGGTTCGTGACTCGTGACCATTGTATTTATTGTATTGTATATCAATCCTCAATTTTTTTAAATAAACTCCAAAAACTACAAATTCACGAATACAAATTCACGACTTGAAGCTCCGTAATATATATTTTTCATATTTGAGCCAGACGCTAGGGTACTACAGCGGCAAAATGGGCCGCTATGGTACTATAGCGGCCAGACTAGATGCGCTGGTACCCTAGCGGCCAAGTGGGCCGCTGTAGTACCGTAGCGGCCAGCTCTCGCCTTCTTCTTTTTCTTTCTTCCCTTTCTTTCTTTCCTCACCCGAGCCCCTCTTCCTTTCCTTCCTCTCCTTCCTTTCCAGCCTGGCCGCTGCAGTACCGTAGCGTCTGACTCAAATATAAAAAATGTGTGTTATGGGGCTTAAAGTCGTGAATTTTTATTTTTCGAGGCTTATTAAAAAAATTGAGGTATATCGATATCATCCCC
The DNA here is from genome assembly GCA_030179965.1 of Cyperus esculentus. Taxonomy (NCBI): domain Eukaryota; kingdom Viridiplantae; phylum Streptophyta; class Magnoliopsida; order Poales; family Cyperaceae; genus Cyperus; species Cyperus esculentus. Next base: position 3,512,752 of record JASGLE010000027.1, read on the forward strand.
TTATCCGATAACTATTATTCATGGAAAACATTAAATCTGTTATTTTCCTGAAACGTCGCTTTTAACCTGGACGTACAGTGCTAACTCCTATTTTGTTATCGTACGAATAACTTGTCCACATTTACATATCATAGAAGTCCAGAAAATCAGAACTTCAGTCTTCAGATATTCCGCCGATTGGATAGGATAGAATAGAATCATAAAAAACATAGAACCAGGAACGCAGGTCAGAACTATCATTTACAACAGCCGTTGGATCCGCTTTAAGATTCGTGCAAGTCAATCTGAAAAAACCCTCCTACAATCCACATCGTTGATTTTCTGCGCAGCAGAGGATAAGCACTCCCTCCAAGCAAAGCAAAACCCCCATGCTTAATCCTTCCTTCCGAGTACTCATCCTCATAGTCATAGCGCTGCCTTGCGTAGAGCGAGAACGAGATTCGGGACAGCGCAGATCTCGAGATGATCTATCATGTCCTGCGCTACACAATGCAGCGCTAGAGAGTAGAGACTAGAGAGGATATGAAATCCTATAAATATTCCCCTCCCCCCGACTCCCGAACAAGGAAAGGAAACAGAAATCAATCGAGAGTCAAAGCAAATGACTACTAACAACTGAGAAAAAGACCGACCGGCCGACCGGCCGCAAGTCCGCAACTCAAAAAGTACTCGACTCAGCCGCACTCCTTTAACTAAAACGTCCAAAATCCCACTGTCTCTAAACATGTTTCGGCGTCTCTAGAATGCGAATGCGGACTGAGACTGATGGACTCCGATCCCGCCAAGCACCCGCGCCCGCTGCAGTTCGCGATCGATCTCAACGAGGACCCCTCCACCACCTCCGACAATGAGCTACCCTCGCCCCATCCCCCGCCCCCCGATCACGCGCCCGATCACGCGCCCGATCAGGCGTCCGATCCGGCGCCGAGCCAGTTCATGCCCTACGAGGCGTACGTGATTGCTTGTAGAGTGCACGGGCAGGTGGCGCCGGCGAGGGGGATGCCGGCGGAGTTCCCTGGGGAGGCCGGGTTCAGTGTCCCCCCGCTGGTGTGCGGGCACTGCACCCGGCCGGAGGTCCCGGGAGCCACCATGGTGTGCGACGGATGCGAGCGAGGGTTTCATCTAGGTTGCGCGGTTTCGCCGTCGCTGTGGCACCAGAGGATTGACGAGTGGGTGTGTTCCGAGTGTCGGTCCGCTGGAGTGCCGGCGAGGAAGTGGAGTCTGGCTGGTGGAGCCAATCCAATGCTGGATATGAATGCGCCGCCGCCGACTGAGGTTGAGGGCACTGATCAGCCGCACGTTGGGGTTGTCTCTACGTATAAGAGGAAATTTCCCTTTTATCTATCATTGTTTGGTTTATTTGTGTTTACTGGAGATGTGGGGAAGATATCCTTCCTTTGGTTCTGTTACAAATTGTAATGAACATGCATGCCTAGTAAGACTGAGATTGACCGGATATATGTTGGTTCTGTTGAGACCTAGTACCGTTTCGAGTCACATTTTGAAAAAGAGTAGTTCTGCTATAGATCGGATAAGTAACATGGCTAATTCTGCTATGGATCAGATGAAATATGGGCCGTTCATTTTTAATAACTGGATGGTCAGAATATGTCTTTTAAATACAATTAAAGAGCAATGTTTGATAATAACCGCTTAAAAAAATATATATACCTTATATGAACGTATGTATATATTAAGGACTAATAGTTTGAACCATCATTACTTGTTTCTTACGGCTTGAATATAGCCGTTATGAGCAAACCAAGCTTTTCTATTGGAGCTTCAAAAGCTAACAGAACTGCTAGTGTACCCTCTAAGTTTCGCACGATTGAATCGAGACCCTGTGAGGAATATTTTTCATGATTACCAAATATTTTGAGGTTTTCCGGGAACTCATTTAACGATGGAAATATTTTACAAGATTGTTTAATTTGTTTCTTTCAGTAAGTTTGAAACCAGTAACCTTTGTATGCAGGCCTATCACTTCTGACATATCTCCTTTAAGTGGATTTGCCGCATCGTTGCAGCATTTTGCCATAAATAATCCTGGAATATTTACTGAGGCTTCAAACAGAGGAAGCTTTTACTTTCAAGGACCTCCTCCAGGTGATGTTTGGGTTTCAATAATAATAATTATTATTTTTTTTTTGTATCACGGTTTACATCCAGTTGTCTATGAAATGCATCAAGTTATGTTTATATATTAATGTTAAAATTATAAGTTGTAGTAAGTGTTTCAAGATTCTTCTAGAAAAAAAGGTGAATTATTTAGAAATAAAATCGCCAGAAGAAGCAAAAGTTTAGTAAAGCATTTACGACTATTTGACACGTATGTCGGTTTCATTTCAGATGGAAGGCGTTTCATGCCTGCATTCAATTCAGGTCCTGGTTCAATGTATCTCCCTATCGATGCGGACTCTTTAAATGACAATTTGGTCTCTCATAGATCCGCACCTGCTCGAAGGAGAAGGGTTCGCTCAAACATCTTCTCATCATCTTACCTTGCACAAAACCAAGAGATCTTAAGGGGCGGCAGCAGCGGCAGTGGCAGCAGAGGCTTGGGGGGAATGGAGTCATTTATGGATCTGGAAGCGATGCAACCACGATTTGCTGATTCTGCAGCTCCGCCAAGGTTGCCGAGGTATCTGATTGAAGAGAACGGCAGATATACCCAAATAGATTTCCCTGTGAGTTACTATTTTATACTGGGAATTATTTATTAGGTTTCTTGATGGATGTCTGATGTCTCCCGAGCTTTGACAAACTCTGTCTGTTATCTACTTTCAAGATCTACGGTATAACAGTGGAAAGTTATAGATAAAATTAACAGTAAAAATTAAAGAAGAAATTTATTGCTATTACGTAAATCGAGCCTGGTTAGTTGATTTGCTAACCCTTTCGGCTTTTAGATGTCATCTACTGAGTTGCAATTGTTTTAATGAATCGAATTGTCATCTCTGTTAGCCCATGCAACTTTAATTGCCTCATCTGAAGTCATGAATTAAATCCAAAGGGATTTATTGTTCATTTTGGCAATTTGATTGACCTTTTTCTTGATCCCTAATTTGGTAGGCTGTTATTCCTCTTGATTAACCTCCTTTTCTGGTTCTTGATTTAGCACAGTACCATGCTCCAGTTTGTTGACCTTATCTTATTTATTATTGATTTAGCAGGCTGGCTTTCCCATCCAATTTGAGGATTATTACCTAGTAAATTTGGGGGAGGTTGATTTTCGCATGACCTATCACACCAGCACTGAGATATTCCCCGTCGGGTTTATTTCATACTGGCATGACAGAGTAACTGGCTCTCTTTTTGAGTTCGAAGTCCTAGATGGAGGAATTAGTGGTCCAAATTTCAGTGTCAGGCGGATGCCATGTTCTTCTTTCCCTCTACCTAATGCGTCCACAGTTCTCTATCTGAACAATGCAAAAACTTCTGATTCAAGCGCAGACAAGACAGATAGTGCAGTGAGCTGTATTACTACAGCTCCTGATGTGGAAGATGACATAATGGCACTTCTGGAGGAACCTTGTCAGTTAGATGAGGACCTTACAACATGCATGCAGCGCAATTTGGGAAATAAACAAGAGGGATCTGGTTCTCAACTTGATCTGTTCTGTTCCCGTACAGAGAAGGAAGCATCTCCAACTGATCAAATTGGAGAGTTTGTGGTGCAAGGAGAAAGCATACATTTAGTTTGGAGCAAGGTTGTTAGCACAATAATTGATACTTGCTGTGAACTGTACCGACAATCTGGCTCTATGCAGTTCTGTTGTAATCATGTGAGTGATGGTATGAAGAACCCAGACGGTGTTGGTCATATGGCTAGGGTTTGCTGTGCTGCTGGGCCGTCAGACATACCAAAAGCTATCCAGAACGAGGAAGACCTGGAGTCATCATGTGTGGCAATTAGAGAATGGTTTTATCGCGATCGTTGTGGTTTAGATTTCGATTTTGTGCAAGAAATTATAGAAAACCTTCTTCCAGCCTGTTGCAACTGCACACGTTATCACTTCTTGGGCAACAGAAGTACCTCTTTTGAAGGATTTACTGTTGCAAGTGACAATCTTGTTGCATTACCAAAAAATGGGATGAAGGGAATGGTTGAAGCACTTTACTGGTCAAAAAAACTTCAGAGGGATGACAAACCTCCTGAAGGAAAGCCTTTTAGCACAAGACTTTCAGCCAAGCTAGCTGGAGATGTCTTTCAGGTACTATTTTGATTCTCTCTCGACTGGTATAATACATTTGAGTATTCATCATTGGATATTCTATCGTTTCTTGTTGAATGGTACTGATATGATGAGTTTGTCAATTCCAAAGACTGAATATCAAATAACCTGAATCTTGAACTAGATTGATCCCAAATTTGACAGATTGGAGCTCAGTTTCACCAAACAGAAGCAAATTTAACCTGAAATGCAAGATACTGAAGCCTGGTACAAGACTTGATTTTAGAAAGGTGACCGAAATAGCATATAAAACACTGAGGACCTCTGATTTTGGAATTCTGGAGATCCAAAATTTTCCTAAACCAATAATGACCCGCTTTGATTCGACTGAATTCTAATTGAAGAGCTTAATTGATACCAATTGAACATGTTACGTTTGGTAACTAAACCAAAAAATGACCCACTTTCATGGTTATGTCAACCAATACATTTTAACAATCCATTTCATGCTTCATTAATGTGAACGATCTATTGTTTTATTGACACAAAATTTGAAATTAACTAAAAAAGGAAGTTAAAACATCTTTAAGATAGCTCTCTTATGAGATGTAATTCATTTCAATTTTGCAGATTTGGGAGTTCATGTACCGATTTAAAGATATTTTAGATCTACAAGGACTCCCTACATATGAAGATATTGAAGAAGAACTAATCAATCCATGGCCTGAAAACCCTAGAGGCACTAGAGATCAACTTGATGCGGTACAATCTGGCGGACACGGTCAAGCCTCACAGCGAAGTACCAATGAGAAGGGTTTGTCAACATTTGTACCAGTTGAGAGCTCATCTACAAGAGAGGCTTCTCAGGTCAAGCTTACATCTGGTTCCTTAGGACAGTGTGGTGGTATCTGGTTGGCCACAATCCACAGTTCCTTACTTAAGCTATTACTTAATGAGGTTATATCACGATCAGTGGTCTTTGTGGATCCTACAGCTGAGACTAGGGAATCAAGGCCACGACGTGGGAGGAGAAAGGATGCAGAGAGCTCAGCTAGCAAGGATCCAAAGGTAGATATATTGACTCTTAATGAACTGACGTGGCCGGAACTGGCTAGGAGATATGCTCTTGCAGTTGTGAAACTCGGTGCCTGTACAGATTTGTCAGATATGTCATGCTCAGATGGTGTAAAGATATTTCGTACTTTGCAAGGAGATGGTGGTGTGCTCTTTGGTGCGATATCTGGTGTTACTGGCATTAAAGCAGATGCTTTGGTAAGCTAATCCTAGTATCTATTGTACATCAAATGCTTCTGAATTTTGTTAACTGATGTTGCATACAAAGAAAAGTACAAAGATCACACATGCAGGCAAATGAAACTGGAAAATAGTTTAGCAAGTTTTTTAATCATAATGTCATCAGGGATGAACTTGGACTGAAATAGTTGTTTTTCTGTCTGTTTTGAAATATTTGTGTAGTGTTGAATGCGCAAATATATCTTCTGGTCAACTGTTAAAGATGTTATATTCTTGTGTTTGTGTATCCTCTCCTTGTCCTTGCAGTAGCAAAACTAACCATCTCTTATCTTCTCAGCTTCTTGCAGAGGCACAGAGGCAGATATTTGATCCTGCAAATGAGAAGAAGTTTACTCTGATGGAAAGTAAAGATAATTCTGATGCAGTGGCTTCTCCTGAACCAGCCATTGCTGATGTTAATACTGTACCAGAGTGGGCCCAGCCTCTAGAGAACGTGAGAAAGCTGCCCACTAATGTGGGGACGAGAATCAGAAAGTGCATCTTTGAAGCTCTTGAGAGAAATCCGCCTGACTGGGCTAAGGAGGCTTTGGAACGTTCAATTAGCAAGGAAGTGTACAAGGGGAATGCTTCAGGTCCCACAAAGGTATCTACCTTTTTACTTTTACAGGACCAAAAAATATCTTGCTTATGAAACATCTCTTCCTGTTTTGTTTATTTGAATTTTATCCCTGCTATTTTTGCTATTACAATAAAAAAATAAATGATTGAGCTGTTTGTTTGATTTTTTACCCTCAGAAACTTGCCTTGAGAGTGCTAGCTGATGCTTCAGGTGGAACTGTGCCCCAAAAGCCGCCAGAGAAAAAGCCCCAGAAAGAAAGTCGCAGTGTTTCGATTGCGGACTCCATAACAAAGAAGTGTCGTGTTGTGTTGCGTCAAGCCCTGACAACCATCACTGAGAAGCAGAAAAACTTGTGCAACCTCCTGGGTACATCTCTAGTGAATTCTGATGAGGAAGAATTTGAAGGCATTATTGGCTTTCCTGCCATGTTCTCTCGACCCATTGATTTCCGGACCATTGATATGAGGTTAGCTGCTGGAGCTTATGGTGGGTCCCATGAGGCTTTTCTAGAGGATGTCCGAGAGGTACTTCCTTTTCTGTTGGATTAAATTTGTGCAAGTTGGTGTTACATTAATGGTCTCTGCCTCTCTGGAGTTCTATTTTTTAAATTTTCTGGCTAACTGCAGTACCAGATTGCTTCCAAACTTGCGCACTGAATTAGATACTAATTACCATGCTTGAGTAGTAATAAATTATTTTCTTTATATACCTTGATGCTTATATCTTGAACAATGTTGAATCCTTAATGCATACCCTCTTGGACAGTAAAACACCTTTGAACTTTGAAATGAGATACCGATTAAACAAAGATTGCAATGAGATTAGCCAACTGACATGGGTCTGGTATCAGTCGGTTGTTGCTGGCATCATACTGATTTTCAGAGTTCGAATTAAAACTAGGATCGAAGTTATATAGTCTGACATCTCTACTGGTACTGTTGCTTATAGGTTCTTCAGAATTTGCGCACAGGACATGCTGATGATTCTAGTCAGTTGGAAAAGGTTGAGAAACTGTCTGACAGCTTTGAATCCTTGTACAAGAACGAGGTAAGCTTCACTTTTTTGCTTTTAATTTTGTATAGCACACCTCCTTACTTTCTTTCCTTGAATCATCTAACATGTAATCTTTCTTGCGGAGTGCAGGTACTCAGCCTAGTTGAGAAATTTGCCGCAGATCCCATTAGCTCTAATCATAATAAAAATCTTGGGGATGAGCTTCTAGAAGCGCTAGCTGTACTCAATGACCTTCCAAAAGCACCATGGGATGATGGTTTATGTAAAATATGTGGTGTAGATAGAGATGACAAGAGTGTACTATTGTGTGATACTTGTGATTCAGAGTACCATATGTACTGTCTAACTCCGCCACTAGCCCGCATACCAGAGGGAAACTGGTATTGCCCCTCTTGTTGTAGGAACAAAGGGAAGGGGAGACAAGACAGTGGTTCAGCTGAGAAAAGAAAGACAAAGGGATCTGGTAGTGAGGAGAAGGGTTCTTTTAAGTTGGCTTTGAGTCAGCTTGTGTCTACTATGGAACAGAGAGAGTACTGGGAGATGAGTGTTGATGAGGTCAGCTTTTTCACAATATTATTATGTACTTTCTTTAATTGAATCTATCAATTATCTTTCTTGAAAACATAAAAAAAACCAGGCGTACATTGCATTCTATGCCCATCTGATATTGCCTCCTGATGATAGAAATCGGGAAGGTTATTACTGTATCTGGAAGACACCACACCAGCATAAATATCTTGTATAATCCTTCCAACTAAGGAGTCAGTTTTCTCATGTTGCTTTACTATTCTATTCACAGAGAATATTTCTCCTGAAGTTCCTATGTGATGAGCTTTTGAATTCTTCCCTTCTGAGAGATCACATTGACCAATGCATTGAGAAATCAATTGACCTTCAGCAAAAACTGAAAAGCTTGAGCTCTGAATTGAGAAACTTAAAGGTTAGAGAAGATATCCTGGCAATAAAGTCCTCAAAATCCGATTCTAGACCGAACAATGAGCCAAATAATGAGGAATGCACAACCTCTGTGTGTGCCGGAGATGCTAATCAGAGCAACAATGAATCTGGGGAGGGGGCAACCAATGGAGACCCCATGAACAAATCAACTATGGATAATGATATGGATACTGTGAAAACTGAAATTTCAGCATTGCAAGATGCGATTATCAAATTGGAGTTGCAACTCTCAAAGGTTTGCTTGAGAAGGGAATTTCTTGGCAGGGACACATTGGGTCGCTTGTATTGGGTTACAACCCGACCTGGTAAACGACCTTGGTTGATTGTAGATGGCACTGCCCCGTTGCTGAAGGAGAGAAATAATGTAAAATTAACCTTTCCAAACAAAAACATGATTCCAGGTCAATCTGAGTCGATAGCAGGGGTAGCACCTTCATTTGTCTTGTATGAATCTGAAGAAGAAGTTCATGCACTTTTGAATTGGTTAAGGGATGGTGACCCGAGGGAGAGAGAATTGAAAGAATCCATTTTAACCTTGCAGAGGCTAGGTTTTAACCAAGCTCCTTCTCCAGATAATCCTTTTTTACTTCCTGGTAAAATTCTCTTCCCTCAGTTGAAAACCAGGGCCTTAGGGGTACTTGAGAGTCAATTTGGTGCCATTACTGATGATGAAATAAAAGAACTGCCAAAAAGGCCCAAAAAGAAGGGGAAAATGCATGAGGAGAAAATGTTTAGATGTGAGTGCTTGGAACCTGTCTGGGCTTCTAGAAATCATTGTTTTTCTTGCCATAACACCTTTATGGTCCAAGCTGAATTAGATGCACATGGCAATGGTAAATGCACCCCTCGAATGAAGACCAAATCCGGTATTGATATAAATGAAAAAACAGAGGAGAAGGATGATAGAACTGATGCCAACATGGCAATGAAATGCCCCTTTGATTTTGAAGAGATCTGTAAGAAATTTATTGTAAAAGATTCAATCAAGGAGGATGTGCAAAAGATTGGGTTAATTGGGTCAAATGGGGTTCCTTCTTTTGTTAATAAGCGTGCCAGTTATCTTGATCCAGATAATCTGGTACTGCTTGATAGAAAAGAGGATTCAGTGTCTGGTGGCATAATTGAAGCTGGTTCTCACTCAGGAAATGGTAGTCGTTCGACTCCGACCGAGGAACAATCAGTGGGTAAGGGAGAATCTTCATCTGATAATGAGAAGGTAGCAAATTATGTACACTACTGAGTCTTTACAGTTCTTAATTATACTTTTGTTTTGGTACTTGGTAATCGCATGATGCTGATCTTCACTGTTAGATAGCCATTTGTTAAATGCTTATTTTTCTTCACATGTATGTGAGCTTGGCTTATTAATCAATTTGGGTTGGGAAACTTTCTAATAGGTTATGGGATCGGCTGATAACGACCGTTGCACGGTTCCAGAGGCGTCACTTAGGTCTGTCAAGGGGAGAAATTCTCAAGTTGTCAGGTTTCTCAAGACAAACTTGCTCGACATGGAGGCAGCTCTCCCTGACCAAGCACTAAGGGTGACAAGGTATGACTCAGCTAAAAGACGTGCATGGCGTGCTTTTGTCAAGAATGCCGAGTCCATATATGAGGTATCCCATAGCTTGCCTCCTATTACTAAAAAGAAGTCTCTATCATTTTATTTGCTTTATTAGGAGATGTGGAAGTTTCTAAATGGACTGAAACAATTGCATTAGCCTATTCATTAAGCTTCAACAGGTTAGGCCAACAACATGTTGACTGAGCTTACATATGCTCCGATGTACTTGAATTAATATTCTTGAATACAGGGTCTTTGTCCTCTTCCATTTTCTTTTTACTTCTCTTGTTGAAACATATTTGGTCATTTGGAACCTTTGTTGATGCCTTGATTAGTATTGTCAAGTCGAGCAAAAACAGGAGCAGTTTGGGATATTATCAGATAGATAAATCATACATGATGCAGTGTTTTTTATGTTTATGGGCTGCCAAATAAATTTTAGTAACAGTAGATATACGTCTATTGAAGATAGTAGTTAATATTCATGTTAATATTATATTTCTTATAAACTGAGCATGGCCTTACTACCTAGCTAACTCTGTAAGCTCATGTGTGTTGATAGATGGTCCAAGCAATTATTTTACTGGAGGACATGATCAAATCAGAGTACATAAAGCCTCGATGGTGGCACTGGTCATCTCTCACTGCTGCGGCCAGGACACCTTCCATTACTTCCCTAGCACTTCGGCTGTACACCCTTGATGACTGTCTCATCTACAGCAAGGATGCATCAAGTGCTCCTCCCGCTGAGCCAACTGACACTGCTCCTACTGCAGTGAAGTCATCAAATAGAGGCAAGAAGCGCAAGGAGTTGGATTAATTTGCAGTGCTCTTGTTGTTTTTCTTGATAGATTTGATGTAGAGTTAATAGGCTTAATTTAGAGTATACTTCTGACAATTGTCAAAAGGTGTAGTTTTAGTCTTGAATTCTTAGAAAAAAAAAAATTAGAGCGAGGTTATGCATCTCTCTTTCAAACTTGCCGGAGGGTGCCATTCTCTCTCTCTGCAGCATTGTTGTATGATTGTTAAGCTTGTAAAATCAATTATAGCAGTCTATGTTGTATGTCCCTTTGTTTGTTTCCAGGTGATGGAAATATCCTCTTGGTTGCTTTGAAAAGTTTGAACTGACACCAGAGAGGTGATGCTTACTGGGGAACTTATTATTTGCATAGACGTTGAGGGATCAATGATAATATTTGGTGTCTGATGTATTATATGAGGTTTGGTAAGTAAGAACCCATCTGAAGGTATAACATCAGCCGTATAGAAATTCAATTCAAATAGACTTTCATGTCGAAGCATCCCAATCTCCCATTACATATCCCTGGTAAATTAATAGGGGTGTAAATGAGACGAGCTTGAGCTTGGCTAGGCTTAGCTCGGCTCGTTTAATTAACGAGCCAAAAACACGAGCTCAAGATCGGCTCGTTTAATTAACGAGCTGACCGAGCTGGCTCGTTAAGCTCGTTTATTTTTTAATAATAAAATTTTAAGTATGTTATATCCAAATTTATATAAAAATTAATATAAAAGGACTAATAAATATATGTTCATACACATTTTACATAACAATTTCATATATATTTGACCATATGTTGTATAATATATTAATAATTTACGATAAGAACAGTACAAATTGCAATTAGTAATAATTTATTGAGCCCAAACGAGTTTAACGAGCGAGCCAATAACGAGTCGAGCCCGAGCCACTAACGAGCGGGCCACGAGCCACGAGAACGAGTTTTTTGCCACTCCTACTGGTAATGTGGACAAACTGTGTGCGATTCTGGTGAAGCTTCTGGTGTTGTATTATTCCCAATAAATTCAACAGGGATATTATTATTCATCATGGAGGATTTGAGACTGTTTGGGGGCGTATGGAGGCAGGAAGGTTTAGAAGTTAGGTCGATATCTTTAATTCAAGGGGGGTAGGTTCACTGGAAATTTGCAACCTGTTCAGGTGTTACCTTATCAGGATAATTCTCCCCCTTCGTAGGTTCTTGTTTATAATATCTTTTTCTTTCTTTTACCAACAATTGGAGAAACCTAGCTGGTCGTCTATGAATATGATATCTTTTTTTTTTTTTTAGCAACAAGTGGGAAACATTTTGACCTCAACGGAAGCATTGATTTTTCCATAATATGTGCCAGTTTTGGGTGCTCTTTCCTGGATGAAGCAATAAGGCCGTCCATGGTCCATCTGCAGTGTTAAATCTTGAAACAAATTCTTATGCATTGAGTGATGCGTTAGCGTTATACAAAGTACTACCGATAACTGATCATTTTTGTAGTTTCTGAGAAGAATGAAATTTACATATTGATTCTTTTTCTTTTTTGAGAAGATAAAAATCTTGCGCTCTTTATTTTCTCGTTAAAGGACGTACATATTTCCACCTTTACAAACAAATACGTTTAACAACAAGAACCGGCTTTGATCTGGTGGCTAAGGACAACGCTCTCCGTGTGGAAGGTCGAGGGTTCGAAACCTGGATGAAAGTCTTTTATAGACATTTAAATTTGAGTACTTTGACTCTCATCTTTGTCTCCAAAAAAAAAAAAAAAAAAGAAAGAAAAGCCTTTCACAAATAAAAAAAACCGGGTGCACGTCAGACATTGTTTTACCTAATTATCATTACACGTAAACAACTCAACCAAACACGCAAAAGAAGAACTTTTTGAAATTCAATTAAGCCCACACAGGCCACAGTTGTGATTAACTGATGGTTCTTTCATGTACAATGATAAATCATAGTGCGATGGTTCACGACTCCACGGTACCATGACACGTAATATATAATATAAGGTTAAAGTTTATATAGTGTGCAAATTTTTTTATAAGAAAGCAAACTGTACAAGTTGGTGACAAACTGAGGATTAAGATGTGTGCTTCATGAATTATGATGATGCCAATATGTCATGGGTCTGTATCCGCTGCAATCCAAAACAGGTTCACAAGGTCCTACGATCTTCATCTGACAGCTGAAGCTTTTTTAGAGGGGGTTTTTAAAAGAATCTCAGCCGTTTGAGATCCTCCAAAACAGGTTTACAGGGTCGTACGATCTTAATCTGACAGCTGAAGCTTTTTTAGAGGGGGTTTTTAAAAGAATCTCAGCTGTCTGATCAGGATCTCAAGATCCTGAGATCGGATTTGGATCGCAACGGATTTCAGCGCAATATGCCATTAGTGCATCCGAAAGGTGTGCTGCAAAAAGCGCTTTAATATATATTGCCCCACTTATCTGCACGAGAGGCAGCAACAAGTTTTCTTATTTTTAACGAAAAAAATAGGGTGATAATCTTATATAAATATATGTATGTATGTAGACAAAACAGTGCATCCAACTAAACAAAAAAAAAGAAAAAGAAAATCTTGTGTTGGAAACAGCACTTATATGATGCTTAAGAGCATTACATTATTATTATTATTATCACATAATAAGTTTGTAACATTACTTTTGCACTTTTGTTATTACATTTATATCCAATGACTCCAATGCAAAGAGCATTACATTATTATTATTATTATCACATAATTAGTATTGGTACTCTTACATCACTTTTAGACCTCCATTAACATTCGTAATTTATCGTATTATTTTTAATACCTTTTGTTGTGTCTACCAACCTCTTTTTTTTTCGTGTGATTCATGAACTCATTTTAATTGCTGCATGCTCACAATCTACATTTTTCTTTTCTAATTGGGAGAATTCATTTTTTTGTCCTCAAACTATCTCAAAAAAACCAAAGCAGTCCTTAAACTTTCAATTGCACCGAATTGGTCCTTGAACCTTTCAAAAAGCACTAAGTTGTTCCTTGAACTTTTCTCTATGTAACTAAAATACTAAATTGATTTGTCAACTTCAAATATGTACTAAATTTTTTTATAAAAATATACCAACAAAATGTAAATGATATAATAAAACTTCTGCTAATATAATATAATTAAAATTTAAGATAATAACAATATGCCCTACGTCACAAATATTTACAAAAACATGTCTTTAATCAAACATTTTTACTGTAAAAATTTACAAAAATATTTTTGATATTTTAAAATAATTACAATATTATGCCATCATCGATAAACATTATTCAAGTGAAGCATAATATTGTAATTATTTTAAAACATTGATATATTTTTGTGAATATTTTTTAGGAAAAAAACCAAAGGCTTATTTTTGTACATATTTTGTAGGATACAACATATTTTTGTTATTATCTTATAATTTAAGCAAATATACTAAAAATTTTAAAATATTGCTTACTTTCTCTTTCTCTCTCTCAATATATATTTTGGTAAATCTTAAGTATATTAAAGTTGAAGGACTAATTTGGTGCTTTTTAAAAAGTTTAAGGACCAATTTGGTGTATTTTAAAAAGTTCAAGGACCAATTTGGTGCAATTTGAAGTTCAGGGACCAATTTTTTTTTTTTTTTCAAATAGTTTGAGGACCAAATGATCATCAGAAATCATAATTTTTTATTTATTTATTTTCATTTTTTGTTGTGTGGACCACTTTTATCACTTAACATCAATAATTATTGTTGCTGGCCGGCATTGTGGATGCAACTTTTTTTCTTGATATAGATAGTATATAATGACAGCACTTTGTTAGCTTCTGGAAGAAAGAAATAGTTGATTGATTGAAATGCCTATGGCAGAAATCAAGTCATCAGTTGAATTTTTTTTTTGTTTTTTTTTTATAAAAAAATGAGGGTCAAGCCACTCAAATTTAAATATCTATAAAAGATCCTATCCGGGTTTCGAGCCCGTGACCTCCTACACGGAGAACGTTGTTCTTAGCCACTAGACTAAAGGCTGGTTCTTGTCATCAGTTGAAAATTAAAGGCAGTATAGTGGCTAAAGGTTTGTTTATCTGTATTTAATTTCTTTTGTCCTCTTTTAACAAAAAGATCCTCACTAATAATAAAAGCATATTGGAAAAAATGATATGAAATGGCTATCCTCACATCTGAGCCCTTGATCATTTTCTTCGATAGATCAGAACCGTTGATGCACGTTAATGCCCGTTGACGTTCTCGGCCCAATAAAATTAAAGGCCCATATGAATTATCTCAATTTAAGGTCCATTACATATTATCTTAAAAATTTATTATAAAAAATAATAATTTCAGCTCAAAGCAAGGCGTGGGCTTTCAACTAGTATTGAGAAATGTACTTTGAGTAAATTGTATTGACATTATATAATGGTAATTAATCAAGTTAAGCTGGTGCCTATAATTAAGTATTAATTTTTCATGCATATATATATATATATATTTTACATTCTAGAATCAAGGAAGAAAGAACAACAGAAGAGACAGTTAATGGTGTTTCTTTTTTTCATAGCACGTTTATACGTTTATACGTTCACGGATGTGCTTAAAACATGGAAAAAATGAACAAGTTTTTATATTTTATAAACTTCAGTATCAATGCTGGAATCTGTCAATCTGAGACGAATTAATTAGTCGATCTGTGATTAATTAGGTGGATGCATGATTATGAATCATGATATTCAAAATTGAGTAATATATACCTAGCTTCTATAGAAAAAAAAACTGTCTAGAGTGTCTATAAGTTACATTTCGGGATGTATCTGTTACATTCTGGAATGTATCTGTTACATTCCGTACACCTCTATAGATGTATGGACAGACAGTTGTTCAATGCACGCAAGATGTTTCTCTTCAAAATTCGATCTGATCGACTGCATTCGATTTTAATTACCAGTGACTAGTTAATTAATTCTTTAAAATTCGATCTGATCGACTGATTCTTAATTAATTATGCCGTCACTTCATTAATTTGGTCAAAGGATTCGGTGTTGTTTTTTAAGAGTTTCAAATTTCATGAAATGATCATGATTGCAGAATTACACAATTAATTGATGCATAATGAAGTAGTTTCAAATGCATATTTAATGTATAACATTTCATATGAAAAATCAATAATAGTTCATCTCAAAGAAGTTGATCAAAATTAATATTTGACTCGTTCATTCTTTTGAGTGATGGATATATAAGATGTGATATATAGCGCGTGCATTGAATTCTACCATCATTATATATATGATTGATGGTGCAAGATCAACATCATCCAAAATAATAAAAGCATATTCCTGAAGGAGAACATGTAGACCACATATAAAAGTAAGTTACCTATCTATTTTTCTCTCACGGTCTGACAAATCCATATGTACCCTTGTGTTTGTTACCGTTGTATAAACGTTTACTGGAAACTGTAGTGTATCTGTTCACTGAAAAAATGATACATATTACTCAGAAGGAAATAAATGTTCTGAAAAATATTCTGTTACCCTGTTCCTATATATATGCGCACATTGGTTTTACGGATAGACGAGTGATATATATAGTCAGATATATATGAATTTACGTGTATAAAATCATCAGCATATATATGGGAACCCTAAACTCTATACCCTTACAAATAAGACTTAAAATCATCAGCATAATTTTAGTTAATTTATAACTTTTTTTTTTGGGGGGGGGGGGGGGGGGGGGGGGGGGTTACTTCGTCATGATGATGGATTATATGTCTCATACGTAGCCTTTTCTTTATTTCAAGTGTGTCTCTTATTATTTTATATAATTCTAGATAATGTAATGTATCTTGGCATGGTCTTCATGGCCTAATTTGATTGTCTATATATATAAGTTGCAATATATTATATATAGTTGGTTATATATACTTCATGCACCAACTAGTCCGTTTGCCTTCAATTTATTTTTGTTTAATCCCATTCGTATTTAATTTAAATTTGTCCTCTTGTGGTCACGAAATAATCAAGTAATTAATATTATTCAACACTTCGTTTCGTCTTTAATTGGAGTTGTATATTCTGAATATTAGTAGCTCTCTGTTAGCATATCCTCACTCTTAATAAAAGTTATTAAGAAGATTTGATTTTTTGACATGAAAGTTCTATCTTCCTCAAAGAATAAATCTCAGCCATTGATTGTTTACTTAGATTGATCATCACCGTTGGCGTATATTAATGTCCCGGCCCATATTAGTTTATTCACAAGGGAAGAGCTTTCGATTATTTATTATAAGATATATATAATAATTTCAGCCCAAAGTAAGGCGTATCCTCTTTACTAGTTATAGTATATATATAATGAGGAGGGTTTCAATGCCTCCAATTTTTGTGCTTCCATCATGGCTCCACTTTTTAAATTTCAAATAACTCAAAATTTAAAAATATTTTTTCAAAATAAAATCATTAGATTTGATCAATATGATATTCTCTATGTGCACATAACAAATTTTTTCAGTTTTTTGTTTTATTTTACATAAATCAATGAGTTATAAAAATCAACGTCTAGAAATTGCTCAAATTAGTACAATTTTTTAAGGCCCTTGATGTCAAACAAAATAATATTCGAATTTGATGATTTTTTACATACACATAAATGAAAGGATATAGATTAAATCTAACGGTTTTGTTTTGAAAAATGAGTTTTAAATTTGAGTTATTTGAAATTTGAAAAGTGGAGGCATGATGGAGGTACAAAAAATGAAGACATTAAAACCCTTCTCATATATTAATACATAATTGCATACGATATCCGTATTTTTCTTCTTTTGCAAATGATTGCAACATGCAGAAATCAACGTATTATTAGATGAAGTGTCACTTCAGAAAATAGACCATACATACAGATACAGACGAGAAGTGATCTTGTGGTTGTGGAGATTCAATAAATAAATAATCCTGACCCTTTCTCCATTATTTTCTTTCTTTTTTTGAAGAAGTTTCTCCATAAATTTTCTTTGTTTTTTTCTTCATTTTTTGAAGAAGTTTCTCCATAAATTTTCTTTCTTTTTTCTTCATTTTTTGAAGAAGTTTCTCCATAAATTTTCTTTCTTTTTTCTTCATTTTTTGAAGAAGTTTCTCCATAAATTTTCTTTCTTTTTTCTTCATTTTTTTGAAGAAGTTTCTCCGTAAATTTTCTTCTTTTTTTTTTTCATTTTTTTGAAGAAGTTTCTCCATAAATTTTCTTTCTTTTTTCTTCATTTTTTTGAAGAAGTTTCTCCATAATTGTGAAGAAAGCATCACGTACGTACGTACAAGTTGCAGATTGAAGATGAGGCACTTTTGGCTTTGATTAGTTGACCACTTCTCCTTGACGGCACTCATATTTTGTTTTTTTTTTTTTATAGAAAATTAATTCTATTTTATCCTTTGTTCCATGAAATATTCCGCATGGTTGAATTGATTTTCTTTTTGTTTCAATTATCTGCATTTTTATTTTTAAACATGGAGCATCTATGGAGCGCATATTGTTTTTATAGTCAACCTACAAAAATATGTCACCCTTACATCTTTCTCTCACTGTCTGACACATCCATACACACCCACGTGCGTATTACAGTTGTATAAATGTTAACTGAAAACAATAATATATATGTTAACTGGCAAAAGCTATTTCCTAATCAGAAGAATATATTTGTTAACTAAATAATAATATTTGTTAATTGAAATACATAACATCGGTATACATCAATGAAAGATGGACTCTAACTGTTTTTTTTTTTTTTTTTGAAAGATTGGCAGCGGTTGCGATGGACTCTAACTGTTACTCTTACATATATACATCTGAGAATATAAAAATCAATGTATATATATAGTTGATATATTTCGTTTTGTGACTTTAATTTGGCGCATCAAAATATATATAGTTGCGTAATTAATTGTGTGTGTGTGTTGGGAATAAGATACATCTAATAATTGAAGAATTGGATTCTTAATTATTAATCTGTTTTAGAATGTAATTCTCTTCTGGTCCTATCTCGCCCACAGCAAGCGAATGCTATTAAATCACACCACGTTGTTTCAGAAATTAAAAAAAAAAAAATCTTGATTTTGTTCGAAATTGGGGCAGTGAAATTTTAAGCTGCTCGATTTGTTTCAATCATTTTACACAGAAAAAAGGTATTTAAGTTGAGGGATATATATTCTATTTAATTTGCTTTTTCGACCCAAATTGATTTGATCAACTGCAAGCAAACAGCAAACAGCATGTCTTTTTTTTTTTTTTTTTTAAAAAGAAACTTTTTGGCTAGCTAGGAAAATTGAAATAATATTTCTCTAATTTGAAAACTAATTATATATGTTACACTTTTGATAAAACTAATTAAAAAAATGTTGGAAAATTATATTATAGAATATTTTCTTATAAATTGATTCTGTATGATTTTCTCGGAATTTCAAAATTATTTGATGTTTGATCGAGTATTGTTAATTATTTGCATTGTTGTAGCATAATGCCATGTGATAAATTTGATAAATATATTTTTGTCATATTTATTTGATGCCCAAAGTATGGCAACACTTTTGAATTTATCAGGCTTTTCATAAAGATGGGTCACTTGAATCAAGACTTGACCTATGATGGTTATTCTATTCTATTCTATATGTTAAAGGTCGAACATAGGTGCACTATAGATGTACAGTATCAAATGAATAGTGTTTTTTTTTTTTTTTTTTTTTTTTTACGGTTACATGCCATGCACTGTATAGCGTTGGGTTGTCGATCGATGGCAGTTGTAGATTTGCACTATATATTATATGGAGAACCCTTTAAATTACACTAAATATATTTTAATCGTGTTGTATAGGTATTTCTCTTTACCATAATATCTTAGTTGCGCGGAGCGCAGCACCCTTCTAGTTTTGACAGTAAAAGTTTGTAAATTGAGAACTTTTTTGAAATATAAAATTTAAATACAAAATTAATGCCTTTGATAGATCATATCATATATAATTCAGATATCTTAAATATAAAATTCAACCTCTTTTTCTCAAAAATAAAATATAAAATCCAATCAATCTATAGTTAAGAATGTCGATAAAACATTTGAACTTGTACAGTTTATTTTATTGAAAAGTCATCAATACAAAAGTGTGAAAAATAATCACGGTCAAGATCCTGTGAACTTAAAATGGTCGTTTTCTGATTGGCCGGTGGTAATGGTTGGAGAATAATTATTTAATTCTACTGGAATATTAACTGTAGTCATAAAACCCCATCCAAATTCTGATCTTTGATTATGATTTCTAAACAGTCCAGATATTCGGATAGCACAAATGATACTATCGGGTATACCATGATCTTTGACCAATTCAACTAAACCTAAATATTCACCTTAACCTCCTAAATATTCACATTAACCTCTTAAATATTCAACTTAATACATTTTGCTTGACAACCAATAAAAATTCTACATAATAAAAACCTAATTACAGCATTACACTTAACACATTTTGCTTTACAGCCAAGAAAAACTACTCTTAATTTAACTTGCATAATTACACTTCCTAACTATTCAGCTTATCCTCCTAAATATTCATCTTAACCTCCTAAATATTCAACTTCTCACATTTTTTATTAGCAGTCAATGTTTAATGGTATCCCGACGATATCTTTTGCGGTATCCCATAGCATTTTCCATTTCCGAATTCTGACGCATAATTAATAAGCTTTTCTAGCTTGTTTGGATAAGACGAAAATTGAAGTCGGCAATCTTTATTAAAAGCTTAAAACTGATCAAAAGCAATAAA
Organism: Cyperus esculentus; assembly: GCA_030179965.1. Lineage (NCBI taxonomy): Eukaryota > Viridiplantae > Streptophyta > Magnoliopsida > Poales > Cyperaceae > Cyperus > Cyperus esculentus. Next base: position 3,532,921 of record JASGLE010000027.1, read on the forward strand.
TTTAAAGGGTCAAACTTGTCAACAATATATACTTTGCTTTCGAATACTAAATTGGAATGTTTCATTTTTCTTAACTATTTTATATTGGTCTATATGATTTTGATTTTTGAACTATTTTGATTTCGACGGCCGAACATTAATTTCTTCCTTTGTTGGACAAATAATTAACTAGACATATCTATCTCTATTGGGTTTGTTGGTTAATTAATAAGTAGTACTAAGTACTAACATTAGAAGATGATCGAATGATTAATTAGTAGGAAAATGCTATGGGGATACCACAAAGGATACCGTCGGGGATACCATTAAACATTGACTGCCAATAAAAAATGTGATAAGGTGAATATTTAGGGGGTTAAGGTGAATACTTATGAGGAAAAGCTGAATAGTTAGGAAGTGTAATGCTGCAAGTTAAATTAAAAATAGTATTTATTGTCTGTAAAGCAAAATGTGTTAAGTGTTAATGCTGTAATTAAGTTTTTATTATGTGAAGTTTTTATTGATTGTCAAGCAAAATGTGTTAAATTGAATATTTAGGAGGTTAAGGTGAATATTTAGGAAGTTAAGGTGAATATTTAGGTTTAGTTGAATTGGTCAAAGATCATGGTATCCCCGACGGTATCCATTGTGGTATCCGAATATCTGGACTGTAATTAGTATTAATTATACCAGATGTTGTTCTAGCTAAATTACATGATTTTTAAATGTGTATACATAAATGTTAATATGCAGTGTATTTTGTTGAGAGTTTTTATCCTCCCAAATAAATTTTGTCCCTCGGCGTCTTGACCCCCCCTAATTTCAAAGGTCAGCTCTAAGGACAACAGCCATATTACTTAGGACAACAAAATCTCTTAATTATATGGAAGGAAATCTGAGAAAATCATATTATAAATAGAAAAACTTTATTGTCCCAAGCAATATCCTTACTGTTATTAGGCCTAACCAATTTCAAATCTTGACTCCATCCCTGATAATTGATATAATTAAGATCTGATAATAGTATATATATATAATATGGATTGTATATGGAGTAGGTTCTTGGTTATGTCTGTTACCTAATCTTTGAAGCAAATTAATTAATTAAATTCTTAATTAATAGAGAGTAAGCTGCTTTTGGAATTTCTATATATATGAACTCTTATCATGTAATGCAAATTAAGAGGGATCAGTTCTCCTACTTGCCCACTTGAGAACTATTTATGTAACGGATAACAAGTTGAACACTGTTGTATTATCATTTTCTACTAATGGCGAGGTGTTGTTAACAGTTAACATCATATATATGGTTGAAGTATGTACCTACAGGTATATATATATATACAAGTTCTGATGGATATTACTAATTAAACATTGGACTAGAATTTTGTCCAAAGCCATTTGGACGGTCTCTGTCCAAAAGCATGATTAAACCGTTCAATTGAATTTATATGTTTATCAACAGTGATAGCGTGTGACCCATCATTCTAAATATAACTAGCATACTATTTTTAGCACCTACATAATCAAATCTCAGTTGATCAATTACCAACAATTAGATCATACGGCTCTCTGAATCCTTTGGACCGTCCAAATGGCTTTGGACAATATCTGATTCCTTCAACATTAAGATATTAAATGAGTCTCGCGAAAATTAATTCATGACGTTAGAATTCTTTTGCTATTTTTAATGACGGTGAGAAAATGGCTAGATCCAAGAATTCTAATTTATTACAAAACAACGATTTGCTTCCCATTCTTAAAAACAACAAAAAAAAAATCTAAAAATTGTAAAATTTGGTTTCCTAGCATATTTTGATATAAAGATTACGTTGAGCGGTTCAGATCGACTATTTAGACACTATAAATGGAGATACGAATCGCATAGCACAGTCAAGTGTGATATGCATATTTCCGTATCCTAATTCTTAACATACATTACTACTAAAAAAAGTAATAACATATATTGTTGATTTAGCATAAGAAAATGACACTGCTATGCAGTGCAAAAATATGTGGTCCTGTTTTAAATGTTGGTAATTAATTAATTAATTCCTGTTATTAGAAACAGTTTCGATTTTGTTTCTGAGAAAAAAAAAAGAACGTGTTAATTTATTTGCCTCCACCAGATGTAATTTGTGGCATGTTTAATTATTAATTAATTAATTAATTAAGTCAACCATATATATAGTTACGTAGCCAACTTGCTGGCTGCTGATGTGCCACTTAACAGTTCACACAACAGAAATTAATCATAAACAAATAATTAAAAAAAATAAAAGTACACTACAAGAAACCCAGAATTAATCATTATCATTATTTTATTAGATAAGAAGAATCTAATTAAGTTGCTTCAAGTGACTTGCTTAGTTAAATTAATCATATATAAGATATTAAGATTTGTCATGTTTGACGTACGTACAGCATATAATTAACTTGAAGCTTAATTAATATTTCATATATTTTCAACCTCAAGTTTATTCAGGTTTTGAATTAATTTATGGGCTATTAGAAATTACAGCATAATTATGCTAATTAATCGTGGTTATACTGTATCTTGTTTTATTTGTATTTTTGTAGCGATAAGAGTGTATTTTTAATACAATTTTAGTCAATTTACCGACATTATATACTGCATTTGAAAAAGAAAAGTATATCCAAGATGCTTTTTAAAGAATCATTGTCGACATATAACATCAAAGGTGTGCAACTTGACAAAATGGGAAAAAAAAATATATTGCTGTGTTATCACAATTTCATTGAACACTAACAAACAAATTAAAGACCATTCTCTGAAATGGGTTGAGGATATGTAGAAATTATACTTTGATATATATATATATAATTAGGCTACGGTAATATGCATATCACGGTTTTACAATGCTATGTCGTCTGTACCTCTATTTCCAGTGTCCAAATAGTCGATCCGAACCGTTCAATGTGATCTCTATACCAAAATATACTAGGAAACCAAATTTTACAATTTTTAGAATTTGTTTGCTATTTTTAGTGATGGAAAGAAAATCGTCATTTTGTATGAACCAGAATTCTTGGATTTAGCCATTTTCTCTCCATCATTAAAAATAGCAAAAAAATTCTAAAAATTATAAAATTTGGTTTGCAAGTATATTTTGATATAAAGATTAAGTTGAGCGGTTCGGAAAGACTATTTGGACACCACAAACTAAAATATGGACCGCATAGTACAGTAAAACTGTGATATGCATATTATTGTAGCCGGACTCTATATATATATATATTTTTTTTTTTTTGGAGAATCTTTTGATTTATGCTCAATACCATATATGCCCTGTCAAAAAGGGTACATACTAATACTGTACTGTAAGGTTACCAGAAAAAAGAGTGTAATCCATTTATAGAGATGAATAACTGGACATGTGTCTTATTAGGTTACCAGAAACTTGCTGCTATAGATATAGAGTTATAGACAAATCATGACCCTTTATATATCCTGAAGAGAGTTTATTCTCTCTCTTTGATGGTGACCCAACTAATCAATTTTTGACTTTAATTGTCTTTCACATATTTGACACTACTACTATACTGACTTGTTGAGTTACTGCAAGTCCAATTGACTGGTAAAATAACACGTTTATTAATTTCTGGTATTATTACGAGAAGAAGAAATCTCACTCGATCGTCAGGAAGTGTCCAGAACAATTGAACAAAATATTATACAGAGTCGTAGTAGGTAGCGATCAACCCTTTTATCTATCTACCGGCCGGTCCACCGTAAATATTATTTTTTAGTAAACAACATATATATATCATTTTCTAGTAAACAAATATACTACGGTTTTCAGTGAACATTTATGCAACTGTGATAAGCACGCGGGTGCACGTGGGTGTATCAGATTGTGAGAGAGGGATGGATGTATGACTTACTTTATAGATGGACTCTACACGTTTTCCAATATTACATGCAGTGGTTGTTGGAATTACAGCCTAGATCAGAACAATTTGGTACTGATTTCAAAATATTAGAACAATACTGTAAAAGAAAGAAGATTTGTGGTGCTAAAAAATGCTGCACCTTTTCTGGTTTTTCTCCTTTTTATTTTCTTTTCTGTATCCAAAACAAATCTTACATAAATGCTGCTAACAAATATGATATGGTTTCCATATTTTCACCACGTCATATCCATTGTTGCCAAAATAAAAACCTTCTATAAAACTAACCTGATCTTATACCATAAAATGAAACTACAAAATAAACTAAAAATAATAAAGATAAATTGACAGTAACAAAGATAATATGACACAACTAGCTTAACCTAACAGTGGTCAGAAGTATTGGCTGAATGCAGCGGGCAGACAGATGTCTAACCAATTTTTACACAAATTATTCCGAGCTGACCGCTGTGGTCACTTTGATTTGTGACCGTGTCGGCCAGTAAAATAGGGATAGTTTTGAGATTTGTTTGAAAAGAGGGCTAGTATTAAGATTTGTATTTTCTTAAGGGATAGAAAATTTTTTTCTGTATGTGCATATTCAAATGATTGGTGCCTAGCAACTGCCAGACTACAGTCTTTTATCTTTTCATCTTATTATTTTAGACCTATTTGCCTGGTCGTCTCGTCGTGGTCGGTTTTCCTGTAGCAATCAATACCGCTGCCAATGCGGCAATGCCTCAACCGTATTTCAGACTCAGCACAGCTGCACCAATCGAAATTAACATGTGCATTTATTGTTATTACCAGAGCTGTTACCGGCAGTGGCCCAAGAACTACAAATAATATATATATATTTTTATATTTAGATCAGTAAGACCTACCGTCTATTGATGACGGTCCATATATAGAAGTAACAAATAGTATGACAAATGGACCCTATATGTGATGGGTCTCGGTACCCGAGTACTGAGACCGGGATCAACGATATTACAAGTCAGAAAGATAATAAAAAATACTGAGTGTGTGTCTATCCTATTGTCTTAAGTTCCACCCTCTACCAAGCATCCATGAGTCCCTTTTATAGGCCAGAGCCCAAGATTCATCATAAGGCTAGAGAACCGAAATAAGGCAAGATATCTGTGATTGCCTCCAATCACAAATCTCTTTCCTTTCGGGGCGGAGGCGTGCTATTTGGGCTGATCCGTTTACGGCCTAGAAGGTGCATGTCCGACCTTGGGCCCAAAGACCGAACTATTGGGCCCTATCAATATGGACCCAGATGTAACAGTTATACTTACACAGTGTAACTTCTATGAATTGCCCATCAATGGACGCATGAAGTTTCCGTTAGATCTTTAGATTAAACAAAATTTGAATATGATTTTTGAATATTTTGATGCTAATAATAATAAAATGATTTTATAGACAATAATAGGTGTTGTTGGATCATTTTAGGTGTTAAATTTATTTTAAGCCACATGAGTTAATTAGTACGAAATGAACTAGAATGCATGTACATCTCTAATGAATATAAATAAGATCAACTATTTTGATTTAAATTTTGAATGAAAAATTTTGAAATATAAATAAAAAATTGAATTTGTAGCATCTTGTGACATATAAAACTTGTGGTATTGGAGCATTATTATTATCACTTAATTGCTTACAAGATTTAAGATCATATTTTCTTGCAACATTGGTACATGGATGTTATTTGTGCCTGCTAGGTTTTTTTTTTTTTTTTGGAAGACATTGTGCTTGTTAGGTAGTTGTACATATAAGCATATATAAAGAGAAAAGAAAAAAGGAGAAATTTTCCATTTTTGATGATTTGTTATTGCTTTTCATTTTTATATTCCCTGTCTTATTTTCCAAAGCCACCTCATAATATACTGTCATATATATAATTTGTTGTATGTGAGAAATTCAAAGTTATTTCTTGCACACACACTCTTTTTTATTTTATTAAGCCATGCATGATGCATGCACAGTGCATCATATTTTTCATACGGTTTTAATGTGAATCGAATTCTTAGAATTACCTAATACTTGAATTCAAAATCATCCATCTTTTTCTTGTAACATCTCTTATATATGCACATAGAGGCAAAATGTTCAGGATGATGTATATATCCAATTTACTATATATGATGTTCGACTATATATTAAAATAAGGTGCCGGACCCAATATTGAGGGATGAAAATCTGCTGCTTTTTTGATGGGATGGTCGGGATCGGTTGTCGCACCGATCTAAAAGTATTTCGGTATTTGCTACACCGATCTCAATGTACTTTGGTGTTTTTTAATAGTCGGATCAAGAAAAACAGAACCTGCTTTTTTTTTTTTTTTTTTTCTTTCAGAAAAGCAGGTGATCCCGATCCAATATTGAGAATAGAACAATAAGAACAGTTGGTCAATATTATTACGGCATCTTAATTTATTCGAACTCAATTAGAATTATCTAGATTTTTGCTTTGTAGATCAAGAATCTCAACCACCAAAAAGATAGATAAACAAACAAATATATACATATATAAACACAAATTTGAGACATGCTTTATTTATGTAACTATCATGATGTATAATTGTATATCATCACATATATGAGCAAGATTCTGACACAACATGGAAACAAACAAGGAATATATATTGCAATATTGTTATATATTTTTTATTAAATCAAGAGTGTAGGTGTCATTTTAAATCATGATGTGATGAGTGCATGATAGATACAAGACACAATAGATCTCTATCTCCATTACATCTTTATAATTTTTTTATAATGTTAATCAGCAGTACTTTTTGATGGTAAATATATTCGAGATGATGCTTTATTAATTAGTAATCTCACGATGAGTGATTGTTTTTATTTTTTCCTTTTATTTTTGGGTAATTTGAAGTATACTAATGCAAATGAAATCGTGTCTTGTAATTCAAATTCTGTTTCTTAAGAAAATTATGGACCTAAATTTTTACTTTACTTTCGCAATACCTATTGAATCTATATCTATGACCAACAAAAAAAAAAAAAATCGTAAATTTAGTCCAATTTTGTCTCTTGCAAATAATCACCTTATTTCTTTTTTTTTTTTTTTTTGAAAAAAGTAGGCTCTAAGTCCTACCGATTCTATTCAGAATCTTAAATTAGCAATACATAGTACATGTAATCCAAAACCAAATGATCAATAGAATATACACTCTACTTCTTCTCTAACTGATCACACCCATATACCTCCAACTAAAAGAATCAGCGAGCAAGAGAGAACACACTTCTCTTACTAATCTAAAAGAATCACCTTATTTCTTAGCAAATTAAGAATGCTTCATCTTCTTTAAGTTTTGTGGCTTTATAATAATCAGTCTTTGATTCAGTGGCCCATGGCAATGCCCTCTAGCAAGTTCAAATCCTGATTTATTTATTTATTCATTCATTTATTTTTTTTTGGAGGGGGATCAGGTTTATTTAAATTTGAGTAGCTTGAGTTTGATCTTTATTTCAAAATAAGTTTTGTATGTTTGTAATTTGAATCGTTTTGAAATATTAGATTTTATCAAATAACTTAACGCATTTGTAGCGAAATTTCAATGATTTTTTCTTTTTAAAAAAAAAGCTCCTCTAAATTCCAACAACCATTTCTTCTGAATTTCAATGACTTTATGCTAATGATTAATCGAATATTGAGTTGACTCAAGTACGATACGCCACCATATATATCTACAAAAATAAATCCGAATTTTTATTTTATTTTCAGACAACATTTTCAAGATATTAAATGATGTATCATAAATATTCATGAACCTATGCTAAAAATAAATGGTCTCTGTAAAAATTGACAACATTTTCTTGGTAACAACCAACAAGTTATATAACCTTTGGATACACGAAGAGAGAAAGTATATTATGACCATACAAAATTCCCAATATATGCCCTTAGATGGTAAAAGGACCTCTCATATTGTTGCTTTTTTTTTTGGAGTGTTTTTTAACATCAGGTTGCCAAATAACCGGGCCATCATTTTCATAGTTCCCATCCTTCTTAAAAAATGCAGCATACTCGCCCTTTATCTTTCTTTTCTATATCTTTTCTTTTCTTATATCTTTGTTTTTTTCTGTCCCTTTTATTTGCCCTTATCTACCAAGTTTCTCAACTGATCCACCATCAACTATTTAAAAAGAAGATAAAGAAAAAAGAAAGTACTGATCCACTATTCCACTATTCCACTGTTCCACTAGTATTTTTAGTTGATGGAATGGACCCATTCTAGCGTTGGTTGCTTGGTTTGGTTTGGTTTTACACTACATATCATGGCCGTACCAAACCAATATATAATTTGACTTTTCCACTCAATCAAGGATTCAAGGCTACTGAACTAAAAAGCAAAATCCAAAATAGTGTATTAGATTTTGTCATTATAGAGCTTACACGTTTTCAAGTTGGATCTTCTAATCTAGAAAGTAGAGAAAAGTTTTAGAAAATTATACATAAATTGTAAAATATGATTTAGGTTGCTTGAAACATAGGGGGTTTCCAATATTTATGGCAAAAAAGTTTGATATTGCTTGTGTTTCTCAAATTCTAATAGAATTCTTGGTCACCACTGTCTGTGCATAAAAAAAAAAAAAATTAAAGAACGTTATAATAGTATAATTGGAAGCAAATATCTTCTATGCAATGTCTATTTTAAAATAATTATTTTTTAAAGACCATTTCCGTTAGTTTCATTTTTTATTTTAGGAAATAATAATGAAATATACACATGATAATAATAATAATTATTGTTAGTCGAAAGAAAGAAAACGTGTCCAGGACACACCAAGAGCATTCACAATGTGGACTGAAGTAATTAAAATTAAGGGGTAATGACCCGAGACCCCCCCGAACTTTCGGGTTTTGACAAGTTGGCCCCCGAACTTTTAATTTGGACAAGTGCCCCCCTGAACTACCGGTTTTGTGACAAATTGCCCCCCTTCTATTAATTAGCCATCTAATACTCCATTTAGAAGTATGAAAAGTCCTAAATACCCTTCTGTATACATGCATGATATTTTAAATATGAAAGGTTCAAATCATACTTAGTTTTAAAATATTTATATTTATTTATATGTATATTAAATTTCAAGTAGTTTTCAAAAGCATTAATATTCAAAAAAATATTTCTGCTATGTTCGTTATTTTTATTTTATTTTATTTTGTCTTAAATTTGCATAATTTTTTCATGAATATAATGATACAAAATATTTTTTTAAATATTAGAAATGACAAACTTCATTTAAAACGTAAACAATATGTATAAAAATTTGGGTTAAGGACACAAAATATTAATAACTTTCTCTATCTTTTTAATATTTAATGATTTTTTATTAAATATGATTTGAACTTTTTTATATTTAAAATATCATGCATGTATAAAGAAGGGTATTTTGGTCTTTTCATACTTCTAAATGGAATATTAGATGACTAATTAATAGCCGGGGGGCAATTTGTCACAAAATTGGTAGTTCGGGGGGGCACTTGTCCAAATTAAAAGTTCAGGGGCCAACTTGTCAAAACCCGAAAGTTCGGGGGGGTTTCGGGTCATTACCCCTAAAATTAATTAAGACAGCCAAGGGAACACAAGCCGGCTCAAGGTTGCTTATCCTCTGCAGTACTGAAAGTTACAGTTAATCATGCGGGCCGTTGGATTGTCTCAAGATTCGTGTATGATCACATCTCGAGATAATCCAACGGACCACGTAATTAAGTGCACCTTGCAGTGATATGAAATCCACCATACTTGTCACTTGAGGAAGAAAAGAAGGAAAGAAAGAGGAAATAGAGGCAGGCAGGTCCCACGGCACCCAACAGTGGAGTTCACAGTGTCATCCCCTAACTTATTGCATTGTGGAGTTCACAGTGTCAGCCGTTGGATCATCTCGAGATCCACTCTGGTACGAATCTCGAGGCAATCCAACGGCTGAAACTATGAACTGCATGATGCGGTAGAGCAGGGGATATGAATTCCCCAACAGTGACCTCGCCCTCAGGCCTCACTCACTCACTCCTTCCTTCCGCTCGTTACAAATGGATTTCATTTCATTTCCTCCACTAAAGAAGCAGACAACTCTCCTTCCCTTTCCTTTCACCACGCCACACCTGACAGACACTCTCGAGTGAGTGAGTCCGAGTCCCTCTCTCTCTCTCTCTCTCTGCTTGTTTATCTTTCTTTCTTTCTCGTGGACTCCATTTAACATTATTCCTTACTGTTCTTGTTGCTACTGTTGTTGTTATTATTTATTATTCTAACCCACTTCGATCGACCACGGCCCACCCACCCCTCCCTCTCTCTCTCACTCCTCAGTCCTCACTCGCATGCCGCTTCCCAACTCCCTCCCTCCCTTCCCTGGTTGATACTCCCACTCCATTAAAATAATACACCACAATATATTATAGCTGATCGATCGACCAAGAAATCGCCCACCAGATCACAATAAAGTACTCAACTAAACAAACCCTGCACGCGAGTAATCAGTTCCCCATTGATTGAGGTATACATGGACGTAGACGGTGCCGGTGCCGCCTACTTCAGTCCCACTCAGGTCAGGCGAACTCACTTATCTATTTATTGCCTTCTTCTTTTGGTTGTCTGATTCTTCCGATTAATGCGGATGGTTTTGATCTTACTTCGCCTCTGTTTCGTGGTATGTTGGGATGGGAGAACAACTGAATGAGAGATAGGATAGACGGGAAGCAAATTAAAGTTTAATTCTTTGGGGAAATGAGATACCTTCACTGTGCTTAATTAGTTCATCTATGGAAAATATGTTTACTTTTTAATTCAGGCGAGCTTATTTGTTACCTTCCTCTTTTAGTTCTTCAGTTGTTCTTTGTATTTCAATACTTCTGATTGATTAATGCGGATGGTTTTGATCTTACTTTGCCTCTGTGGTAAAAGTTGGGATGGGAGAACAACTGAATGAGAGATAGAAATAGATGCGAAGCAAATTAAAGTTTAATTCTTTGGGGGAAATGAGATACCTTCACTGTGCTCAATCAGCTCATCTATGGAAAAATCTGTTTGCTTTTCTTTCTTATCATTCTTCTGAGAAGAGAGAAGAGAAGCTGAGTTGCTTATCAAGTTGAGAGAGAGAAAGTGGGATATATCACTACGCAACTGTTTTGAGAATGAGTGGGAGGCATTAGTACACCCAGCTTAATTAAACAGTGCTTATTCAATCCTCGTTTACTAGTTCTGTTCACTGGATTTGTTGTTTCCAGATGTGGCAGATGAGACGGGGACACTAAATTAATTTTATTAAGAAAAAAAATGTCTTCTGGAAAATACAAACTATTGTATTTGTATTTTTTTTTTCTATTCTGATTACTTGTTTGTATTGTTATAACTATACAAGATTATTGAAGATTTACTTGGCAATTTTTGGAATTATATTTTGGTTATTTGCTGGATTTATTGTTGCCAGATGTGGCAGACGAGATGGGGACACTAAATTAATTTTATCAACAAGACAACTGTCTTCTGGAAAATTCAAACTATTGATTTTTTTTTTTTATATTCTGATTACTTGTTCTTATTGTTATTAGTGTACAAAATTATTGAAGATTTAATTAGCAATTTTTGGAATTGTATTTTGGTTATTTGCTGAGTTGATGTTATTCTCAATTAATTTGCAGAGAAGAGAAAGGGAGAAACCATGTATCAGTGGCCGCAGCCCCGATTGTGCAAAGCTGGATCCTGAAGCAGGGGTACCTCAGAACCCCACCAATGTAAGTTTCCTATTAGCACCTTGCTGTACTTGTGAAGATGCATAAGATCATGTTAATGGAGTTTTTTTTATTATTATTATTATTAATTAATTAATGAAAAAGGGAAGATTGAAGAAATAAAACCTCTGAGCAGAAGAGGAAAAGAAAGGACAGATTTAGGTGAGGGATGCAATCAGCAAAGGCAGTACACAAAACATTTATAAAGCTTTAATATAAACAACAAAACATTTTCTTGTCTTCAACCACCAACTCAAGATAGTGGGTCAGTTATTTGGTTTATACTAACCAACATTGTTGTCTTAATTTTTTTTTTTTCTCTCAAGAAATCATGGCGCATGGTGCTTACATTGGCATACCAATCGCTTGGGGTTGTCTACGGCGACCTTGCCACATCTCCTCTGTACGTGTACAAGAACACTTTTGCCGAAGACATTCAGCACTCAGAAACCAACGAAGAAATATTCGGTGTGCTGTCCTTCATTTTCTGGACCCTAACATTAATCCCGCTCCTCAAGTATGTGTTCATCGTCTTGCGAGCAGATGACAATGGTGAAGGTGGCACCTTCGCACTGTACTCGCTATTGTGTAGACATGCCCGTGTTGGGTTGCTGCCAAGCGGTCAGTTGGCTGATGAGGAGTTGCTGGGGTATAAGAAGAGTGACTGTGGAGGAGGGGAGATGGGGAGGCGTGGGGTTGTGGGGGTAGTGAGGAGAGAATTAGAGAGGCGACAGGTGCTTCAGAGAATTCTGTTGGTCCTGGCGCTTATTGGAACTTGTATGGTCATTGGTGATGGAATTCTAACCCCTGCTATATCCGGTATGTAATATGTTGTTAGCTTGTTAGTAATTCATCTATACTACTTGATAAGACGGTACACGTGCTGATTCGGAATTTTTATGGTATTAAGGGAGAAAAGGCCATGGCAATGTCTACTGTGCTTTAATGTGGGTGTTTGTTCAAGTTTTTCTTATTTATGAGCATCAAGAAATTAGATGTTTCTTGTGCCTATCTACTTCCAGTATGATTATTGTTAGGTAGAATCTCGGCTATCGTCTACTTGCTGTCTGATTTTTCGTTATTGCATGCCAGTGCTACGACTATTCTGATAAAAGAGCTCATATTGTAATTTCATGTGGCGCATGTTATTTGTAGAATATGAATAGTAGATTCATTGATCTTGTGTTGATCCTTGCATCACATTTTATTTTTCAGTAAATTTTAATGTTCAATTGATACTAGATTTTGAGATGCAATTAGATCTTCAATGTGCATTAAATTAATACATGTGTTCCTTTTGGCAGTATTTTCAGCTGTATCAGGTGTCGAGCTTTCCATGTCCAAGGAGCACCATAAATGTAAGACTAACACAATTCTTCATATTTTTCTCATAATTATATTATTATTCTTCTAATAATAGAATGCTTAAAATGCAGATGTGGAGGTTCCGATTGCATGCATAATTCTGATCTGTCTTTTCGGACTGCAACATTACGGGACCCACCGTGTCGGTTTCCTATTTGCGCCAATTGTAGTCACATGGCTCTTGTGCATCAGTATGATTGGTGTTTACAACATTATCCATTGGAACCCACATGTATACCAAGCATTATCTCCTTATTACATGTACAAGTTTTTGAGAAAAACTCAGCGAAGTGGATGGATGTCCCTAGGTGGAATTCTGCTATGTATAACAGGTAATAATTTTCTACTAAATTAAGTTTATTGTCACCTGGGAATCCTTTCCGTTTCCTTTTCCTGACCTTTAACCTTTTGACTTTCTATTTTAGGTTCTGAAGCTATGTTTGCTGATCTGGGGCATTTCTCTCAACTGTCCATTAAGGTAATGTAATAAAATGTATTACTTTTATTATGTTTGTAGTGGGCGATGCGAGTTCTACATCCCTAATACTTTAAATTGGCTTATTTACGAATGGTCTAAATCAATCAATACATTCTTATAATTATCTTCAATATATGCAGATTGCCTTTTCCTTTGTGGTTTACCCATCCTTGATCCTGGCATATATGGGACAGGCTGCATACTTATCCAAACATCACTTTATTGAAAGTGACTATCGCATTGGATTTTATGTTTCTGTACCAGGTAAATAACTATCGGCCTTGTACTAACCTGATATAATGAAACTTTCATTATGTTCTCCCGATCCAATGTGCTTTCTGGCATTGACATATTAGTAACTAATCTATTGCAGAGAAATATTTCCGAAACATCCAAATGTTAATATTTGAACCCTGGAATAACTGTGCAAGCCCACAACACAAGTTATATGAAACTCCATCATAATCTCATGATGTAATGTTCTTCTGGCATTGACCTGTTGGTATTTATTGCAGAGAAAATTAGGTGGCCTGTTTTGGCTATAGCCATACTCGCTGCTGTTGTGGGAAGCCAGGCAATAATCACTGGTACCTTTTCGATTATTAAACAATGCTCTGCAATGGGGTGCTTTCCGAAGGTCAAAATCATTCACACCTCCTCCAAAGTACATGGCCAGATATACATACCCGAGATTAATTGGATGCTGATGGTTCTGTGTTTGGCTGTCACCATTGGTTTCAGAGATACAAAGCGCCTGGGCAATGCTTCAGGTAAAACGAGAAATTGATTGTAGATATACCATTGTTTCTCATAACTTAATGCTAACACCACATTTTCACATGATTGTTTGATATTAATTATTAAGAAAACCTAGTACCGTCTTACAAATGGTGATCTTGCGCTTTCAAATCCTTATGAAAACCCAAATTTATTATAACTTTGTGATGTAGCATATGAGTGATTGGTCCAATGCTTAGCAAATTGGTTTGTAGACGACTGTATTGTAGGGGCAATTAATACTTGAGCTTTGACATTGATTGTAGCTGGCACTTGGATACTTAAACCTAAAGAAATGGATTTATGGTGCTTGGATATTAGTTTCAATTACTTTAAAATGGAATCCAAAGAAGATCGGTTTTCTATTTGTTGAAAAAAAATAGAATTACAAATCAATAAATTAGGAGTAATTTTATTTCTCTGCATGCAGGGTTGGCGGTGATAACAGTAATGTTGGTAACCACCTGCCTGATGTCCCTAGTAATAGTCCTTTGTTGGCAAAAGAGCATTGTATTAGCCATCTGCTTCATTTTATTCTTTGGGACAATTGAGGCACTCTACTTCTCTGCATCCCTCATCAAGTTTCTGGAAGGCGCATGGGTTCCAATTGTGCTCTCTCTATTTTTCATGGCAATCATGTGCATATGGCATTACGGAACTATAAAGAAGTACGAGTTTGATGTGCAAAATAAGGTGTCAATCAACTGGCTCCTCCAGCTTGGCCCAAATCTGGGCATTGTGAGGGTTAAGGGACTTGGGCTGATCCATACTGATCTTGTCTCCGGCATACCAGCCATCTTCTCACATTTTGTTACCAACCTCCCTGCATTCCACCAGGTTCAATATTCAAGATGATGATCTTTTCATTCCTATTTCTCATATTGCTCATACAAATGCATCTTATATTCTGTCGTAATACAATCGAAGTCTGGAACCAGTAAGGCCCATTTCTGTTTGGTGAAATTTCGATTATATACTTGTGTAATTCTTGCCCATTGCATGACCCTCCTGTTATTATGTGCATGTTTAGATAAGCCCTTCGCTCAATAGAAGTCTCTAATATGTTTGTTCGATTCCTCTGACTAACTCAGGTGTTAGTCTTCCTCTGCGTCAAGTCAGTACCAGTCCCATATGTGCGCCCTGAGGAACGGTTCCTTGTGGGCCGAGTTGGCCCAAAGGAGTACCGCATGTACCGCTGCATTGTGCGCTACGGCTATCGTGACATCCACAAGGATGACATCGAGTTTGAACAGGACCTCGTCTGCAGTATAGCTGAATTCATTCGCAACGATGCCTCCGCCACACCCAAAGGCACCACACCTGAATCGGAAAAGGAAGAGAAGATGTCAGTGGTTCGATCTGGTATCAGATTCCACGGAGAAGATGAAAATGGATATGATAGCCCTGGGCCATCTGGCAGCAGGGAGATCCGATCTCCTATTGTCGAACCTGTGAAGAAAAAAAAGAAGGTTCGGTTTGTGGTGCCCGAGAGCTCAAAAATCAATGCAGCTACAAGGGAGGAGATGCGGGAGCTCATGGAGGCGAGGGAAGCAGGCATGGCATTCATTCTGGGGAATTCTTATGTGAAATCAAAGAGCGGATCGGGGCTGTTTAGAAGGTTTATAATTGATTTTGCGTATGATTTTCTGAGGAGGAATAGCAGGGGACCAACGTACGCGGCCAATATACCGCACGCGTCAACGTTGGAAGTCGGAATGGTGTACCATGTCTGATAGCGATAGCTGAGGGTCGAGCATTTTAGCGAGTTTATAAATGTAAATTATTCGGTTTTGTTTTCGATGTCGAGGTGTATAGAAGTTAACATGGTGGCTTTGTTGTAGCTTGTTCCGGAAATGTCACATTTTTCTCCCAATTTGGGATGGCATCAGTGAGATAATTGTTAATGTTAGCTAAGTCCTCTTTGGTAAGGTGAAACTAAAGTTGATCTGTTAATTTCCTTGCCACCTATCCTTAAAAAAAAAAAAATAGAAAGCAAAAAAAAAAAAAAAAAAAAAAAAAAAAAACAGAGAGTAGCTCACTACTTATCCTTACTCCTAATAAAAGGAGTGAATTTTTTGATATGAAAATTCTATCTTCCCCAAGAAATAAATCTTAGCCGTTGATTGGTTTACCTCGATTGATCACTATCGTTGACGTGCTTCAATGTCTCAATCCATTAAAACTTGAGGCTCATATCAATTTTTCTCAATTTAAGGCCCATTACATATTATCTTAAAAATTTATTATAAGAAATAATAATTTCAGCCCAAAACAACGCGTGAGCTCTTTACTAGTAATAATATCACAAATAATACACATGTATTGTTTCAGTTGAGTAACAAGTTAACACACTGCAAACACAGGTATCATATGACATTTTTCTTCTCTTTGAATCCAATTTTCAAACAAAACGAAAATTGCTGCACCGCTGGTATTGTAATCACATGTTGAAACAGATCCGGGTGACACCAAATTCAGTCGCTGTTTGATCGGAGACAGCAGAGAAAATTAATTAGACGATCCATGTGAAAAAGATCCAACTGAAAGCGACCAACATATATAATTATATATCATACCTTGACTGGAAAATTCAAATGAAATCAAATCCAGTTTGAGTGTTGAATGCTCGATGATTGTTGAATGTTGATCCCCCCTGTCAAAATCAATAAGAAATTGGACACTAGTGAGAGAGGTTTCGGAGTATTTTATGGAAGAACTTGAACAATCAATCATTGACGCTTTATTTTCATGATGTAAATGTTAATTAATGTACTGCACTTATTGCTATGTTATGGCTCCTGTTAAATCAGACCAGCTTTGTCTCCAAATATGTTAAAGTCCAATTTCTTGGCCCCATTCGGCCTAATAATAGCTGGGAATGAAATGATCCATATTTTAATTAGAATTTAGGCTTTAATAACGATCAAATGATCAACGCAATGGGAGTCTGTATCCGTTTCGTAATGAATTATCGAGTCGGATTAAGATCTAAATTTGAATTTATTGTGTTAATTTTCTATAATGTATGTTGAATTAAAAATTGAAATTATCTTTCTCTTGGTATGCACCTAAGACCTTGTCGTATGATCGATGATCTATAGGATATTTAACTAATTAAATTTCTTAGCTACAACCTCCGTCCACAATTAAATGAATTTATACCCTTTACAACTTGTCCCCAATTAAAGGAACTTTACAAATTCGATATTATTTTTCTATCCGTCTCTTGTTTCTCCAATATTATGATTACCCTTTTATTTATATTATTTAATTGGAACATTTATTATGTAATGATTACAAATTGAGGGCATAAAAGTAATTTCACTTTTCCACTAATTCTTTTGACTTTTCCTAAAAATTCATTTATTGATGGACGGAGGTTGTAATAAGTAAGATAATAATTAATTGAAATAAGACTGATTTAAATGATCACTATTAATATCGTAATAAAAATCATAAACTCTATCACCCAAGATAACTTAACCTAACAAAACAAAACACACACACAGATACTTTACTAAGATCGAGATTATCAAATTCTCCGTTTCGTTTGGATAGTGGGATAAAAGTGGCAAAAACATCATTAATGGGGCGGCACGTCTTCGCCGGTTTCCAATTCCAACTTGGGAATTAGAGCTACCGCCTTTCAGTTTGCAAAAACCCCTGTATAGATAATAAAATAACAAGCTAAAAACCTGGGGCCGTCCATCCAACGGTTTCGGCCCAAGAAAGAAACCAAAAAAGGTTACATAATAAAACGGGATTAGGACCATTTCATATATATGACCATGGACCAATCAAATTTAGGTAAACCACTGTGGACTAAAAATATTTTCACAAATGATTTTGGTTGGAGCGCACATTCTAAGTGTGCCCCAGAGAACATTTTTTTTCTTACTCGGAGCGCACATTGTAAGTGCGCCTCATTGATATTTAAAAAAAATATTATTTTAATTTTCTAAGAAATAATTATTCTATATCTTTTCATGAGCTTTCCAAAATGTGGTTGTACTTTTTCTAGAGAGTTTCCTATCAAAAGTTATGCTCATTTAAAGATCAAACTTTTTTTATATATTTTTGTTCGAGCCTCTTGAAACTGTCTATTATTTATGATCCCAAAACTCTTTAAGGTCTTCATATATAAAAATAAATTTATTATTTATTAAGTTTTAAGTACTTAATATTATATTATCAAGCTGCACAAGTTTTATAATATTTGATAAATAAATAAAATAAAAATAAATTTAACTTTATTAATTTATATATCATGAACAAATCACTAATATGTTTTGGAATCGTGCGAATGAAACTGATATACTAAACAATTTCAAGAAATTCGACGAAAAATATATAGAAAAAAGTTTAATCTTTAAATGAGCATAACTTTTGATAGGAAACTTTCTATGAAACGTACAACCGCATTCCGGAAAGCTCGTGAAATGATCTAGAATAATTATTTCTTAGAAAATTAAAGTAATAATTTTTTGAATTTCAATGGGGCACACTTACAAATTGTGAAAATATTGTTGGTGCGTGGTTATATTCTTATTTTTATAGGTTTGAGGGTTATTCATGAAAATTTTTCACGATTAACCTTGAACCACCGTTAACAAAGTAACGGCGTTAATATCTATCTGACGTTCGCTCTCCTCTCTCCCGTCAACCCGACATCCCCTTCAATTCTCTCTGATCTCACTATCTCACTCCCCCAAGCAGCAGCCATCAACCAAGCCAGCACTGAAGCTCAAGCACTGAACCACAAGCACAAACTTCCCCTTTCACGTCCGCCTTGTTCTAATCAAGCTGACCAACTCGATTTAAACGAAGTAAAAAAGAAAGAACGAGACCTTTTTTCTTTTTTTCCCATGGAGAAGCGCAAAGCCCTAGCTGTATTGTTACTGGTGTCTCTCCTCGCCGGTGGGTTCTGCACAACAGCCTCCGCATTCTCTCCCACAAGTGCGTGCCGAGTACCGATCAACCCACATTGCCTTCTTTTTTCTTTCTTTATTACTGTTTGTGTTGTTTGTTTGGTTGCTGATTCTCTCCGATCGTCGGGAATTTGTGTGCCGCAGGGGTTGTGAGAGGGTTCCTGTCAGAGATCTTCTACGCACTGTGGAGGCGGCTCTGGTCGATCGCTCCCCCGACCAAGGGCGGTAAGTAAATAAGTAACTAACTAATCCCTATCAAATGTATTATTGAATCATTGATTGATGTGATGTTTGAAGCTGTCAGTTAGTTGATTTTTGTGGTTTTTTTTTTTTTTTATTGCAGTGGTTACAGGGAAAACGGCCGGGATGAGGTTTGAGAGCGGGTACAGTGTCGAGACGGTGTTTGACGGGAGTAAGGCGGGGATCGAGCCGTATTCCGTCAGCATGTCTCCGGATGGAGAGCTTCTGGTTCTCGACTCGGCGAACAGCAACATCTATCGGATATCAACGCCGCTCTCTAGATGTATATATGCTCCCTTCCTATCAATTTATCCTTTTAATTAAACCCTCGTCGGAGAAGTCTGTATATATATTTAGTTCTGATGTTACTAAGGAATTGGTGGGGATTGCAGATAGCAGGCCGAAGCTGCTAGCTGGCTCGCCAGAGGGAAACACCGGGCATGTTGATGGCAGGCTGAGGGAAGCCAGAATGAACCACCCGAAGAGTTTTACTGTCGACGACAGAGGCAACATCTACATTGCCGATACTATGAATAGAGCAATCAGGAAGATTAGTGATCTCGGTAATCCTGATTTTTTTGAAATTAAAATTGTATGGTTCGGTGCCACCCATGCAGCAAAAGCTGAACAGCAGTAAAATTCTGTTTAGTCGTAAAATGTTTATACTTTATACCAGATAAAGAGGCATTTATTTTATAAAAAAATGTTAAATGAAGCCAGAAAAATAATCTGAAGTCAATAAGCATTGAAGCAGCACTGTTAGGGATTAATAAGATGAAAATAAGCTCTTTCGTTGTCTTCTTCCGAAGTATTTAACACATTTGGCTCGGTACTAAAATAAGTCGTGCATTTTTTGAAGGGATAACAACTATAGCCGGTGGTAAATGGAGCATGGGAGGCCACGTTGATGGGCCGAGCGAAGATGCGAAACTCTCAAACGATTTTGAGGTGGTGTACATGAGTGGCAGCTGTTCTCTCTTGGTAGTAGATAGGGGAAACCAAGCCATTCGTGAGATTCCTCTCAGCGATGAAGATTGTGTTTTGCAGTATGTTCCCGACTACGTCCCTCTAGGTAAAGTTATCTGTGCTCATTTTATCTTGTTCAGGAATGTCATGGGAGGTTTATTATCTTATTTTCTCTAGCAACAGATAGCAATCTTTGTCTTTACTCTTTGAACCCTTAATCGATGAATTAAAGTCTGGCTTTTCTTTAGAATGCCTTAATTGATGTTGGAAATTTCAGGAGTGGCGATTGCTGTAGCTTCCATTATATTTGGATACTTGCTGGGCTTTCTGCACAGAAAAATAGGAACAAATGTATGCATATTAACCCTTCATTTACTTTTAAACTTTACGTTTTTCATCATTCAAGCTATCATACTTGCTGGGAATGGAACAAGTATCCTGCTTCCTGGAATTCTCACATTTGCTTAAATTATGACCAGCTAAGCCTCAAGCAACCCTCAAATGTTACAATCAGTGACTGATTAAGCATTTTAGCTGTATATGTATTTGTAAACCTTCATTTTGAGAACCGTCACATCAAATTAAGCTCAACTAAGGGATACATACTATAAACGAATTGATAGCATATTAGCATATTAGCAGACTTTTATAAGAGAGATAAATTTTTAACAATGAAGATATTGTTTCAGGAGGCAGAACCTATAAAGGAAACCTCCCCGCAAAGTCTGTACCAGCAGTACCAACATCCCATGAGATCCTTCTCTCAAGGACCTCCCGTGATTCCATTTCCTGCAGAAGTTAAACCCAAGAAACAAGAACTGACTGCACCACCCTACAATTTAACCGAGACGAAGCATACACCACCAGCAAGTGAGGATACAGGCCCCACTTTCTTACCGATCCTTGGCTCCTTCCTATCAGCTTTTAGAAGGAGAAAACCGGAGCCCCAACCAATTCTGGTGCAACCCAACCATCCCATTGGTGCTAATTCAAGACCCACCTCTCGCATGCCCGATCCGCGCAAAACATCCACTTACCTGTCTGAGAACCCTGCAAAACTCCACCGGGTAAAAGGTGCGAGGTCTACTTCTAGGGAGGTGGACTTACCTCAGAGGCAGTATGTGCAACGGCACAGGCAGTATGCATCGGGGCCACAGACTTGTTACGAGAGTACCAATGAGGTGGTATTTGGGGCAGTTCAGGAGTCGAATCAAAGAGGAGCTATGGATATAAGGCCCATTAACTATGGCGACCCCTTTTATGACCCTTACGGCATGCGCACAAGGCGAAACCAGATGAGGTACTAATACTGTTACTATTTTGCTCTTAGCAAATAATGTTTGTACTTTAGTAGGACGGTTCTGAGAGGTTAAGAGGTTAAATCTTAAATTTACTTTGTACTGATAGTATAAAATATGAATTTCTTAGTTTATGGATATGCTTAATGTAATGCTGCTTTTATGCTTTTTCTCTCGGAGGGGAGTTGATAGGGAAGAAGAAAGTTCATTTGTTGAACTTAGTATTTAGATTAGGTCTCAATTGTGGTAGTTCATTTTGGTTGCATGACATCTACGAATTATGCTGATAGGTTAGATTCCGTTCCAATGCCATTAAACGCATCTTTCGCAAATCGGGTTAACAGCTACCCGGAAACTCATCCTGAAATTCGCCTCTTCTAGTTCTTGTTGTAATCATAGTGTACACTCATATTATGTTAATGCAATCTAATTGTTATTGCATGAATCTGTTATATTGCACGGTGCACATTTACTTCAGATATGAATATTGACTGTTTTCACATTTTTCTAAAAATCAAGAACACATCCTTACATTGTCAACAACTGCTCTTATCTTTTTTAGATCTAACTATTTCCAACAGCCTATGTGCTGCATGGCATTATGCCATATGTTAGGGGATCTGAAATCCTCAAAAGCCTACTTAAAAAAAAAAAAAAAATGTTTGACTAGCCTACATTCTAGTCTATTGAACATCAAATTTCCATATAAACAAACCAATGCCTTGAGATACATACAAGACACATTCAAGGCATCTGATCCATCCTGTGGTGGTTGATACGATCTTACTTGCGATCTACATCTTATGGAGATTGAAATAACAAAATGAAGCCCTACAGATCAGTTCACATCTCTCTACAGGGTAAATTAAAGGGTTATAATGCCATTCATTAAAAACTCTGGAATGTTCCAGAGTAAAAATTACCTACTAATGTAATCATGCTATAATATACATGATTATCATCTATCCTTTATCAGTTATCATTAATCAATATTTACGTATCAATTGTTCATCCTAATATTTCACTAACAACGAACAAGTAATTTGAGAGGACATGTAACATGTTACAATCAAAATAAAGCCCAACTCAAAATAGGGGTCTTTAAAAAAGCCCAAATTGGACTTCAAAAAAAAAAAGCCCAACCCAAATACAAACAAATTCCCTGTCCACTTTCCATTCATTAAAATAGCTAACAATCGACCAACTTTACCATTTCTTCACAATTCTCACTGCACACAGGTCACAGGAGCAACCATTGTCAGCATCAGATGTCGCTCTTCCTCTTCCATGTCCTCCTCTTCCTCATCTTCTCTCTCCATCACAATCAAGCGGTACCAATCATTTGTTGATTTCAATCAGTTTCTATCAGGGAAATTTATTTCAATTTTGCAGATAGAATTAGAGCATGATTTGTTGTTGCATGTACATGTGCATACTTTCTTAGCAGGTAGTAGTGGATGGAT
This sequence comes from Cyperus esculentus, assembly GCA_030179965.1. NCBI lineage: Eukaryota > Viridiplantae > Streptophyta > Magnoliopsida > Poales > Cyperaceae > Cyperus > Cyperus esculentus. The sequence continues at coordinate 3,556,091 of JASGLE010000027.1, forward strand.
CAGCAATTGAGTCTTCCTCCTCCTTCGCCGCCGCGCTCGAGACTCTCCAGAATCAAATTGGGTTTGCTATATTAATTCCTTTACTATCCTTTTTTTTTTTCTTTTTTTTCTACTTTTTTGTTTATTGTTATTGAATGTGAACCCCGAACGGTACTCCCAATTAGGGTTTATGGCCTTATGACAAAGGGTTTTGTTTTAGAATTTTATTCCGATGATCTCACTATGTAAAATTTCTTTTAGATCTTACGAGTTACGACCATAAATAAATATTACTTAATCTTAAATTCATCTGTAACCGGTGAAATTGTCTGGGTGTGATCATTATGGGAGCGACATCCTTTGTTTTATATTAAGTGAACCAATTTTTACCAGTTGCATACTTGCTAGCATCAGTGTTTATATTAATTTTGATTATAGTTGCTTGATTGTGCCAGTTGTGCTCAGGGCCATTTACTGGTAGAAGCCGAAGCACCGGCTTTTAACAAAATAATCAATTAATAGTATAGTCGATTAGTTTAATTTCCTTTTAGAAAATGTTTTACTTATAACCGATTCAGTTTGTTCATTAACACTGTTGACGGTACTTGTATAAATAGGTACAAATTCAAAACAATCGACCTGTTAAAACAGGCACTGACCCACCCGTCCTACTCCCAAGAGAACAACCGGGCGCTCAGCATCCTCGGCCTCAGCTCTGCCGAGGCTGCCGTGTCACTCCGTCTTCTTGCCAACAATGCTGATGCCTCCGCCTCTGCAGTCTCCACTGCTGTTGCCAATGCCTCCAGCCTCTCAATCTGCGCCGCCGCTGGCAAACGTCTTGGCATCGGCGCCATAGTCCGTGTTGCCTCTGGGACTGATGCTTCCACTCCGTCTGTCGTCTGTACGGCTCTCAGAGCTGTGTTTGGTGCTGTGGCTGTTGATTCGGGAAGTGTTGATTCTGCTGGTAAGGTGTTTCTGATGGTGTACAAGGCTGGATCAGGCATTGCCATCCTTTGAGTGGCGGATGCCTACAGCAAGCATTATAGGCAAACTTAATTAGGAGTGTATTCAAGTTATGTAAGTACTTCTGTATTTGCTACAACTATGACTTGCGATGCTCCGTGCTTGTTTCTCGACTAGTTTACGATTGTGAGTGCTTGTTAAAAACATAAATCCCTTCCAGTATCAGTATAAGCTCTGTTAACTATTGTCAGTATTACTTTCCAATGCTTACCAGCATTTCAACTGAGACTCCTTTTTCCAACTTGTGTATTAATTTATGTTGCAATTGCCATATAATTCTTTATTTCAATCTGTCCTTCCGCTTGCAAATTAGAAACCACTTCTTGAATAAATAACTAGAGGTGGCAGATTGTCGGTTCGGTTCGGGTCAGTTTGACCAAACGGAAATGTCGGGTCGGGTATCGGGTTGACGGCTGCCGGCATTTTTTCGGGTCGGGTCGGGTCGGGTCGGTTCGGGTCGGATATCGAGTTGACGTCTGCCGGCATTTTTCGGGTCAGATCGGGTCGGACGGATTTTTCGGGTCTGGTTAGATTTTGCACCTCTATTCCCGGGTCATCTCGGGTTTCGGGTCGTTCGGGTTGGGTCGGGTTCGGGTCAGTCTGATTTTCCTGAAACACGAGGTCGGATCGGGTCAGGGTCGGATCGGTTTGACTTTCCCTAAAACTCGGGTTGGTTCGGGTCGGATTAGATTTTGCAACCTCTATAAATAACCTTCCCTTCATTTAATTCAAGCTTTTCTTTTTTGAGATAAAGATGGGTGTCAAGCCTCTTGAATTTAAGTATCTAAATAGATTCTGTCCAAAGTTTTGAATCTGTGTCCTCTTTTATTTCAAGCTTGGGGTCACTATGAAACTCTCTAGTACAAAGCTTAACGTCATCATTCAAACTTTTGGTCTGTTATATTTGTGAAATTTAACATATCCAAATCATTGGATGCAGCAGTTTAGACTTATCAATCTTATCAGGCATTCTTTTTGATAGAAAGATGGGAGTCTAGTTCCTCAAATTTTATTTTGCGTTTATGGAGATTTGAACCTGTAATCTCTGAAAAGTCATCCTATCTAATAGTTGAGCTGCTAAGCCATTTGCATCTCGTCAGACATGTGATATCTCTACCATTCTTGTGTGAATTGTGAGTTGGATAGAGTGTTAATGTCAGTTGCCTGTTCCATAAATCTAGCTAACATTTATGTCAATAAATGGTTTTAATTTTTTGGTCCCCCTAAAATTTTTCTTTATTTCTTTGGAAAACCCCTAATATTTTTCACTTTCAGTATTTTTTACTTGTCATTCTTCTTACTGAGCTGTGCTCTAATGAAAATCCTTGTTAAAAAGAAAAAAAAAAAAAAAACAGAGTTGAGAAACTGGGTTTTATTTACGTCATATATTTAATTTTTCGTATAGAATTTAGAACTTACATATTGTTTTCCTTTATGATTCACGATATTTATATGCAGCTATAAGTTTGAATTATTATCTTCAATATAGTAACTGGTGAAATTTAAAGCTTATAATTAACTTCATTCGTAATAATATACTAAATTGCTCAAAAAGAAAAAAAAAAAAAAAAAAAAAAGCAAACTGATACTGGATATTAGAAGGAATACTTTTTTTTTTTGTTGGAGATAAAGATGAGGATCAAGTCATTCAAATTAAAATGTTTATAAAAGATCTTTTATCTGGATTTCGAACTTGCGACCTCCCGCACAGAGAATATTACGCTTAGTCACTAGACCAAAAGACCAGTTCTTGATACTAAAAGGAATACTTAAAATGTCCATCACAATATTTTCTATATTGTATATATGATTCACAATATTTGATATGCAGTTCTAAATTAAGTTAATTTTCTTAAATATAGTAGATATGTGAAATTTAAAGCTTCTAATTAATTTCACTTATAACAATATACTAAAGTTCTTTAAAAAAAAATTCAACGCAAATGAATACTTTAGGAAGTTCATCACAATTAATATGCACGATTATAAAGAAGATACCGGAACTAAAGAATTTTTTTTTTAATATGCTTTTACTACACTACTACTATTAAAGAAGTAGTAAAGAGTTCACGCCTTGCTTTGAGCTGAAATTATTATATCTTATAATAAAGAGCCGAAAGCTCATTCCTTGTGAAAAAACTAATATGGGCATTAAATTTTAATGGGACGGGACATTAATATACGTCAACGGTGGTGATCAATCCAAGTAAACAATCAACGACTGAGATTTTCTTCTTTGGGGAAGATAGAACTTTCATGTCAAAAAATCTAATCTTCTTTTATTAGGAGTAAGGATTTACTAAACAATTTAATTTGTACTGTATTGTACACAAAATTAATTACAAACATATAAATAGCTTCTAGCTACCAAGCTTTATTCAATTACCACTAATTAAAAATTTAAGAAAACTATAGAAATAGAAGAAAATTTACATATATATGATTTTTTAAAAAGTCACTTGTGTCACTATCAATGCACTTAATGTTAATATAGTTGTTAATACAAGTCAAATTGTATCCCCAAACGAAATTAAAAGTAGTGATCAAATCAATAATTATGCCATAGATCTGATTGGGTGGATGTCACTATAAGGGAAGGTTATGCCATACAAGTTACAACTGATTGATTAGAGTGAAGGAAAGGCTTACAAACCTACCATTCTTCATGAGTGTGATAATGTGGATCGATTAGGATGAGGATCTACCGATAGAGCAACAATTAAGATGGCAATAAATACACTGTAGTATTGTTTGGGGGGAAGCACAAATCTATCATATACTTCAAGAAACATCTCGCGTGCATTGAAAAACCATCCATACATCTATAGATGTGTAAGAATGTAACAAATATAACCTATAATATAACATATGAACGCAATGGACACTGGGTATTACTCGTACACTTCCGCTTATAAATCTATTCTTGTAAATGTATACTTACCCACTGTTGTAAACTAAGATTTCTAGAGAAAGTATATGCTCACATAGTCACATTTCTTAAGTATCATGAAGATGCGGTTCACAATATATATAATAACCCAAATTAACATACAAAACAATACTGTTCAAAATAGAAACTGTCTAGCTAGCTAGAGCTCTTAACACAAAATTAAGCATAAATGCCAAATTCAATCCGAGAAATCAACTGCAGAATTATATATATATTAGCCACAATTGGGTCATTCTCTTGAGCTAACTCCTCATGCATTCAAGGGCACATCATGATCAGATTCAGCCACCATGCATCTCCTGTCTCCTGATCTCCATTCCATTAATTATGCCTGGTCATTAATTGGCATCATGATTTAATTAATTTCATTAGCCATCCCAACCAAACCAACCCATTATGAGAGGAATCAGGAATTAATAGGAAAACAAAGTACTCTTTTAGTAATAAAATAATAAAGAGTACGTAATACCTAGCGTCTGTAAGTTACAGTTTGAAATGTATCTATTATATTTTTTACATGTCTGTGACGTATGGATGACTTATTTTTTCAATGGACGAAAGATGTTTCTCTAATAATAAACTGACTGTATTCTCGTGGCATTTTTTTTTTTTTTTTTGGACAAAGGATATATATATATAAATATATATATATAGTCTCAATTGATTAATTTTGAATGAGTTGAATTTTCGTCTCAATTGCTTCCGTTTCACGTCAATTATGAGGTGTACGTGGATGAGGGATTATTATTATTTTTCCTTATAATTTGCTGACTGTTTGTTCAGCTTTGGCATGAGTTTTGAAAGGCATCAAGTGATCACCAGATGTATCACAACAAACTACTTGTCAATTTAATCTAGTATGATGTTAAGAACCAGCCTTTGGTCTAGTGGCTAAGCGCAACGCTCTCCGTGTGGGGAGGTCGCAGGTTTAAAACCTGGATGGGAGGTTTTTTATAGACATTTAAATTTGAGTGGCTTGACCCTCATCTTTATCTCAAAAAAAAAAAAAAAAATCTAGTATGATGTTAGACAATTCGATCTATTACCCCAAATAAAAACCTTGGAAATTTCAAGTACTTTTCATACATGCGAACTTTGGGACAACGATTTCTAAAAACAATTAAAAATAAAAAAAAATAAGATAAGATATAGGGAAAGTTTCAAGACTTGCTAATTTTGGTTTAGCAATTTTCTTACTCTCTAGCTAGTCTCTATTATGCACTTGGGCCGGTGGCTTAATCCATTGTCCGAGTGGAGATTTTTTTTTTATTATTATTATTATGGGTCAAAATTAATTTCATGATTTAATTAATTAATTAATCACTCTTCTTATCTGAAAATATCAGTTGTGCGAAATTAGTCAGTTGGGTCAATATATTATATATATCTAGCTAAGTTGACTGTTTAGTATATATCCATAGCACACACATGTACCTAAACAGTTAAATTTAGCTTGCTTACTATTTCATCTCAATTGTCAGGACAGCCATATGCATGTTCATGGTTCTAATAAGAGGGAATTAATGCTACCTGTTTAGGGATTGCATGCTCCTCTCCTCTGGCCTCAACACCGCTGATGCAATTAACCATCTCCCATATATTAATTCATCATAAAACCGGCTGGAAATTAACTTATAAATATTAATGTAAGAATTTAAATCAAGTAATTAATTGTTTCTACCATATATATAGAGCTAGCTCATTCTGTTAGCTAGGGATTAGATGAAATATATATGGGTTGTCAATTTTTTTATAATAAGAAGGCCACAATATTTATTTTAGATACAACTAAAGGGAGATGGTTGATAAGAACCGCTCGATTCAAAATGAAAGGTTTGTTTAGCCGATCCATAAAATAACAACTCATTGATGATATTTCTCTTGATGATCTTGACAACGGACGTTTAGGAAAAAATAAAAAATAATAAAAATAGAAAGGTTTTATAATTATATTGTAAACCTTTTACACTAGTCGTGTTAATTTTAGATTTCAAATGATCGATTTAATTGAGTCATACTTGATAGTCTATAAAAAATGGTTAAAAGTACAATCCAAATTGAATGAAATTTGATGAATTCTCAGACAACCACTAAACTGAATGAAATTTGAAACACTCCCAACCTATAGGTTGAAGGATATACATATAAAAACTTCTTTTTTATATATTTTCATTTGAATTCATTCCAATTTCTATTTCCATTTGATACCTCTCTATGCATGTCTCCTCCCTATGTATAATAGCATGGTTTATATATCTTGACTACTTCCATGAATATCGTTGTCAGAAACTATATATGTAGTACCTATAGCTTTTATATTTGTGTTAGAAACCATGCAAATATATATACAGTAAGCTACAGTCCTACATGATAGTTAATTAGCTAGTATAAAAGTTCTTATTATTAATAATAATCATCATTTTGTATCACTAACCACCTGTAAACCTATATAACTAACAGTCAAAATATATACGGGTATATAACTGTCATCTAATACTTTAAATTTTAAAATGACATAATTACTCCTACGTACGTTATAAAAATATTTGATATTAATGTTTCACGAAACTTTTAATTTACATAAGAAATTTATTCTTACGTATACAAAATTATGCATTTTAATTTTTTTTTTTTTTTACAATACTTCAATTTTAAACTGACAAAGTTATTTCTTATTCATGAAACTTATATTTCCCAATTACTCCTACGTATACAAATTTATGCTCAATCGACAATCGCTCATTCATCATATATATATAATACAAAAAAGTGTGCACGGATTTACAGCCCAAGCTCCATTCGTGAAGGGCCAGTGAATGAATCTAAACTCTGATTGGGATTTTTTTTTTTTTTTTTTTTTGAAGTAATACCTAGCATCTATAGAAAAACTGTCCATAGCGTCCATATATATGTTACATTTCGGAATGTATCTATTATATTTCGAGATGTAGTTACATTATGTATACGTCTATGGATCTATGAACAGTTTTTCAATGGACGCAAGATGTTTCTCTTTTTTATTTTTTTAGACCACAGTCCAGATCTTTCCATGTATATACGCAGAGGATACAAATCAAGTCAGCTGGTGGTATATGTGTGTGATTCATTAATTTAACGTAGGGAAATTAACGCTAATAGATTAAGTCGTTATACTATAAAGTTAACACTGTTGTAAGTAATTAACTTAACCCCATAACGGCTTCAGTTATATATATGTTTATATGATTCAATAGCGATTCAAGTGTATTTTTTAATTTTAATTTAATCTAAGAGTTTTTGTTATCCATCTAATTATTGTCTTACATACATATCCAGTTAACTTTACTACAGTATTAAAATTAAAAAAAATAAAATTTATGATATGACCGATCAATTTTGATATCTTTGGTATATTCTATTTGGGTGGTCCTTTGGGAACCCCCAACATTATTTGGACACATCTATTTGATCATTTAAATTATATATATACATTTTTATGAAATATTTTCTCAATATATTTTAACATCAAAGTTACATGTTTTATTTCTACAAAACATTTCAATTAAAATGTATCAAATAATTCCGAATTTTGAGTAATTATTTAATGGTAAAATTGTCATTTGAGGTGTACTGTTCAAGCAATTTTTGGGGTGTCCAAAATAGCTCCCAGTATTGTATTATTCAACGTTATATAGTAAAAAAAATAGGGTCAAAGTTTGGTTTTTACATCGGACGAGGTGTCAAATGTTCATTTGAACCAATTAGATAATGAGGGATACATTGACAATGTTTATATTGACAATTATATTTTTGAAATGTTTTTTCGAAAGTTCAAAAAAATTCATAAAAAATTCTTAAATATATAAAAAGTCTATGGATGAATTATTTAACTTATAGATCTATAATATTTCAAATTTCAATCAATTTGAACATTGTTTGATTGTTTATCAAAATTTATGTTTTTTAACAATTGTAATTTAACATGTGTTTCAAGAGCAACCAAAGGTCACTTAAATTGAAAATAATGATCAGAAACATAACGAACACAAGTGTTAAGCAATAATTCTGTAAAAATTTTTTCTATTTTGTATGATTTTTATAATTTCTGTTAAAAATACCATTCTCAAGATCAAGATCAAGATCAAGATCACTGACATTATCAATGATCCCTCTTAGTTAATACTAGTATAGTGCCCACGCGTTGCAGTGGGGATATTAATATTATTTTTTCCTACTAAATCATAATGATATAATCAAACACTAAAAATACTAATATATTAGATACAAAGCAATATCCAACAACTAAATTTTTTTTATAATGTTTGACAAAAAAAAAATCAATAACAATAATAATGAAAGGTGTAACCAAATAAGCAATCTTGAGATGCTCCAAGTCTTCAAAAGTAATGAAAAAGGAATGAAATACTAAACCCTAAACCCTATAACGTTACTTTTGTGAATCCTAAGTTTGCATAATAATCAAGCTTTTAGAAAACATTTCACGGCTCTTAACGGTGACGTGACTATTTAATGGTTTCACGTTAAAACGGAATTACACGGCCGTTAAATAAAAAAACAGGTACTCATTTTCTATACATTTTTTTATATTTAAAAATGCTAGACAATACACTCTCATACAATTATACTTAATAATTAAATACTAATAACAATTTCAAAACTAATTGAGTACATTAAAAGTTAAAAATCCTATGTAACAAAAATTGTAACATTAATAAATTAAACTGAAAAAATTTTAGACAATAGTAATAAAGAGTTTAAATTTTTTTTATTGTTAATATGCGTAAGGATAAACATTATTGCAAAGTTCTAAACTGTCAATAATGTGCCAACATATTTTGACTGCGTTTGAACGCCTCTAAAACACGGATTTTAACCGAATTTAACGGTTTAACTTTGTTAAAAACGGTTTCCCCACAAATAAAGGTTTTTTTACAAATATTTAATGTGAGAGGGTCCAAAAAACGGTCTAATGGTTTAAACGGACTTCAAACTAAGTTTTTTAAAAGCTTGATAATAATTGATTCTCATTAATCAATTTAATTAATTTCAAATTAAGCATAAAACTGTAATCATTTTTAAAATATGGAATATTATTTTTTTTAAAAAAAATGTACGACAAAAAGTGCAAATTAAAAGGCCAATTTTCGTAAACATTTTTTGAGTAGAGCATAGACTGGTATTGTATAAGCATATTCTTGCAAATGTTTCTTCAAAATCATATTTCTGTGGGTATATTTGTGTAAGGCTTCACTCAAAGGGTATACTCTTTGTAATAAGGGGGGCAGCGAATTAATGCGGATCCACATCTGCTGAATTTTTTTTTGTCTATGCCCAAAAAAATATGAATTTGCAATCTATGCCTGTTTTTATAAGAATATCAGGAATATGCCTAAAAACTGGCGGCCAGCGGTCACAGTTCATTTCAACCGTCGGTGGTCACGATATCCAGAATCAACAAAAAAATGTTTTTCGTGTCTGACCGCCATGTCCTAACCGCCGGCGATCAGAACTCGGCAGTCAGACACAAAATCCAGGACATACAAACTTGTTATACGTATCTGACCGCCACGGTTAGACCGCCGGCGGTCAGACACGAATTGTTGATTCCACTCATAGTGTCACCGATCGAATTTGATTACACAATTAATTGGCACACCGAATATTAATTCCCTTTAGTATGCATTTGTCTCCTGGATTACTTAATCAGCACGTGCATTGGGCATGGGCCAAATTTACTATGATGGGTATAGTACTATAGTTTGCTTAAGCCTTATTAAAACTTAAATCATGTCACACTTGTTATAGATCATATAAATACCAAGTACATGAACATCTCTTGGTTGTTCATCTCTTGGTTGTTACAATAATGTTGCCAATTTGTATTTTTCATCATATATCACATAATTAATTTTATATTAGTCAGTTTAACTATTATGTTTTGGGTGGAGGTTGAAATATTATGTACAATTACCTAGAGTTTTTCAGAATAATATTATTTATGGGACCAGTTAGATTTTGGGACCTTGACCCAATTGTTAATTGAGCTATGTATACAATTACATATAGATCATATTCATAAAAGTAGTATAACTGCATAAGTGACGACTTCCAAATAAATTATTAACTATCCATGATTCCATTCAATTCTATATATCTCGGGCCTACTATATATTTGGAATTTGAGATAATTCCTATGTATCACACCTACCTTGCTATTGTAGTTAATTATAAAGGAAGCAATCATGATTAATTTTTCTTCGCATATATTCGGCATGCATGGCCCATTCATTTCGACAACGTACTCTCCTGTTACCTTGTTTGTTCATGGTTGATTAATTGTGTAATCATATTCGATCGGTGACACTATGAGTGGAATCAACAATTCGTGTCTGACCGCCGGCGGTCTAACCGTGGCGGTCAGATACGTATAACAAGTTTGTATGTCCTGGATTTTGTGTCTGACTGCCGAGTTCTGACCGCCGGCGGTTAGGACGTGGCGGTCAGACACGAAAAACAATTTTTTGTTGATTCTGGATATCGTGACCGCCGATGGTTGAAATGAACTGTGACCGCTGACCGCCAGTTTTTAGGCATATTCCGGATATTCTTATAAAAACAGACATAGATTGCAAATTCATATTTTTTTTGGGTATAGACAAAAAAAAATTCCATCTGGGATTGGGGTTGGGCCGCGTTATATTTTCTCAATAAATGAATACACGTTATTGGGTCGGGTCTTTGGGATTTTAATGCAATACTGGAAATCGAATCATCAATCTAGATGATCAACGGTGCATGTTAAAACAGATATTCAACGGTCCAAAATTAGTATGAACAAATAGCTATTTGGGTTTCCAAATCAACTCCTCCTTTTATTATTAGTAGGGATGGGACCCATGTGGTTCACTTGTCAGTGAATGTTGTTAAAGTCTATGGATCAAATCCATATGGACGGTAGGTTACACCCTTATGATAACACAGATGAGATAGAGATACCACTAGTGTTTTAAAAAAAAACCCAAGAGGTCCGAACCCGACCCGAGAAACCCGGGGAAAATGGACCGACCGACCCGACCTGGGCGTCTGACTGGGGCAACCCGAGAGGACCGGGAGGGACGGTCCTCGCAAGGGTAGGTATCCATGTTCCCAGAAAAATTCCCGTGGAAACCCGACTTGAGCAAACCCGGGACCCGATCCTACCCGACCCGAGGTATCGGGGTAATAACCCGAGGTAGCCCGACTTGGTTCCAACTTTTCCCGCCTATGTTAACAACTAATATTATATTATTTAAATTTTATTTTTCAAGAAGAATTTTTGTTTTACAACAAATATAATTATTAAATTTTTTTTCTGATTTTCTATGTTATTTTTTCAGTTTAAATAATATTATTTTAATTTTTTTCTTTTTTAATATAAAAATACTATTTTTCAAACTTTTAATAGTATAATATAATATATGTATATCTGATTAAAACAAATAATTTAATTTTTAATTATTTTTCGTTTTTTAAGTATATTTTTCGATTTTTGTAATATAAAATAGGTGTATTATATTTTTTTTTTCTTATTTTTTTTGACATATAACTCTGGGACCGGGCAACCCGAACTGGGAAACCCGGGCAACCCGGGAGGGACGGTCCTAAGCTAGGTCCAATCTCCTTCTCCCCAAAATTTTCCCGAGGTTTCCCGAACCGGGAAAACCCGTAGACCAGAGAAACCCGTGAACCGGGAACCCGTAAACCGGGGCGGGTTTGGACCAACCCGGACCTACCCGAACCGTTTTTAAATCCCTGGATACCACTGACTGACCAGGCGCTGAATTAAGCGGCAGGACATGACATGTCGTTATCCAGCTTTCTGTGCCCTTTGAAATTTGAATTCTGATTTTAATTTTGACCATCTAGTAAATTTTTGTATTTATAAAATCATAAAAGAACAAATAACGTCACTGTAATAATCATGACCCAATTTTGCGTGCAGTTTCCTCTATCTATACATAATTGAGGAGGGATCAAATGACACTAAATTATTAAATCACGTAAATTTATAAAAAATCTTAAAAATGAAAAATCTTTTATAAACATATTCATTTACTTATAGATCGATTATGTGTCAAATTTTATTTAATTTTAGTGTCATTTGATACTTCATCAAGAATCATTAAATTTAGACTGTTCTAATTACTATATAAACTTGATGGTCATTGATGGAGTATCAAATGACACTCAAATTGAATGAAATTTGAAACACAATCGATCTATAAGTAAATGAACATGTTTGTACAAGATTTTCTATTTTTAAGATTTTTTATAAATTTATATGATTTAGTGTAACATTTGTGTCAAAATTTTGGATGTCATTGTATCCTCCTCTACATAATTATGTATGTTTTGTTTTGATGAAGTGCTCATTTTGAATCATTGTTTTTTTTTTGGGTATGGTTTGGTTTCCGTTAATTGGATGGTACGGGACAAGTGACCACTTGATTAATTATTTGTTGGGGTTTGGCCGAATCAAGTGAAGAATTTGAAAAAAAATACAAAATCCCCAATTTGTTTTGAATTTTGATGATTAGTTTACAGAAAAACCGGCCCCATTTTACACTGCGTTAGATTGTACTGATTACTTCCCTGATTTAATTTAATCAACGTTTTTTTTTTGTTTTTCTTTTTCAATTTCAATCGTTTTTTAAGTTTAAATTGCCGTTTGGGTAGACGCATCTCACAGTACTTAAATAATGTTAAAGGTCCCACACGGTGCAGATAACCCCAATCCAAGTATTATTATACAAATAACAACTAGATATGTACCTCGCGTTGCTTCGGCAGTAGAATAATATTTCTTAGAAAAAAAACAAACTGAAATGTAATCTTAAATCTTAAAGAAGAGATAAAAACTATAAAAAGCTGAACTATGAAGAAAAAAGATATAAATTATGAAGAAATTTTCATATTATATAAGTTACTATTTTCAGAGCTTATTGAAAGGAATAGCACGATGGCTAGAGATGCGGAAATTAAAATTTTTCTAACCAAAGCATGTGCAGTTCAATCAGATCTTGCCAAACGAACGACTTATCGCTGATCTACACAATAACATGCATAGAGAGGCAGTAGTTATACCTTTGACGCGTAAACGGTTGCTCGGTGTGCTGTCCGGTTGCGCGTCGCCCTTGTCCACCAAAGGTTCGACCACCACCGTCCGTCTAGACAAGAAGAACGTTGACGGCGGGTCCTTCGATCTTTTCCTCGCACGAATCTCAACCCTAAACCCTAGGTTTGATAGAGGAGATTTCTCAACACATGAGAGAGAGAGAGAGGAAGAAAGGTGGCTGGGAAAAACTTACTTTTTCGTGTATGAAACCTTCCCTTTTATACTTGTCAAGAGTGATTAAGGAAACCCTAATCACATACCCTAATCTGCCTTTCTGTCAGGTTGCGTTATAACGCACCCAATATTGCGTTATAACGCAGCACCTGACAGAACCAGATTTCTGTCACAGATTCCGTTATAACGTAACATATGTTGCGTTATAACGGAACTGCTGACAGAACCAAATGACAAGTATTCTCTCATATGTTCGAGACATAAGATCAAAACATCATAGCCATGATGATATTCAGGTTATCATGATGCCCAATCAAGCTCAAGTCAGGCCGCGCCTGATTTGACTTATTGCCATCACTCGTTACACGTTCGCCGACGTGACACAAACCTGAACAGGACTAATGGTCGAGAGCCTTTGTAGGTGTGACCTTATAGGGATCTGGATCATGTTGGGTTGCATTAACAGTGATTCTCATCTACCTGTTCAATGCTGATCATCATCAGTGTCAAGCCATCCACGTGACGATCCCCAAATGATACAGACAGTACGCACGTCCACGTAGTATCTTGATCCTGAGTAAGAGTACCTTACTTGTGTTGATTCTATGTCATATGAATATCCAAGATCAGTCCGAGGCAGGATTGTGTCATCCTCACGACTATATCATTTACTTGACGTCCATATAGATTAAATACATGACTAATATTAATCATTGCGCGCGTGTGTAATCCATAATGTCAAGGGGCCCAGAGGATATCATAACTCATCTATGATGAGAGACATTCCAGTATCTTGATCATCCATGATCCAAGCTACCAATTCTACACACCGAACTGGAATCCCTTATGCCACCTGTTACGGTTGGGATAGGAAACTAGTCACAGTGTGCAGTTATGATATTTGATCATGACAACCTCAACCGTGAATCCAACACTGACAAGAATATGAATGACATAACACATTCCTTTTGTCATATTCTTGTCGCGGTCAGTCCAATGCCATGTCATAGAGAATGTGCACATGCATCCATATGATCTAGTTGATAGCCGCGCTATCAATGGGACGTGATACAAACCCATCTGCTAGGCTCATATGCTGATCCTATCCGACCAACTAGAGTACCATGCTAGTTATCATAGATCAGGGCAGTTTTAGAATTGACGTCATACCCATCATGGCATATCACTTGTTCTTGTCGTAAACGACACAAGCCATAACGTAACATCAATTCAAGGAAACTAATGAATAAAACATCCAAATAAGAATAACCATGAACAAGCGAATACCATATATATATAAATATAAATATGTATGTTTCTCTAGTACATAAACACTAACACTTATACCATCTTTCTTATTGCGTACTTCGCTTATATATCTTAGAATTGAGAGGGAACTGAAGTCATACACATCTCTTTACTAAAAAAGAATACAAATAATAAAAAACTGGAGAAGATCATAATAAACATAATTTCTTAAAGTTTTTTCATACAATTATATTGTTTTTCTGAAAGGTGAGCTACTTTAAAGACATAGTTGGTTTGTTATAAATTTTTGTGATTTGTTAATTTAATACTTTTTATATTTTCAACTTTCTTTTTGCTATTGGTGATGCACCTATTTCATATATGCATATTAAGTAGACTTGCACCTATATTTGTACCTAAAATCCTAAGTTCATTTGCATTTAGGTAGAAGATTGTCTAGAATCCAGTTATTGCTTTGATTTGGTCCTATTTTCAGGAAAACGGAGCTTTTAGAGCTATTTGGACTAAATTTGGAAGCAAGGAGCAAAAATAGGCGAAGGAGCACAAAGGAGCATCTAATTGCGGGTCACAACTTCCTATTTTTGGGATGAAATCAAGAATAGAACTTCTATTTCTATTTCTTGCCAAGTCACAACCGCCTATGCTATTTCAAGGAAACACGCAAACTCCTAATTTTGGCGACCGACATGCTAATTGCGGATCGCACTTTGCTATTTACGTACCGCACCATGCTAAAAAAAGATCAGAATACCTATTTTCTGGCGCGTGCTATCTTTGGCGATCTCCTTTGGGACTTTTCCCTTAATTGCGCACCAAGAAACCAGAAGTTAGACAACCATATCTGGGACATCTTCTCATATAAAAGAGACCCCTTGGGGTGCTCTCATATCATCTTGTGTTAGGTGTTAGGTCTCATGTGTTGAGTTAGTTAGTTAGTTGTTAAGTTAGTTGAGAGTCGTGTCAAGGGTGGAGCTAAACGCCGCTAAAGTCAAGAAGACGGTTACTCGCCTCTTCCTAAGCTTACTCGGTGCTTTCTTTTCTCTTATTTTGTTTATTTGTTGTAGTTATGTCTAGGTCCGAGTAGTCGTGTTTGTTCTTAGGGTCTAGGATGATGTTTGTTTGTATGGATTAATTGAATACTTGATTTTTCATGTTTATGCATTAAAGTTATTCTCAATTTGCTTTGCACTTAATTATAATTGTGCTTGAATTGTTTCTTGTTCGTTTGTATGAACCTGTGGATTGTGCACGATCTAGTTGGTTAACATAACTTCAATTGATCAAGAATTGATACCTGTGCTAATTGGGTAGTCAACTTGTTGTCCAATTGTACCCGAGAGGAGAAATTGTGGTTATAACGAGAGTTAAACCAGACCTGAGAACGAAAGTGAATTGAGCATAGGATTAGATGAATTGAACTCGTGTTTGATATTATCCTTTGAATTTCCAATTGAACTAAAAGTATTTGTTAGGATTAGACAAATTGATCTTAGGTACAGGGATAATCTTTAGTTAAGGTTAGAAGAATTGAAAAAAGGATAATTCTTAGCTAGAGATAGACGATCTAAACTTAGGAATAAGATAATCTTTGCAACTGCTTTGGTTTTGTTAGAAATTGATAACTTTAGTCAACAATCGAATTAAACAAAACCGCTCTCTGTCTATTTCTTGCGGACCGTAAAGTGACAGTTGTGACCGTAAATAGCAAGAAACAACAAAGAATCTATCTCTCGGACAGTTATCTGCGGTCCGTAGTTAACCACTGATGGACAATTAATCTGGTAGCTGAAAGAGAGGCGAATTGGTATGTCTTGTAGACCGTAATCGAGAGGTGCGGACCGCAGGCAATTGATCCAGACAGCAAACAGATTCTGAAAACCTCGGGAACGTTTGTTTAATAATTGTTTTAAGTCAAGTCTTTACTATTTTCTGTCATTAAATAATTTAGGAAACCAACTTCAAACAAACCCCCCCCCCCCCCCCCCCAAACAATCACATTCCCTCTAGGATTAGAATAGAGTTTAAAGAATTGTTTAGAGATATAACCGTCCATGTGGATTCGATCCCGACTATATTGCATAATATCGTACGCTTGCGATTGATTGTATTATTTAGGGTAAAAGCCTATACACTCTACGCGTATCAATTGGATTTATAATTTTAATAAAAATCTCATTAGATATAAAATTTTTACCATTTAAAATTTTTTAAGTATTTTTTTCAATCTTCTAAAATGACTGCAAATAACAATTTTAGAAGACATATATGGTTCAAAACCCTTTAAATTTTCATAGTATATACTTGTATCTTAAATTTAATCTTCTTTCATTTCAATCTTTTGATTAACACCTCAAACTTACATTTGTAATTTTTCTTGTACAAAATGTTGAATTTTTTAGTTATTTTTCTAAAACGTAAAAATATTGCTTCTCTATATTTCTACTTGGGCAAATATTGTTGTGTAAGGATAAAAGTTGTTTACAACACATTTAATATTTTTTAAAACAATTATTGAAGCATAAAAAGGAAGTTTAAAGCAATAGTTGTAGAGAAGATCAGTTGATAATGGTTACCTTGACAAATTTGATGATGGAGTGACACGCTCGAAAGGTATAGGCTTTTAATTTACCCTATGCACACACTCCATCACAAGCGTACGATCTTGTGTAGTACAGTCGGGGTCGAACCACAAGGACGGAATTAACTCTAAACTTAACCTAAATGCAAATCAGAGTTCTAAGAGAAATCTTTTTGGTCTTTTAATCTAAAATGGGGGGTTTATCAAAGTCTGGTTGCAAGAACAGTAAAACAAGTGAACAGTAAACAACAATAAGGAAATACTCTAAAACAAATAATAAACAGGCGTTCCCAAGGTTTTCAGAATCAATTTGGTCTGGATTAACTGCTTGCGGCCCGCAGGAAGTTCTCTTGCGGGTTGCAGGAGGTTGGTTAGAGATTCCAAAACTGTCTGCTGCCCACAGGATGACTCCTGTGAATTGCAAACAATTTCGTAACCTCTGTCTTACACTTTCTGCAGGTACTTGCGGGCCGCAAGGTCGTGTCTTGCGGTTCGCAGGCAACTGACAGATAACAGTTTCAATTCTGGTCAGTGTTTCGACTCACGTTATTAATTCCTATTCAAATCAAAAATGGTACAAGTTCCTAAACTATCGTATTTTGGTTCTTCTAACAGTTCTAGTTCAACAGAAATTCATAGATCTATCTCTACACCTACGTTCAAGTTACTTTTATTCTAGGGTTCGGTTCGACTTCCATCGAAACTACAGTTTCTCCTCTCGGATACTTTTGGACAGAGATCTATCAACCCAAGTTATGCAAATAACAGTTCTTGTAAAGATGATATTCTATTAACCAACTGGATTTGTGCGTAATCTATAGGTTTACCATACAAACAAGCAAAGTCATAAACACGTTATCATGAAAATCGCAAGTAAACATGAAAACAACGTAAGTCTAAACATCATACAGTCAATCCATAAACACAAATGTCATCATCAACCCCAAGAACAAAAGATCTACTCGCTCATGGCGAGAGAGAACAAAGAAAACAAGAAAATAAAAGAGTTCATGGTACTAAAGAACCAAAGAAGAGCAAGTATGGCTTCAATCTTCAACTTCTCCAAGGAATCCTCTCGAAATTTCCTCAAAAGATGATGAAAGTCAAGACCAAGCACTTCTCCTTCGTGTTTCCTGGCGGCTAGGTTGAAGAGAATAGAGGTAAGATGCCAAAAACATCCAAAAGGACGGTTTAAATAGGCCAAAAGGCGGCAGAAACAGAAGACAGCGCTGCCAGGTGCTTGCGGCCCGCAGGAAATGCATTCCAGTGTCAACTTGCTCTTTAATGCTCCGAAACGCGTCCAAGTGGCTCCAAAAGCCTGATTTACCTGAAATATGGACAAAAGTAAACAAGTAACTGGAATCTAAACATCCTAGCACTAAAATGCACATGAACTTGGGAATTTTAGGCCAAAAACAAGGTATAAGTCTTGCTTGTCCTCAAGCAAAACCTAGAACCTAAGAGACAGACAGTACCTAGACCTAAATCCCCAAGTAGACCTAAATGCAAAGAAAAACTTTGGGAGAATGCTAAACCAAGAACGCACTGGCAAGCTCGAATTTTGAATTGTAAATAATTATGCATGATAATTCCACAAAACATGGGCTAAGGCATATAAAATCAAGACGAGCGACTCTTGTTCCATGAAACGCAACCTGAATTGCAAGTAGGACCATCGTACTTTGTCAGACCTTAGATCTTTCAATCAAACTACAAAGTTGGTATCTCAGTTGCGTTAAACCCACAGTGAACAACTTTCTCAACCTTTCACTTCCATAGAACTTGAAATGCTTTAATTGGATTATGAAGAAATGGAGCCCGAATTAGTCGAATAAAGAAAATAAAAGTGCATACGTCCTGCCTGATTGCGGCTCCACCCCTCTTTTTTAGTCATTCAAGGACCGGTCAGTCGGATGAAAGAAAAGTAAATGGTGCACTCGTCCTACCTGACCGCGTCCCCGAAATGCTCATTGATTTGGTTTTTAAAACATTTCATTCCTTTTTGAAATTCAGACGTTCAAGGCCCAAGTCAGTCGGATGACAAAAATAAAAGGGGTACACTCGTCCTTCCTGACTGCAACCTTGAAACGTCATTTTAAAATTTTAATGCACTCTAGGCCATGACTTTCCACATTTCCAAACCAAATTCACGTGGGTACCACAAACTGAGAAGTCACTCTTCGCTCTCAATCAGATTTTTGGTTTGCTACCTTTTCCAATTAGTACCTACTTTATTCATGGAACTAGACGCTACAGAACAAGATTTTCTTCCCTAACACAAATCTCATGAAGTTATCAAACACAATTTTTCATAATTCAAACGTCAAAAATTCCCATATGCCCTTGAATTTAACAATGTCCCAAAATTTTTCACAAAATGCAAGTATGAAAATGAAAAAGAAAAAGAATAAACAGAAAAAGAAAAAGAAAAATCCTAAAACTCAGGTTTATACCACCCCCTCCCCAAGATAATCCGCGCACTGTCCTCAGTGCAACAAACCACAGATATGAAAATAAAGAGGAGAGAGGAAGGATACAACCTGAGCAAATCATGGTGCAGCACCGTCGTCGTCGTCGGCGGGGCCTCTGCTGGTGCCCTCCCCAAGCTGAGCCGCTCGCAGGGCGGCGAGGATATCATGCATCTCATCCTGTCGCAGTTCGATGTGCCCCTGTCGCTGCTCGATGAGGCCCTGTACCTGTTGTGCATCGAACCCCAAGATGAATTTCCTGCGGGCTGCAGGTTCGAGCTTGCGCGCCGCAGGAAGTTTCCTGAACCGCATTTCTTCTCGATTTAATCTCCTATAACCACCGTTTCTTCGAGATATGCTCTTTGAACTAACATGCAAAACAATGCAGAAGAAAAATAGAGAAATAAAGAAAAAGAAAATAAACCTAAAGTCTTGGGTTGCCTCCCAAGAAGCGCTTGTTTAAGGTCCCGAGCTTGACCTTATTTGGCTACGTTATTGCTGTGGGTCCCCCTTGCTTTGGGACCCAATGGTCTCCTTCTTTGATCCGAACAATCTTGTGAAACTTGACGCGCTTCTCGCTAACTCTAGATGCAACATCCTTCTTGTCCTTCATCCCCCCTTCTCCAGACGGGGGTGTGTTCTTCATGTTGTCGTTGGCGCGTCTGCGATGTTCCCAAAACTTGCTCTTCTCATTCTTCCATGTATGCCCTTGTCCAGACAGGCACCCTCCCGAGTTGCAAACACCAACTCCTTGTACTACCTCTTGGCCAGGGGATGACTTGATCCCCAAATCACGCAACCAACTCAAGAGCTCCTTGTCAGTTACGCATCCAACTCCAACTTCTCCCGGTTCGGGTCTCATCTTCTTGAGATCAGCAGCCAAATATTTCAGCTTGGCTGCTGGTACTGGTCCCGGTTCGATCTCCCCCTCAATAATGTACCTCTGCCCTGTATGAGAGTGGCTGAACGGCTGGCTCGAGTTGAAGTAGAGCTGCGGACCGCAAGCAGCACTTGCGGACCCGCAAGTACCATCAGCAATGTCTTATGACGCCGCAAACATTGGTTGCGCTTTGGTGAGTAGTGGTCTGTCCGGATGATCACTGCTGTAGTCATCGCTTGCGTGGTCACAAGGCGTCGTTTCGGATGCTTCATCGTCGCTGAATGGGTTCTGACACTGCTCCAGCAGATCTTCCTGCACCTCGCGAGCCAGCTCATCGATTCGGTCTACTCGGTTACATTTCTCGGAGAGATCGGGGTACTTCATTGTGTTCGCAACTTGAAACTGTACTTTTTCACCCCCGATATTCATGGTAAGAGTGCCCTCATAGGTGTCGAAAACGGTCCGGGCTGTCCTGAGGAAGGGTCGTCCTAGGATGATCGGTACATCCTTGTCTTCCTTTATATCTATCACCACGAAATCTCCGGGCACGAAGAACTTGCCCACCTGTACGGGCACATCCTCAACTATTCCCAATGGCAAGCGTGTGGAAGTATACGCAAGCTGCAAAGTCATGCAGGTGGGCTTGAGCTCTCCCAGGCCAATCCTTTGAAAAACGGTGTGAGTCTTGAGGCTCACACTAGCGCCTAAATCGCACAATGCCTTCTTGATGACTGCCTTACCGATGGTATAGGGAATAGTAAATTTCCTCGCGTCCCCAAGCTTGGGAGGAATCTCACGGCTCACCACCGCACTACACTCGAAGTTCAGTTGCACACTCCTACAATCCTTCAGGCTCCGCTTGTTGGACAAGATGTCCTTCAAGAACTTGGCATAGGATGGCATCTGTGCAAGCGCATCGACGAATGGAATGGAGATGGTGAGCTGCTTGAGAACCTCCATGAATTTCGAAAATTGCTCGTCCAAACGGTGTTTGGTGAGCCTCTGCGGGAACGGAACAGGAGGTTGGTAGGGCTGTGGTTCGACTGTCGATTTGCCCTTGTTGGCTGCGCGTGCTGGCTCGGTTTGCGCAACAGGCTCGAAGCTCTGAGTGGCATGCTCTTCAGTCACCACCTTCTGCGGGCCGCGAGAAGAGCTTGCGGGGTCGCAAGTAGGTGGTTGGGGGTCTGTCTGCGCGTGCTGGAGATCTTGCGGGCCGCCTTGCGGACTGCGGGAAGAGGCTTGCGGGCCGCTAGATGTGTCTTGCAGACCACAGGAGGCTGCGCCAGTGGTGGTTTCTGTCGCTTTCGGGTGTGATTCGACAGCCGCTGGTTTCGCAACTGTCAGGTCTTCCTCTTCTGGCATAGAAGGGCCAGAGTACTGTGTACCACTCCTCAAGATGTGAATAGCCTTCACCTCGGCATTGAGATTCACCGGCTGACTCGGCAGCGAGCCTGCAGCTCCTGAGCTCGATGCCGCGCTCACGTCGCCTCCTGCGATCCTCGCCAGCTTCTCATTCATGGCTTGCATCTGCTCAAATAGCATCTGGTTCATCTTGCCTGCTCGTGCATGAAGTTGTTGACCACGGCAGGCTTGAGCTCTTGATGAGGAGGTACGTACGGTTGGCGATAGGTGTTGGTCGGCTGGGCACTTCTGTTCTGGTTCTGGAAGTGGGTGTCGCTGTAGAAATTGCGGTTTCCACTTCCTTGCCCCTGGTTCTGGTATTTCTGAGGAGGGTTGTAATTGTTGGTCCCGTAGTTGGGGCGATCAGGTCTCTCTCTCCAGCTTTGGCGGTCTGCTGGGCTGCTGGAATAGGACTGCGAGAATGGCGGCTTTGGAAAGAAGGAAGGCTCGTTGTTCATGGAGTGAACGTGCTCTTCCTCTTCCTCAGGTTGACGCATCGGACAGTGGTCGTAATCATGAGATTCTTCTCCGCAAAGAGCACAGGATTGTACTTGCACTGCCTTGGAGGTCGCCTTTTGCTTGTCCATCTGTAGCTGCAGGGCTTCTATCTTGGCTTGCAGGAGGGCAAGTTGGTATACCTCGTACCGCCCTTTTGAGCCTCTGCTGGACTCGCGGCTGGACCACTGTTGCTGCTGTGCCAGCTTCTCGAACAGGTCCAGAATCTCTTGCGGCTCCAAGTCGACAATCGACCCACCTGCACCATAGTCAACCAAAACGCGACTCTGCGCAATTAGCCCATCATAAAAGACATCCACCAACATCCAGTCAGAAAAAATGTGGTGGGGACAAGACAGACAGAGATGGTTAAACCTATCCCATGCATCACTCAGCGATTCATCATACCCTTGTTTAAATGAGGAAATTTGAGACCGGACCCTAGCGGTTCTCCTAATAGGGTAATATTTCTCCAAAAACTGAGAAGATAACTCGGCCCAGGTACCAATTGAGCCTTTGGGGAGAGAATTGAACCAGAATTTTGCTTTGTCTCAGAGGGAGAAGGGAAACAAAGCTAGCCTGACATAATCCGGGCTCACCATGAGGTTCTTCACGGTCCAGCAGCACTGGAGAAAATTGTTCAGATGCTCGTGCAGATTTTCTGACTCCAGACCGTGGAAGCAGTTCTGCTAGATAAGACTGACAACACCCGAGCCAAATTTGGGGGGCTCTCCTTGCACTTCCGGAAGCACAATGGGTCCCTGAGCGTCATCGACTCGGGGGATGTGGTAATCCCTGAGAGTTCGTGGTCCTGCATCTCTCCTCTGCCGTTCGGCCTCGGCCTCCAGCCTTAGTTGCCGGACTTCTTCTTCAAGCGCTAGCCGTGCTGCTTCAGCAGCTTGCCTTTGCATTTCGGCCTCTGCGGCTTGCAGCCTGAGCTGCTCTCTCTCTAAGCCGTTGTCGCCCATGTCGGATGAAGAAGAAGTGGTTCCTGAGTCAGATGAAGCTGGGCTGATCCTTGTTGGTGGCGATATGAATTTCGGGCTCCTGTGTCCACTTCTGAGGTAGTAGTCACCAAACGGAGGGAATTGGGCCACCTCCCGTCACCTGAAACAGAAAAAGAGAGAAGGAAGAAGAAAGATTAGAACTTGAAAGGAAAATAAGGTAAAGTCTAAAATTAATGTTGCCGTCCCCGGCAACGGCGCCAAAAAGCTTGACACGCTCGAAAGGTATAGGCTTTTAATTTACCCTATGCAAACACTCGATCGCAAGTGTACGATCTCGTGTAGTACAGTCGGGGTCGAACCACAAGGACGGAATTAACTCTAAACTTAACCTAAATGCAAATCAGAGTTCTAAGAGAAATCTTTTTGGTCTTTTAATCTAAAATGGGGGGTTTATCAAAGTCTGGTTGCAAGAACAGTAAAACAAGTGAACAGTAAACAACAATAAGGAAATACTCGAAAACATATAATAAACAGGCGTTCCCAGGGTTTTCAGAATCAATTTGGTCTCTGGATTAACTGCTTGCGACCCGCAGGAAGTTCTCTTGCGGGTCGCAGGAGGTTGGTTAGAGATTCCAAAACTGTCTGCTGCCCACAGGATGACTCCTGTGAATTGCAAACAATTTCGTAACCTCTGTCTTACACTTTCTACAGGTACTTGCGGGCCGCAGGGTCGTGTCTTGCGGTCCGCTGGCAACTGACAGATAGCAGTTTCAATTCTGGTCAGTGTTTCGACTCATGTTATTAATTTCTATTCAAATCAGAAATGGTACAAGTTCCTCAACTATCGTATTTTGGTTCTTCTAACAGTTCTAGTTCAACAGAAATTCATAGATCTATCTCTACACCTACGTTCAAGTTACTTTTATTCTAGGGTTCGGTTCGACTTCCGTCGAAACCGCAGTTTCTCCTCTCGGATACTTTTGGACAGAGATCTATCAACCCAAGTTATGCAAATAACAGTTCTTGTAAAGATGATATTCTATAAACCAACTAGATTTGCGCGTAATCTATAGGTTTACCATACAAACAAGCAAAGTCATAAACACATTATCATGAAAATCGCAAGTAAACATGAAAACAACGTAAGTCTAAACATCATACAGTCAATCCATAAACACAAATGTCATCATCAACCCCAAGAACAAAAGATCTACTCGCTCATGGCGAGAGAGAACAAAGAAAACAAGAAAATAAAAGAGTTCATGATACTAAAGAACCGAAGAAGAGCAAGTATGGCTTCCATCTTCAACTTCTCCAAGAAATCCTCTCGAAATCTCCTCAAAAGATGATGAAAGTCAAGAGCAAGCACTTCTCCTTCGTGTTTCCTGGCGGCTAGGTTGAAGAGAATAGAGGTAAGATGCCAAAAACGTCCAAAAGGACGGTTTAAATAGGCCAAAAGGCGGCAGAAACAGAAGACAGCGCTGCCGCGTGCTTGCGGCCCGCAGGATATGCATTCCAGTGTCAACTTGCTCTTTAATGCTCCGAAATGCGTCCAAGTGGCTCCAAAAGCTTGATTTACCTGAAATATGGACAAAAGTAAACAAGTAACTGGAATCTAAACATCCTACCACTAAAATGCACATGAACTTGGGAATTTTAGGCAAAAAACAAGGTATAAGTCTGGTAAAATGCAGATATGAATGCGGTGCATCATGGAGCTTGGAAAAAGTTTTAAATTACTATTTAAAATTCTTAAAAATAAAAAAAAATTATATTTAACCTTGTAGATTGGCTTTATTAATAATTATATTTAATGTAAGTTTTATTATAAACTATTGATAATTCATTAATTTGCAACAGTTTATAAGTATACAAAATTTTGATAAGCTATCAAAGAGTAATTTATTGAAATTGGAGATACTATCAATTGTCAACTAATCTCTTCTCATAGCTTAAAGCTTCTAGTTGATATTATACTTATATTTTGTATATTCTTTATTTACATTTTCAATATCAACAATAATACTTTTTAGATTATTCTCTTAAACAACTCAATGGTAAGATACTATCGAAGGATCTTAAAATAAAAAAACTACTGTTCATATTACTGTTCATCGCACTGTAGCAAAAATTTTGGTTTGCTAGTATATTTTGATATAAAGATTAAGTTGATCAGTTCGGATCGACTATTTGGACACTGGAAACGGAGATACGGACCGCATAGCATGGTAAAACCGTGATATGCATATTATTGTAGCCTAACTCTATATATATATATAGAGTTAGGCTACAATAATATGCATATCACGGTTTGACCGTGCTATGCGGTCCATATGTCAGTCTTTGGTGTCCAAATAGTCGATCCGAACTGCTCAATGTGATCTCTATATCAAAATATACTAGGAAACCAAATTTTACAATTTTTAGAATTTTTTTGCTATTTTTAATGATGGGGAGAAAATCGTTATTTTGTATGAATCAGAATCCTTGGATCTAGCCATTTTCTCCCGATCATTAAAAATAGCAAAAAAATTCTAAAAATCGTAAAATTTGGCTTCCTAGCATATTTTGATATAGAGATCACATTGAGTGGTTCGGATCGACCATTTGGACGCCGGAAACTGAGATACGGACCGCATAGCACGGTAAAACCGTGATATGCATATTATTGTAGCCGAACTATATATATATATATATGAGGTAGTGTATTATACCTACAAGGTCAGGTCTAAAGACAGCAACCATATTACTTAGGACAGCAAAATCTCTGAATTATATGGAAGAAAATATGAGAAAATCATATTATAAATGGAAAAATTTTGCTATCCCAAGCAATATTCTTGTTGTTCTTAGGCCTGACCAACCTGCAATAGTCGAGACACAGTGAATAATATTAACTGACTTAACTAGAGGGCATCTTAACTAATTTCTGTTTTTTTTCAAGAACCGGTACCATACCGGCACCAGAAATTTCACTGTGCAATTTCCGCCAGCTGCCAGTCAAAGCCACAGATCTATAAATACAAATGGTTTAAACTTTTCTGTGTATCCTTATCCATCATAAATTGATTTGTTTGATTAATTGTTTCCATACATCATGGACACACTACAGTTGCTCAAAGAGCTTCTGCTACTATGCCTTTGTTACAGCCTCCTTCACTACACAGTATGCCTGTTACTTCCATCTAACAAGTCCCGAAAGCTCCCGCCGGGGCCCCGAGGGTACCCCGTGCTGGGTGCACTGCCGCTTCTCGGCCCTGCCCCTCATGTCACCCTTGCAAACCTCGCGAAACGGCACGGACCCATAATGCACCTCAGGATGGGGCAGCACAGCATGATCGTCGCGTCGAACGCGACAGCCGCCCGTACTTTCCTCAAGACGCTCGATATAAACTTCGCCAACCGTCCCCTTGACACCGCCCCGAAGTACCTCGCGTATGGCGGCGAGGACATGGTGTTTGCAGACTATGGACCAAAGTATGTGTGCTCTATATATATATCTCTTTAATTCTCACTTGTTTTTTTTTTTTTTTTGGCTAGCTAATCATTGATTTGGATAAGTTTTGCACTTATTTAGATGAGTACAAGAACAACTCTGCTATATATCAGTGAATGTGTACAATGTACAGACTCATTTGTTTCTTTGAAATGTACGGACCAAAGTACGCATGTTTTATTATAGATTGGAAAAATATATATACAATTTATTTGCTCTTTTAGCATGTTATGTATTTAAATTAAAAAGGTGAAAATCTTGTTTCTGATGATGCTTTCTTATATATGATCAACAGTCTAGACTTTTTTCCAATTTATTAATGGTAGTTTGTGGCAACAAAACATATATACCGTTATCTCTGTTATAAATTAATTATCAAGTATATATATATATACATACCAATCTGTCACATTAATTTAAGATTACCAAACACAGTAACAACCATAAATATTTCTCCTGAATATATGAAATTAAAACACAATTAAAGGGAATGCTCTCACAATCTCATATACAAAAACCTTTTTCATTATCAGGTGGAAGCTCCTCCGCAAAACCTGCAGCCTCGGCATGCTGGGGCCGGCTGCGCTTGAGAGGTGGGCCAACGTAAGAGTATCTGAAGTCGGCCGTATGTTGCACTCGATGTACGAGTCGAGCCGCAAAAATGAACGGATAGACATCGCCGAGTTGCTGAGCTGTTCTCTGGCCAACATGATAGGGCAGGTTATCCTCAGCCGGCGCATTCTTCAGACAGGCCAACCGGAGGCGACAAAGTTCAAGGACATGGTGGTGGAGCACATGACGATAGCCGGCCTGGTGAATTACGGCGATTACATACCGGGGATCGGGTGGATGGATCTCCAGGGGCTCGAGAAGAGAATGAAGAACCTCGCAGCACGGTTCGACGTGATGTTCAGAGAGATGGTAGAGCTGCACGAGGCCACCGCGGCTGACAGGAAAGGAAACCCTGATGTGCTTGACGAACTGCTGGCACGGCGAAATGCCCCGGACGGCGAGAAGATCACAGATGTCAACATCAGAGCGCTTCTTATGGTGAAACTCTTGAATTCATTAATCTGTTCCTAATTTTCTTCAATCATTTCATGATATGTTATGTACTTACTAGTAAAAAGCCCATTGCTTTGGCTGAAATTTTTATTTTTCTTATAATAAATTTTTAAGATAATACGTAATGGACCTTAAATTGAGAAAATTGATATGTGCCTTAAGTTTTAATAGGTTGAGACATTAACGTCAAAGGGCATTAACGTAAATCAACGGTTCTGATCTATCTAAGAAAATGATCAATGACTCATGTTTCTTATTTGAGGAAGACAGCCCTTTCATGTCATTTTTTCAATATGTAAGGATGTTATATGTTGTTTTGCTGTTCAGGACTTGTTCACAGCCGGAAGCGATACGTCCTCGAGCGCGATAGAATGGGCCATTGCCGAGATGCTGCTGAACCCGTCGATAACCAAGCGAGCACAAGCCGAGGTGGACCAAGTCATCGGAAGAAACCGCCGTCTCGCGGAATCTGACATCCCGAACCTGCCGTACCTCAGAGCCATCTGCAAAGAGTGCTTCCGGAAACACCCTTCCACCCCTCTGAACCTTCCGCTGATCTGCACGGAAGACTGCGAGGCGGACGGATATTACATCGCGAAGGGCACTCGGCTCCTTGTCAACATCTGGGCCGTCGGTCGGGACCCAGACGTCTGGGACAACCCCGAAGAATTCAACCCCGACAGGTTCATGACCGAGAAAGGCTCAAAGATTCAGCCTAACGGTACGCACTTTGAGCTGATCCCGTTCGGCGCGGGCAGGAGGATATGCGCCGGTGCGCGCATGGGGCATCTGCTGGTGGAGTACATCTTAGGCACGTTGATCCATGCGTTCGATTGGCGGCTTCCGGAGGGCGTCGAGCCGAACATGGACGAGGCGTTTGGCCTCGCGATACAGAAGGCCGTCCCGCTCATGATCCTCGTCAGCCCCCGCCTCGCCGCTGATGCCTATGCTTAATTACTTTATCAACTTAATTAATATATATATAATTAATGCCTGTTCTATCTGTTAATCCTGAGATTAAACGCTATATGTGGTATAATTTATTAAGACAATTAATAAAGCTTCCTAGCTACGGTGAGGATTTAATTAGTGTGAATTTACAAATTTCCTAGTCTGAATTGAGAACTTGAAAAAAATGGTATAAATGATTGTGCATCTTATCAATTAGTGGGTTTTCTAAATTGCACTGCAATTAATATGTAATATAATTTGTTGGCTCGTAATTAATCAAGTGTGTTATATATATATAAGATCTATCGCTGGTCATTTTATTATTATTAGATAATTAATATAGGAATTAATAAGGAGTGATGATATTGATGGTTCATAAATCAATTTCTATTTCGATATATACAAGAATAAATCAGTACACATGTTCACGTTTTATAAATTGTTTTCATTTATTTAAAACAAAAAATAAAAAAAGATTATGAATTGTACCAATTTCCAAATCCATATGGGGTGATTATGACATATATTTACCACGATGAAAGGGACTCCACTCGACCATTCAACTGTCGGCAAATATTCTTACAACATATGTAGTATGCATGTAACATGTTAGTGCATTTATATATGCAGAGCAAACACAAGACTGTCTGCAACAGCGTGTCAAGGATCTGTACTACACAATATATATAATATACTATTAATAATGACAGCATATATCTTTGCTCGATCAAACTTTTTATCCGCCCACACAAAAGTATAGTACATGTGAAATAATTTGTTACCGAGTAAATTAATTACATGTCCGCCCAGCCCCAGCATACATTTATGTGGCAAAGGCAGAGCAGAGAGCCATATAAATATATATATATAGTACCAACCAGCAACAGTGCAAGTGTGCAACATATATAACTCTCCTGAGCCAAGCATTGGTACATGCCGGCCTCTGGATCTGGATCTGTGGTTATTTATTGTACCAGCACTAATTTATGAGTGAATTACATGTGTTGCGGTTCCAATTGGTCTGGCATTACATAGTGATCGATGCATCCATATATATAATGCAGTATTATTTTTTTTTTTTTTTTGAAAACAAGGCGAGGCCCATTTCATTAAATTAAAACGTCCAACACTTACAAGAATAACACTCCCATCTCAGTCAGCCGAACTGCTGAAAATGGTAAAAACTAAATGACTTCTACTTAAGCCAGCAACAAACATCTTAACAACAAAACCCCTACATTTATTATATCAGACCCGCTACTCAAGTAGACATCCACACAAACACACATTTTTCACAACCTCTGAAAAAACACCCCTAACTAGTATTTTCAATCCCCTGCTGGTATCAACTGATACCAGCAATGCTCAGTACCGGTGGCAACACTTGTAGTGGTATCTCTTCAAAGCTCCTAGGAATCCAGCGTTTCAAATGCCTCTTGTGTTCCTCTCTCAAGTTAGCTGCCCAAAAATTAAGCAAGGAAACTATCATTAGTACAGCATTTCGAAATGTTACCCCTAAGCTTCTTTTAAATGTAATATCATTTCTTATCTTCCATATTATCCAACAAAAAGCACTAAAGAATATAAGAAAAACTTCCCTTTCTATTTTTGGCAGGTATGTGGCAAAAGACATTATATCCTCAATTCCTGTCCAATGGATGTAATATAATGCAGTACTATATATTGCAAAATGAATTAATGTCCATTAATTGTCCTGGCTTGTTTGTACAAGAGCTTAGAGCGGGCATTGTTCTTCTCTGGACACCAATAAATGGCTCCTCGTCTTTAAATACAGAGGTACTGGTACAGCTATATATATATCTATATACCACTATATATACCAGTGTAATATATATCGTAATTCGTACACTTAGATGTAATGCAACCCAAGTATTATTGAATGAATGATGAATCTGTTCTGTTCTATATCATGGTGTACATTTACATACCTCAGATATAAATATTCTTGACACTTAATTGACAGCTTCGATATTTTTTACAAGTCAAGAACATCCTTTAATTAATTACATGTTCAACAAATGAAATGCTCTATATATATTCTTTTTTCCAAGTAATAACAATATATATCTGGGAATTGGTATCCGTACATTCAGCCGGTGTCCTGCTTGCAAAGTTCTCAATTGTTGTAACAAAGCTCAACTCTCAACAAAATCTTCTCACAAGCATACATTAATGGAATAGAAATCTGCAAATTAATTACAGCCCAACTTGAATCTAAAAAAAAGTTGGCCGAGCCCAAATTGGAATCAATATATATATGAGGAGGGATCCATTGACAATGCTTAAAATGACAATCTTGACAATCAAGATTTTGAAGAATTTGTAAAAATAGTTAAAAATTCTTAAAAATAGAAAAAAGTTTATAGAGATATTGTTTAACTTATAGATTGATTATGTATCAAATTATATTCAATTTAAGTGACGTTTGATAGCTCTTTAAAGCTCGTTAAATTTCAACTGTTAAAAAATGTATAAAATTTTGATAAACCATCAAACGATGTTCAAATTGATTGAAATTTAAAAAACTATTAATCTATAAGTTAAAGAATGCATCCATAAAAGTTTTTTCATTTTTAAGATTTTTTATGAATTATTACAAATTTTTCAAAATCTTGATCGTCAAGATTGTCATTATAAGCATTGTCAATGGATCCCTCCTCTGTATATAATCCATCATCCTCTTTTAAGAAAAGAAGTCCCGGCCCAAATAGCTAGCAATGCCTCTCTCGTCCACTCTTCATTCATCAACTTAGTCACTTGCACTTGAACAGTTAGCTATATATGAATTATGATGATCAACTTCAACGTTTCATAACAGAAATCAACATCAATGTCAATCTTCCATTTCAATGCTGTAGATGAATTAGAGTATGATTTATTGTTATATATATATTTATGTATACTTCATTAGCAGGTGTATGGATCAGTTGAGACTCTACAGAATCAAATTGGATGTGCTATATATATCACTCCTCCACTATCCTTTTTGCTTATTTGTTTTTCTTATGGAATGTAAAACCAGAACAGTACACCCAATTAGGGTTTATGGCTCAAAGACAAAGGGTTCTATTTTATATCTCTGCTCCTTATTAAGAGCGTTGGGTGTCCTGATCCGGGGACGGTCCAGATTTCTTTATCAACTTTCGGATGCAATGCCAGCCATTAGATACATTGGATCAACTCTGACGGTATGGCCATTGTGTTGAAGCTGTTTTTTAGTTTATTTATGGCTTGCTACACGGATTATCGGATTGCCGAATCCACAATGCATCCCGTTTAATACAAAGAAATCAATGATGCAATGAATGCTGGCATTGATCTAATTAATGTAACATTCCTATTAGGAGCAAATCTTAAATATTACCTGCTATCTATCCGTGCCAATTCATAATTTTTTAACATTTAATTACTTTCCTTTTTATTTTAACACATTATAATTGCATTGGGATTAACTTGTATCTGAATGAAATCATATCTATTTATATAGAGTGGAAAATTTATTAGATTCTTGTATAGTAAATTTTTGAATTACTCATGAGTTCTTATATATGTTTGCCTTTTCAGTGCAAAAGTGGCTCCTGCAGGTAGAAGATTTGATGATTACAAAGAAGTTGCATGTTATAAGGTATGGCAATTTTATAATACCTTTCCTAATTTCGTATTTTAAGGTCTGAATTTTGGAGTTAGTCCATAGATGTAATTCGTATTGATCCGGTTTTTTTTTTATATAATATATGATGCAGGAAAAAGTTGATTGAAGTATTGGGGCAGTAAAATATTTGCTTAATTATATCAATAAATCGTCATAACTCTTCACTCCTCAGTTATGATTTAGATGGATGCATGATGTTAGATACTTATTTTATTGTATGAGAGTATGACCTTCTATTAACTTGCTGTTGGAGTTGATGAAAGTTACCATTTGGAATTTTACTTTATCTCTGTTTTGATATTTGGTCTCATGAGCAATTGCATAATTATTTATTTATATTTTATTATGTAAAATCAGCTGTTGCAGCAAGCGGGCATTGTACTAGTTAATTATTAAGAGATTTATTTTTTCCAATTGAACTTGCAATAGCATCTATGCTTATTTTTTTATTTTTTTTATTTTTTTGATAAAAAGCACCTATGCTTATATTCATCTTAATTATGTAGTTGCTTGCTTGTGCCAGTAGTGCTCAGACTCAGAGCCATTCAGTGGCAGCAGCCGAAGCACTAGCTTTTAAGTCCTAATTAACTAGATAATCATTTTATAACATAATCAGTTGATTATTGCCTATTCAATTTGTTCACTAATTAACAATCTAACACCATTGACGGCACTTACAATTGACCTATTAAAACAAGCCGATTGGTGCTGGCAAACATCTTGGTATCGGCACCATAGTTCGTGTTGCCTCTGGAATCGATGCTTCCACTCCGTCTATCATCTGTACAGCTCTGAGAGCTGTGTTTGGTGCTGTAGCTGTTGATTCGGGAAGTGCTGATATTCTGCTGCTAAGGTCTTTCTGACGGTGTATAAAGCTGGATCGGATATGGCTGTCCCGTGAGTGGCGGAGGCCTACAGTAAGCATTTTATCAAGGTTGTAAATTAAGTTAGGTAAATTTAAAAAAAAAAAAAGTGATTCCTTACTTGCTACGAGCCTACGATTATGACTTGGAAATTGGGATGCTTGTCTTTTGTTTCTCAACTAGTTCACTGTTGTTGTTACTTGTTAGGAATGTGAACCCCTTCTCTTTTGCTAATAGCAGCATCCAGTGACCAGTATAAGCGTTGTGAATTGTAGTCAGCATTACTTTACCAGTGCAGGTGCTTGTCAGCATTTCAGCTACGGCTCTTTTTCCACTTCTGTTGCAATTCCCATACAATTTTTTTTCAAATAAGTTGTGTAGTTTAACATACAATACCAGTAGATGGTCCTTTTTAGAGCCTTGGATATTTATTTCAATCTGTTCCTTCTGCTTGCAAATTAGCAACCACTTCTTAAGTAACCTTCATTTGTTTCAAGCTCTATTTTTTTTTTTTTTTTTTTTGAGATAAAGATAAAGGTCAAGCCCTTTGAATTTAAATAATTGTAAAAGACCTCGTCTGAGTTTTGAACCTGTGAGCTCTTGAATTTCAAGCTTGCTGGCACTAGTTAACACTAGTTAAAAACTTTGTCTTCATCTAAACTTTGAGCTGTAATTCTCATCAGATTTAACAAATCCAAATTATTGGGTGCAGTTGTCTCATCAACCTCAGAATCAAATTGTATGATCAAATGGAACATAAAGGTCAAAGATGGCATAAGTCTGATCAAATGAATGTCAATTCAAGTAGCGTGTGGAGTGAAGGTTAAGCTTGGAAACCTATCTGTCTTTCGAGTACAATAATATGTGAAGAGAAGGGATCCTTGACAATGCTTATATTGATAATTTTGACAATGACATATTTGATAAATTTAAAAGAAAAGTTTAAAAAATCTTAAAATAGAAAAAAGTTTATAATTGTATTCTTAAACTTATAGATTGATTATATTTTTAACAATATTCAATATAGACGTTCTTTAATAGTCCATCAAAATCTCTTTAAATCACAACCGTTAAAAACAACTTAAAATTTTGATGAGCTATCAAATGATATTCAAAATTACACTATTAATCTATATATTAAAGAACACATCTATAATTTTTTTCAATTTTTAAGATTTTTTAGACATTTTTTTAAATTTATCAAATATATCATTGTCAAGATTGTCAATATATACATTGTCAAGGGATCCCTCCTCATTGAATTAGGGTGAGTATTTACTGAGTAATGAACTAATGGTTAGAGTGCATATGCTGTTCAGGGGGAGTATAATCTTGTGGCAAGCAAGGTCCTGCAGCCAAAAGTGACAAAGGATGTCAAGTCTCCATTGATCAATTTTGAGTGAGTTTGAATGTTCACCTCAATTGTTTTTTTTTTGTTTCATGTCAATTATAGGTATTTGGATGCTATGATTTGCTGATTTAGCATGATTGTTCAGCTTTAGCATGACTTTTGAAGAGACACCAAGGATTGCTCATCTCGCAACGGACTAGTTGTCAATTTAATAGTATGATGTTAGAAGAAAGAGGATTTCATTAAAACCAATTATCTATTGTAATGACAGTGATGAATGATGCATGGCAAACAGACTTGCAATAGATTGATCTCCTCTACTGATACTAATTACTCATATGCTGTGTATTATTAGAAATAAGACAGTACTTTAGCCATCTTCAACTTCTCCAAGAAATCCTCTCGAAATCTCCTCAAAAGATGATGAAAGTCAAGAGCAAGCACTTCTCCTTCGTGTTTCCTGGCGGCTAGGTTGAAGAGAATAGAGGTAAGATGCCAAAAACGTCCAAAAGGACGGTTTAAATAGGCCAAAAGGCGGCAGAAACAGAAGACAGCGCTACCGCGTGCTTGCGGCCCGCAGGATATGCATTCCAGTGTCAACTTGCTCTTTAATGCTCCGAAATGCGTCCAAGTGGCTCCAAAAGCTTGATTTACCTGAAATATGGACAAAAGTAAACAAGTAACTGGAATCTAAACATCCTACCACTAAAATGCACATGAACTTGGGAATTTTAGGCAAAAAACAAGGTATAAGTCTGGTAAAATGCAGATATGAATGCGGTGCATCATGGAGCTTGGAAAAAGTTTTAAATTACTATTTAAAATTCTTAAAAATAAAAAAAAATTATATTTAACCTTGTAGATTGGCTTTATTTTTAATTATATTTAATGTAAGTTTTATTATAAACTATTGATAATTCATTAATTTGCAACAGTTTATAAGTATACAAAATTTTGATAAGCTATCAAAGAGTAATTTATTGAAATTGGAGATACTATCAATTGTCAACTAATCTCTTCTCATAGCTTAAAGCTTCTAGTTGATATTATACTTATATTTTGTATATTCTTTATTTACATTTTCAATATCAACAATAATACTTTTTAGATTATTCTCTTAAACAACTCAATGGTAAGATACTATCGAAGGATCTTAAAATAAAAAAACTACTGTTCATATTACTGTTCATCGCACTGTAGCAAAAATTTTGGTTTGCTAGTATATTTTGATATAAAGATTAAGTTGAGCAGTTCGGATCGACTATTTGGACACTGGAAACGGAGATACGGACCGCATAGCATGGTAAAACCGTGATATGCATATTATTGTAGCCTAACTCTATATATATATATAGAGTTAGGCTACAATAATATGCATATCACGGTTTGACCGTGCTATGCGGTCCATATGTCAGTCTTTGGTGTCCAAATAGTCGATCCGAACTGCTCAATGTGATCTCTATATCAAAATATACTAGGAAACCAAATTTTACAATTTTTAGAATTTTTTTGCTATTTTTAATGATGGGGAGAAAATCGTTATTTTGTATGAATCAGAATCCTTGGATCTAGCCATTTTCTCCCGATCATTAAAAATAGCAAAAAAATTCTAAAAATCGTAAAATTTGGCTTCCTAGCATATTTTGATATAGAGATCACATTGAGTGGTTCGGATCGACCATTTGGACGCCGGAAACTGAGATACGGACCGCATAGCACGGTAAAACCGTGATATGCATATTATTGTAGCCGAACTATATATATATATATATGAGGTAGTGTATTATACCTACAAGGTCAGGTCTAAAGACAGCAACCATATTACTTAGGACAGCAAAATCTCTGAATTATATGGAAGAAAATATGAGAAAATCATATTATAAATGGAAAAATTTTGCTATCCCAAGCAATATTCTTGTTGTTCTTAGGCCTGACCAACCTGCAATAGTCGAGACACAGTGAATAATATTAACTGACTTAACTAGAGGGCATCTTAACTAATTTCTGTTTTTTTTCAAGAACCGGTACCATACCGGCACCAGAAATTTCACTGTGCAATTTCCGCCAGCTGCCAGTCAAAGCCACAGATCTATAAATACAAATGGTTTAAACTTTTCTGTGTATCCTTATCCATCATAAATTGATTTGTTTGATTAATTGTTTCCATACATCATGGACACACTACAGTTGCTCAAAGAGCTTCTGCTACTATGCCTTTGTTACAGCCTCCTTCACTACACAGTATGCCTGTTACTTCCATCTAACAAGTCCCGAAAGCTCCCGCCGGGGCCCCGAGGGTACCCCGTGCTGGGTGCACTGCCGCTTCTCGGCCCTGCCCCTCATGTCACCCTTGCAAACCTCGCGAAACGGCACGGACCCATAATGCACCTCAGGATGGGGCAGCACAGCATGATCGTCGCGTCGAACGCGACAGCCGCCCGTACTTTCCTCAAGACGCTCGATATAAACTTCGCCAACCGTCCCCTTGACACCGCCCCGAAGTACCTCGCGTATGGCGGCGAGGACATGGTGTTTGCAGACTATGGACCAAAGTATGTGTGCTCTATATATATATCTCTTTAATTCTCACTTGTTTTTTTTTTTTTTTTGGCTAGCTAATCATTGATTTGGATAAGTTTTGCACTTATTTAGATGAGTACAAGAACAACTCTGCTATATATCAGTGAATGTGTACAATGTACAGACTCATTTGTTTCTTTGAAATGTACGGACCAAAGTACGCATGTTTTATTATAGATTGGAAAAATATATATACAATTTATTTGCTCTTTTAGCATGTTATGTATTTAAATTAAAAAGGTGAAAATCTTGTTTCTGATGATGCTTTCTTATATATGATCAACAGTCTAGACTTTTTTCCAATTTATTAATGGTAGTTTGTGGCAACAAAACATATATACCGTTATCTCTGTTATAAATTAATTATCAAGTATATATATATATACATACCAATCTGTCACATTAATTTAAGATTACCAAACACAGTAACAACCATAAATATTTCTCCTGAATATATGAAATTAAAACAC
Organism: Cyperus esculentus; assembly: GCA_030179965.1. Classification (NCBI taxonomy): domain Eukaryota; kingdom Viridiplantae; phylum Streptophyta; class Magnoliopsida; order Poales; family Cyperaceae; genus Cyperus; species Cyperus esculentus. The sequence goes on from JASGLE010000027.1 coordinate 3,593,858, forward strand.
AATTAAAGGGAATGCTCTCACAATCTCATATACAAAAACCTTTTTCATTATCAGGTGGAAGCTCCTCCGCAAAACCTGCAGCCTCGGCATGCTGGGGCCGGCTGCGCTTGAGAGGTGGGCCAACGTAAGAGTATCTGAAGTCGGCCGTATGTTGCACTCGATGTACGAGTCGAGCCGCAAAAATGAACGGATAGACATCGCCGAGTTGCTGAGCTGTTCTCTGGCCAACATGATAGGGCAGGTTATCCTCAGCCGGCGCATTCTTCAGACAGGCCAACCGGAGGCGACAAAGTTCAAGGACATGGTGGTGGAGCACATGACGATAGCCGGCCTGGTGAATTACGGCGATTACATACCGGGGATCGGGTGGATGGATCTCCAGGGGCTCGAGAAGAGAATGAAGAACCTCGCAGCACGGTTCGACGTGATGTTCAGAGAGATGGTAGAGCTGCACGAGGCCACCGCGGCTGACAGGAAAGGAAACCCTGATGTGCTTGACGAACTGCTGGCACGGCGAAATGCCCCGGACGGCGAGAAGATCACAGATGTCAACATCAGAGCGCTTCTTATGGTGAAACTCTTGAATTCATTAATCTGTTCCTAATTTTCTTCAATCATTTCATGATATGTTATGTACTTACTAGTAAAAAGCCCATTGCTTTGGCTGAAATTTTTATTTTTCTTATAATAAATTTTTAAGATAATACGTAATGGACCTTAAATTGAGAAAATTGATATGTGCCTTAAGTTTTAATAGGTTGAGACATTAACGTCAAAGGGCATTAACGTAAATCAACGGTTCTGATCTATCTAAGAAAATGATCAATGACTCATGTTTCTTATTTGAGGAAGACAGCCCTTTCATGTCATTTTTTCAATATGTAAGGATGTTATATGTTGTTTTGCTGTTCAGGACTTGTTCACAGCCGGAAGCGATACGTCCTCGAGCGCGATAGAATGGGCCATTGCCGAGATGCTGCTGAACCCGTCGATAACCAAGCGAGCACAAGCCGAGGTGGACCAAGTCATCGGAAGAAACCGCCGTCTCGCGGAATCTGACATCCCGAACCTGCCGTACCTCAGAGCCATCTGCAAAGAGTGCTTCCGGAAACACCCTTCCACCCCTCTGAACCTTCCGCTGATCTGCACGGAAGACTGCGAGGCGGACGGATATTACATCGCGAAGGGCACTCGGCTCCTTGTCAACATCTGGGCCGTCGGTCGGGACCCAGACGTCTGGGACAACCCCGAAGAATTCAACCCCGACAGGTTCATGACCGAGAAAGGCTCAAAGATTCAGCCTAACGGTACGCACTTTGAGCTGATCCCGTTCGGCGCGGGCAGGAGGATATGCGCCGGTGCGCGCATGGGGCATCTGCTGGTGGAGTACATCTTAGGCACGTTGATCCATGCGTTCGATTGGCGGCTTCCGGAGGGCGTCGAGCCGAACATGGACGAGGCGTTTGGCCTCGCGATACAGAAGGCCGTCCCGCTCATGATCCTCGTCAGCCCCCGCCTCGCCGCTGATGCCTATGCTTAATTACTTTATCAACTTAATTAATATATATATAATTAATGCCTGTTCTATCTGTTAATCCTGAGATTAAACGCTATATGTGGTATAATTTATTAAGACAATTAATAAAGCTTCCTAGCTACGGTGAGGATTTAATTAGTGTGAATTTACAAATTTCCTAGTCTGAATTGAGAACTTGAAAAAAATGGTATAAATGATTGTGCATCTTATCAATTAGTGGGTTTTCTAAATTGCACTGCAATTAATATGTAATATAATTTGTTGGCTCGTAATTAATCAAGTGTGTTATATATATATAAGATCTATCGCTGGTCATTTTATTATTATTAGATAATTAATATAGGAATTAATAAGGAGTGATGATATTGATGGTTCATAAATCAATTTCTATTTCGATATATACAAGAATAAATCAGTACACATGTTCACGTTTTATAAATTGTTTTCATTTATTTAAAACAAAAAATAAAAAAAGATTATGAATTGTACCAATTTCCAAATCCATATGGGGTGATTATGACATATATTTACCACGATGAAAGGGACTCCACTCGACCATTCAACTGTCGGCAAATATTCTTACAACATATGTAGTATGCATGTAACATGTTAGTGCATTTATATATGCAGAGCAAACACAAGACTGTCTGCAACAGCGTGTCAAGGATCTGTACTACACAATATATATAATATACTATTAATAATGACAGCATATATCTTTGCTCGATCAAACTTTTTATCCGCCCACACAAAAGTATAGTACATGTGAAATAATTTGTTACCGAGTAAATTAATTACATGTCCGCCCAGCCCCAGCATACATTTATGTGGCAAAGGCAGAGCAGAGAGCCATATAAATATATATATATAGTACCAACCAGCAACAGTGCAAGTGTGCAACATATATAACTCTCCTGAGCCAAGCATTGGTACATGCCGGCCTCTGGATCTGGATCTGTGGTTATTTATTGTACCAGCACTAATTTATGAGTGAATTACATGTGTTGCGGTTCCAATTGGTCTGGCATTACATAGTGATCGATGCATCCATATATATAATGCAGTATTATTTTTATTTTTTTTTGAAAACAAGGCGAGGCCCATTTCATTAAATTAAAACGTCCAACACTTACAAGAATAACACTCCCATCTCAGTCAGCCGAACTGCTGAAAATGGTAAAAACTAAATGACTTCTACTTAAGCCAGCAACAAACATCTTAACAACAAAACCCCTACATTTATTATATCAGACCCGCTACTCAAGTAGACATCCACACAAACACACATTTTTCACAACCTCTGAAAAAACACCCCTAACTAGTATTTTCAATCCCCTGCTGGTATCAACTGATACCAGCAATGCTCAGTACCGGTGGCAACACTTGTAGTGGTATCTCTTCAAAGCTCCTAGGAATCCAGCGTTTCAAATGCCTCTTGTGTTCCTCTCTCAAGTTAGCTGCCCAAAAATTAAGCAAGGAAACTATCATTAGTACAGCATTTCGAAATGTTACCCCTAAGCTTCTTTTAAATGTAATATCATTTCTTATCTTCCATATTATCCAACAAAAAGCACTAAAGAATATAAGAAAAACTTCCCTTTCTATTTTTGGCAGGTATGTGGCAAAAGACATTATATCCTCAATTCCTGTCCAATGGATGTAATATAATGCAGTACTATATATTGCAAAATGAATTAATGTCCATTAATTGTCCTGGCTTGTTTGTACAAGAGCTTAGAGCGGGCATTGTTCTTCTCTGGACACCAATAAATGGCTCCTCGTCTTTAAATACAGAGGTACTGGTACAGCTATATATATATCTATATACCACTATATATACCAGTGTAATATATATCGTAATTCGTACACTTAGATGTAATGCAACCCAAGTATTATTGAATGAATGATGAATCTGTTCTGTTCTATATCATGGTGTACATTTACATACCTCAGATATAAATATTCTTGACACTTAATTGACAGCTTCGATATTTTTTACAAGTCAAGAACATCCTTTAATTAATTACATGTTCAACAAATGAAATGCTCTATATATATTCTTTTTTCCAAGTAATAACAATATATATCTGGGAATTGGTATCCGTACATTCAGCCGGTGTCCTGCTTGCAAAGTTCTCAATTGTTGTAACAAAGCTCAACTCTCAACAAAATCTTCTCACAAGCATACATTAATGGAATAGAAATCTGCAAATTAATTACAGCCCAACTTGAATCTAAAAAAAAGTTGGCCGAGCCCAAATTGGAATCAATATATATATGAGGAGGGATCCATTGACAATGCTTAAAATGACAATCTTGACAATCAAGATTTTGAAGAATTTGTAAAAATAGTTAAAAATTCTTAAAAATAGAAAAAAGTTTATAGAGATATTGTTTAACTTATAGATTGATTATGTATCAAATTATATTCAATTTAAGTGACGTTTGATAGCTCTTTAAAGCTCGTTAAATTTCAACTGTTAAAAAATGTATAAAATTTTGATAAACCATCAAACGATGTTCAAATTGATTGAAATTTAAAAAACTATTAATCTATAAGTTAAAGAATACATCCATAAAAGTTTTTTCATTTTTAAGATTTTTTATGAATTATTACAAATTTTTCAAAATCTTGATCGTCAAGATTGTCATTATAAGCATTGTCAATGGATCCCTCCTCTGTATATAATCCATCATCCTCTTTTAAGAAAAGAAGTCCCGGCCCAAATAGCTAGCAATGCCTCTCTCGTCCACTCTTCATTCATCAACTTAGTCACTTGCACTTGAACAGTTAGCTATATATGAATTATGATGATCAACTTCAACGTTTCATAACAGAAATCAACATCAATGTCAATCTTCCATTTCAATGCTGTAGATGAATTAGAGTATGATTTATTGTTATATATATATTTATGTATACTTCATTAGCAGGTGTATGGATCAGTTGAGACTCTACAGAATCAAATTGGATGTGCTATATATATCACTCCTCCACTATCCTTTTTGCTTATTTGTTTTTCTTATGGAATGTAAAACCAGAACAGTACACCCAATTAGGGTTTATGGCTCAAAGACAAAGGGTTCTATTTTATATCTCTGCTCCTTATTAAGAGCGTTGGGTGTCCTGATCCGGGGATGGTCCAGATTTCTTTATCAACTTTCGGATGCAATGCCAGCCATTAGATACATTGGATCAACTCTGACGGTATGGCCATTGTGTTGAAGCTGTTTTTTAGTTTATTTATGGCTTGCTACACGGATTATCGGATTGCCGAATCCACAATGCATCCCGTTTAATACAAAGAAATCAATGATGCAATGAATGCTGGCATTGATCTAATTAATGTAACATTCCTATTAGGAGCAAATCTTAAATATTACCTGCTATCTATCCGTGCCAATTCATAATTTTTTAACATTTAATTACTTTCCTTTTTATTTTAACACAAATTATAATTGCATTGGGATTAACTTGTATCTGAATGAAATCATATCTATTTAGAGTGGAAAATTTATTAGATTCTTGTATAGTAAATTTTTGAATTACTCATGAGTTCTTATATATGTTTGCCTTTTCAGTGCAAAAGTGGCTCCTGCAGGTAGAAGATTTGATGATTACAAAGAAGTTGCATGTTATAAGGTATGGCAATTTTATAATACCTTTCCTAATTTCGTATTTTAAGGTCTGAATTTTGGAGTTAGTCCATAGATGTAATTCGTATTGATCCGGTTTTTTTTTTATATAATATATGATGCAGGAAAAAGTTGATTGAAGTATTGGGGCAGTAAAATATTTGCTTAATTATATCAATAAATCGTCATAACTCTTCACTCCTCAGTTATGATTTAGATGGATGCATGATGTTAGATACTTATTTTATTGTATGAGAGTATGACCTTCTATTAACTTGCTGTTGGAGTTGATGAAAGTTACCATTTGGAATTTTACTTTATCTCTGTTTTGATATTTGGTCTCATGAGCAATTGCATAATTATTTATTTATATTTTATTATGTAAAATCAGCTGTTGCAGCAAGCGGGCATTGTACTAGTTAATTATTAAGAGATTTATTTTTTCCAATTGAACTTGCAATAGCATCTATGCTTATTTTTTTTATTTTTTTGATAAAAAGCATCTATGCTTATATTCATCTTAATTATGTAGTTGCTTGCTTGTGCCAGTAGTGCTCAGACTCAGAGCCATTCAGTGGCAGCAGCCGAAGCACTAGCTTTTAAGTCCTAATTAACTAGATAATCATTTTATAACATAATCAGTTGATTATTGCCTATTCAATTTGTTCACTAATTAACAATCTAACACCATTGACGGCACTTACAATTGACCTGTTAAAACAAGCCGATCGGTGCTGGCAAACATCTTGGTATCGGCACCATAGTTCGTGTTGCCTCTGGAATCGATGCTTCCACTCCGTCTATCATCTGTACAGCTCTGAGAGCTGTGTTTGGTGCTGTAGCTGTTGATTCGGGAAGTGCTGATATTCTGCTGCTAAGGTCTTTCTGACGGTGTATAAAGCTGGATCGGATATGGCTGTCCCGTGAGTGGCGGAGGCCTACAGTAAGCATTTTATCAAGGTTGTAAAGTTAAGTTAGGTAAATTTAAAAAAAAAAAAAAGTGATTCCTTACTTGCTACGAGCCTACGATTATGACTTGGAAATTGGGATGCTTGTCTTTTGTTTCTCAACTAGTTCACTGTTGTTGTTACTTGTTAGGAATGTGAACCCCTTCTCTTTTGCTAATAGCAGCATCCAGTGACCAGTATAAGCGTTGTGAATTGTAGTCAGCATTACTTTACCAGTGCAGGTGCTTGTCAGCATTTCAGCTACGGCTCTTTTTCCACTTCTGTTGCAATTCCCATACAATTTTTTTTCAAATAAGTTGTGTAGTTTAACATACAATACAAGTAGATGGTCCTTTTTAGAGCCTTGCATATTTATTTCAATCTGTTCCTTCTGCTTGCAAATTAGCAACCACTTCTTAAGTAACCTTCATTTGTTTCAAGCTCTATTTTTTTTTTTTTTTTTTTTGAGATAAAGATAAAGGTCAAGCCCTTTGAATTTAAATAATTGTAAAAGACCTCGTCTGAGTTTTGAACCTGTGAGCTCTTGAATTTCAAGCTTGCTGGCACTAGTTAACACTAGTTAAAAACTTTGTCTTCATCTAAACTTTGAGCTGTAATTCTCATCAGATTTAACAAATCCAAATTATTGGGTGCAGTTGTCTCATCAACCTCAGAATCAAATTGTATGATCAAATGGAACATAAAGGTCAAAGATGGCATAAGTCTGATCAAATGCATGTCAATTCAAGTAGCGTGTGGAGTGAAGGTTAAGCTTGGAAACCTATCTGTCTTTCGAGTACAATAATATGTGAAGAGAAGGGATCCTTGACAATGCTTATATTGATAATCTTGACAATGACATATTTGATAAATTTAAAAGAAAAGTTTAAAAAATCTTAAAATAGAAAAAAGTTTATAATTGTATTCTTAAACTTATAGATTGATTATATTTTTAACAATATTCAATATAGACGTTCTTTAATAGTCCATCAAAATCTCTTTAAATCACAACCGTTAAAAACAACTTAAAATTTTGATGAGCTATCAAATGATATTCAAAATTACACTATTAATCTATATATTAAAGAACACATCTATAATTTTTTTCAATTTTTAAGATTTTTTAGACAGTTTTTTAAATTTATCAAATATATCATTGTCAAGATTGTCAATATATACATTGTCAAGGGATCCCTCCTCATTGAATTAGGGTGAGTATTTACTGAGTAATGAACTAATGGTTAGAGTGCATATGCTGTTCAGGGGGAGTATAATCTTGTGGCAAGCAAGGTCCTGCAGCCAAAAGTGACAAAGGATGTCAAGTCTCCATTGATCAATTTTGAGTGAGTTTGAATGTTCACCTCAATTGTTTTTTTTTTTGTTTCATGTCAATTATAGGTATTTGGATGCTATGATTTGCTGATTTAGCATGATTGTTCAGCTTTAGCATGACTTTTGAAGAGACACCAAGGATTGCTCATCTCGCAACGGACTAGTTGTCAATTTAATAGTATGATGTTAGAAGAAAGAGGATTTCATTAAAACCAATTATCTATTGTAATGACAGTGATGAATGATGCATGGCAAACAGACTTGCAATAGATTGATCTCCTCTACTGATACTAATTACTCATATGCTGTGTATTATTAGAAATAAGACAGTACTTTAGATGCTACGAACTGACTCAATATATCATCCCAAGTGAATACAACTGACTGTCTGATTGTTTCGTGTTATATTTTGGCAGGGAATTGAATAAATGAGTAAGTCCTTAAGCTGCATTGATATATACCAGTAGATGTTGCAATCAACACTGAAACTGGACTCCACGTAACTTAATTACTGTCACTAAAAAGCCAATTTTGCAACTGTTGGGGACTGCAAAATTCGCTTGGACCATCTTTGCTTGAAAGCAGTATATATTGTGAATGTTAATTTTTTGTTGGGGCTATATATCCTGTGTTTGATATTTACTTGTGTGGGTAGACAATTAAATTTGAGAACATTTAGCAGAGTTTCATTATCTTTATCTAATCTAATTCATACACAGATGAGGTAGCATATGCGTATGAATATATATGCATGATAACGACTATATATAGTTGACACAGTGAATATACTGACTTCAGAGACGTATTTAATTATTTTTTTTTCAAGAACCAATACAGTACGTCAGTACCACAGTACCAATACCACAAATCTCACTGTTCAAAATATTCCACTAGATGCCAGTCAAAATTCTATAAATTTAATTAAGTGATGATTCCATTTATTCTTCATGTCTCTTATATATATATCCATCAAAAATTCAGAATTAAATTGGTTTGTTTGTTTTTATCATGGACACACTACAATTACCAAAAGAGCTTCTCCTACTCAGTCTTTCTTTTTGTTTCCTTTGCTACATAGTATGGCCCCTCCTTCCAGCCAAGTCCAGGAAGCTCCCGCCGGGGCCCCGAGGGTATCCCGTGCTGGGTGCACTGCCACTTCTCGGTGCTGCCCCTCATGTCACCCTTGCAAACCTCGCGAAACGGTACGGACCCATCATGCACCTCAGGATGGGGCAGCACAGCATGGTCGTCGCGTCAAACGCAACAGCCGCCCGTACTTTCCTCAAGATGCTCGATATAAACTTTGCCAACCGTCCTCTCGGTACCGCCCCAAAGCACCTTTCGTATGGTGGCGACGATATGGTCTTTGCAGACTGTGGACCAAAGTATGTGTGTTCTCTTTCTCACTTGTTTTTTATTCAGTTTTCATTAATTTGTAAGGTTTTTGCACTTGATTTAGACCAGTGCAATTCCTGTTTATGTATATGCTATCAATGAAATATGAAATATGAAATTAATATATAATTAAAAGAATACTCTCACAATCTCATATCCATGAGGATCAGTTTGCTGGTATCACAAGTTCAAACTTTATGTTTGCTCTTATTTTTTTATTTTTTGAGATAAAGATGAGGGTGAAGTCACTCAAATTTACATGTCTATAAAAGACTTCCTATCAGGCAGGGGCGGATCTGTATTGAGGCAAGCCCAGGCACGTGCCCGGGCTTGATTTCAGGATGTTACCATGAGAGTAATGTTTATCCTCTGGTGGGTTCTAAAATATGAAGTTTAGTTGTTACTGTGTCTGGGCTTAGTTTGAAGTAAAGCTGTATTTTGTAAGGCAAAAACTGTCAAGAGGAGTTGTGAATTAGAGAAGATGATTCTGACAAAATGGGACCATCGTTTTTTTGCTTCGGCTCTGGTCTTTCCTTTGTTTTCAATATAATGTAGACTAATTGTCAGTACTTGGGTCTGGGTCTATAGTAAGTACTAAGTAGGAGCATCATTTTTTTTTCTTTTGGGAAAACTCTTGTAGGCTGTAGGGGCATCATTACAAGTCCATGGAAAACCTTTTTAAGTGTGTTCAAAACAGCGTGCATATACATGTACGAATTCATATCCCCTGTTTGTACTGCGTTATGCAGTTCACAACGTCAGCCGTTGGATTGTCTTGAGATTCGTGCCAGCGCGGATCTCGAGACAATGTAATGGCTGATGTTGTGAACTGCACAATATAGTAAGTTGGGGGATGAGCACTCTGACATGTACCGTGTCTTATTAATTTATTATTATTTTATATATTAATATTATTATTATTATTATTATTATTATTATTATTCTATATTATAAATGTGCCCGAGCTTGCTTCATAGGCTGGATCCGCCACAGCTATCAGGGTTTTGAACCCACGACCTCCTACATGGGGAGCGTTGTCCTTAACTACTAGACCAAAGGTTGGTTCTTATGTTTGCTCCTATACTAACACCTTTTTCATTATCAGGTGGAAGCTACTTCGCAAAACCTGCATCCTCGGTATGCTGGGGGCCACTGCACTTGAGAGGTGGGCCAATGTAAGGGTGTCTGAAGTCGGCCACATGCTGCGCGCAATGTACGAATCAAGCCACAATAACGAACTGACAGGCATTGCGGAGTTGGTAAGTTGTTCTTTGGCCAACATGATAGGGCAGGTTGTCCTTAGCCGGCGCGTTCTGCAAACAGGCCAGCCGGAGGCAACCAAGTTCAAAGACATGTTGGTGGAGTACATGGCATTAGCCGGCCAGGTGAACTACGGAGATTACATACCGGGAATCGGGTGGATGGATCTCCAGGGGCTCGAGAAGAGAATGAAGAACCTTGCAGCACGATTCGACATGATGTTTAGAGGGATGGTAGAACTGCACGAGGCCACGACAGCCGACAGGACAGGAAATCCTGATGTGCTTGATGAATTGTTGTCACAACGAACCGCCCCGGACGGAGAGCAGATCACAGATGTAACCATCAGAGGCCTTCTTATGGTGAAAGTCTTAATTTTTGAACTTATTATATCTGTTACATTTGAATTTAATTTCTCCTCTTATGTTATATTTTGTTTTGTTGGTCAGGATCTGTTCACAGCAGGAAGTGATACTTCCTCGAGCGCGATAGAATGGGCCATTGCTGAGATGTTGTTGAACCCGTCGATAACAAAGCGAGCACAAGACGAAATGGACCAAGTCATTGGACGAAACCGCCGTCTCATGGAATCTGACATTCAAAACCTGCCATACCTCAAAGCCATTTGCAAAGAGAGCTTACGGAAACACCCCTCCACCCCTCTGAATCTCCCGCTGATTTGCAGCGAAGACTGTGAGGCAGACGGATATCATATCTCCAAAGGCACCCGACTCATTGTAAACATCTGGGCCATCGGCCGGGACCCAGACGTCTGGGAGAATCCAGAGGAATTCAACCCTGACAGGTTCATGACCGAGAAAGGATCAAAGATTCAGCCTAACGGTACGCATTTTGAGCTGATCCCGTTTGGTGCAGGTAGAAGGATGTGCTCAGGCGCGCGAATGGGCCAAATACTGGTCGAGTACATCTTAGGCACGTTGATTCATGCATTTGATTGGAGACTTCCCGAGGGAGTCGAGCTAAACATGGACGAGGCGTTTGGCATTACAATGCAGAAGGCCGTACCGCTCACAATCCTCGTCAGCCCCCGGCTTGCTCCTGATGTTTATGCCTGAGACTATCTGCTTTGCTCAGATCGACCTCAGTAGATCAGCAGTGTACCAGCGCTAGCAAATTGTCCCTGAGCTTAAACGTTATTGGTACAATTGATACAATTAATAAAAGCATCCTACTTGCGAATGAGTATTTAGTGTGAATTTCAAATCCCTAGTTTGAATTGAGAACTTCAAAAGTCTGTGTAATAATTGAAATTAAGAATTGCTTGTGTTGTATAAATAATCTTTGCATCTTAATTAATTTGTGGATTTTCAAAATTGTATTGCCCATGTATTCACAGTGAATAGTTAGGCCCTGTTTTCAGGCAATTCGGATCCCTCTATAGTGTGTCCAAGTTTTCTGTCCGTTCAATTGCATTGATATTCGTATTGGAAATAGAACCCATCTCAACAAAATCGAACTTAAAAAAAAAACTAAGACACACTGTACAGAGGATTCAGACTCGCTTCCAGGAACATTTTCTCTCGGTGTCAATTAACTTCTAATTTTGCATTTCAGCAAAATTGTATATGATATATGAACAGAAGTACAGAACTCATTCCTACTTTTGATTTTGGTATATAATCGGTATAAGAAGAATGAAATCAGCTTCTAGCTTCACTAGAATTATGAATTTAATTGGAAAATGTCTCATCAATTTATAGAAAAAATAATGATATTCATCAGCAAATAATAATGCTCAATTAGGAGCTTATGCTCACGGTGTCTATATAAGCTGGCATGGCAAATTCTTATCATCCGACGTGCTGCACAGGCTACTGCATAGAGAGAGCTCAGTGCTCGGGCCCATCGAACCCGCGGACACCAAAAAAGCGGAGGCCTCTAATTGGCCTGCACAGTGTGCAGTACATCAGAGGACCACCACGCGGCAAGGCATATATACTTGCACGACTACTTTGACGCCGATGCCATCACACAAGATTCAACAGATATTTCTTCTCGACTCCCAAAATTTTCTTGAGTTTATATGAACTCTTCCAATTTAAGAGCGTACTGCCTGCTTCAATATGCACTCCACCAATATCTTCATGGACCGATACCAGATCTGTCCTTTTTTATGTTAATTTTACGTACTTGGAGTTCTCTTAACAATAAATCAACAAACTTATAATAATATTTTCGATATGCAGAAGTGATATATGTACCTGCATATGTGTGGTTTAAAAAAATTTCCAACCTTTAAAGGGCAAATTTGTCCTTCTATATAAATTCAATATTTTATACAATTCATCACAATACTATTCCAATTGTCATTTGCCAACACAATATTTTCACTATCTGAATAGCTGTAAACATCACTATTCTTTTGACTCTTCCAACAACCACTAATCCATTTTTACTAATCGGATAGTACTATTTCTTGATTTGCCAAACGGACCCATAACAGCTTGTACCCATAACAGCAATTCAGTAACAAATTATATGCGTTCAAATTAAAGATCCTGGATCCAAATCAAATTCACGACGCTGTACTGTACGACCCTCTGGTTGATCCCTGGGAACATTTAGACTTTTGATGATTCTTTCTTCAAACCAGGCAAGCTTTCTCTCCATCGCAAGCGTACAGGTATGCAATAGCCTCATATCAGCTCTTACTACCTTAGCCAAGGTTCTTAGCACGATGTAATAATCAGCATGAACCGCGTAAACAAGCATCCTTTCAGTATTTACTCGTTTATAGGTAATATAACCTGCCATGCAGTAGAGTTAAAAAGAACAAATTTTATAACATATAGTTTTACCTTTTCAACTCAAACTAGACAAAATAGTTGGTATTATCAATTCAAACAAACCCTACGACACAAAGTTTACAATCATTTGCAGTATCCATGGGTAAGGTTTTGGAGTCACCAATTTGTAGGCACTGTAAAAAGACAGAGCACCTTAGAAGGAAAAAAAACATATATAAATTAAGATCTAGTTCCAGTATCTATCAGGTGTAATATTTGTGGAAAAACTGTACAATTTTGAATTTATGTTACAAGTGTTTACCTTTTGAATTCTTTCTGGATGCAGGGGCAAGGTAACGAAACTGATTTTCTTCCATTTCAAACCTCAGCACGTCAACCTTCCTCTCATCTCCTAATGAAGAGTTTACAACACCATTATGCCAAGAACATTTTTTCTCATTATTCCCAGGATTTAGATTTATGCTTGAATCAAAGGATGTGGTGACAGTGGCATCATCTCGATATCTCCTGTCATCTACATCCTCCCAGTCAAGGTTCAAATTTTCAGGTTTGATATCCAATAAATCCTGAATTTAGAGAAAATTAACAGTACGGAATTAGCAATCTACAAATTTCCAATCAAGAAAATGAACCAATGGTTAGAATTTCAGAAAAGCAACAAAAAGTTTAAAATTTACACCATACTAATCTAATAAAAATCATCCTGTAAATTCCATGCACATTATACCTCGCTCAATCTATCCATCTTGTACCTCATTCTTAGCATTGCATGTGATGGATATATAAAAAGACAGGATTACTAAACTGCAATGCCCTAGAATAGAATATACATTAACAAGTGATTTAGTAGATTGTACCTCATTATTATTATAAATATTTGAACACTTCTGGATTGTTTTATTCACCCACAGATTAGAGTCACATGTCATTTCAGCAGAAATAACATCTTTGCAATACGTTAGATAGGAATTCAGGTCTTTCGGATAATCTGTATGAAGAAAGAAGAAAGGGGAGGATTGGTTAGGCAATACATTCATAAAAGATAAACTGTCCTTAAGTTTTAGTAGCCTTAGCTTGTATTCCATTGCATAATTTATCCTTTGTCTCAATATTCAATATTATGCTATTTATGTACTCAACTGCATTTAGATAAAAAACCGCCTATCCACTTCTCTGGGTTTTTCTTTGGTCCCACTCTTTCTGCTACTTTACTTTGGAGATGTATGATGAACAATTAGCATGCCCTTCCAAAATAATTGATACAGGGTAAAGGAAAGATGATTGAATTTTTTCCACCTCCTCTAAACCCCATTTTATAGGTTGCAAAATAAATATGTATGATGGCTACAGTTTGTACAGTGTTGTCCACCTATTATCTCCCTACCATTCCATTTCATAGAATATAGACTGTATTTATAACTAAGTTTGTCGAGTACAGAAATCAAGAATATAAGTTCCTGCACTGATTTATTTCGCAATTTTATGGTTCAGTCATCAACAATCTCATGCTATTTTTTTGTATATAATAAAAAATGAATGGACAACAAATAATAAAAATAAAATTTGGACATGTAACTGCAAATAATTTAACAATCACTACGTTACTGAGTTCATAAACAACAAGAACCTACATTTCTGTGCAGAGTTTCAAATACAAATTGACAAATTGAAAAGTCAAAACCTGATAAAAAGAAATGATTACCATGCTTAACCTCGATGTCTCTGTCAATAGCTTCTAGAACTTTCAGCAACTCTCTCGCATCAAATTCAAATTTAGTACTCGTACTGGCATCCATTGTGGCATCCTCAACTGGGTCTTTCTTGTTGGCGACACTACTCAAACTCTTTTCCCATGTCCCATAACCATTGATATTGTAGAGAATCCTTAGGGTAATAATCATGATTGACATGGCAACAACTCGAGTGGGATACCCAAAAAAGTTGCTCCCATAGATCCACATCTCTGTTGGCAACAGCCATTCATGAACCCGGCAGGCATACGGCAGTATCTCCATGGGGAGAGTCAGCTCTTTCAACCACCTTCTGGCCAGCGCATAGAAATAAACTGGGGGTAACTGTAAACCGATTTTCTTGGCAGTTTTACCGACTACAACCTCCAGTTGCCAGGAACCTAATAACAATGTAGGTCTGAACATAGTCCTATTTGCCAATGGGCAGGCTGCAGAAGCAGGGCCAATGAACCGATCCATTTCAACAAAGCAAGAAAGATATGGGAGCTTTGCTTCTAGCACCCAATCAATTATATCGGTGGGTAACACAGGCTCTCGTGCCAGATGACAAGACAACAAAGATATAACCAGTGTTGAGTAAATCGGGATCGATTTTCGCAGTGTGCGAAGGACGAGGCTTATAGACGCCTTCTTTGCTCTCCGCTTGCTATTATTTTTACCTGCAATGAATTTAACATTTATCATAAACAAAAATGAAGACCTACATTTGCTGAAATTTTTTAAAATTTTATAATTTTCTAATTGGAGCATATACCTTTCGGCGGTTTAGCCAGATACCGATCTTTGCAATTAGCAATGATCACTGTCTCCCAGCCCTCTTTGAAAACCCCTGAGGCAGCCACATACCTCAACCAAATAGACGGCGCCATGCCGCAAATAAGCGGACTGACATTGAACATCTCCACCAATACCTCGCACTGCCGGCGAACCATCAGCTGCAGGCCCTCGACGTACCGGCTCCGGATGGCCCTCGCCACAGTCTCTATGTCCGGCAGCGGCTGCCGGGGGCCGAAGTCCCGGGGTTTGTCATCCTGGTCGAAATTGAGGACCTGGCCGGGCGGCGGCTCCTCCTTGACAGCGACTCTCCGGTGGAGAGTGTGGCTGTAGAGGCCCGTGCCGCCGCCGTCCTCGCCGAACATATCGTCGGCGGCGACGTCGGTGGCGATTATGTCCTGCGTCTGCGAGCCGCACTGCAGGCAGCACATGAAGCCGACGTCGCCCTCGAAGGCCGTCACCTCGTTGCAGCTCTCGCAGAAGTACTGCTGCGTGGCGCCGCCGTCAGCCATCGGAGAACCGCCGCCGCTTGATCGATCCAAGAGGGTTTTGGGAGCTGCTTTGCTTCGGACAGCGAAGTTTTTACTTTCGGAGAGTTGTTTTACCTATTATGGACAAAACTACCCTTGTCATTGCAGAATAGATAATCACTGATACAAGGGTAATTTCGTCCATTAAATGCTAAAGAGTGGTCACAAAGTAAATTGTACGCTGTCCATAGCACCTCCCGAGGGTTTAAGGGTAACGCTCTCTTTCCTTCTGTTTGTAGTACGCGAGTTCTTTAAAGAGTTTTGAGTTTGAGAAAAGGCCCAATGGGCCTTTTTGGGCCTTTTGGGCCTTTTATAGTATGAGTTTTTTATGGATCGCGAGCTTTATTTGATGTCGAGTGAACTTAACTGGGCCGATTGTAGTTACGGGCTTTTTCTTGAAATAAAACTGGGCCGATCTGAGATTTTTGGAAACAAATGGACTGATTCTGATTTCTTATAAACAGAATAGGCCGAATCCGAGATTTGTTAAGAACAGAATGGGCCGAATCTGATTTTTAAAAAACTAAATGGGCGGAATTTTATTTCTTACAAAATATGGGCCGAAACTGCTTTCTTAGAAACAAAATGGGCCGAATCTGTACTTGCTGAACTGAATAGAACAACTGTACAGACTTCACCAATTGCAGTGCATGATAAACACTAAACATAATTATTTTGATCAGTCACAATTCACAAACCTTTACTGTGTAAAACCAATTGTGCAATACTAAATTACTAATCTTTGTTCGAAAAAAGATTACACCAAACAATCTCGGTTTATTGGTGGAAAACCATGTTTTGGGCATCGATTGATCATAATTATAGTCTGAAGTATTTTTGTACAATAATCATCGTACGAAGTTTGCACCAAACAAGCAATCACAAGCTCACAGCATCATTTGCTAATTGGTAAACTAATTGGTCATTAGGAAACTGAAGTCTGTTTCCACTTTACAGCTTGAGCTCTTGTCTTTTATAGGAAAGGCAAACATGAATACATTGGACAATGGTCCACTTGGTCCCCCCATAAAACTAATAATGGAAAGTTGAAAACCTTCGCTTCAGTCATTTGGTCCAATGGTAATAGTATTCATTCAAGGTCGGTTCTAAGGACAGCAACCATATTACTTGGGACAACAAAATTTTTAAATTATATGGAAGAAAATATGAGAAAATCATATTATAAATGAAAAGTTTTTATTGTCCCAAGCAATATAATTGATGTTCTTAGGCCTGACCTTCATTCAAAGTTCATTATTCATACAAGTAAGAGCCCACACGTTGCACACGATTGTTTTGGACTGAAATTGTTATTTCTTATAATAAATTTTTAAGATAATATCTAATGGGTCTTATATTAAGGAAATTGATATGGGCCTTAAATTTTAATGGGATGAGATATTAACGTCAACGGGCATTAACGTAAATCAACGGTTCTGATCTATCCAAGAAAATAATCAACGGCTCAGGTTTCTTATTTGGGGAAGATAGCCCTTTCATGTCATTTTTTCCAATATGCTTTTATATATAGTAAGGATAGGCTGGCACGAATCTTGATACAATCATGTGGTTTAGGATCATCATGTTGCATGTATGTATTATATGGTATACTTATGCTAGTATTAATTACTCATTTACTTGTCTCCAGCTTTTCTATCACAAAAAGGGTTCCAACATTCAACAACCAAACACTGTTAGTACATTCCTTTCAATATCACAACAACTCAAGTACTTAGCATGCCATGGTGATGGTTGGACGGCTGAGATCGATGCAACTGAAATTTAAAGTGCTACTTCAAGTCTTCAGCGAGCCAGTCTGGCATCATATATTTTTTTTTCCCTTTTTTAAAAAAGCTTCATAAAGTTGTACTGCTTTGTTTCTCCCCTTTTTGGGGGAATATTAGATTGCATTTGATTGTTATTTGTTGAATTCAATTCCGCTGTTATCCTTCCCTCGAATAACAGGGTCCTGCTTTTCCGATCGGCACCGTCGGATTAAAATGGACGGATGAGATATATTCGGCAAAATTCTTTTTTACTTCAAAAACCGAACTTTGCACAAAATCTGAACCGTTCGGTGTTGATCGAACGGTCACCGTCGGGATAACAGGGTCCTGTTATCGCCGAAGAATAACAGCAGAATCGGACGCGTTATTTGTTAGTGATTGTTTATAAATATAAAGAATGAGTTTGGTCACGGCTAGGTTATTGCGCCCACATAATGTATGTATCTGCTCCACTACTTACCTCCGTGACGGATAAAAATCTGCTGCTTTTTTTAAGAAGAAAAGCAGGACGTGTTTTTCTGATCGGACTGTCAGGATCGGTTGCCGCATTGATCTTAAAATACTTCAGTGTTTTCTGCACAGATCTCAACATATTTAGGTATTTCTTAACCGTCAGAATAAAAAAGCAGGGCAGGTGATTCCGAGCCCTCTAGGACAGCTGAAGAAAAGCTCATCGATCGGATATCCTTGGACAACTTTTGAGACGCATTTTATTAGTTATAATTTATAGAAAGTTGTTTTCAATATTCCATTTTTTTTTTTCTTTTGAGAAAAGTTGTTCAATTATTTATTTAAAAGATGTCATATTTTATTCTATTTTAACGAAAATTCGGCTTCAAAATAAGATTTCCCAAGTTCTCTTTTCAGGATTGCCGAGGCTTTTTTTTTTTTTTTCTTTGTGACTGTGTGTCAGGTGGTGGGGTTGC